>OZ018336.1:42996171-43596171 GCA_963969495.1 Ceratothoa steindachneri
TAGTACTCTCAAACTAGATTAAGTGTATAATAGTTTGATGTTGATTCTTGATATTTACCGCTTACTTTAATTGCCTCCTTTACAAACCCTCTTCTCACTTCTAGTCACGGCCAGTGGCTAATTTTGCAGGCTAGTCGCCGACTAGATTACATCTACCCAACCCTAGTCGAGCCTGGAAAGAGGGATAGGTTCCCCACATCACTCTCGATTCCAAGTGAGGGGGGGGGGGTTGACAGGTGTGTACTCTTGCCACCCTTTGCCCCTTCTCTAAGGCGCTTGGGGTTGTCTGGTGTGGCAACTATGATGCGGCTGACGAGAAATCTTCGGCTATACTTCTTTCACGTACTTTCACTTCGTACATCTTCACTTTCTCTTCTTACAAACTTTCGGTGTGTTAGGCCTCGTTGGTAGTGTGCTTATTTTCAGGAAGAAAATACTGATATTATCTCTTTATATTTCTTTTAAATTTTGTTGTTGATTAGTGTCGGGTTTTTTTTTCATTTATATTCATTATTACAATTACTACCAACTGCAACCACTATCATTTCTACCTCGCACAGAGAAATACAAGTTTGTATACAAAGTTGTAGCTTTTCAATAAGCACATGTATTCTAGTGCAGTACACCCCCACGAAGCAAAAGTGAAAAATGATTCCCAGCGCTTTCGTCTTTATTCTCAAAGATCTTTTCCAGGAATAAATAGGAGGGTGTATCTGCATATATATATATATATATATATATATATATATATATATAATATATATATATATATATATATATATATATATATATATATATATATATATGAAAAAACCCCACAAATTGCACGTGAGTCAAAGTTATGCAGATACACCCACAAAAGAAAAGGGAAAAAACGATTCCGAGCCTTTTTGCCTTTATTCTTAAAGACCCTTTACAAGGAATGAACAGGATGCTGGACACACATTGCCTTAAATAGTGGAATGGAGGATTAGACTACCCACCTCTGAACCTTAATTAGGGGGTAAAAAATCATGAAACAACTTTATTTGAGATTTTATGTATGTCCAACTCCCTGTTCATTCCTTAAAAAGGTCTTTAAGAATAAAGACGAAAGCGCTCGGAATCGTTTTTCACTTTTCCTTTTTGGTGTATCTGCACAACTTTGACTCACGTGCACTTTGTGAGCATTTTTCATGTATTTTCGTATTTCTCATGTTTATATGTGAACCGAAATTAGGAGTATTTATATAATAATTACCTCTATGTTAGGCTATGTGGTATCTATGGCAGTGGAAATTAAGATTATTTATTTAATAATTAATGTTATATGTAGATTATGAGATATTTATATAGCAACGAAAATTAGGATTTTTTCTATAATAATAATTTACGCTATCCGAGGTATGGTTTATGTGGCAACGGAAATTCGATTTATTAATGTAATATATAAGCTATGCGTAGTCTATGTGGTTTCTATGGCAACGGAAATTCGGTTTATTTATTTGATCTATAACGCTATCCGTATGCTACGGAGTATCTATGGCAACGGAAATTCGTTTTATTTAATATATAACGATATGCGTCTGATATATAATATTTATGGTAGTGTAAATTTAGTTTATTTATGTAATATATTTTTGCCTATGTCACAATGAATTTACAGAAAAACAAATAGCTAATATATAGCGTTTTGGGGAGGCTATGTGGTAACAATGGCAACGGAAATTCAGTTGATCTATCTAACTGTATGAGTATACGTAGGCTAGGCAATGTATAAATGTACATTTTTGCCATCGTAGATTGTATACTTTTGTTTTTCGAAAATAAATGTTATTTATCAGAGCAAGTTATGTATACAATTCTGTAAATACAACTCTAAATAGAAGATATTCGGCGTAACGCTTGGTTGCGTAAAATTTACCCCTCTTCAGTCGAATGCAAATCTGGTTCTATATGGTTTGGTGAGGTTAAATGATACTTAGGTCATAATTTAGGACGATAAAACCACTTGGTCTAATAATAAACTCACTTATAAAACTAAGCGATTTGAATGATTAAGTTCTTGCTTCTCCGCTGTACTTAGAAGACCTCTTTCCTGCCACCTTTCATTTTCGCTCTATACCTTGACAACTACTTGAGCAATGCTTCCCAAATACCACGTGACTGCATGTTTTAAGAAAATTCTAGACTCTATAAATAATTTGTGCTGTACGAAAGCATAACTGACCTTGCTACATCTTGATAGGAGTACCATCCTATCACGAGGAGTTTGTTTAAATATTTTGTACTCGCGGATTTTATTTTGTACTTTAATCGTAAATGCCTTTAGTTTTTGGGACAGCCTAATTCTCCCGCCTGCAGTATGTTTATATTAGCCTTGTAATTTCCTCTTCACTTTCCTCCATTACCTAGTAACATCATGTGCTACTATTGCACATTCACTTGGCTTCCAGTTCCACCAGTATTTATACACGCGTCTCCTCCCATGGGGTTGGCTGCGCGCAGGCAAAGCAGTCGAGATGAGCTGAGATTTGCTGCCTTAATTCGGTTTTCACTTTATTAACGCGAAATTATGGCTCCATTTCTGCATGATTCGGTATTAATTTATGTAGTGAATATTTAGGGTCTTACTTGCCTTTCCTTCGGGTGTCAGGAGGCAATTATGGAACGATAGAAATTCATTCTATACTCAGTGCTATAATATACCACAATCAGTTTTATTCCTGGACTTTTTTCTCTAGAATTGGACTACATTCGCCGTAACTCTTTGATGGTAGTAGTTTAATAATGAAAATATAATAAATTATATTTGTTAAACAACATTTAAAAATTTAAATAACATCGTTTTATTCTCAATACTTGCAATATGTATTTTCATAAATTCAAAATTACCGTCAAGGAACAATTTCATCTAACTTAGTTCCTTAAACTTAACTAGATGCTGTATTCTCCAAAGATGACCACAACAGGTTGAAAGACGTATAAGATATTTTGTTGTAAATTATTGGAATTTTGCTTCGTCTTCTCTAGACTCAACCTAACATAATATAGTCTGATCCTCTTTAGAATCATCAAAAGGCTATTTTTCGCTAATTTTAGTTTATTAACCCACCTAAATAACTCTAACCTAGCTGTCTACTTTAATAAATCATATTTTTATATTACCTTAATGAGTTACACAAAAATATAAGGTACGCGAAAGAAGTTGAAAGAAAAGGCTAATTTAATCTTTAATTAAAAAGTTCCATCTCAAGAAAACCCACGACCACACTTTTAGTGACTAAATATTTTCAATTCCGGGATGCATATATTTAAAATAGCAAGTATATAGACAAAACTATTTAGAGCCTTCAGAATTTCCTCAACTTGGACGGATTTTCACAGGGGAATGAGTTTTCTGAGAAGATATTTTTCATTTAACATGTTTCCTATACACCTATTTGACATATATACAAAAACTTTCTTAAATGAGCTATATATATATGTCTACCTGACCTCATATACACCTCTGTTTCAAAACACCGTATTTTTATTAACCTTATATTTATTGGTCCCTCCACTTCTTCTTTGAAAGTTACCCTTAAGAAAATCTTGCAAATCCTTCTTCCGCAATACAAGTTTAACTTGATATATTTTAATTATAATTCTTTTTGTTAATTTTTTAATTATAAATATCATATTTCTCTGATGTTGAAATTCTCTGTTTTCTATCAATTCAAGTGCGCCGGCTGCAATGCCTGCTATGTAGGTCAGACTACCCTACATATTAAAAAGAGGGTCAACAAACATCTTGGCTTCAAAGAATCTTAACTAAACTTGAATTCTCCAGCATATGAAATCCTGCAGGAAATACTGGCCACCCTAGTTTATTGAGACAATTTTATATTCTCTTTGGTTCTCCTTCAAACCATTTGTTGAAAAATATTTGTCACTTTATATTAAGAAACCAAACTAGCACTCAACCTATAACTTATAACTTACCAAGTTTATTTCTTTCTCTTTTTTCGTTTACTTTTTCATTCTTGCTCCGTAATATTAAACGCATTTATTAAATCTGTTAAATAAACCTACATGCAAACGCTCTGTAAGCCTATCCGTAATCTTAGACGAATCCTCTCCCTAATCTTAGCTGTATCCGTTCAGTAACCAAGCCGCAAACAGTCCGCAATCCTTGCTTTATACGTTGCGTAATTTCAGCGGCACAAGGTCTGTAATTTTAGCGGTATCCGCACCATAATCTTAGCCTATTCGCTCCTCAATCTTAGATGCAACTGTTCCATAAACTTAGCTTCAGTCTCTCCACATCTCCTCAGTAAGTTTAACCGTCTCCGCTCCATAAATCTAGAACCATCTGCTTTGTAATCAAAGAGGCATCCGCTGCCTAAACTAAGCCGCATCTACTCTGCAATCTTATTTGCATCATTTCAGTAATCCTAGCTGCATTCGCTTCGTAATTTAATCCTCATCCGCTAAGTAACCTTAGCCACATCCGAACCATACTCTTAGCCACATTCACAACGAAATTTTAATCGAATCCACTCTGTAATCTTAGTTGCAGGCACACTATAAACTCACCTGTATTGGCTTAGTAAACAGCCACATTAGCTGCATAATTTAATCCACATCCAATAGTAATCTTAGCTATATACGCTCCGTAATATTAATTGCATCCGTTAAATCCGTTAAATAAACTTATCCGCAACCGCATCGTAAACATATACGCATCTACTCCTTAATCTTAGCCAAATAGGCTCAATAATCTTAAACGCATCAGCTCCGTAATCAAACCGCATCCGTTCTGTAATTTTAGATGCATTTGCTCTGGAATCTTAGCTGCAAGGACTATATAATCTTAACCGTATTCCTTTCATAATCTTAGACATATACTCTCGTAATCTTAGCTGTATATGTTCAATAATCTTAGTAATACCTGCTGAAAATAATAGAGACATCAGTTCGTTAATACTAGCCGAATCTGTTGCACAATCAAATACGCATCCTCTCCATAATCTTCGCCGCGTTAGCTCAGTAATCTTAGCTATCCTGCCACGTAATCTTAGGCGCATCAGCTCGGCAATCATAGTCGCGTCCTTTTAATAAATTTACTCATCTCTGCTCAGTCAACTTAGCTGAATCTGCTGCGGAATCTTAGCTGCATCCACTCCGTAACCTTGGTCGCACCTGCTATATAATCTTAGTCGCATTCACTTCATAAGCTTAGTCGATTCCGATCCCTAATCTTAGCCACAACCACGCGAAATCTTAGCCACATCTAGTCCGTAAACTTAACCTGATTTGATCTGTAATGTCCTGCATACGCTTCTTAATCTTAGTTGTACCAAATCGGTAATGTTGGCAGCATTTGCTCCGTAATTGCACTAGCTTACTAATCTAGCAGTATTCGCTCCGTTATCTTAGTCGCATCAATTCTGTAATCTTAGCCGCAACCGATTCCTAAACTTAGCCGTATTACATCCATAATTTTAAGCACATACGCTCCTTAATCCTAGCTGTATACGTTCTGTAATCTGAAAACCAGCTACTCCGTAATATTGCTCGCATCCACTCTTAAATCTCAGCTTAATCCGCGCCTTAAACCTAACCGCACCCGCTGTAATCTTACTCGCATCCGCACCATTATCTTAACCGCATGCAATACATAATCTTGGTCACATCCGCTTCTGTTGAGTAAACTTATCCGCAACCTTTCCCTAAACTTAAGAGTATCAACTCCATAATCTTAGCAAAATCTGCTCCCTAATCATAAGAGTATCCACTCCGTAATAAAACCGCTTCCTTCCCGTAATCCTAGCCAAATCCACTACGTAAATTAGCCGCACCTCCTCTGTAATCTTATCCGAGTGCGCTCTGTAATCTTAGCCGCAGTCCCTTCGTAATCTTATCCTCATATGTTCCATAATATTAGTTGCATAAGCTCTGTAATCTTAGCAACAGCTCCATAATTTCATACGCCCCTATCGTAGCCATATGCACTGCGTAGTGAAAGACACACCCGCTCACTAATCGTATTCGCATCTGCTACATAATCTTACTCACATCCGCTCCGTAAGCATAGTCGATTACGCTCCGTAAACTTAGCCGCTTCCACTCCGAAAACTTAGGCACATCTACTCTCTAAACTTAGTTTCATCAGATCGGTAATCCAAGCTTCATCCGATCCTTAATGTTAGTTGCATCAACTCTGTATTCTTCACATTAATCGCTTGGTAATCTTAGTTGCATCAGCTCCGTAATCTTGTCAGTATTCGCTTTGTTATTTTAGTTGCATAACATCTGTAATCTTAGCGGTAACCGCTCTGTAATCCTGGACATATAGGCTCAATCAACCTTAACCACATCCCCTCCCTAATCTAAAATGATACGCTTCGTAATTCTAGCTCCATACGCTCGGTAATACGAGCAACAGCTGCTCCTTAATCTTATCAGCATCTGCTACTTAATGTTAGCCGAATCAACCCCTAATGATATTTCCCTTACCTATGTAATCTTAGCCGTATCGGCTCCTTAAACTTAATCGCATCCGCTCCGTAACCTTAGCTCATCAGCTCTATAAGATTAGACACTTGAGCCCCGTAAACCTAAGCGAATTCGGTCCGCAAATTTAGTTGCATCCATTACATAATCTTACTTACATCTACTCCATAAACTTAGTCGCACCCGCTCCATAATCTTAGCCTCATAAACTCTAAAAATCGTAGACATCAGATCTGAAATCTTAACAGCATCCACTCCGTAAACTTAGCCGCATTAGTTCTGTTATTATAGGCTGCGTAATTTTAGTTGTATACGATAGAAATTTCAACCAAATACATTCCATAATTTAGCTGCATAAGCTCCCTAAGCTTAGTCACATTTGCTGTGTAATCCTAACCATATCTGCTCTATAATCTCAAAAGCAACTGCTGCGTAAACTCCGCCGCATCCGCTCTGTAATCTTAATCGCATCCGCTCGATAATCTTAATAGAATCTGATCCATAATATTAGCAACATTCGCAACGTAATCTTAATCCCACTTGCCCCCGTAATCTTAGCCACATACATTATGTAATCTTAGCCATATCCGTTACGTAATCCTACTTGTATCCACTCCGTAATCTTAACTCATCTGCTCTGAAATCTTAGCCGCATCCGCAGAGCAAACTTAAACAAATTCACTCTGCAAATCTAGTCGTATCCGCTCCCTAATCGTAGCTGCATCATCTCAATTATTTTAGCTGCATTCGATACCTAGATTTAACTGCATCAGCTAAATAAACGTAGGCACATTCGCTCCGCAATCTTAGCAATAATCGCTCAGTAATCTTAGTTGCATTCATTTTAAAATCTTAGCCGCATCCGTTTCATAATCTTAGCCACATTCGTTATGTCAACTTTGCCGCATCCGATTTTTAATCATAGCTAAACTAGATTCGTAATATTAGCTACATCCACTCTGTAATCTAAGCCGCATTTTCTCTATAATCTCAGCTATATTGGCTATGCAATATCATAAGCATTCACTTTTTAATCATAGCCGCATACGCTCCCTAAACATAGCCACATCCGCCTGCAATCTTCGGCGCATGTGCTTTCTAATCTAAATCAGATTTCATCCTTAATATCCGCATTTACTCTGTAATCTTAGCGATAGCCGCTCCGTAACCTTTGCCGCATCCACCCCGCCATCTTTTTCGCATCCGCCCCGCCATCTTTTTCGCATCCGCCCCGTCATCTTAGCCACATCCGTTTTGTATTCTTATTCGCATCCGTTCAGTAATTTTAGCCGCATCTACTCCGTAATCTTAGCCATATTCAGTACATAATGTTAGCCACGACCGCTACATAACCTTACTCTTATCCACTCCGTAATTTAGACCCATTCGATCTGAAATTTTAGACACATTGGCTCCGTAATTTTAGCAGTATCCACTCCGTAATTTAGACCCATTCGCTCTATAATCTTAAGCGTATCCATTCCGTAAACTTTTCTTAATCTTAGCCGCATCCACTCCGTTATCTTAGTCTTATCCTTCCGTAATTTTCGCCGCATTCTTTCTTTAGTTTTAACTATAGCCTCTCCGAAGCTTTGTCGCATCGTGTTCGTAATCTCAGTCGCACTTGCTTTGCAATCTTAGTCACATCTCCTATGTAATATTAACTGCATCTACTCCCTAATATTATGCGCAACACTCCGTAATGTTAGCCGTATCCTCTCTCTAAACTTAGCCGTATCTGTTACGTAAACTTTGCCACATTCGCTACCTAATATTAGCGTACCCGCTCCGTAATTTTATCCGTATACGTTCCGGAATCTTTGTCCCATTCGCTCCCTAATCTTAGCTGTATTCGCTTTGTAATCTTATCCTTATCTCATACCTAATTTTTGCCTTATTCGCTCTCTAATCTTATCCATAGCCGCTCCATAATATTAGTCGCATCCGATTCCTAATCTCAGCTACATCGGCTTAGTAATCTTAATCCCATTTGGTCCATAATCTTAGCTACATCTGCTCCATAATCTTCGCTATTTCCTCTCCGTAATCTTAGCCGCATCCGCTCCTTAATCTTAGCCGTTTCCTCTCCGTAATCTTAGATGCATCCCTTCCCTAATCTTGGATCCCACTTTGTTCCCCTAAATTTCGTAATTGCCATGCACAATTTCGTTAACTCCCATATTCACTATTCTCTTAAGGCTTCACTTTTTTCCTCCATCTTCTACCCATTCAACTTGTGGACAACTCGGCAGTCCTGTTCTATCTCCACGGCAGTCGTTGGCTCGCGCGCACCCGAACCCACTCGGTTAAATGCCCTGGCTACCCAAGATCTAAAATTCAATGGCACCCGCTTACCTCTCTTCTCCTCTGAATCTTTTCCGGCCTTATGAGATCCCTACTTTTGACGATTCTGCCCCTTTACTGCAGGTTCATTGTGGCTGTTTTTATGCTATGAGAGATCGCGCTTTCTCGATATTTGCTCCTAGATTGTGGAATATTCTGCCCGCTGTCAGCCTCTTCTCTCGTATCTTTTCTTATTGCGTTGGGGGGATCTTAAAGAGCAGCATACGAGATGTTTCAAGATTCCCTCAACCTGTTTCCAAAAACGTGGGGTTCAAACACATCAACGCCACTAAAATATTGAGTGATGCACTCCTATGATAAAGCGTTTGTGAGAGCTGATTTCGGCGCGACTGCTCACTATCCGAGCTTAGTCGTTTTTAATGAGACGCGATGGAGGGTGGTATGGTTTTGGGGGGCTGAAAAAATGCGCATCTTTACTATTGTTAATTATAATTATTTATTATAATTATTATCATTATTATTATTATCTTATCTTATCTTATAACTATATTTTAAGAACGGGATTTAAAAAGAATTTCTCTTGGTTTGGATGTTCCTTATAAATTTATATATATATATATATATATATATATATATATATATATATATATATATATATATATATATATATTAAGTTCTTTAAATTTTAAATAATATCCACCGAGAATTTTTTTTAAATTCCTGTTTTTAAAATATAGAGTTATAAAATAAGATAAGAATAATAATATTATTAGTATAATTATTATCATCACTATTATTATTACTACTATTATTATTATCATTATTATCATCATTATTATTATTATTACTATTATAATTATTATCATCACTATTATTATTTTTATTATTATTATTATTTTTTATTATTATTATCATTATCATTATTATCATCATTATTATTATTACTATTATAATTATTATAAAATTATTCTATTATTGTAATTATTATTATCATTATTACTATTATTATTGCTATGATTATATTATTATTATTATTATTATTATTATTCACTGACACTTTCCTTATCCATTTTTCTTGTCTTCATCGCATTTGAGCTCTGCAAATTCATTATTGGGTCTTTAAATTCCAACACATGGATGGAGCAGGGAGCGAGAGTTTGGAAGTGAGATAAAGAGAGATTGACGCACATAAAGAGAAAGAAAAAGAAAAAAGAGAAATTAAGAGCTCTCTTTCCCCTTTCTTCCAGCTAATGCATCTTTTTTTTTCATCATTCTCCTTCATCCCACGCCCATTCCACTAGCGGCTTTCCACCCCCATCCACCCTCCCCAAACTCACTCAACCTTACACTCGTTCCATCATACCCTCACTCCCACCACTACTCCCCCACTTTTCTTAATTCCTCCCCCACTCCTTTCGCCATATCCCTTTACTCGAAAATTCATAACACGACCTATTCCTATATTTTTAACATTGAGGTCAATTTTTCAGAAACAGGAGGTGAGGGGTGGTTCCGTGCACTCCCCCTACACTAAATTTCCTACCTCCCTCGTCCCTTGTCGTCTCGGTCCATGTTTTTGGATAGGGACCCCCGTTTCGGGGAGTCGATTCCTTGACGTCCGTCAAAAACTGCCAGCAAAAGTCAAGTTCCGCCGTGATTAATGAAAGCGACATCAATTAAGGCGCTGTGGGCTTATTAAGCACCGTGATGTGGGTGGAGAGGGAGACAAGACGGTGAAAGGAAAAAGAAAGTGTGTGTGTGTACCGATAGGAGTTACAAGGAATAGTTACACCCACACATTTCTTCCTCCGCTATCTTCAGGTCCGGCAAATCGAAGGAGAGACATGGTTGAGCTAATGGAAAGTGCATATCCCGGAATTTTATAGTAAAGCTGAAAATGTTTCTTAAGGAAAATTATAATACTTTTTATTTGGAACTATCCCCCATCTTTATTGACTAAGGGCAGTAGCAGTCAATATGGAAATATCTACGTAATAAAAACCATATTGATCAACGTTGTAACTATTCACTACTTTTACATGTAGTCTGTTCCATGTCCAGCATTTTCGCTATGGGAAGTAGTTGCCGTCTAAATTAGTCCTGAATCACTGAAGTTCAAGCCTCCAAACGTGGTTCTGGCTAAAAGGAAAGAACTTCCGCTCTTAAGTAACATAGAAGACTGGGACGAATTTTGAATGGTCTCAATTGAACGCGCAGTCACCGAGTCTCTAGAGAGGATCGACCAAGCTTCTCTAGACGCTTCTGATAATCTCTATGCCTAATCGGATCAGTTTCATGTCTCAGACTTGTACCTTTTTCAGATGTCCGATGTCATTTCGAAGGCGAAAGGATCCAAACCGACCACGTAGTCTAAGTGAGATTATGGGTGTAAGTTGTGTTGTTTCAAAAAGAAGAGGCACGGGAGCAATGCTCTTCTCAGAGTCCATTGGATTTCCTTCCATCAAATGTTGTTTCAATTTAATGTGTAAACCCAATATAAGTTTTCATAAAACACCAAACTGCTTATTTTTGAGGTGTTTTCTAGTGTTTTATTAACATCCTACGATGTGATTCTCCCACTACAAGGTCACGTGAATGAGTTGTTGTAGAAAGGCAGCACAAATTTTTAATTTCGAAAATTGAACTGCCTCTGTATTCAACCTAAGAGGCGCTGAGCCTTTTTCTCTGCCTCAACGCACTCACATTTAGCCTTTTCTCCAGCTCGGGCGACTCTGGACCCTGCTCTTGTAGAGAGTCGTTAGAACGTTAAAACCCAATGAGAACATTTCTTTTAGTAAGTATGCGACATGATCTTTGTTAAACGTCATACAATTACAAACAAAAAGAAATAATCTAATGGTGCATAGCCCTGTAAGCCAAAAATTAAGACGACTTGGTTAAGCAAGTTCTAATAAAAGTGCACATCTATCCTGGAGCAAGCGAGAGTATTTACAGACAGCCATGTACACGAAAAAGAGAAAAAAGTTATATTGGACTAAAAATTTATGAAATTTGAAGTTAATTTCCCCGTAACCCCAGTTTAGGCTTTAATTAGGAGTTCCCAATTATTGAAAAAATAATAAGGAAGCAGAGTTCAGCCTAAATGTCAACACAAATTCATTGTTTTGGTTGCTGTTTTTCAATTATAACATAGATGCCAAAATCCTAACTTCACAAGACCTAAATTCACGTTTTGTTTATTTTTCTCAAACTCCGCCTTTAAAAACTAGTTGCAATATCTAGTCATGGCTAAGTTGACAATGTCACCTTGTGTGGTACTGTATAATGGGATGTTTCTTCATGTACTGAAGTGTGTGAGCTGATCTTGCCACCCTTGAATTCATGCATGTAGATTTCCGATTTACTCTAAAGTGCACATATCCATGTTTTTTTTATCTTCCTCTGGGTGAATAGCATGAAGTTTGTCATTTGCTAATGTGGGCATGTGTATGGAAGTCAGTTTTCCTGTATGTAGGTTGATCCATGTAAGCACTTGAATTTTTATGCAAATTTGTGTCTATATATAAATGTGTCAAAATTTTCTGGTGGGGGGAGGTGTTTGTGCTGTCAAGAGAGTGTCGAATCAATCGAATTTCATTAAAACTTTCGACCTGATTCCGCGACGCCTCATGATAGACCCCCCCCCCTCTGTTCAGCCTAAGATGTATTCAAGAGTTATTTGAGTTTGATACTTGGCTTCGGAGATCGGCCTCAAGAGAGCTCCAGACAAAGTTGGGAGCAAAAGATCAGTTTGTTTACCTTCTGAGATTGGTTTTCTACTAGGGTAGGGGGACGAATAAGTATGTGGGTGTATATGCGATATGAACTATTTAACCTGTAGGATTTATTAATGTGTATGAAGATTATCGAGCGTGTGAAAATATTTAGTTTGCGTGTGTGACTTATGAAAATTATCTTTGTTTACAAATACTCAAATATCAAACATATTTTTATTAGCAGATGTTTGTGTAAAATAGTTGCGTTCCAGTGAATGCTACTGCACCTATATTCATTTGTCCTTTGCTGAATACAAATATTGGCAAAGCAATACAAAAATTAGTACCATTACATATTTTTGCAGAACAATGGTCTAAAAGCATTAAAAATTCTCAGCGGAACAAACTATTCAAACTTATGATAAAGAGTGCAGCTGCATGGTATAGAGTTCATTATAGGATAAAAGAGTATTCAAAAATTAGTCTTCGATGTTTACCTAAGTATCTTGTTTAGGGCATGATGCTCTTCACTGGAGAAATATAACATCAATGTGGAGAACAATACAAGTTTGGATATTATGTTTTCCCAGCATACATATGTCATCTACATACAAGGGGCGGTCAATAAGTTTTGGAATTCGGATATAAGGAAACGAGATATAAGGAAAAGTGTTTTATTATTTTTCAATATAACTATCCTCAACTTCGATGCACTTGCGCCACTTGTCCCTGAGGCTTCCAATTCCCGACAACCAGAGATCTCCCGACTGCTGTTACATCACTCTTGGACGGCGAGCTGGACATCTTCATCATCTCCAAACCGGCGTCCACGCAGTGCAGTCTTGAGCTAGCGGAATAAAAAGTAGTCGCTAGGGTCCAGATCTGAACTGTAGGTGGGATGGTTGAGCTCCTCGAATCCGCATTCGCGCAGGGAAGCTTGTGCAACTCTGGTCTTGTGGACTTTGACGACGTTGAAGTCGATCATGGGGCGTGAGGTTTCTAGGGACCCAACGGGCAGAGACCTTGGTCATGGCCAAATTGTCGTGGATGATGTTGATAACACTTCCATGTAATATTCCAAGTTCTCGCTCGATTTCTTCGACCTTCACCCTTCGACTTTCGAGGATCGTCCTCTCCACACGGGCCACATTGTCCTCGTTGGTCACGTCTGACGGGCTTCTTGGACGGGGGTCATCTTCAAGGGACTCACAACCATGGCGGAACTCCCTATTCCAGCGAGCAATGGTTGCATAGGAAGGGGCGGTGTCGATGTACACTGCAACCATGCGTTCATGGATCTCTTTTGCATTCTTGCCTTCCTTGGTTAAAAATTTGATCACTGCGTGGTGCTCAACCTTCTCCATTGTTGAAAAGTTAGGACTGACGATCTGCGACCAGCTACTGCTTCTTAAATAGACGAGGCAGGAGCGTGCGGTTGCAGGTCCTGACTTGTCATAACTTGTCTTAACACCCCCACAAACAGCCATGCCCCTTCCTCTGTTTTTCCCTACCGATTCGCAAAACTTATTGACCGCCCCTCGTACGAATATATAAAAGGGGGATTTAATATAATAGGATTGAAACACTTTCAAATTTTCTTTTCTCGTCTTTAATCTCTCAGAGGGAAGGATAGAGTTCAAGTATACTGTGATATGCCTCTTCCTAAATATAAAGGATCGAGGAACTAGAGCATTATATACCATCAAATATCCTGTTGTTTTATCCAAGGAAATTCGTGTAGGAGAGAAAAGATACTGGATTAAACTATGGAATAAACAGAGAATATGCCAAAATATTTAGGTACATTTCTTTAATGATTTAAACGTATATTCTAATACTCAAAGGTATATTAATTCTTTTAATTATATTTCTTTTTCTTAATTTTAATCAATTTGTAATTTTTATTTTTTTTGCAAATACATCGTTGCACATTTATCTACCATAAATTAACGTAAACTTTTCTGACGTTAAAAAATACTACCACAAACCGCGATCATATTATGAGAAGAACTAGGAAGGATCTTTTTCTTGTATGTGTTTCCTCTTACTTGTTAAAAAGAATGTATTGATATAAGAGTGCGAAAGAATAAACAAAAGACATTTCTATTCTTGCCTTTTCGCTGGAATCATTTTAAGATCTTGGGTCGTGCATTAATTGTCTTTTATATATCACCAGTGACAAATGATCTCTTCTTTGCTAATGTGAATTTTATAATATTTTACTTTGCAAAAATGCTACACAGTGAACCATCGTTGATTTTATTTATACCACCGACCAAATAAATAAGATTGATTTAGTAATATACTACAGACTGAAGAAAATCGCGCTCTTGTCCTCAATAACAGCTGTTTTCCCCGAAAGGTTTCCTCCAGGAGACTAATCTTGTGTACGAGTATACATGTACCATATAAATCGAGAACCGAGAATAAACATCCAACTGTAGCCCGAGACCAGTTTTCCCAGTACTCGCAGTCCTACTATTAACCGCAGTGCCTCATTACCTGTCTCTCCCTTCTCTTTGCCTCCTTTACTGATTGCGTTAACTCTGCATTTGCTTTATATTTTGGTCTATATGAGCTTTGATCAATTGGAAAATTCTCTCCTCTCATTTGTGAAAAATATGGTTTTATGTTTACCCAGAGTTTTAATAAATAGCACACATTTTTTTTCATTTGTCTTTATTTATCAGTCTAAAATACAAGTTTCCCAATGATTAATGAAAGAAAAGACGGAGAAGAAGAAATCTACACTTAGAAAATGAGAAGACTACTCGACGAGGACTAATGTTAATTAGATAGATGAAGCATCACCAGAGAATAGCTTATAAATAGAAAATTAAACCAGAATAAGAAGAGAAAATAATAGCTAGAGAGATAGAATCATACACCAGGTTTAGTTAGAATAATTACTAATAACGATTTGAACATCTTATAAAAACAATGTTTACCCTGACAAACATACAAATAGACAGATACAAAACACGGAAATACGTGGTTCTCACGCAAAACGAACTTTTAACTTTATCACGCTAACTTTAACTATCTACACTGCAGAGATTATCCTGATCTTCAGACAAACTAGCATCTCATTGCAAACCTCTTACTTTCTTCAGTTTACAGACACTATTATTCATTAACTATCACATTTGCACACGGGACTAACAGTAGATACGTGGGATAGTGGTCACGATAAACCCAACGATCTTGTATAGATACAAGCTACACATCATGGTTCGGATCCCACGATAAACTGTAGGCCCGGCGACTAACTAAGTCAACTTTATTTTCTCCTACTATTTTTCCTCGCTGCCCTTCCTTAAACTTTCTTCTTATCCTCTCCCCACTTCTCTTTTCATCTCACTTTATTTTTCACTTTCTTTTTTCGTCAATTCAAAAGAATTCTAATTTAGAGAAGATAGATTAAAACAGTTTGGTTGCTTTGGTAATTTTACAGTAAAGGAAGCAAGGCTGGAACCTAATGCGGACCATTTTCCCTTTCTTTCTTAATCTAACACACTACACACCAATTATTTCCCAATATATATGCCCCACGGGGCCCCTAAAAGATATTTTTACTACTGAGAATCATATGGATGAATGTTTAAAAACACCACCCTTCCAATTTTCGTCTCTCTCATGCCTGTGCGAGCGGAAACTGCCACTCATCGCTTCGTCTCAAAGATGCTGTGCAGTCGGAAGGAAATGATTGGGGACGCTGGAAGAAACGGGTTTAAGTATTAGTTTACTGTGCAACCCAGCGCCAGAGCCAACCAGATTGGGACGGACGGCAAACTTTGTTCAGTAAATAACTTCTACCTTGAGGGCCCGGCTAGGACCACAGAGGGACACAAAACCGCCTCTATGTAAGCTTTAAGAAGTTTTGAAAACCAAACCCTAGAGGGGGCGGCCCTGCCAATACATCTGCGATGATTCATCACTCGAGAGGAGCTCCCCCTGGATCATAACACATCATTCATCTCATATTTTTCAGTATTTGATCACAAGATTTGTGCGGCGGGAGGGGGGGATTTCACATATACACCTGATACACAAATGTGACATCTACCCAGTCAGAGGGGGAAAATTTTAGGTGTAAGGAGAGAAAAACCTGGAAGAGGCTCTCAACCAAATAGATAAAAAATCACGGAAGTGTTAAATAGGGATTAAATGTGACTGTAATAATACTATTTAGTTTCACCAAACAGACACGTCACCATTTTCTCTTATACGGACAACGACCTAAAATCATTAATCTCGGAAAAGGCCAGAAGATGGGGTGATTATGAAAGGCTTTGCTCTTGAGCCTCCTGAAGATGAAACAGCAAATGAGCCAGAGGAAGATGACTTCATTCTAATGAAAGTGAAACCTCTGAATTTGAATTGGGTATTATAAGGTGGCAAGTATGTGTATGTAACTGCAAGATAAAATGGAGAAACGTCTTAAAATGCTGATTTATTATCACCAGTCGAGGAAATTTCCGGGAAATTTCATAAAGCCAGATTCTGAAAACAATTCTAAAGTTATGATATTATAATGTACCTGGCCAAACTCTTAGCTACAGGTGTCACCAAAAGGGTGCAGTCAATGATTCAATTTAGTGTGGACTTAGACCAAAACAGCTTTCACTACCTTTATAATTGCCTGCCAATTCGAGGATTTATTCACTATATACGAGGGGGGGTCAATAAGTTTTGCAATTCGGATATAAGGAAACGAGATATGAGGAAAAGTGTTTTATTATTTTTCAATATAACTACCCTCGACTTCAATGCACTTGCGACCCTTGTCCCTGAGGCTTCGAATTCCCGATAACGAGAAATCTACCGACTGCTGTTCAATCCACTCCTGGACGGCGATCTGGACATCTTCATCGTGCCCAAACCGGAGTCCACCCAGTTCAGCCTTGAGCTAGTGGAATAAAAAGTAGTCGCTAGGGGCGAGAGCTGGACTTTAGGGGGGAATGGTTAAGCTCCTCAAATCCGCACTTGCGCAGGGCAGCTTGTGCAACTCTGGCCTTGTAAACTTTGACGACGTTGAAGCCGATCATGGGGCGTGAGGTTTCTAGGGACCCAACGGGCAGAGACTTTGCTCATGGCTAAATATTCGTGGATGATGTTGATAACATTTCCATGTGATATTCCAAGTTCTCGCTCGATTTCTTCGACCTTCACCCGTCGATTTTCGAGGATTATCCTTTCCACACAGGCCACATTGTCCTCGTTGGTCACGTCTGACGGGCTTCTTGGACATGGGGCATCTTCCATGGACTCACAACCATGGCGGAACTCCCTATTCTAGCGAGCAAGGGTTGCATAGGAAGGGGCAGTGTCGGTGTACACTGCAACCATGCGTTCATGGATCTCTTTTGCATTCTTGCCTTCCTTGGCCAAAGATTTGATCACTGCGCGGTGCTCAACCTTCTCCATTGTTTAAAAATTTGTGACTGACGATCTGCGATCAGCTACTGCTTCTTAAATAGACGAGGCAGGAGCGTGTGGCTGCAGGTCCTGACTTGTCATAACTTTTCCTAACACCCCCACAAACAGCCATCTCCCTTCCTCCATTTTGCTCCTTCGATTCGCAAAACTTATTGAACGCCCCCTCTTATAATACAGAGAAAACTTAATATTTAATTTAGAATAAAATGTTTTTAGTTCAGTTATTCATCGAGATAATTTATAAGCTGCTGTGTAGAGGAATAAATTTAAAACAGTCTCATGCCAGTTTTCTTTCTCAAAATGACATAATGGACATGGATCATTGCCCTCATAGTAACCAGTGTACAATATATTTCATTCAATAAATTCACCATGAAAAAACTGTGAGATCTCCCAACTGCTCAGCGAAGCATTAGTATAATATCTGAAATATAAAATAGTGTATATTAAACAAAGATAATACTCTACTAATTTGGTGTACAAGCCTAAACGTATAAATTTGTTCAGTGGCTCCCACCTCCCCTAATAGCTTAGAATAGATATTAGAAACTTTGAGAAACAACTGGATTGAATGTTAAAGCCAATTGCCATTTCAAGGTTTTATGACCACTACTAGTTTAATAAGTCATAACTATATTGTTCTTTGGATATCAAATAAAGCTTGCATTACTTATGAAGTAGAGAATGTGATGAGTAGTATAATAACAAACTATAGTAGTGAGAAATTTTGCGACTAATATGCTGAATATGGAATTTTTTTATGCAATAAGCTTCAAACCTTTCTCAATTATTGCAAATTATATATTGTTATATTGATTATATAGATTATCAAAGGATAATTAATTAATAATGTCTTTTTTTAATATCTAGTCCACCCACCCTGTTTCTATATTATATCTCCTAACCTTTTTGCCATGTATTAAACATGGTTTTGACATCTGCTGCCATGGATGAAACATGGTTTTGACATCTGCTGCCATGGATGAAACATGGTTTTGACATCTGCTGCCATGGATGAAACATGGTTTTGACATCTGCTGCCATGGATAAAACATGTTTTTGACATCTGCTGCCACAGGAGGGAACTAAATGTTGACGCTCTTCCGCAATATTCTTATTCTTTTCATTTCAAAGAATTCCTGAGTTCTTGAACTGTTTCCGGATCCGTCGCTTTGGACCTCTCTCTGAGCGTCGTCCGGACTCTGTGTTGGCCAATTCATAACAGTGATGTGCTCACATTTCCCTTGGCCTTTTTAAAATTGATGTTCTTAGGAAAAGACTCATTCTTAAAGAAATTAGCTGACTTATATTCCTAATTTTTAATTATTTTTTGCAATTTTCATTTTTATGGGAACCCGATGTGTCAATTTAATTATTGCATTGATTTTGTATTAACATTATTTTATCTCTTCCTCTCTCCTTGTCCCTTTCCCCTTCGTTTCAATTTAATTCTCGTGTCTCTCCTAATCTCCCTCTTTAGACTACGCTTTATCCGTTAATATCTTTAACCCTTTTGGCTCTGTTCTTGACTCTTTCTTGCCTCTTGGTTTGACCTTGGTACCTTTGTTATAGCTAAATCTTAATGTGAATTTACCCATCCCTGCCCTACTTCCTAATTGGTGATTTATTTCCTTAGAGGCAGTCCTTTATCTTTTACTAGCTTATATATACCCTTATTATATTATTTTCTCTTGTAGTTATCCTTGAGAATGAACTGAATAAAGTTCGAAAGTACTCAGAAATACCTTTTCATTTTTCCTGGGGGACATTGCATTCATATATATTATATATATATGAAAAACTCACAAAGTAGCGCGTGAGTAGAGCAATAAATGCAAAAAATCACACAGGAAAATGAAAGGTGGATTCCAAGTACTTT
Source organism: Ceratothoa steindachneri (assembly GCA_963969495.1). Taxonomy (NCBI): domain Eukaryota; kingdom Metazoa; phylum Arthropoda; class Malacostraca; order Isopoda; family Cymothoidae; genus Ceratothoa; species Ceratothoa steindachneri. Next base: position 43,015,987 of record OZ018336.1, read on the forward strand.
CGAACTTGTTTAGTTCATTATCAAGGAATAAAGATTTTTTTTTTACAAAGGTGCTCTCTATTTTACATATATGTACCACCTTTGTAATTTTTTTTCGTTATTCCTTGATAATAAACTAAAAAAGTTCGAAAGTTCTTGGAATTGGACTTTCATTTTCCGTGGGATTTTTTATACATCATATATATACCTACCTATATATATATATATATATATATATATATATATATATATATATATATATATATATATATATATATATATAACCAAAATTGAGAACTTAAATTTGAGTTTTTCCTCCGTCTCTACCCGAGTTTGGAATTTCATTTCCGTTGATTCGAACCCGGGACTGCCTCTCCCGCAGTGGCCCTGCAGGTCTTTTGTCGAACCTCAACACCCGTTCCCGTTTCGCCTGATACTGGATCTCAACGGCACAGTTTTACCTGCATTCAATTTCCCCCAGATGCGAGATAACCCCGCATCGCTCGCGGCGGAGGCAATGAATCGATGGCACTCTTTCCTTTGCTCCCTCCCAAAATGTGGCACTAATACGAGCCCTCAATCATTCATATATACTTCTGTTGTGGATGTTTAGATGGTGTTTAGAATATTGAGTGCCATCATTTAAGCTGAAGTTTAGGAGGCCATCCGAAACATTAGTGACAATTTGATTGGGTGGAGTCATCTTCTTTAGTTTCCATTTAAATACATAAAAATACACAATTTTTAGTCGTGTCGACGCGACTCTATAAGTTACGATGTCTGTCCGTAGGTTGGTCGGTCGGATGGTATCCTTTTTACTTTTCAATGAGTTTTGGGTCAATAACATCGTAACTATTCGGTCGATTCTAACGAAATCTGAAACTTTCATGTTGTTTTACATTCCCTTTCGAATGATATAATTACCCATGGCCTCCTAAGGTTATTCCGGGAATTTTACAAAAAAAACTAACTTTTGGTCGGATTGACCCTCTTGTTGAAAATTTTGAAGGTCGTAAGGTCATAAGTCAGAATAATTGAGAGCACGTGACTTAGACCTCTTGACCTTGTTTACTGTGTCGCAGGAAAAAAATAGGCAAATTAAAATCTCAAACTATTTGTCCTTTTTCAAACTCTTTTTCAAAAAAGATCTCGGATATAACGACCGCAAATGGCACAGTAGCTTAAATGAGTTTCATATGCAACAGTTTTCTCAAATGCGCTGCTTAAGGAGGTGCGAGGACCCTATTCGAAGAGAAGACCCTCACTGGAATGGCCGTGCGTTTCCCTGAGGCATAACTCCGGTCGCTTTTGGTCGAACAATGCGCTAAAGGCGTTGTCGCCTTAGCGGACTTATCGGGGGAGGTTGAGTTCGCCATACGAGTCACAAGGCTCTTTGTATAGTCTTGGTGTTTGGAGGCAGTTTCTAGGGGTTGGCCGATAGCTCTGTGATTCTAGCATGACCTCAGCGTAAGTAAAACCGGTAGTTGAGAGGCGGGAGTGATCTTTAAATGTGGTTATGTCGTTCTAATGTTTCGAAATTAGTGGTTTTGAAGGGGGGGTATCCTTGAGAGGGTTCTTCAAAGGTAGGAATTAAGGCTAGGGATTGAATATAATCCTACTATATATTTCCATGTTCTTATTTAAAAGGAATAAAAAAATGTTCTATTATTTAAGTTCCGGTGCATTAATCTAGAAATTAACTAGGATTTAATTTGCGATTTTGAATTGATAAGGAATATTGTACCACAGCTGATCAGTATTTTTCCTATTTTTTAATTCTTCTCTTTGCAATCATTTCCCATTCTTTCGTCACTATACATTTGTCATATTTCTTCTGTTATTGAATATGCTGAAAATGTTCTCAAGTTTGGTTCTGTTTCGGCAATAACCCTCAATTTCTTTGAAACTTCTTTCTCTGTCACATCTCTATTTCTTTCAGTTTCCCTGGATAATTTAGGGTGTATCATACTTGGTCGATTATAATTATTGAAAAATTCATATTTTAGAAATTATCAGTATGTATTCCTATGTAAAAATGAATTTTAATAAGGATTTTTATTTCATAAGATTTGCGAAAAATGGTATTTAAGTGTACAAAATCTCACTTTTAATAGAGAAAATGGATTTTTGACAAATTTCAAAACGCTTGCTAGCCTTAAAAGATGTTACTTCTTCTCTTGAGATCTTCTATGTGAACAGTGGCTCATGCAGTTTCTCTTTATTCAAGTCAATCAAGGTAATTGGAGAGGTTCCATTAAGATTCAGTCTGGGGTTTATGATAGCTCTCAGACTCATGGCTCTATAGTCAATCTTACCTCTTGTTTTTTATCATGTCAACTTCTCTCCCCTATGTCCTCTTCTCTTCAATCTCACTCCGCAAGAGACAGGCCATAAGGTTGTCACCTTGAGCACGGTATGCTCCATGAACTATTGCAGAAGTAATTTTGTTCTTGACCTCAGAGGTATGGGATCTCAGCAGTCCCAGAGTAGTCACAATATGGTGAGGTCCATATTCACGTGGTGCTTCACCTGATCTCAAAATACATCTTGAAATAGAACTCCAGAAAAAAATTCACCAGAACTTCTAGCGTCTTCAGCTCCTTTCTTTTTAGACTATATCGCCTCATCTACAGCATCAGCAGAGCTTCATCAGTAGTCAACAAGCGCGACTGATTAAGTAGGCAAAACTTTAAACTAGCAGCCTTTTTGCTTAACTTTCCTGTCTTGAGAACTTGCATTAGTAGGTAGCAGTTCTTGTCAGTGCTAAGATTCTGTGCAGTGTCTTCTGGCAGTTCAATTATATCTTCCACTTGCATTGCCTTAAGGTTAAAGATGACAGGTATGTCACTAATCTTCTGCAAGGTTTTTCAATTGTGCAACTGAATCCATATTGTGGATGTACGAACCATTAAGATCAATTATCATGTTCCTGAGTCTGAGGTCATTAATGTGAAGCTCATCTGGTGTAAAATGTAAGAGATACTTTCCTTCAGGTTCTTATGTAACACTACAGTGCTCTTCGGTTGTACTATCAGGGTTGAAGCGGATAGTTTCTTCATTGTACCTCATGATCTTTAACTGCTTATCTTGTTTCGCATTAAATAATATTCTCCTAATCTCCTCTCTCTTTGTTCTTTTCTCCAGGACCACCACCAAGGCAGCTATTACGGTCTCTTTGCCCCTCCACATCTTCATCTTGTCAACAGCCTAGCTATGCGTTATTAGCATATAGATGCGAAGCATTAATAAGATCCTGCAAGATAGATACCAATTGCAATAACTGCTGCAGAAGTATTTGGAATATCCATCTAGTTCCTTTCGGCAGAGGTAGAGACTAGCCAGTGTTGCCACTAGCTCTTGTACCTTATGAAGGACTAGAAAAATATGTGTGAGCAGTGGATGTTTGTCTTTCTGGAGACTCCTGAAAGGAAACCACCCCGTTTTCTTCACCATCTTCATCAACGTTGTCAAAGTAAAGGCTCATTAACTTCTTTCTCTCTTTTCAGCTGGATTTTGCTCTTTTTTTCTTCTTCTTAGCAGCCTTTACCTCTTTCACTGTTTTCCTCGACATCTACATATGCTATCTAGAAGGCATGAAGTTTTGAGGTTTGATCTTTTGGCAATAGAGATGCTCTAGCTCCAGCTTTGGAATCTTATTAGGCAGAGGACAGTCAGAGTTTACTTGAAATCTAGCAGCACCGTCAGAGCAGCTAGATGTTTAATTTTCACTGAAAGTAATCTCATGTCTGCAAGTTGTTACGTCAAACAGAGTAGCATATTCAGATATTCTCTTGTTTTAACGTAACACACTGATGCCATCTTCTTAGCCAAATCTTGCAGAGTGTAACGAGCTCTTGTCATATCCTCATGAAGCAGCTTCTCCTCTTGCAGCAAGATTTCTCTTTTAACCCCAGCTCTCCCCATTGGCTTCTTTATCACGCTGCTTTGAACCGGAACTTTTTCTTGTTTTTGGTCCTTGCTTGGCCATGGTGGCTACACAACCAATATCAACCTGTGTAAGTTAAAAGAAAATTATCAGTGAAAGACTAGCAGCATTTTAGAGCTATTACAGTATTTTTACTTAGTAAGAGATGATATGCTACATTTGTACTACAGTATATGCCATGCCTACCTTCTGTACCAAACAGAAAACGAGAAGAATGATATTTAAACGCTTAAACTTTAATTTTAGCAGAAGGTGGATATAATGAACCCATCTTACAATTGATTTTACATAGGAATACATACTGCCAACCTTTAAATTCACCCTTTAGTGAGCGTGATACACCGAGATCATTGTTAGACCAGCCAAAATATATTTATTTTTTAGCAGCAAGACCAATTCTGATTATTAAAACTTGGTCAATGTAACATCTATAGTTAAAATAGTAGACAATAATAATCCAAGCACATTAAGCATATTAGCTTAATGTTTGTTATTGTAAAATTAAAGAGGTTCTTAGTAGCAGGAAAAATTAGAACTTTTGCTTTTGCTTAATTAACCTGATTTTGTTTTCATATTATGATAAGTATCTAGGTTCTCCTAAAAAAGAGCGATACGATTTACCTAAAGTTTAGTAAAATTTGACTGTGAAGTCTAAATAAGGCTAAAAATTCACGGGAATATAGCAAATCTTTTGAGTTAGACCTGGCAACACCTGGCAATCTCAAACCACTCGAACCTATTTAGTGGCACTAAGAAGAGATGTTAATCATATTGTGTTCTCATTCCCTCGCTTGCTCAAACTCACTCGCTAACTCCACGCCTAGTGTCCGCTTACCGTCAACTTCCAAGCTCTCCATTCACGATAGCTGCAGACACTTGACTTGATTGATCAAGAAGAATTCCTACCTGATCTTATGAATAAAGATATATAATTGCAGCGTGTTTACATAACTAAACGTTCCAGAGACAAAAAACGAATAAGCTGATCAAATTCAAAAGTAGTTTTGGATGTCAATCACTCTAAATGGACTATTCTCACTAATATTAGCGGTAGACTAATTCGGGAGAACAAATTATTATTTGAAGTCACAAGAGCAAGGTAGGCATTTTTTATTTCCAGGAAATAGTCAATTCGCGAACGATGAAGCAAAAATATGATAATAGCGATTGGGGCAGCTATCCATTCAATGGCCTTAGAAAACGTGCATGGATGTATGTATACCTTCCTCATTTTTTTGTTTAGTTTTATGTCTGCCTAACTTCAGCAATTTTGATCCCCCTTTTACCAGTCGCACTAGATAGCCTACTAGAAGATCTTTGCTTTTCTTTCATATTTTGTGAGTGCGGTTAGTGGCAAAATCAAAGATTTACATGAGTCATTGGTACACATGTAGATAAATGTGACTCACTTGCCCCTGACTTAACATTAAAATAAAGTACATGAATTTTCAGTATTTATGTGGATATTTATGTGCTTGTAGCTAAGGATATACAAATATTTGAAGTTTTTTTTAATATATAAGATAACAATAAAAGAAAACCAGAGGAAAGTATATAGTACCAGGCTTTTCAAAAGTCCTGTTACACTCGTACAAATTCTCTCAGCAAAGGACACAATGGTAGTTTTGATATAGTTAGACGCAATTTTATTGTTTTAACTAAAAAATGTTTGTTTAAATTGTAATATTAATTAGTGTGGCCGCCCTCAGAGGTGAGCACGCGCTACAGGCGAGACATGAAAACCGCTCACACGTTGCGGACAAAGTCCTTCCTCATGCTCACCCACATGCAGTTGACGAAGGACTTCAGTTCGTCGACGTTGCTGTGACAGAAACGCAGTCCTCACTGTCAACATGCGCCCACACGCTGTAGTCAAGAGGATTGGGGTCTGGCGACTGCGGCGACCATAAGTCCTTCGAATGGAAGTTCATGTCCCCTCCCAACCATTCTTGCACAGTCTTGGCCGTGTGGGCCGGGCACCATCCTGCTGAAAGACTTAGTCCGCTTTATTTGTGATCTTTTTCACCCAGGGCAGGAATTTCCTGGCTAAGATGTTCCTGTACTTGGCCGTGGTGAGCCTGCAACCAGCCGCGAACCACACCCGAGGCATATTCTCGCCATTCGAAGCCACTACGCCCAGCATCTTCAAGGAGGCCGGGTGCTTGGTCGTGGACACGTAGTGGATCTAGAAACATGCTAGCCGAAGCGTCCCCCCAGTTGTTCATGGCCGGATCTACTGTAAAGTTTTTCATCCCCCAAAAAAGAGAATTCGATGCCATGACACTTGAATTTGTTAAGAAGGCAACGTCAGCGCTCCAGACGTTGTTCTCGTATAGGGTCGGGTAAGAGACGCCTTTCCACGCAATCCAAGCCCTGGTGGCCCTTCTACTTGACGGTCCTGGACACCGTGGCCAGCGATATTATTTTCCTTGCGTGTGCAATCATTTTGAGCTTCGGGGCACTTTTTAAGGTCTTCCTTACAGCCAAACGTTGACGACCTGAGGTCTACCTGAACGAGGTCGATCTTTGATGTTTTCCCCGGACTGAGCCTCTCCGTTACTCAGTGGACGGTCATCCGGTTGATGTTGAACCACTTAGCGATGTCGGACTTGCTGTGGCCCACGCGCAGGAAAGCATAGATCTCGATTCTTTTGGTTTCCATCTCGACACACAATGGAAAAGTAGAACTTTAGGTTTGTTTGACGGAACATTTTCTATCACAAATATAAAGTTCTCGAAAGATAAAAAAAACGAGCGTAACAGAACATTTGCCAAACCCTGTAAATGAGAATACCACATTTAATAGCAACAACCTTTATTTACAATTCACATTTTGAAAGAAAATAAAAAATTAGGTTTACTTCTGAATACTTTTTAATTTTCTTCTAAAAAGTATGTTGAAAAGCAGAAAGTCGCCTGATTTAAGAAACATTGAAATTTAAAATTACAGTTGGAGATATTTTTGACCAAAGCGAGGTCTTCTACCGCACTATTTTGGGGTATAATACCTAGTCGAGGGCCCAATATTTACTCAATTTGATCAACTACTGTTTTAATCAGCTCTACATACCATAATACCGCACTTAACCCATTAATAGTCAATTTTTGAAAATGGAAACAAAACGTGACAGAAAAAAATGACCAAGCGTCATTATTTGCTCATCTCGTTTAGTCCAATTGATCTTAACTTTAAATTCTTCAGCTATATTTTGAGATCTTTAATGATCATTGTTCTCAAAAGAGCATCGAAAAGCAATAGCCAAAGATAGATAGATTTTAATTTAATTCTTTTTGTTCTTTTCCTTAAATTGTCAAATTATTCTGTCGAAATCAAAAAGTTTAATTATTAGTTCCTAGCTGTCGTATGTTGCTGAAACAAACACTGGCCTTTCATAAATGATAGGAACCTGTTGTCTTTGAAGCCCTCAGGTAGACGTTAGGGGACATCTAGAAGCTTTTAAGCCTTACAGGCCCTAACACATGCAATTTGCTTTCCTGGCTCCCGTTCCTATAGGCGGATCTGCTTATATATACCTTCTATATAATTCAATTTTATCTTTATTACTTTCTGTATCGATCTCTCCTTGCAAGCTTGCGGCGTGATGCGGCCACGTCGCTATGGCCCTTAAAGTTCGAGAACAATTCACGGGTCTTAAAAATCGAAATAAGTGCTTCACTCATTCTTTAAAATTCATAAAATAGCTAAAAGTATTGACCAAAATTAAGATGCGTGGATGCATTTATAAGAACTACTTCAGTGGAAATTTCTTGTCTAAGACGCGGTGCCTTATTGTTTTCTTTCTTATATATAACTTTGTTAGATTATTTTTTTTTGAAGTTCGAAAGTACTCGGAAACACCTTTTCCTGTTGGACATTGTATTCATATATATATATATATATATATATATATATATATATATATATATAATAGTCAACAAGATTGCTTTTGAGAAGGCGTAATTTTAATTGTAGTATAAATGATAAAACCATCAGTAACATGATTATTTATTGTAAACAACGGTTCGGTTTGCCAAATCCATCTTCAGGCTTAAAGAATAAACAAGGAGTTAAAGCGCGAAACACAACTAACAATAACTAAAAATTTGAAATAGGTAAATCAAGGTCTAAGAGAATTTAAATTTAAAATTAAACTTAAAATAATAATCTAATTATGCACAGTAAATTTTATAGAAACCGTATAAAATTACCTAAAACTAATAATTTAATTAATTAACCATGGATAAATCTGAAGCAAAACTGATATACAAAACCATACCTTGTGTCAGCGAGTCGAGAGAAAGGCACGAATTTAGAGAAAAAGGCCAGTATTATGTGTAGGTTGGTAGTTTAAAATTGTTAACAAGTTAGAAGTTAGTTAGTTTTGTTATTAACGACAAGAGGTGGAATATTGTTTCGGTATTTAACGTGGTATGTGTGTTTCGTTGAAAAGTGACTCTAAAGTTGCGAGTTGGTAAGCGAGACTTCCTTCCAAGAGAGAGTTTTCCCCATTCTACCACTGACAGCTTGGTATGCACATAGCTTCGAGTGTAAGGAACTAATGGTACTCCCTCTGTATGAACCCTGGAAACATCCAACGGAAGAAATCTTTTAGACAATACCATTACGCAAACAAACAGGGTTGGCATCCAAGGTGTCAAAGAAAATACCAAGTTTTCAAATCGTTTTTAGAGATCATTTAAAAGTTGACTTGCGGAAAAAACCTTTGAAGAATCTTAGAGTAACGTCTTGGCGCATCTTGGTTCAAAGTACTAAGATCAGGAACGAGAAATAACGTAAATCACTAAAGACAGCAATCATTGCCATCAGTGGTTATAAAACGTCATTTAATATTCTACCTATGTATCGGTTAACCAAATCAAGTGGCACCAAATTGTTTACAAAACTGGTTCTCAGGCGCAATAAAGTGTAAGAAGAACAAAGCTGAACTGCTCTTAGGGAAAACACATAAAAACTATTTATCTTAAATTTTTGGTTGGCACGATAAAGAAATTTAAACCTATTCCAGAATTCGTTGGCTTTCTCAAATTGGACACGCAGAAACTAGTGGGTGTTTTTTTTAATTAGAATGTCTAGAAAAGAAAGAGTTTTTTAAATTCCTTCTCTATAGTTAGCTTACGATTAGCATGAAGGATATTCAAAAATTGAAATAAAATTGAAGCTTCCTTTTCAAATTTAATTCAAACAAGGTCGCGTGCTGTCACTTATTCTGATTTATGACCATACGACCTTCAAAACTTTTAATAATTCCTGGACTAACCTGGGAGGACCTTGACAATTATATCATTCAAAAGAAAATGTAAAACAACATATGGGTTTCAAATTTCGTTAGAATCGGTCGAATAGTTATGATGTTATTACCAAAACAAATTAATTCCATGGATAAGCTTGGGAGAACCTTAACAATTATATAATTCGAAAGAGAATGTAAAAAAATATAAGGTATTAAAATCTCGTTAGAATAGCCCGAATAGTTACAATGTTATTACCAAAACAAAAAAAAAGCCAAATGGGGAATGACGTACCGACCGACCGACATGGTAAAATATAGAGTCAACAAAACACTTATAATAAGCGATATAAAAGAAGAGAGGCACTCATCAAAAAGCCTATCTTCAAGAGATACCATACAGGCGTTAGCTAAAGATGGTCTCTTGCAACTTCACATTGAAACCCCATCAACTGTGAAAATTGTTGGCGATTGAACCCATGAAACATCGCATATTTTAATTCAGTGAAGAAAGGTTTATCTAAATTAATACAAAGGCCCCTATAATGGAGATGATTTGTAAAACATTTATAATAAGCGCATATATGCATATATCGGAACGATATTAAGAAGAGGAAGTTTACCTTCTAGTTTGTTCAACCAAGCATGTAATTGTGATCACCAAGTTGATTTTAATAATGTCAAACTAGTCTATAAGTCTGATAATTATTACAAAATACGTAAAATTGAGTCAATATTGATTCAAAATGCTCTCGGCCCAAAACTTGCTTCGAAAATCGGCACAAATTTACCTATTCCATAATCTATGCTTTCCTTTGTCCCCGCCCCCTCCATTCCTTGCGATCCTTCCCCCATCCGCTACTATATATAAGGCATTTGTGTCCAGTCTTCTCATTGTAGAGTTAATGATGGTAGTAGATACCGAAAATATTCCTGAAATGGAATAAAATGACTCTACTAAAGTATGTTTTTTATATCTTGAAATAAATTCACGCTATTGCGAAGTTCTTAGGCATATATATATATATATATATATATATATATATATATATATATAGGGTAGATAGGAGCAAAAAGCCTTTCTGGCTCACCTACTGCACATGCTCAAAAAATGATCAACTGAGTATGGCAACATTAACTCAGTGTAAGGGAAGTTCTTGTGTGAGAAGGGTGTGTCATTAGTTCAACTTAGCCAAAAGGTATGTACAATTATGTTTATTTGTTGATAATCATCTAATATTTCCTTTAAATTTAATTCAGGAAATGAGATGGTTCTTTGTCTGCAATCTGTCCATAATCTTGTAGTTTATACAAGTAGCCTAGTATCTCTTAGAATTTACAGAGTTTTTAGTGATTTATTGGCAATATGTTTTCACAATGGCTTCTTGAATGCTATGTGGATGTCAGGGGCAAGAGGCCCAGTGTGGGATTTTTGCCCCGCTGTAATTTTAGGCTATAAAAAAGGCCTATTAATTAAGATATAAATTTAGGTACATAAGTAACCAAGCTTTGTTTCTTTCTTTTCATATCAGGCTTAATGCAAGATGGTACGGACATACAAGCGGAAAAAATAGGGCATCTTACAGTGGCAATGACCTAAGAAGTGCTGTTAGAGCCATCGCAAATGGAGCTTCTGTTATTGGAACATCCAGAGAGTACAAAGTTTCGGCCAGAACTCTGCGTCGTCATAGAGATGAAAAAGTGAAAAATCCAGGGTCTACTACATTTAGATCATTCAAGAAAACTTTCAGTGAGAAGCAAGAACATCAATTTGTGAATATAAAAAACAATTGAAGCGTTTGGCCTATGATTATGCTGAAAAACTCAAAATTGAACACCAGTTCTCCAAGGAAACCAAAATAGCTGGGTATGATTGGATTTAGAGTTTTCTGAAGAGAAACCATCTTTATATTAGAAAGCCAGAAGGGACAAGCATGGCTAGAGCCACAGGGTTCAATAAAGAACAAGTCAATAATTTTTGCTACATTTATGAAAATGTTTTGAAAGATGTGAAACCCTCCTCTCTCAACATTTGGAATATGGACGAAACAGGGATATCTGTTGTGTAGACACCTGGTAAGATAGAAGCCTCCAAAGGCAAAAGATGTGTTGGAAAAATCACCACTGCAGAAAGAGGTAAGAATATTACAGTTGATTGTGCTTCTAATACCGCTGGGACTTACATCCCACCAATGTTCATTTTCTTAAGAAAAAGAATGGTCCAGACGCTTATGGAAAATGCTCCATCTGGATCTATTGCTACTTGCACTGACTCTGGGTGAATTGATGAGAACTGTTTTATAAAATGGTTGACTCATTTTATCAGTGTAGCAAAGCCATCCAAAGAAGATTCACACATTTTAATCCTTAATGGCCATCATTCCCATAAAACACTAGCTGCAATCGATTTAGTCAGGGAAAATGGTATAATTATGATCACACTTCCCCCCCCCCCAACTGCACCCATAAGATGCAACCTTTAGATAGGACATTCTTCAAATCACTTAAAGCAGCATACAGTCAAGCCTGTGACTCCTTTATGTTTTCAAATAAAGGAACAAAGATAACAATCTATGACATTGCAGAAATTTTCTCAACTGCATATAACAGAGTTGCAACAATTGAAAATTCAGTGAATGGTTTTAAAGTTTGTGGTTTGTGGCCACTGGACAAAAACATATTCTCTGATGATGACTTTGTTTCATCAAATATGATTCAAGCAGGTGGCAACAACGAAGATCCTTTGGAAGGACCATCTGGCCTTCAGACTCCATCTAGGCCTATCTCTGAACATTACCCTCTTGCTGTAGAGGAAAATGACCAAGAGACAAGCAGTCCACTAAAATCTCTACCTAAGGTATTAAAAAGCTTGATATCAAGCCCCAAAACTTTAAATTACCCAATAACAGGCAAAAGAAAACATGAGCAAGATCAATTTATTACCTCAAGTCCTTTTAAAAGGCAAACTGAATTACATTCTCCAAAAGAGAAGGTCAAATCAGCCTTGAAGAATGCATCCACATCGAAAATAAAGAATCAAGAAAGAAAAGAAGTCAAGAAACAGCTTTTAATAACTAAGAAGTTAAGGAAAAGAAAGCCGGATGACCTCAGTGACACGAAAGAGGAATGGCCTTGCTTTATTTGTCTAGAGCCATACAAGACAAGTTGTCCAGGACAAGAGTGGGTCCAGTGTTTGGCCTGCAAAAAGTAGGCTCATGTAAAGTGTTGATCAGGAGATCCTTGTTACTACTGCCCCCAATTGCCTGTCCAATTACAGTGATGAGGACTAAACTATTTTTGTAATATTTATCATGAGGCATGGCCTATGTTATCTTACATATTTTTTGCAGCTAGGTACCAAAGTGAGTTTTGTTTCAATTGGAAAGTAACTTTTGTTTGTTTTTTGTGGTTAGGGCAAAAGGCCCATATGAAGGATATTATTTTAGTCATTTCAATTATGGGTATGGCCTATGTTTTCATACATATTTTTGTAACTACGTACCAACGTGATTTTTGTTTCATTTGGAAAGTGAGGTCAGTTTGTTTTGCTTTTTTGTGGGTGGAGCAAAAGGAACATATTAGGCCTATGTAGGATACTATTGTTGTCATTTAATTATGAGCCATTGCCTATGTTTTCATAAATATTTTTGTAGCTAGGTACCAATGTGATTTTTGAATTTAACTGGAAAGTAATTTGTTTAATTTTTGTAGTGAAGGCAAAAGGCCCATATGTAGGCTTCTTGCCCTAGCAATGGGGCATAAGGCCTATTTACACATTTTGTGAATTTTGTATTTTTTAGCAACTTTCTTTAAACTGTAAAATAATATTACTTTGTTATTATATGAGGAAATATTGTAACTGCATCATTACAAAATTACACACATTTTGAATAAATAGTTTATTTTTTAGGAATATATTTTTATTAAGGTGGGCTTACTGCCCCACTCTAGCCTATATATATATATATATATATATATATATATATATATATATATATATATATATATATATAGTCATATGAGTTGCTGCTGACCAGTTTGATCTTCAATTTCACGGCGAAGGTAAAGACACACAGGACGCTCAGGTACATGTGATTTATATATATATATATATATATATATATATATATATATATATAACAAGCTCCTATGAAAAATATAATGTAAACTTGATAGAAATCTTAAAACTGAAATAAAATAAAAGGTTAAATATATAGGAAAAGTAACGCAAATTATAATTATGCAGTTAAGAGCTAACTAAGCTCTTTATCAATCCCTCGCAAGGAAGTCTTCTCACAGTCACGAGAGGATATCGCATAAGCCAGTCTCTCTAATGCAAATCCAAAATTTCCCGTTCTCTTCGAAAGCAGGTATACTAAGTAAAATAGCTAATTAATACGCAAATTTAGGGTTTACGTTGGAAAGGTTGGCTTATGCGTTATCTTCTCGTGACTGTGAGAAGAGCTTCTTTCGAGGGCTTGATGAAGAGCTTAATTAGCTACAACATTGCCCTTTTAACCACATAATTATAATTTGCGCCGCTAAAACTTAAGAAGATCTACGCCGTGTTTTTATAGTAAAAACAGTACTAATGGTGTTTTGAGGCATTATAATCATCATTTACGGCTTCGGTTAGGCGCGGAAAACGAGTCTATTTGCAGCGATACTATCTTAAAAATAACTGCTTTCCGTGCGAAAATAAGGCGTAAAGGATGACTAAAATGCCGACAAACACCATTAGTACAGTTTTTACGTACTTACTATTTATCTATAGATAATTCGTATATGCGTTTGGGTAATAATTCGGTTTATGATGCGCTATTTCTAGGGTATAATTAATGCGATCGGGTTTGCACGTTTTTAGTTAGTTTCGAAATGGGGAACTTCGCCCCTATACAACCTCCGCAACTTTAGAAAAACTTGTAATATTCTTAATTCGAAAGGTTAACACCATATTTGAATGTCAAGGGCAATTGCTATCTGTCAGCGGCACTATCGTCGTCTTAAATTACACAATAAATAATCACTTCACGACATAAGCTAAATCATCTCCACCTTTCAGTATTATAATCGAGCCGCGCTTCTTTTCCACGCCTGTTGCAAAAGGCCTATTACACTCAAACAAGCAGAGCTCGCAAGAATCGTGCTCTTTTAATTGCTTGCCTCCAGGGTTGCCAATGTTTGAAATAAGGTCGAACTAAGGGTTGCCATTGTATGAAAATAATGGTTTATTTTAACATTCAAAGAAAGCAAGGCTCGCCTATTTTAATCTCAATTTTAATCCCTTTAAGGAACAAAATCTTAAAAATAAGTACTTTCTGCACCAAATTGAAACCATATCTGCCAACTGGAATGCCTAAAAATACCATGAGTACTTGAATAATACTAAAAATATGTAATTCTCGATATATATGTATATATATGTATATATATATATATACAGTAGTACAAAAATGAGTTCGGGCAGTACCAAATTTTTGGACTATTTCATACTATGTCTTAATTTCTGGCAACACTAATGAAGTTTTATTGTTTTCCGTGCAGAATAGTGTACTGGTAACATCTGGTAACTGTTGTGTTGTACTCTAGCTATATTAAGCCAGACAGTGCTACACCAGAGCTTGTCGTTGATGATTATTTCTGAGAGCGTACTCCATGGTGTACTTGGTTCTGCCGGAATATTCATCTTTTAATCATTATTAGACTATAAATTTTTTATGGATATCACACCCAAGAAGCATGCAGGTATTATACTCGTGGCTCTTATAAAACATGCTGGTTTTTGGCATCAGACGGATTTCTGAGGAAATGAAGGTAGAAAAGTTAACTATTAGCTACATTGTGAAAAGAGCTGAAGACACTGGTGAACATTCAACACTGCGACAAGGAAAATGTGAAAGAAAATGAAAGACAACACTTCACGATACCAAAGGTCTCATCAGAAAATAGTGTGAAGGATCCCAGCCGTCCGGCGAAGGCTAATTGAATTTGGCAGATTTGCTAGAAAACCGGTACGTAGACAGTTATTGACTTCTGCTATGAAGACAAAACGTCTTCACTGGACACGCAAGTATGCTGGATAAAAGCAGCTGACTGGAAGAAAGTTATGTTTCTGAGACCAATCGCATTTTGAAGTACATGGTAGTAAGTGGTAGTAAGACGAAGCAAAGATGAATCCCTTCAGCCAGGACACATTCAACAGGCGCCAAAATATCTACCAAAGAAGATGTTTTGGGGTTAATTTAGCGCTAAAGGCCTAGTTAGGGAGGCTTGTTAGTATTGAGGAAATGATGAACAACGTTAATTACAAGGCAATCCTGCAGACTCACTTGCTTCCCGCGATGCAGAAAGACTTTCCTGATGGAGGCGGCATTTTACAGCATGATCTGGCTCCGTGCCATACCTCCCAAATAATGCGCACATTCTTCGAAAAAGTGGACTTACCATTATAGATTGGCCTGGGAATTCTCCTGATCTCAACCTTATCGAGAATCTATGGGCTATAATTAAATGTAGAATCGAGAAAAGCGCCTGTTCGACGATGCAGAAGATGATTTGTGCTGTTATCAATGCCTGGTACCATAAGGAAAAACTGGCAAAAATGTGTTCAAATTTGGTTGAATCTTTGCCAGAGCGAGTGAAGCAGGTTGTAAAAGCAAAGGGCGGTCGTATTTCATATTAAGTGTACCATTTATCTTATCATTGATGTATTCTTTTCAAATATAAACAACAATTATCAAATAATTTGCACACTACTATATATATATATATATGTATATATATATATATATATATATATATATATATATATATATATATATATATATGGTACGATGAATAATTTAATAGCTAACTTCAATATAAAAAAAATAACAGAGAGAGTGAGAGTTCATTTATACAGATATATTAACCGAAATTACATTTTAAAGACTTAAACGATTTCTGGACTATATATTTTTTTCAACGAAATCGCTGTCGGCCTCAACCACGGCCTCCAGGCCTTCTTGACGGTGGGCCAGTTTCACTGGGTTAAAACCGCGGTGATCCTTGTTGCCTAAGCTCCACCTCGTGGTTTTATTCTGAACGGAATCTTAAAATTGCCTTCGGATGTGACATCTCTAATTCGGCAAGAACATCTTTTCTTACCTCTATACAATTTCAGTATCTTAATTTACAGTTTATTTGTAAAAATTGTTAAGTATTTAATTATTTATTCACAAAATTCGCTGCTTTAAAGGTGAGACAAGTAAAGAGGGATAGTCAGATAGATAGCATGAAAGGATTTTTTTTATGGCAAGGGTAGAAAGGTGAGTGTGTGTAGTGAGTATATATTTGCCAGGAGACTGGCTGTCATTTTTCCTTTGGTAAATTCTAATTTTGAATTTTTCTTGTAAAGTTTGCTAGGGTGTAACCTTTTTTAGGTAAGTTAGTTCTAAGTTACATATAAATTTACTTGATAAATTCTACTTTTGTTTTTTTTTAGTGTTTGCTTCTGTGTACCCTTTTTTAGGTACGTTAGTTCTAGGTTACATATAAATTTCCTTGATTAATTTTATTTTTGTTTTTTCTTGTAGGCTTGGCTTGGGTGTACCCTATTTTAGGTACGTTAGTTCTAAGTTACATATAAATTTCCTTGATAAATTCTATTTTTATTTTTTCTTGTAGGGTTTGCTTGGAGGTACCCTTTTTTAGGTACGTTAATTCTAAGTCACATATAAATTTACTTGATAAATTCTAGTTTGTTTTTTCTTGTAAGCTTTGCTTCGGTGTACCCTTTTTTAGGTACGTTAGTTCTAAATCACATAGAAATTTACTTGATAAAATATATTTTTGTTTTTTCTTATAGGGTTTTTTAGGGTGTACCATTTTTTAGGTACGTTAGTTCTAACTGACATATAAATATACTTGATAAATTCTTTCTTTTTTTCTTGTACGGTTTGCTAGGGTGTACCCTTTTTAGGTACGTTAGTTCTAAGTTACATATAAAAATTCCTTGAAATTTTTTTTTTTTGTAGGCTTGGCTTGGAGGTACCCTTTTTTAGGTACGTTAGTTCTAATTCACAAATAAATTTACTTGATAAATTCTAGTTTTGTTTTTTCTTGTAGGGTTTGCTTGTAGGTACCCTTTTTTAGGTACGTTAGTTCTAAGTTACATATAAATTTACTTGATAGATTCTATTCTTGTTTTTTCTTGTAAGCTTTGCTTGGGTGTACCCTTTTTTAGGTACGTTAGTTCTAAATCACATAGAAATTTACTTGATAAATTATATTTTTGTTTTTTCTTATAGGGTTTTCTAGGGTGTACCATTTTTTAGGTACGTTAGTTCTAACTTACATATAAATCTACTTGATAAATTCTATTTTTGTTTTCTCTTGTACGGTTTGCTAGGGTGTACCCTTTTTAGGTACGTTAGTTCTAAGTTACATATAAAATTCCTTGAAAAATTCTATCTTTGTTTTTTCTTGTAGGGTTTGCTTGGAGGTACCCTTTTTTAGGTAAGTTAGTTCTAAGTCACAATAAATTTACTTGATAAATTCTAGTTTTGTTTTTTCTTGTACGGTTTGCTAAGGTGTACCCTTTTTAGGTACGTTAGTTCTAAGTTACATATAAATTTCCCTGATAAATTTTATTTTTGTTTTTACCTGTAGGGTTTGCTTGGAGGTACCCTTTTTAGGTACGTTAGTTCAAATTTACATATAAATTTACTTGATAAATTCTATTTTTGTTTATTCTTGTAGGGTTTGCTTAGGTATAGTCATTTTTAGGTACGTTAGTTCTAAGTCACCTATAAATTTCCTTGATAAATTCTTTTTTTTTTCTTGTAGGGTTTGCTTGGAGGTACCTATTTTAGGTACGTTAGTTCTGTGACATACAAATTTCCTTGATAAATTATTGTTTTTTTCTTGTAGGGTTTGCTAGGATGTACTTTTTTCAGGTACGTTGGTCCTAAATCACTTATTTATATTATTATTTATAAATCTTTACGAACATAAATATATTTATAATTGTCTATTCGTGTCTTCTAATTACTCTTTTGCATGTCCTTTTATCTTATTGTGTTTATTTAAGGCATTGCTTTGTTTCTTGTTTTTATCTTATCTTTATTTATACTTATATATGTATTGCTTGTTTCGCTTGCCGTAGGTGGGTGGCGGTTACTGCTTGGGATCAGCTCCTGACTATAGTTTTCGTTCTGTGTTCTCAGATCTCTACTCATCTCCGGATGTTTTTCTTCTATCGTTTTCCATACTTTATTTGCCCTATTTTCCAGGGTTCAGTTTATTAATTCTCTAATGCGTTTTCCTTGTATCTTCTTGTCTTTGTAATTAAGTCCGTCGCTTTATTTTGTATCCTTTGCAATTTCTTCTTATTGGATTTCAAAATAGTGTGCAATGGGACCGGTAGGTATACTAAGGCTGAATCACTGAATGATTTGTATAAAGTTCTCTTCCGTTTTATGTTCCTATTGTTTAAGATGTGTAGCAGTGTTGGGACGCTTCTGTTTTTAGCTATCCTAATCTTTGTATGAGCTTCGTAGCATGTGAGCCAAATTGCAGTCGCCACACATTTTCTCTGTCACGTAGTTATAGTTTACTTTTCCTATATTTTTAACTCTTAATTCTGTTTTTTTCAATTTTGATTGTTCTTTATCAAGTTAACAGTATATTATTCATAGTATATTTATAATATAGATTGAATGAGGTTTTAAATTTAGAGACAAGTCTTCTTGTGACCTCATATAATTAAGCGGTAACTCAGCTAAACAGAAAACTAATTTACTTATTTTGGTTTGATTGTATTTTAATGTTTTTACCTTTCGTTAATATATGTATCAGTGGCGTGCAGTCAATGGAAGCAATGCTTCCCCTATTTTAGAGGAAAAGAAAAAGAAATTACACACCAACAATTAATACGACAGCAGAATCAATTTTATTCCCACATTTATGCTTGCCTATACTTGTATACGCCATAAGGTACCGTTCACTTTCAACCGAATTGGCGTTAGACCTTGATGAGCCCGACTGCAATTGAAGAAATGCATTCTTTTGTCGAGATTTCTACCTTTTTTCTCTTAATTCCAATAATAGTTCTGCTTTTGGTGCTTTGGAATGAATAGTTTTAAAGATGTTTTGCTTTTCTTAGCAATAATATACAGTCATTAGAGATTTATGATATTTATCTATATATTTCAACGTCGTGTTAGAATTAAAAAAAATTGAAATATTTGTATACATAAAAGAGAAAACTTAGCTTTGCAATCATCAGCTTGCATCTGGCAACTTTGCTGCCTTGCCAGAATCTAGGGAAAAGCAACAAAAGGACAAAGAGAGATTGACGTAACTTTTATTATGCTCTAGAGCTAAAACATTGTTAGGATATATTTAAATACTGTTTCTGAGAAAGAAAGCAGTTAAATAGAAAAAAACTGTAGTATGGATAAGCTCTTATATCTTAAACATTTTGTAAATATTTCCATGATTCTGTGGACCTTCGTTTTCGTATCTTTGAGATCAGAAGCCCTGAAGCAATGCTTAGAAATGTGTGGCGTATTTTCTATTAATTTTTTTAAGTGATAACCCCCTTTTAAACAAAATGGATGCACATGAACTTGGGAGAAAATGCGATTGCATTATTGAAAAATCATTAAAAAGGAAGTTCAGTGGGATGACATATGATGAAAGAGAAACTATTATTAAAACAGGTAGGCCTACACCAACACTAGATCTGTCATCCAAAACAGTGTTGTAGCTGCAAATGCACTGTAGGCCAATATGATAGAACATCTTAGCTAGCTGGTCTTATATACTTACAGGAGCTATTTTAAAATTTAAATAAAGTTTAAAATATTAACATTTAAATAAAATGAGTAGCTTACAATTTTATAGTTATTTTTTAATGAACAACATATTTATTTTTGTCAAATTTGGATTGCTTCCTCATCTTCAAAAGTCACCGCACTCGACTGATATGTATCTGGTTTAGAAAAATACAAAAATGGGAGTTTTTTTCATGCTTAAGCCATATTTTTGACTAAATAACCTCTGCTCAAGTAAGAAAATATCATCAGTTACATAATATAACCAAACCAATTTAATATTTTTTAAAAGGGCAGTTATATGTCATTACGTAGAGTAGAAAAAAAATCTTGATAAAACATCTAGAACTTCCTCATCGTCAATCGGAACTGTGGCTGTTTACGTTGAAACCTAACTATCACTTTCCACTCAAGTCAAGATGTTTAATTTTGTATTTAAGGTTGACTGAAATGATTAAAACTAATTCCAAAACTTTACGAATAGCTCTTGATAAAACACAAATCAAGCCATTTTAATAAATTATAACTTTGTGACCCAATGCAGGAAATAATCAAATGTAATAGTATGCCCTCCTTGTGGGTCTTTGGTAGGCCAAACATTGCCTGATATAAATAAGGTCACGAGAATATCTAGATTCCTGAGTGCCATGATCTGCTAACAAGATGTGGTGACAATTTTCCCCTAGAAACCAAAATAAGAATATATGATTGTGAAAATAGAATAAGAAATACACCCTAAATAAATAAAATATATAAAAAAAATTAATGAAAATATAGCAAGGATCATTTAATCAGAATAATGTTAAGAAAGAAGAGAATAAAAGTATAAATAAATGCATACCAAGTAAGCGTGGAAAAAAGCGATAGGGAATTTAAAAAGAACTATGGTAATTTATAAAGATATATAAAAGCTTGAAAGTTACAATCGAGGGAATAAGCATAGGAACAAAAATAGTATTTTTGTGTATTTGTTACTAACGTTAAATTAAATAAAAACACTACCCATATAACCTCTGAGAAATTCAATAGTGATAATTAGTTTGTCACTAAATTTTGCTAAGTTTCATAAAGGTAAATTTAATTAGTCACCGTTGGAAAAGGGAAAGGGGAATTCGTATCTGAGATCAATTTCTTCATCGTGGATAATTCATGGAACGAAATCTTCGCTTTGTTTTTCTAAGGTGATGATGACGTGCTACAGGACTCTTTTTGAAAAGGATATTTATATCCTTATTCAGCAAACATATTAAGATTTTTGTGTGTAGTTTCTTACTTGAATAACTATAAATCATGACCTATGAAAATGTATGCACACATAGTGCGTTACGGCGACATGTCCATTTGGAAATGTATATTTCTGTTTAAGAGAAATTGTGTGCTATTGTTCTTCTCCCGATTTTAGTCCCTCTTTCAGACTGATCCAAGTTATTCTGGCCTTATCTAAAAAAACTGAGGTTTGTGGCTCCATTTAAATGCAAAATAAGCTGTTTCCCCCTCCACACTTCTCCCTATTCCTCGTATAAAAATATGTTGTCAGCAGCTGGTTCCTTCCTCTGGAGAAATCACTCTACACAACAACCTTACCCCTTCGCACACTATTTCCTCAGTCACCCCCTTCCTTACATACTTAATTCTATCGTATTTTCATCCATCTTTTGTCCCTTTACTGACAACTGTCTTTCGTATCTCTGTATCCCGTTTTCTACGAAACCAGCTTTTTTAGGGGAGACAAATTTATTCCATTAAAGAGTAATTGATGGATTTTTCTTATCAATTGCGGGTTTTAGAAAGTTTTTGTAATATTTTGAGTATGTATGGGGGTGTGGTGTTATGATGTATACTAGAATGAGCTAGTTAGATATCTAGATATTTCTTGCAATGAGACATGGCTCTAGGAAGGGAGGCAGGTTTAAATGTGATGCGTGTCTCTCTCTCTCTCTCTCTCTCTCTTTCTCTCTCTCTCTCTCTCTCTTTCTCTCTCTCTCTCTCTCTTTCTCTACATAGCACCATAAATAGTTTCTTTTAGATAGTTGCAATATCAAATTTGCATTTATTTACATTTTTCTAACTTTGCTATTTTCAATATAACAAAAAATAGTTTGGGGCTTAGACAACCTTGTTTTGTTTTAGGTATTTTAAATACAGACATTCTTTTTCCCTCCAGTTATCTCCCATCGGTCTCTGCTGGCCTTCAATTCGTTGTTCTTTTGCCAAATAACCTGAGCTTGGTCTCGTGGTCTCATACCACAGAAAATTAATGCAATAGCTGTCTGGCTAATGGATTCCGCGTGGGAGAATTTAAACAATGGAACTATTCTCACTCTACAAAAGGTAATGCGATGTTTCGAAGCATGGGCTATATCTGCTGTTTAGAGATCTTGTACTGCATCCTTGAGAGTATTTATGGGCATCTTTACCATTTGTAGAATGTTCTATTGGCGTGTTGCTTGAATGGTAGTTGATAAAAGATTGCTAATGACGAGTTAAAGTGCAATGGTCGTATCTTCTGCTTATAGATCTTTTACTGTCTCCTTGGCAATAGTTATGGGCAACTCAACAATCTGTAAAATGTTCTGTTGTGAGTGCTGCAGTTAATGATCGGTGATAGAAAGCAGACACGCTTTAACTATTCCAAATATAATGATTAATATTGAGGAAAGGATAAATGAGGAAATTATTCCCAATCTCGCACAGGCAATAAAGATAAAATTCCCTGATATAAATAAGGTCACGAGAATATCTAGATTCCTGAGTGCCATGATCTGCTAACAAGATATGGTGACAATTTTCCCTTAGAAACCAAAATAAAAATAAATGATTGTGAAGATAGAATGAGAACACACCCTAAATAAATAAATAAAATATTTTTAAAATGTATTAATGAAAATATAACAAGGATCATTTAATCAGAATAAATGTCAAAAAAGAAGAGGAGAAAAGTGTGAATAAAGACATACCAAGTAAGCGTGGAAAAAAAGAGAAAGGGAACTTTAAAAAAACCGTAGTAATTTATAAGAATAAAGCAAGATACAAGTTGATAAATAATTAGTTATATAAAAGCCTGAAAGTTACAATTGATGCAATAAGCATAGGAACAAAAACGAAATAAAAACTCAAGGCAAATGTTTTTTAGCAAATGGTCAGCAGAATTGAAAATGACATGAAATTGGTGTTCTTATTATCATGCAAAAAACTTATCTTTTTTTCCTACTCTTTATCATATCTTCTACTTTAAACCTTTTTAAGCAGTTTTTCCACCGTCACCATTAGGAGAAACAGCCCAAAAGAGAGTGCGGGGCAAAAGAAATTGTAGGCTCAAACTGCGTGGATTTTGGACATGTCTTGAAAGATTGCAAAATTCCGATTCTAAATACCGCCAACTGTGGAGGATACCACATTACTCTAGTTACGAGGTACTCACAAGTATAAAACCAATCTAGGAGAATAAAGAAAAGATGAAACAAGAAAAGGAGACCAGGAAAAGGACGATCTGTGAAGCCGCAGGCACACCAATACAACAAATCAGCACCTTCAAACTAAGATGGCGAAAAAAAGGAAAAAATGGTCCTAATTTTATTCATCAATATGACTAACCCTACAAAACGAGGAACGTCCAACAATACACTTAACAATCTATTGTTGAATAACGCACTAAAAAATAAATTATGGTTTTCCCGAAATCCGAGTCTATCAGAAGAAATAATGAATACTTGAAACAAGAATAGGATATGATCAAAGAAAGAAATGAAGGAAAACAAAGAAAAGAAGGAAAACAATGACCACCTTATCGTGAAGGAAGCGACAAACGTAAAAAGAAAACATTATAAATTCCACGTCACAAGGCCATCAGAAAAAACAAAAACGACATCAACATCCTAAACAACAATAAAAGCAACAGTAAAGACGGGATTCATTCATGATATGTGTACCCGTCATTTAGGAAGAAAATCCTTGGGAAAAGATAATTTGTAGACTAGGAAGATATTGATATCAAAATCTTCCTCCCTTTCGTGCAAACTCCCAAAAGAGAAAAATGAAGAAAGTGAAAAACGCTACTATAATGACTCAATGAAGGAAAATAAAAGTGTAATTACGAGTATGAGAGAGGACCCATACACCCGAAACGTGGCAAAATTCACTGCAACTCCGTTTGGGCGATGCCGTACCGCAACTCGTGAAATTGACAACTCGTTTATCAACTACACCCCAAGTGTGTCCATTCTGGTTTTCAAGCTCACCAAATTTAATATGAAGAGACACACAAACAGATGAAGTAGATCAGAGAATGCATAAGTGAACAATTTATACCGATTTCGCGACTTCATCGAAATAATCAAAAGCAAACTGTATCTAGAAATCGCCAGGTCAATGCTGTTCTACCCTGCTATACCATTCAACACAGCATTAAGACACCATGTCTAGGCTGGAGAAACGGTTGAAGCCAGGACTTCGATTTATCACCAATACAAACTAATATTACTTTCAGATAGTAATAGTTTTGCACCAGTTTTCAAACATAAAGTCAGTAAACACCTTCCTGCATTTAAGAAGCCGGGACAACTGAAACAGGCTTGATAAACCAAGGTAGACCTAATCCCGGCTAACTAAGAAAAGATAATGACCGGGATCACAAAACAGAAAAAGAGAAAAATACAAAAGAAGAACGAAATCAAACAAAAGGATCTTCAATGAGATAATTAAAAAACAAAATAAACAAAGGTTAAAAGAAAATCTCTTTAAAAGAAATATATCACATTCAAATAATTAAAAAAGTAAAGCTCCCAAATGGGACAAGCAAGCAGAAAACTTAGTGCTGGATATGGCCCGTTCACCAGATTCACTTTTAATCTGTTCCTATACTTTCCGTTTCAAAAATAATCCCCCTCCTCAGATATAACCGACCCCTTTCTTTTCCTCTTCCTCATTTGAACAATTTAGAAATTCCACTCGCATTGTTTTAAGAATGACCAACGGATGGGGGGATAAAAAACGTCCTGGCCAATAAAGGAATGCTACTTGCCAGCCTTTTCTCTCGCTTTACGCCTTATGAGAAAAGAGATATAGAAAAAATTTAAAAATTGAAGGTTAAATTTAACAAAACAGAAGTTGCTGTTGACTTCAACCAATCTTATTATCAACATTGCTTCCTCCCACATTTACAGACACATCGAAATTGATAGCTATTACAATACACTAAGATAATATTTAATTAATAGTATTAATTTTATTATTAATATTATTATTAGAATAATAGTTATTAAAATAAGCATTGTTCTGTTATTTAACAGCATTAGTATCATTTTAACGGCATCATTACTCTTATTGGTGTTATTATAATTACTATTTAGATTTATCCTCATTTATAAATGTAAATTTCTTCATACAATGCCAACGTTTTTATTCGGAAAACTTTCTTTACATTATTTAGAAAATTTAAATTTAGAACATTGTACCCAAGTGACACCTCTCACGCATCGTATGGCCGGATAGATTTGACTTCGCTCAGCCATGACCCCTAGTCATAGTGCATCACCCGTATATCCTATATAAGCCTGGACGTACGTCCAATATTTCATTGTGCAATGAAGATCTTATATATATATATATATATATATATATATATATATATATATATATATATATATATATATATATATCTCAAAGTAGCACGAGAGAATGATGAAAATGAATCCATTAAACCACATTGAAAGAGAAAACGGAATAATTTTTCCTTGCAGTAATATTTTTATTACCTTTTTTCGAAAAGATCCATGCAGGGAAGCGATTCGAACCAGACACACTGAGGCAGCGAACACCGCTTTGATCACAGTTAAAAGTAAGCGGTGCTCGCTGCCTCAGTGTGTCTGGTTCGAATCGCTTCCCTGCATGGATTTTTTCGAAAAAAGGTAATAAAAATATTACTGCAAGGAAAAATTATTCCGTTTTCTCTTTTAATGTGGTTTAATGGATTCATATATATATATATATATATATATATATATATATATATATATAAGAAATTTACAAGAAAAACCACCACTGTTTAGGAACATAAAGTTTATTAAAACGGGACTAGATTCGATATGTAGTTTTCCATATCATCTTCAACCGTTAACTAAGAGAAATCGACAAAGAAAACTAAATTACTGCAATATATAATAACGGATGAAGATGATAAGGGAAACTACATATCGAAACTAGTCCCGTTTTAATCAACTTTATGCTTCAAAACAGTGGGTTTTTGTACACTTAATTTACCCGTTATTGAGTGAAATAATGCTTTTTTAAAGAATTTATTTGTTTATTTGTTTGGTATGAAAAACAAACGGTTAAGTTTATGAATTTTAACATAACTTTAAAATAGAAAGTTTTGTAGAGGCGATGTGTTTTTTTTCTAATTTATTCCGTACAGTATTTAATGACGAAGTTGCCATCAATTGCAAATGACAATCGAAAATACGGTTTGAAGCTCCGAGAATATATTTCATGCAGCCATACGACATATAAAACTTTGAACTTTGTTACGGACACTTATATAGAACATACACACTTCCATAAATCCAAACATTATATGTCAGCACATATTTTCTATTTAGAAATCTTCGCTAGAAGATAGCAGGCGTCTAAGTTCTCTACATTCTGAATCTAAATTTATAGCCGAGTAAAGCCAGGTTCATGATCTGGAATTTCAATACCTTGTGATTCATAATTTTCTTTAAATCAACCCAACCCAAATAGAATTGTACACCTAAGTTTTGGTAAAATAGTTACGTACCTTTAATGATTAATTCTAACCTCTAAGGTAAGACTGAACTGGTACATTTGTTTCACTATACATCATAGGTAATTGTCACTAAAATCAATTGTATATGATGTTTTATTATATATATACTGGTTGGCGATGCATATAGATATAGGCCAATTTATCTAAGTGATACATTTAAATATTATTAATGATTTGGAGGGGAATTTTCTATAACGACCGAACCCAAGTGCAAATTGTACCAAGAAAAATTATTTTCCCATGAGGCACAAGAACTTCCAACGGTATGCGAACAAGTCATTTTGGTTGGCTCTTTTTTGTCGTGGGTAATTTTGTTTGTCTTTATCTATTTAGGTGTAATTTTTTTTGCTTCTAACTCTTTGGGAATAATTTTGTTTGCATCTATTTCTTTTGGGGTAATTTTGTTTGTCTCTATCTCTTTTATGGTAATTTTGTTTGTCTTTATCTCCCTATGGTTATTTGATATTTGTATCTATGTGCATGGAATTATTTTGCTACTATCTCTGTGCAGAGAATGTTGTTTGCTATTAGCTATGTGTAGGGAATTTTGCTTGTCACTATCTATGTGCAGGGAATTTGGTTTGCCACTATCTATGTGCAGGAAATTTGTTTGCACCTATGTGTGGGTAAATATCTTTGCTTCTAACTCTGTGTGGGTAATTTTTCTTGCTTATATCTCTTTGGGAGTAATTATCTTTACAGTATTGGGTCATAATGAAATTAATATTTTTAAATGAACTATCAATATTGTTTTGTAGAGTTTTCTAAATTGTTCCAAATTTAAAACAGTCTTTTAAGTAATGACTGTATTATAATAATTTGTCTATTTAAGCATCTAGAACTGCATATACTTTTTGTAAGCTACAAAATGTAGTTTGGATGATGCATGAACTGTCTAAAGCACAACATTCACAACGTGTGAATATTTCTTCAATTGGATTTGGTAGGATGTAAAAACAGTTACTACAGACCCATATTTTCAATAGTTGCAACGTTTAAAAGAATTTCCTAAACACGAAGATCTTTCACTAGTTAACCGAAATGATTTTCTTCTCCATTACACTGATTGACCACACATGACATGTTAAACACATATAACTATTATTGCATTCGTTTAGGTAATCTTTCTCACCCACCATATTAACAGGGTCTTTCACCATCTGATTACAATTTTGATTTATTTAAGTCATTACAACATATGCTAACTCTTTAGTCTAGAGGATAAAGCGTTGGTTTACTAACCTCGAAACAGCTTCAGTCGCAAGGTAGAGGTCTGTCGACCGATTTTGACTCTCTGTTCTTACCCACTTAGGTTAGATTGATGTTACACGGATCATCACACAGCCAATTACGATACAGATGCCATTCATCTCTCGCCTTCACACCAAACAAACTCTTCTCTTCTGTTCCAATGAATCCTGCCAATGGCAATTTCTATCCTCCAATAACTGCTGGTGCGCTCTTTGCCTTGGTGTGACGAACGTTCTGTCCTTGCCAATTAAAGATGGATTTGGTGGGTTAAATAAATAAGAAATATTTTTCTTACTCTTCACTCTTTTACTTGCCACTTTAATTCTTTTCTCTTTTACTGGCCTTTGCGTTTGACTAGATTTATATATATTGATTTTTAATTAAAGAAAATCCGAAGTACCTCAAGTTTATAACCCCTCCTCCGTGTTTGATATTTTTTCTCTCTTATTTTTCAGCTCCTCATCACTTATTCTTCTTTTGCCTTTACTCTGTTTGATGATATTTCTAGTAATGGTTAGTTAATTGATTACTAAGAATTAACTAAAGAATGTAGATACGCTTCCCTCGCTAAATTTAAGAGTTGCGCGATCTCTCGTGTGTAAGCTTTGCAACTAGTTCGCTTAAGATGTTTCTTTCACACATTTAATTATGGAATAAAATAGATTGCTTTTACCTTCTTATTACTAAATAAGCACCATATAAATACTAATCTGTGACTGCCATTAAAGTTAGACAAATTAACTACGTTCGTTGAAACCAAGCTAAGAAAACTTAAGAATTTATGGCAACGCGTTCCTGTCGCTAACCTTCAATCGTTGGGCAAAAGTCCCAGCAAATTATATTAATCAAGGAAATATTAGTTTCTAATTAAAGATAACAGTGGAAAGCGCACTGCAGCATGCAATTAGCGCGAGGTAGCGTAGATTTGGCCGAAAACTATTGAGAAGTTTAAGCTAAAAAAAAATACTCTGCCCAAGAATTTGGCAGGAGAATAAATGCACCCGCGGGTATAATAATAAATAGTAGACTTGTCCGAGGAGTAGGTCTATGTGTTTGGGATTGCGTGACTTTCTAAGTCTTGCGATGCTAGCAAGTTCACTTGACTATCTGTAATAAATGTGCTGTGATTTCCGTAATATGCACGTATAGGGTTTGCAGGCTAAACTTGACGGTTTACATAATAGAAAAACACAATATCTCAGCCAAATATAAATGAATTTTAAAAAATTATATCAACTAGATTATTACTGAGAGATAACAATTCACTCAAAATATCCATCTTCAGTTTCCACTAAGGCCTAAAAACGGCTACAGAACCTGGGGCATGCAGTCCTTACTGTTTCCCTGTGAAGACCTTGGCGAACCGATCAGCTTTGGGGTTGCAGACAAAACGGATGGCATCTTTCTCAACCACGCTTTGAACATAGTAATTCATTAGATTACAATCGGGGGCTCTACGAGGCCAGAAAGTGAGGCTGTTAAAGTAGTAGAAATTTTCCGACATGGAATTGTGACTATTTTCGGATGTGTGACCTTCCAGCAGAAGCTTTCTCCGGTTAGGGATTGATCACCATCTCCAGCAGCTTTACATTGAGCCTAGGCATCTGCTCAAAGGTGAGAGGTAGCATGGTGTTATCATAACTAGGGACACGCCTAAACACCATTAAACTTTAGGAGAACTTGGTCTTCTGTTGTTCTGGTTGTTGCGCAAATAGTCCTGGTAGAATTTTATTTCCTCTGACAAGAACCAGATCGTCCTCTGTTCAACATGATATTTCTGCTTGCTTAAGAGCTTTTTTGCATTCTTCAAGCGATTCTTCTTGTCCTTGAGTGTCAGAATTTCTTCCTTGCACCTCTTTACGTATAGGTAGCAAATGTTCTCATTCAGAGCCAGCTGCATGGTAGTCTTCTTATATTTAGATGGCCTCCATCCTCCATGTCAGTTCAACTATACATTAATCAGTATACTATCCAAGGTTGTTTACTGTACACCGATACATCGACATGTTTCTGAGAAAAAGGAAACAATAAAATCGTCAAATTTAACCCAAATACCCTGTATGTTTGATTGCTGACCATCTAGTTAGTGGAATCTATCAAGAGTGATGAAATTGGAACATTTGAGTAGTTAGAATTTTTGCACTTTTCCCGCAGGCTTTGAATTTACCGTAACTACTCCATTAATTATGATACCCAGATTAACTTTTACAAATAAAAAATAAAAGAATCGTTTGGATTGTGGCAAAAATGAAAATGATTTTCATTTAGAGAAACAAAATAGAGGTATGGTAGATATACAAATAGGCACTTATAATTCCTCTTTCCCCTTTTTGGATCTAAAGAACTTTTAAATTAGTCGCATATTTCACCGGAGTTTAAAAAGAAAGATAAAGTTTTGAAAAGCAGAATCATATTTTGTAAAATCTCTTATCTCAAATAATATGTATTTTTATAATTTTGGTATTCTTATTTAACTTTATATTTAACTTTAACTAATTCTCCCATCAAAAAGGTTTTTTGTGGAATAATCGATGTTTCAATATTTAAGAGATCCAGAAAATATTAATAGTTTTATATTGGCATATAAATGCTGTTTTTCTGATATTTAATAATTATAATAATAAATGTCACTAAATCTCGACGTAAAAATAAATATATTATTGATATGATGCATATGTAAATATTTTCTCATTCAATTTAAAAACAAAAGTTGGTAAAAATATTTTGTGTTTGGAAAGCTAAATTTAAGATGGAATGACAGTTCTTAGGCTGGAACTTGCAGTTCTTATGGAAATAGAGCAATTTGGTAAAGGTAATGGGCAGGGCCAACTTCCGTGAATGGTTACTTTCCACCAATTGGAGCAAAGAACAGTGAGGAGGCGTTTCCAGTCTTCTTCAAGATGCGCAGTGCTGCCTCTATCCAATAAATTTTTCAGTAGTCTTCTGACTGCATTGGAGTTTGGAGGTATGTGATCGAGAGCTCCGTCAGATAGTGGAATTTGAGTTGTGTTGTCCTAAGAGTTTAGCGAAATACTTTTTTTTTCTAAGAATATTTTTTTTTATTTGCCCGATGTGTATAAAGTGATTATATATATATACGTAATAAGCTGAGAAACGCTTTATAATTAATAGTAACACTCTATATGAAATTAAATATTAAAATTTATATCTCAATAGATTCTTTAAAATTTAGTATTAAGGTTTTAGCTTAATGGATTTATTTTACTAGTAAATGCATATTCATTTCCAAGTAATCTAATATGCATAAAAAATAGACGAGGGGGACGGTATAGTTGAATTTGAAACTAGACATTTTTAAGAAAAATAATCAATCGAAACTTTAACCTTAAAACAATAATGATAATCAAAATTAACTTTTATTAGCAATTATATTAACATCCATTTTCATTTCATCCTAGATTCTGATTGATGCACATATAAAATTAATTACAAAATTAAATGCTATCGTTATTAATATACACTAAATAATCATTGGATTGAAAAATTTTAATAAGAGAAAAAATAAAATAAACAGAAGGAGAAAATTAGGTATGCAGAAAGGAAAACTAGAAAGTTACTCGTAGAACAAAAATAATTCTCTCGTGGTACTCTGGCGACCTCAACTCATCAACTGAGCTTACAAAATCGGCTCGGAACCTTCAGCCTTGAATCAGTCTCAAACTTTACGAGCATACGTCATTTATTATATGTTTGAATTCTTTCTACAAAATAAATGAATTTACCCTTTAATATAGAACTATTTATGAAGTCTCTTTTATCTATTGTGTGTTATTTGATTCAATCTTGCACTAAAATTATAATCTATTACCAGTAGCGTATTATACGGCATATCAGGCAAAGTTTCGACCAGCATTAGATGTCTTGGCATAATTCCGTTTGAAAATACCAATAACTAATATTTTAATTAAAGAACACAATAATATATTTATAAACCAGCATTAATCTGCTAAACTCATTAGGCTCTGAATATAATTACTGTAGAATTAGGGTTGTCCTTAATCTTACGTTAAAAACTACCTAAAACCTCTTAACTCAACCACATATCTTTCTGTTTATAATTAATAATACTCAATCAAATATTATCTAAGATTTATTATTGATTTATGTTATTAACCTTAAAACAACTCCAGACAAAATTCTCCCCAAAGATCAAATAGAAATTGCAAAGTAGAATCCTGTCTATATCTTCAAAAATGGATCACTCTGAAAGGGTTAGATTTTTAAGAAAATTCCCTATTTGACCACGTCATACTCAGAGAACTGCTGTCGGAGACAAGAAAAAAATCATATAAAAAGCGATAAAGTCAGTCCAAAGTTTGTACCGTCAAATATGAACTTAAGGAAATACTCATTATAACAACGGGAAATATAAACTTTCAAAATTTAAAACGTTTATATAATCTATTTCAAAAGCATTAATATTATTAGTATCATAAGACCGGTTATTATTGTACTAGTATTAAGTTTGAATACCAATGAAAGACAAATTTTGTATTGAAATTTTCCTTTAGATATTAAGCTAAACAATATGAGAATAAAACATTAGCATTTTAAATGATAGAAAAAATAAGGTAACGGATTAAATATTCCTTCATCTCTTGACAACCCTCTGTCCCGGAGATATTTTTCTTTTCGATACAAACACTAGGTAGGCCAAATCCTTGATCTACGATGGAAGGTCGCTTAAGAATCACCTAAGAATTTGAAAGCCACACGACTCCTGTAATCGTTCGACCTACATACCAAGAGATTAGTTACACTCGGATTCTCCATTAAGGTAAGTCGTATATTCTCTTAGAATTAATCTTATTAACATTGACACAAATGCGAAGCAATAACCATGATGTCTATTGTCAATGCTAAAAAAGAAGAGATAAAGGTAAGGATTCGGAAAAACTAAAAGGAATTGGAATACGGGTTTCCAGCTCACCATCTTTACCTAATTCACGTTTGCGTGTCGTCACGGTGTGTCGAATTCAAGGCCACGTAGTTCACTCCAATTGAGACTAGACGCTACTTTCCTGACTAGAAAATCTATTTACATTAATGCCACGATCAAATATTGTTTTCATGGGATTATTACATAGGGACAAGAATGGATATTGGTTAATTATGGAAATGATGGTAGATTTTTTAATACTTTAAAACTCCCGAATTATATTAGATCAATCATATATATATATATATATATATATATATATATATATATATATATATATATATAATGGAATATATCACATTAACGTGATGTATATCAGTGAAAGATAATAGTAAACCACAATTTTGAATCAAGATTTTATTTATAACTATCGGACTAGTTTCGGCAAGTTGAAAAGGGAATCTTGCCGAAACTAGTCCGATAGTTTAAAGTAAAATATTGATTCAAATATATATATATATATATATATATATATATATATATATATATATATATAAATATATATATATATATATGTATATATATATATATATATATATATATATATATATATAAATATATATATATATATATATATATATATATATATATATATATATATATATATATATATATATATATATATATATATATATATATATATATATATATATAGAGAGAGAGAGAGAGAGAGAGAGAGAGAGAGAGAGAGAGAACTTCACAATAGCGAGAATATATTTAAAGATATAAAAAGTACACTTTAGTAGAATCAGCTTATTGAATACAATGAGTAGTTTTGTATCTAATATCATCTTCAACTGTACAGTTGAAGATAGTAGAGGATACCAAAATAAGTCGTGTAGTCTAATAAACTGATTCTAGTAATATAAAAGAGCTCACAAGGAGAATATAACAAAGATTCCAAGTAATTTCAAACTCTATTCCAAGTTTATTATGAAATGAATAACATAAAACAACAGAATATATATATATATATATATATATATATATATATATATAAATAATACATATATATATATATATATATATATAAATAATACATATATATATATATATATATATATATATATATATATATATATATATATATGTGTGTGTGTTTGTGTGTATGTTTGTATTTTTTGTTTGCGTTTATCAGACGGCCTTCAATTGAAATACAAGTCGGTAATAATTTGGGAGTCCCTTACATTATACATATTCCATTTTCTAAACCAGAATTTTACCAACATTTTAGAGTCCTCAACTAAACGATCCCACTTATTCTCTTAATTTTAATAGAGTTTAAAGAACGAATAGAATTTACTACCTTAGTTTCCATGGTTACTTGAGGTTCAGTCCGCGTTGACTTACTTCCGAGGATTCTCTTAAAAAGATTAGTTTCCATTATGATCTTGGAATTTCTTTTAACATAATTATTACTTTTTAACATATACATATTTTACCTACATTCTAATTATGTTTATTTATAAATTATCTCTTCATGATGCTTTTAACAAAACTTTATTTAATGATTTTACTTTTATTTGTTTTATCTTATTTAAAATGGCTTATTAGTTATTTTAATTGTCTTTCAATTCGCTTTTTCGTAATCTTAAATTCATACAATTTCTTCAATATTTTAGGCCTAGATTTTATTTAAATTTCTTCGTGCTGATTTAATATTATATTTTCAATATCAGAATTATCTGTTAATTATAGTTATACTGTTATCGCTAAATTATACTACTGTTTGTTTTTTCTTTCGTTATTTTTGTCGTTAATGATGGTTGAAGATCGAAACGTCCGCCCTAGTATATACAGTATATATATATATATATATATATATATATATATATATATATGAGAAAGAAATCACACGACACTTGATCAACAATGAATGCTTAAGAAAGAAAATGGGATTTTAAGAAACGGAGAAAATGCGATGACTAATTTAACCGCTATAGGAAGTTTAAAAAAATGGATCAAAACTGTCATCAAGTGCGCTTTGCTATCAGAAACACAACACTCATCGACTGAGCCACCATCATCGTGATTCTGATAGCAATAGCGCTTGATGACACATGTTCGAATCCAACTCCTTTACTTTTTTTAAAATTCCTATAGCGGTTAAAATAGTGACCGTATATTGTCCGTTTCTTAAACTCCTACATTCTTTCTTAAGCTTTCTATTTTAAGTAATACTCGTAGATTCCACAGAGTTTTTCCTAGTAGTGATACCAATTTTCCTCTCCTTGGTCTATTAACTACATCCATCGTTGACTGTGTGTCATGCGATTTTCCTTTACCTTCATTAGTGACATAAATAACGAAATAAACAAACAAACTATGATTCAGCGATAAAGTAATAACAATAATTAACAGACAATTCAGATATTGAAAACAAAACTAATATTAAATCAAAACGAGGCAATTTAAAAAAATCCAGAATCCAGGATTAAAGTATATCGTGTCGTAAAAGGTATCCACGGGATTTTTTCAAATAGGTTTACGTTTCAAAATGATTCCAGGTAAAAACTACAAAGGTGCCTTCTTTATTGTATGGTTAGGTTTGTGATTTTAAAGTTTTCACCCATCTTCAAGCTTCAAAAAATAGTATTTTTATATTATTTAAAAAAAATTAATAGTTTTTGTAGATTAAAAGGTTATTTCTAACTTAAAATAGTCTTTATAGAAAGACATACAAATTTTTTTAAATGTAATTAAGAGTCCCAGTAAAACAAAAAAAAATAGATACTTAAAGGAAAAATATGAAGACAACATTTGCTGCCTTCAAGAAGATAGCGCGATAATTAAATCACGCAATTATTACAAACTGATGTATAATCATATAGAGAATTTGGGGAGCATGGGATTAAGTAAATTGGGAATAAGGAGTTAACCTGGCTGGTCTTTGGGACTATGGAGTAAATTGGAAATATAAGTTAACTTGGCTTGTCTTTTGGACAAATGCGTTAACTTGGCATATCCTTCTATTACACATCTGCTTTGATTATATCTGCTGCATTAAATCAATTTCCTTATTATTTTCGATTCATTTAGACTTTATTATTGGTAAACTATATATTCCTTTCTGATATGAATGATTTAGTTATAAATATATTTATTTATTATATAATATAATTTTCATACTTAATACAGCAGAATATTTTTTTTTATATTTACAAATTTATGTCTTTGGTAAATTGAGTTAAGAAAAATAAGCCGAATTTTTTACAAAATAAATAAAATATTGGGCCTTTCATCCTATTTGTGAACTATTTTTCTTCATTCCCAGTAAATTGGCAAAGTACTTATGCCTTACCATTCATTTTTCACTTTTATTTTACATACTTATTTTCTTATACTCCCATTTATTTTATTAAACCAATACTCTTAGTATGAGTTACCTATACGAAATCATGTCTAAATTTAGTTACCACTTTATAAAATCATGTTTAATAGTTTTCGCTAAATTGACTCAAATTATTCATATTGATTAATTTCGGCTTCTGAATAAGTTTTAATTCAACGACTTTTTAAATTTTTTACAAGTTCTGTTAATAATTTTTTCGGCAAGTAAATCAATATATTAAACTGCCAAGAATCTATTATCTTCTGTAGTTACGAGTATTTTTGTCCTTACTTTATTCACTTAATTATTTTTATTATTGATTTTATTGAAAAATGATTTATCTCCTAAACTAAGTCATTTTGAGTGTTAAAGAGAATGTGCAAGGAAATAAGAAGTCAGTTTAAGTCTGGTAGGTGAATTTTTAATTTTTTTAAGGTAAAGTGGTCGTTATTTTCATAATTTACGCATTTACAGAAAATAAGTATATATCCCATATTCGTACTTTATCCCTACCACTATATTTTATATGGATCACAGACCTGTACTACTTACAGTCAGAACATCAAAGCCTTGGAAAGAGATCACCAACGTTCCTTGCGCAGTATACTGAAGTTAACCTGGGAAGACCGTTGCACCAACAGGAGTGTACTGGATGAAGCAAATAATACAAGCATTGAATCCATCATAACAAAATAAACAGTTGAGATGGTTTGGTCATGTGGTCAGAATGCGGAACGAGCGTCTACCGAAGTAAATATTTACTCCAAACTCAGCTTGGTAGAAGGAAAGGTATATAAAAGAAAAGGTATAAAGACTCTCTCAAAGACAAGCTAAAAATATGTCGGATATATCACAAATCGTGGAAGACAGAAGCTCTGGAAAGAAACGCATAGGGACGGAAGCTAAAGAGAGGAGTTGAAACTTTTGAAGCAAATCGAAGGCAACACCTGGAAGTCCGCAGAGCTGCTAGCGTAGACCGTCTGGATCACCCGCGCCAACCTCACCAACTTTTTAATGCATTTCCCGTCTCTGATAACATCTGTGGCGCTAGCATCGGGCTGATAAGCCACATGAAGACACATTGAAGATAGAACCTCAGGTACATGCTATACTAGTCCGCGAGTGGTGCCATGATTGAATTACATATTTAAGGAAAGCAATTTTTCTCAACAGTTTGATTTTTTTTCTTTGTTCAAGTGTGACTTTGTATGTTTCATTTTATTCAAAGAAAATAACATAATGACACGTTTTGAAATAAGAGGCTGTTATTCAATTTTATTTAGTATTTTTTTTAATAGAAAAAGATTGAAAACGAGAGAAATTTAGAGATAGTTTCCAAAATTATTAAAATTAAGGCTGTTTTAGTATATTTTAAGCTTTTATCAAAGTTATTTCGAAGAGTTTAGAAAAAAAAATATGTTTAAAGAATTTTTGGAATTTTTTAAAACAAAAATAATTATAAATCGTATCACTAACTCTATAATTTAGGAAGGGCAATTTTTTGAGTATTTGAATAATAATTTCATCTTAGTCTGGTTATGACTTATGTTTTTTATCAAAGTTATTTCTAATAATTCTTTTATAATATCAAAAAAAAAATGGTGAAGTTCAGAAATAAATATAAATATCGAAATTTTTTTAAAACACAAAGAATTATAAATGGGGAAGTTCAGAAAATTTATTTTTATATATCTTCTTCTATAACTATATTTTAGCAACGCGATATTTTGAAAGGGGGGAAATTTAGTTTCGAGTTCCTTTTTAAAATTATTATAATTGGCGAAGTTCAGAAAATTTATAAAAACTTAACCCTGGCTGCTTTATTTTAGATTTTAAATTTTTATCTTAGTAGCGAAGCGCAAGCTCCTCCCGTAGGGGAAGAGTGGCGAAACCATTGCCTAGTTTCTTATATAAAAGCAAATCAAGATTGCAAAAGAGAAATCTGCGGATTGTTGTTCCGTATATAAAAAAATCCCATTAAATCTTTTCTTACCTTTAGGCACAGACTGAAAGTCTGTCTGCGAAAGGTAAGCTCCACCTGTAAGGAGGAGTGCTTATGCCGCTCCTCTTGTGTTTATATATTTTAAAAAGAACTCAAATTCATTGGACTCCTTTTATATTTCAGTATTTTTTATAAAGAGTACTTTTTAACGGGATGCCTAAGGAGGTATTGCACACAATTATTATATGTATAAATAGGGTTGAATGCTACTTGTGTTAATTAGTGATATATCAAGTATTAACCCGTATATTATTAGGGTAAATAAACGAATATATTAAGTAACATAAATTAATTAGTATAATCAATGAATTAACCAGCTACATTCTACTTAAAGAATAATTTATTACTCAATATTTTGGATAAACACTCTGATTTGAGATATTTTTAAATTGTCACAAATTTGCAATAAATGAAGTCAAAACCAATTGAAGGCTCTAGCTTGGTTGTTGAGGCCGGTCATTTTCTCTCCTTCCTAGTGGAAGATGTTCCCTTTGAAAGGCTCCCTCTTGCTTAGTTCCAGGAGTAACTCATCGGGTGCAAGCCGGTCATTCCCTCTCCTTCGTACTTGAGGATGTTCCTTTTGCAAGGCTCTCGCCTGGTTCTAGGAGTGACTCATTGGGGTAAGCCGGTCATTCTCTCTCCTTCCTACCTGATGAGGATGCTTTTAGAAGGCTATCGCTTGGTTGCAGGAGTGACTCATTGGGTGGAAGCCGGTCATTCTCACTCCTTCGTACTGGAGGATGTTCTTTTTGCAAGGCTATCGCTTGGTTCTGCCAGTGACTTATTGGGTGTAAGCCGAAAGTCTCTTTTCATTCGTCAAGCTTATATTCAGATGGTTCATGGTGTTTTAATCAATCAATCGACGTGAAGCTCCTACGTGATCGTAGCCCTTACCTTGTTTCAAGATAACAATGAATTAGGGGCCTTTTTTTCTTTCATCTGCTTATTCTTCTTGGATTTTATACGTGTCTCGCTATCTCGCTTAATAGCGGGAAATGGTAGATAACAGTATTGGTGTTGATTTTAGTGTACCAGAATGATGTGTGATTAATGGTTTGGTCTGGATCGACTTTGGCGGCATAACACGATTGAGCCCATACGGGTGCACAGTATTCTGCGGTCAAGTAGCATAGTGTCAGTTCTGTTTGTAAGAGTTTTATTGGATCTGTTTTACAAGTGGAATTGGATAGATTGTTGATAAGTTGTTTCCAGATGATAGCATTCCTTCCAGCTTGGTTGTATGTGCTTTAAAAGAAATTTTTCTGTCCAGTTATACCCAGGTACACTAGATGCTCATTGTTTTCCAATGTCTTATAACCACCTTGATGTTTAGTGTTCTCCTTGTTTGATGGTTGTTCAAATGCAAAGCACATACCAGTCTTTCCAGGATTAGCAATGATAAACCATTTTTCATACGTGGATAGCGATTGCATGGCAATTGTTAGTCTTCTTTCAATGATAGGAAAGGGTTTGGCTTGATTTGGAATGCAAACCTCATTTTTGTAGACGAATCTCCTGGTGTTTTGGAACTCAAGCTGGTTGTTAGTGTAGATTTTAAACATTTGTGCTAGCCCAGACCCATATGGTGATAATGAGAATTGGATGAAATTTAAGCGGATGTTTAGGCAGCGATTTTGCTTAAAAAAAGGGAAATCATTGCGTGTCGAAAATGCTACGTTTGGTTATCCATGTTTGACCTAGATAAAAGTTGATGAAAATAAGAGTTAGAATGATTTTATGTGAGGTGTAGCCATTGGACTTCCACGCTACGAGTGCTGCCAGCATATCGGTTGTACCAACATTACAGCTGAAATCTGAATAGTCTTACACAATGGTCAAAATCGTTCAGAACTTTCCAGACAACCTGATACTTTTGGCCAAGCTTGTATATTTACATCTCCTAATTACTAGGATATTACACACGAGATATTAATCCAATTTTATATTTAATAAAGGAGAAAAAATACGCAATCATGTTATTAAAATTAGGAAGAAGACACACATAGGAAAAATTCGAACATAAATTGGAAATGGTAGGAGAAATAGAAAAAAATACCTCAAGACATGTTTGAATGAATTTCGTCAACTTTTTCTATTCATTATAATTATCAACTAATCCTGGATGATTAGCGTCACCACGAATTAAATTTATTAATAATCCAATGAGTCACCCGAGAAAGCAATATGGCTTTAAATATTTCCAAGTACCTGTACTCTATATAAATTGTTTCCTGGAGGCTTACAACCTCACCATCTGTTACCGGCAATTGGATTTGTTGATGGTTGCTATAGAGGTGACTTCTTCCTATTATTTTTACTTTTTATTTTTTTTATTTCCTCTCGCTTGCTATGTTTGCCTCCTTTACTAGGCCTTCATAGAGCCGAAAGCAGATTAAGGATGGCGCTAAGCCATTCTATGATCTTAAGTCACATTAACTTTGGTTTGGCTACGGATGGATTCTAATTCGAGAGTTTTCACAACTTGTAGTTCAGATCCTACAGGCCTCCTCTGAGATAACTGGCGTACGGTGCACTTCGGTCGTAAAACTAATGTAAAGTAATACCAACAAGTTTCATTTATACACATTACATATTTAATAAAAGTAAAACCCGACGGGGGCATTGCCACTCTAAAGCTTTTGAGAATTAGGTGGTTAAAAAAATGTGAAAATGAGTCCTACATACATAGGATGAGTGCCATCTTCCCTCGAATAAGGTAATAATAATACTCTTTTTTGTAGAACGTTTATTGAGTCTAGGCGCGAAAAAGATAATGAAGAATAGAAAAGCGGTGTAAAAGATGCTGTAGGGTGCTTCCGGCCCTGGATTTGGAGGGCCTCTACTCTGTTCCCGTTTCACAATACTAGCTGGTCCTCTTAGGGTACGATAGGTCCATGTTACCTTCCAATAAAACAGGTCATCTGCTTTCGGAATAATGTAATTACTGGGGTTCTATAGGGCGTGCCTCTCCACCTGGTACCAGGTGTAAACGTGTAATTATCCATTGTGCATCCCCTTACAAATAATAATAACAATTAACATAACCAGGAGGTAGTCAAAACCAAATGATCCAAATATCGTTAAGGTATCCTATACCTTTCACGGGACTCGAAACCTCTGATGGGTAAAAACGAAAGCCCAATAAAATTCACTAACATTATACCAGACGTTAATGAGATTAATATGAATGAGAGAACATCTCTTCGCTTGCGTTAATGGTATTAATAGAAATGAGAGGAGGTCTCTTCGCTCCGTGTCATTCCCGTGTCGCAAGAGCTGTAGTGAATGGGGATTACAAATCCATTGTCCAAGACAGAGGGTAATGAAGTTGAGGAGCATTTTGGCATCGCGCTTTGGGAGGAGGAAATATCAGGAGAGTCAAGAGGTATAAAAGGAGAGAGTGTGGTATTAGCTTGGTATTAAGACGCTGTACATAATATAGGAAATAAGAGAGAAAATTATTTTATGTTTTAATTTTATAATTTGGAGACTAATGATGGAGACCAGACTCTTCCGAAACTTGTCTCCTAGGTAACAAATTAAAAAGATATATAGGAAAAGTCAACAGAACTACGAGGGGCGGTCAATAGGTTTTTCGAATCGGTAGGGCAAAACAGAGGAAGTGGGATGGCTGTTTCTAGGGGTGTTAGGAAAAGTTATGACAAGTCAGGACCTGCAGCCGCACGCTCCTGCCTCGTCTATTTAAGAAGCAGTAGCTGATCGCAGATCGTCAGTCACAATTTTTCAACAATGAAGAAGGTTGAGCACCGCGCAGTGATCAAATTTTTGACCAAGGAAGGCAAGAATGCAAAAGAGATCCATGAACGCATGGTTGCAGTGTAAACCGACACCGCCCCTTCCTATGCAACCATTGCTCGCAGGAATAGGGAGTTCCGCCAGAGTTGTGAACGGGTAAAGGTCGAAGAAATCGAGCGAAAACTTGAAATATCACACGGAAGTGTTATTAACATCATCCACGACAATTTGGCCATGATAAAGGTCTCTGCCCCTGGGGTACCTAGAAAACTCACGCCCCATGATCGACTTCAACGTCGTCAAATTCCACAAGGCCAGAGTTGCACAAGCTGCCTTGCGCGAGTGTCGATTCGACGAGCTCAACCATTGCCCCTACAGTCCATATCTGCCCCCTAGCGACTACTTTTTATTCCGCCAGCTCAAGGCTGCACTTCGTGGACGCCAGTTTGGGGACGATGAAGATGTCCAGCTAGCCGTCCAGGAGTGGAGTGAACAGCAGTCGGGAGATTTCTGGTTGTCGGGAGTTCGAAGCCTCAGGGACAAGTGGCGCAAGTGCATTGAAGTCGAGGGTAGTTATATTGAAAAATAATGAAACACTTTTCCTCATATCTCGTTTCCTTATATCCGAATTGCAAAACTTATTGACCGCCCCTCGTACGTCGCATGCTCTCAATTATTCTGACTAATGACCTGATGACTATATGACCTTACAGCCTTCGAAACTTTTAATAATTCGCCGTATAACCTTGGGAGGACCTTGGCAATCACACCATTCGAAAGAGAATGTAAAACAACATAAGGGTTTCAAATTTCGTTAGAATGGGCCGAATAGTTACGATGTTATTGGCAAATAATTCCAGACCTAATTTTAGAGGGGACCTTGTTAATTATAGAAATTAGAGGGGAATGTAAAACAACATTAGGGTTTCAAATTTCGTTAGAATCGTCCGAATAGTTACGATGTTATTGCGCCAAGCTCATTGAAAAGTAAAATGGTTACCATCCGACCGACCTACGTACGAACCAACATATTAACTTATAGAGTCGCGACCACGCGACTAAAAACTATGCAGGTATGATAACAATCTCTCACCCCCCTCCCCCATTAATTCTGCATCGGATACTCCTGGGAGATGCTCCTCATCCGCGTCAAGAATGGGGTTGTCTCCAAAGATCAATCTAACAGCCCTTTGGAATGCAGCGAAAGATAACAATAATAACAGTATATCCTAATTGCGTTTCTGCGGTTTATTTTAAATTAAAAAAATCCTTGAAAGAACGGTACGGCCTAAAAATGATTTAGGATCATTTTCATCCATCAGTGGGGGACACAATATAGTTTTCACCCATCCGTGTGGACATGGAATCGTTTACACCCATCCGTGGCGACAACGGGGCGTTTTCACCCATCTGTGGGGACAGTGGGTCGTTTTCACCCATCCATGGATACACGGAGTCGTTTTCACCCATCCATGGATACACGGAGTCGTTTTCACCAATCCGTGTGGACACGGGGTCGTTTTCCACCATCCATGGATACACGGATTCGTTTTCTCCAATCCGTGTGGACACGGGGTCGTTTTCACCCATCTGTGGGGACACAAGATTGTTTTCACCCATCCGTGGGGACATGGAATCGTTTTCACCCATCCGTGGAGACACGGGGCGTTTTCACCCATCTGTGGGAAGAGTGGGTCGTTTTCACCCATCCATGGAGACACGGAGTCGTTTTCACAAATCCGTGTGGACACGGGGTCGTTTTCACCCATCCGTGGGTACACAAGATCGTTCTTACCCATACGTGGGGATACGGGGTCGTTTTCACCCATCCTTGGGGACACAGGATCGTTTTCATCCATCCATGGGGAGACAGGAGCGTTTTCCCCCATCCGTAGGAACACGGGGTCGTTTTCACCCACTCGCGGGGACAAGCTATATCTTATAATAGTAAGGAAACTGCGCTTACGTAGTGATAGTATGCAGTTAGTATAGCAATGAGTAGCACCTTCAGACTACCTCGGTCACGCGCCTGGGAGTGGGGGGGAGGGCTCTT
This sequence comes from Ceratothoa steindachneri, assembly GCA_963969495.1. NCBI lineage: Eukaryota > Metazoa > Arthropoda > Malacostraca > Isopoda > Cymothoidae > Ceratothoa > Ceratothoa steindachneri. The sequence goes on from OZ018336.1 coordinate 43,060,115, forward strand.
TATCCATGCCAAGCATTTGACCTTATCCAATAGACCAATCTATCCCCCCTAAAAAAAGAACTGTATCATTTGATTATTTTAGCCTTCCCGTTTACCGTCGCAGTACACGGGGGGGTCCCGACGGGTGGGTGAAAACGACCCCGTGTCCACACGGGTGGGTGAAAACTATTATGTCTCCCCACGGACGAGTGAAAACGATCCCATGTTCACACGGATGAGTGGAGATGATCCTGTTTCCTCAGAGATGGGTGAAAACGATCCCATATTCACACGGATGAGTGTAGATGATCCTGTTTCCACAGAGATGAGTGAAAACGATCCCATATTCACACGGATAAGTGGAGATGATCCTGTTTCCACAGAGATGAGTAAAAACGATCCCATATTCACACGGATGAGTGGAGATGATCCACTGTACTTTGACTTCAAAAATGAAAGTTAAAATACCACTTGCTATAGTTCTTTCCCAGGGCTGTTAGATTAGTTGAGGAGCGTTCTCGAGGCTTTTCTGATCTATTGTAAAGGTAGGTACACTAACCTGCAAACCATCACTACCTAGATTGCTGGTTAACTGCCTATGGTCTAGGATTTTTAAATAGATTGGAGTGGAAGGATGTTCAAAAGGATAGACTTAACAGGATGTGTTTGTAGGTTTGGCTTGGCAAACTATTATTTTTAGCTAGGCTGTAAATTAAGCTGTTGCTCTAGACTATCTGTGAGTGATTATGTTAAGTCAAGGCTGGGCTGAGAGTTAGACAAACAGTTGGGTCTTGTTAAAGGATAACCCAACATACAGTATGTTAGGAAAATACCTCACCTCCCCCCATTTTTATAAGACTACCTGAAACCTACCAATATTGAACGCTTGAAACTCTTACCTTTTATATCATGTAATATGATCAATTAGTTAATTTCAGATAATAACTATGAAGGAGAATTAAGCAAAGGTAAGTGTCATTAACTTCAACATTATGGCTTGCGCTAGAGAAATATTCTTCACTCTGTTCAAGAATGTTGGGTTTTATGCAAATATAATCATTGAAATTAGTTTCCACAACTACTTAATTTTGACTGCCTTCGTTTAATATAAAAAATGGGACTATCACGAGAATTGCGAACTCGATACCTTTGGCTTCGATATTCCTTGATATCAGTAATTTAGAGATCTCAATCTCGAACAGGTAAAACTGGGCAACAGCACGACCCATACTGTTGTTCTTCCTGTGTTTGTGACGAGCACACTTCAATTTTTTCCTCTGCTTGTGAGGAACACACTTCCAATTCTCCCGCTGTTTTTGACGAATACCCTCCTAATTCTTTCTCTGAATCTGAGAAACACACCCCCGGTTCCTTCTCTGCTTGTAAAGAATAAACTCACAGTTCTTTCTCTTATTGTGACGAACAAACTTCCAATTCTTCCTCTGCTTTTGGCGAACACACACTCGTTTTTTCCTTTGTTTGTGACGAATGCACTAAAAGTTCTTCCTCTGCTTCTGACAAAGAAATTCGAATTCTTCTTCTGCTTGTGATGTACACACTCTCATTTCTTCCCCTACTTGTAACGAACACACTTCATGTTATTCTGATTGTAAAGAACACACTCCCAGTTCTTCCTCTGTTTGTGGCCAAAATAATCCCTGTTCTTCCTCTGCTTGTAACGAACACACACCTTGTTATCCTGATTGTGACGAACACCCTACCAGTTCTTCTTCTGCTTCTGACGAACACGCGTTTTTTTCTCTGCTTGTGAGGAATACAATTCCATTTCTTCCTCTATTCTATCGAAGTCGCTACCCAGTTCTTCCTATATTGTACCAAAGTTACTCCCAGCTCTTTGTCTGTTTGTGCCAAACACGCTCGAATTTCTTCCTCTGCTTGTGATGAACACATCTCAGTTCTTCCTTGGCTTGTGAGGAACACACACAAGTTCTTCCTCTCCATGTAGAGAACTCACTCCCATTTCTTCATCTGTTTATGAGGAAACCCCTCCCATTTCATTCTCTGCTTATGACGAAGGTTCTATCAAACTCTCTCAGACACTCTTTAGATTTTTACAAACACACTCCGAGTCCTACCTCTGCTTTTTACAAACACACTTCCAGTTCTTCCTCTGCTTTTGAGGAACACACTTGCACTTTTTCTTCTGCTTTTGACAAACACAATACCAGTTCTTCCTCTTTTATATCGAAGTGACTTCAAGTTCTCTCTGCTTGGGAAAAATATACTCACGGTTCTTTCTTTGCTTGTGAAGAACACGCTACCAATCCTTACTCTGCTTTTTGATAGCTCCCCTCTCATTTTTTTCCCTTTTCGTTAATGGCCCCACTCCTAGGGGGGGGGAGGGTACTGGAAAAAATCAACTATTCCAAATATGCATGATGTCCAAATGGGTTTACTTGTAAATACTCCCCACCCAAATTGCATACTCTTTAATAACACAACCTTCATAAGATCTGGATGTCTCTTTTTTTTTTTTTGCTAAATAATGACTTCAATTGAGGCTTCTGATTGATGTTATGTATCGGTGGATTGAAAGAACCGGAATAAGAAGAGGAATTCGGCAAGTGGGACTTCTTGGTTAGGTCCGTTAAGCTAGGATACCTAACCTAACCTAACCCTTAGATTTAGGGACAATGTTCGAATGTCCAAACACACTATAGGATGGTGAATTATGTTAAATTGGCTCATCAAAATAAACTATTATGTCATCAATAAAATAAACGTATATATTATTTTTTTCTTTTCTATGATATTTATATGGGGTTCGCTATTCATTACATGAGTAATTTAGAGGTAGCTATCTAGGGCATGAGTAATTTCGAGGTAGTTATTTTATGATATGAGTAATTTCGAGGTATTTATTTATAACATGAGTAATTTCGAGGTAGCTATGCATGACATGAGTAATTTCGAGGTAGATATTCATGACATGAGTAATTTTGAAGTAGCTATTCATGACATGAGTAATTTTGAGGTAGTTATTCATAACATGAGTAATTTAGAGGTAGCTATGCATGACATGAGTAATTTCGAGGTAGATATTCATGACATGAGTAATTTCGAGGTAGCTATTCATGACATGAGTAATTTGAGGAAGCTATTCATGACATAAGTGATTTCGAGGTAGCTATTTATGACATAAGTAATTTAAGGAAGCTATTCATGACATAAGTGATTTCGAGGTAGCTATTCATGATATAAGTAATGTTGAGGTAGATATTCAAGACATGAGTAATTTCTAGGTATCTATTCATGACATGAGTAATTTCGGCAGGTGCCAGGACGAAATCATGATGCTGTGTGCGCTTAAATAGGCAAAAACATCAGCGTTGTGATCGCCTATATGTAGGATGACATATGTGGTCGGAACTATCCCCGAGTATACCTCAGACTGGACGCACCGCCTGAGTGCCTCCGGTTTTTTGCGATCACCGAATTTTTTACGCTCGCCGGTCTCTTGGAATCAAATCTAGTCGCTAGGAATGGAAATCCAAGGGCGTCTTTTACTAGAGAACGTCCTAGTGATGACCATCCAGTTACTACTGTACCTTTCAAAATTAGAGCAGAAAATATAAAAAGAATCTATTTTTGAAACTAGAACAACGTGATAAAATATGAGGAAAGAAATTTGGATTCGAAGAAAGAATGCGTCCCAAACTAGAGAACAATGACATACATAACTTTCAATTTACACGCAAAAATTCATATCGTATTAATGGCAATATGATCCTGCATATGGTAGTGTAGGGCTGATGGTATTAGTCATTTATCAGGCAGGCGAGACGAGTTCAAGTGGGTGAAGGAATGACACGGTCTGATATTTCAAGGAATTTTAAACGGTCAAAAAAAGTGATTTCACAAATAATAAAGCTGCATGAGGATACAAGGAGCTAGTTGATGAAGGAAATGGTTCACACTCGAAAAAAGACTACAAAGGAATCTCACACGATGCAACGGGTGTCGATGAGGGACCGAGTTTGAGAGGCAGAAACTTCTTCCAATTGCAACTTGTCATCGTTTTGGTTTCAGGAGCAACGTTCAGCATCTTGTCCTTTTACGTAGATTCGGAGCATAATGACCCATATATGTAAATAAATAAGTAGATAATTAAATAAATATATAATAAATAAAAGAAATAACTAAATGAATAAATAATAAGTAAATACATAAATGAATGAATAAATTACTTAGTTAATAAATAAATAAATATTCAGCTGATACCACTACCAGCAGGCAAGCACAATTTGACCGTCAGCGCCTAATATTCTAAATTCTACTTAAGACAAAACAATAACAACTTAATATACTAAAATAATTTGAATATGAACTATAATGATGATGATAATCATTACAATTACCATCTTTTCCACATGGTGATGGCATACATCATTACCACTACATAACTAAAAGGTTGTTGTGGAAATCCAGCCCATTAACGTCATTGTTTTTTTGGCGCTCGTGGAATAACACCTTCGAGGCAGTGGCTTCCTGGGCTAGCAGCACCATATCAGGGTGTAGTCGCCTTTTACGTGGCTTGCTAGAGGTTAGGATAGTTATTCATGCTGCGCCACTCACAGGCATGATAATAATAACTAAACCACTCACAGACTTCGCAAAAGTGATATATTTATATGTTACGAAAATGATTGTATGAATCTCCAGTAAGGGGGAGAGGGACATGGTGTAAACAAGGCTTTCCCTATCAGACTTAGATTGATAGAATATGTCTCCAAATTACGTAGGATTCTAACCGAGGTTATCAAGAACACCACTATTCAAAACCAGCATCTACATAAACAACCTTCGAGCAAAGTACGACCTAGGGTACCATTCATATAGAGGAGAGAAATACCCCATTTCTCCCCTGTCACACTTAGATGCGTCATCCTATGCAAGACTATCCACAATCTCCTTCGATTCTCCAGAATCCAATTCGAGTACATTTATAACCCAATTTGTCTCGTGGCGCTATGAAACGCGCAAATCTACGGCTGTTAAAACGATTAATTCAGGTCGCGCGACGCTCGGGCCAAGAAGACAAAAGAAGACGTCCGAATTCGTGGGATCATTTTGAAACCATTCACAATTTATCGATGATTTAATGGTAACAAGGGGCGTGTAAATGATACCCACTAACCGGGACGTAGGGTTTAAGTGTAAAAAGAAAAATGTGGATAAAATAAATATTCTGGACTTTGGGAAAGATGTTGTAGGAGATGTTTTAGTAGTTATCAAAGTCGGGTATTTTATTATTTGCACGAAAGATTCTTTCCGGGGATAGAAAGATAATATGTTAAAGTGGAATAGTTAAAAATATAGTGAAAACTATATAACGTAGTTAAAGTGGTAGAAACATGTTGAATTTACTAAGAATGTCAAGAAAAGATTATGCTAATCAATGGTACTTGCCTTTTTATCATACATGTACTACTTGCAAAGCACTGATTATCCCTCCCCCATTTGTTCCCATTTATGTAAAAGGATAATATTTAATGCAATGCTGACCAATTAGAGATTCATTGTGATTATATTTTTTTACATATTTGCACAATTACTGGCCTGTTGTAGTTATATTTATGGAATTACATCATTAATGCTAAAAAAATAGAATTACTCTCTACATCCCAAAGATCAACCATCAACCATATCAATATCGGATACCTCTAATAGACCTGTTTCGCCCCACCCAGTTAAGAATCTATGTAAAAATTTTGCCTTTTTATAATTTCTAAATAAATTCAATAACGCCTAAATAAATTTTATGAATAAGTATTTAACCACCAGAATTTTATTACCCTACAAAATATTCATGATTTCTACGTGTGCGACTTTAGATGTAAGTTCAAATAATTAATGGCGGTCCTGACTTGTGTAACACATGTATTTCTTTTTACTTCAATGGGATTAATTGTTCAAATACATACAGAGGGGTTCTTGGAATGCTCTGATATAAGACTCAACATGTTTCTAAATTATATTTGAAAAGTCCAGCCCCTCTCCCCCTCAAATGGACGCCATATTTCACATTTTGTTAGGTCTAGACAGTCCCTAAAAGATAGAAGGAAGCTTAAAACGAGGCAGAGAAGACTACCCTGAGAGCATCAGCTTCTATTAGCCCTTAAAGCGCCATGCGGACCAAAAGGCCCGAGCGCACAACCGCTGATCGGACCAATTGGTCCTCTTATGGTTTTAGGCCTATGGAAAATTCTATTGAATTCCTAACTTTTCTCCGGCGCTGATGGAGTCCTCCATTTTCTTAGTGTGGCGCTTTAAGGTTGGGGAAATGGGGTTGGAAGGGCGCGCCGCTCATCAAGGTTTTATTTATAGCAGGCGGATTATACCACCGCTACACCATTCAGTGTGTCCTGTGCAGACACGAGCTTAGCTAAACAACTCCCAGAATATTCTATTGAATGCTATTAAAAATTAAATAGACTGATGACTTTTGCGACGCGATTGATTGCAATAAAACATACAGGCCAATAATACACATGCCGGTAAATGAAATCTTAGTAAGGTAAACTGCACTGTAGGCAGTGATGGTACGCTTAGTATATCTACGAGTAATCACCGTCACACTGCATCGGGCACGCTTGAGAGCTGCTCTTCCCCCGCCCCGAGCAAATGACAGCCCTAAAAGAAATGAATCAATTGGGTATTCCGACCTTCACTTTTGCTATCGCAGTGCACGGTATTGTTTGCCCCCACTCAAGGGTAGGGGGTTTAGTTTACCCTCAGCCGTGAGGTACGTTATATCTTACAATATTAAGTAAAGCTGCAATGAACGCAGCAGTGGCGGATCCAGGATAAAAATTGGGGGGGCTAACTTGAATTCCTCACCTAGATTAGTCTGAGAAAAGGGCATTGATGATTAATAAACAGCATTGCTGAATAATGGAAAGCATTGATAATAAATAACAGCATCTTATAAAGGAGTGAGCACGAACTCTCTCACATCCGAATATTTTTCTGAACATCATAAAATTAGAAATTGTAGTTTTTGGAAGTCAGCTAAAGTATAATACTAAATTTAATCATTATTTTTTTTAGATTCACCTCTATTTTAGACATGTATCATATAAAATACGTTCGATCGCAACGGTTTGAGATACTGTTTATATATATATATATATATATATATATATATATATATATATATATATATATATATATTCTATATTATTACATAACTATTTCTGAATAGCAGAATGCAAGTAGGGCTTAAAAAAGAAATGAAAGCATAAACAGGTGGAAAGCTTGGGGGTTTCAGCCTCATCAGCCGACCCCCTGGATCCACGCCTGGTACACAGTCGTGGTATACGGTTACCATAGCAACAAGTATCCGCCTTCATACTCCATCAGACACTCTTGGGAGCTGTTCCAAAACGCCAAGCAAGTATTAAATTGATCTATTGCATGTATTAACTCGCTTGGCGTGGATGAAGAGGGTCTCCCAAGCGTGCCCGATGGAGTATGAAGGCGGATACTCGTAATACTAAACGCAAATAAAATTTTATTTTAGGATTGCTGTAACTCTACATGTACCGAGTATTGCAAAAGTCCCGTTACACCCATTACGACGCTCTCAAAAAAGGACACATAGTTTGGATGCAGTTAGACACTTTTTTATTGTTTTAACATGTTAAGGTTTTACCAACGTTGCGGACGAATTCCTTTCTAATGCTGGAACACACGCGGTTGACGGAGGACCTTAGCTTGTCGATGTTGCTATGGCGGCCTTTGCAGGCCTTGCACTCACTTGCGCTTACACGCTGTAGTCAAGGAGATTGATATCGGGCGACTGCGGCGGTCAAAAGTGCTTCGACCAGAAGTTTATGTTCGATACCAACCACTCTTGCACGGTCTTGGACATGCCGACTGGGATGCCATCATACCGAAAGACATAGTCCGTCATCTTTCTCACCCAGGACATGACTTTTTTTGGCAAGATGACCCTGTAATCAGCCGCGGTGAGCCTGTAACCGGCGATGAATTACACCGGTGGTATCTTCAGTCTATTCGCAACCAAGACGCCGACCATCATCACGGATGCCGAGTGCTTGGTCGTGGACACGTAGAGGAGCTCGAGACGTCCTGGCCGAAGCTTACCACGCCGTCGTTCTGCTTGTTGGTGACCAGATCGACCGTGAAGGTTTATTTTCATCAGAAAAAAATGAGAATTCAATTGCCAACGATTATCCGGTTGACGTTGAGCCGCTTGCCGATGTTGGATTTGTCGTAACCCGCTTGCAGGAAAACAGAAGTCTCAATTCTTTTTTACATCCATTTACACACACTCGCACACAATAGAAAAGACGTTTTAATGACACGTGCTGGAAAAGTAGAACTGTAAGTTTGTTTGACAGAACTATTTCTATCACGCACGGAAACCTCTCGAAAGCTAAAAAAACTAGTGTAACATAACTTTTGCAAAACCCTGTTGAAGATACACAATTCCATTACCAAAGAATTATAAGTTAAATAAGATTGATACTATGACAATCCACTTCAATTTCAATTTTCTCTGTAATGATCGACCGATTCAATCCACCTTCCATTTTTTACCGACAAACTTGCACAAAGCGATTTCATATATTTTTATTTTCATATTTTTTTATTTGGTCATCGAATTAATAATATTTTAGAGATATTTTAATACTATAGTTTTCACTTCAACATACCTTTTATAGCGTATTCATAAGCATCATGGGTTTTTTATTTTTAAAATGAGCATTATTGATTCCCGGACTTGTGTTTTTAGACGTTTTTTTATTAAGGAATAATATATGTAAACTACACTAGTGACAGTAGTATTATGGGATCAAATAGTAAAAATAAGAAGGAGAACCAAAGATCTGAGTGAAATACAACCTTAACCAGGATTTCCTTCAGAGTATAAGCTAACGAGTTGGAACAGTTAGTTATTTATACACGCTGCAATTATATATTATCTTTATTTAGCTACGAATTATTTTTTATTGCTCAAGTCAAGTAGCTGCAGCTCGCGTAGATGGAGATGTTGACGGTGAAGTAGCACCTGTCGTGGCGCGAGCGAGTGAATTGAGCGGATGGCCAGGCGATGAAATCACAATATATTCGCATTTCTTCTCAGGGCCACTAAATAGGATAGAGTGCCCTGGGTTTGCCAGTGATCTCCATCATTGGGTTGTCAGCGGTGGCTAGCTACGCTAGAGCGATGTAAAGTGAAAACTACAATTCTTTATTTACTACCAATTTTTCTTCGATTGTGCCTTTCATTAACAAACACAAAAAATACGATAGACTTCGCCGTATAAGATCGTTTTTGCCGTCTTTATTTTACTGAAAGTAATTTATAATCAACGATGTGTAATTTGGATTCAATCTATTTTTGATCTCTAATAAAACATATCTCCCGTCTAAGCACATGTATGTGTGTTAAAGCATTTGTTGACATTAAGGAACTCGTCTTTTGGGTTGTATTGATTACAATGGATTTCAAATAATAAAACCTTTGTTTTAAAAATCTGCTGTTATAAAAAGAAGACAAGTAACAAATTTGAGTTAAACAACACTAAACGCAGTTGTGGTATGCGGTTAGTATAACCATGCAGTAAGAAGGTGATAAATCATTATTATGGTAACTACACAAGAGAAAAATGCTGATCAATCTAAAGTGAACAAACAACGGAGGTTAGAGTTGGTGCTTTGGTATACTCAATTTTATGTTGTGGACGGGGGGGAGTCAAAGTCCCCTTTACCATTACCGTTATTGATTAAATTCAAAACTCGAGAGTAAATTGGTAAAGCTGTGAGAGAAAGTTTGAAGCCTGTATGTTTAGTTATGATGAAAGTTGGATAGATTATGGCAAATATAGGGTACATAGTCAACTATGTGACGAAGGCTTTCAATTACTTTGAAATCGCATATTTTTTTCTTTTTCCTATAATTTTAAGCGAAATAGCAACGAAGACGTCTCTCAAGGATAGTTTACCTCGTGTTCTCAATGACTAGAAAAACCAAATAAACTGAAGTAAAAGGAAAGAAATCCTAACCACACAAAACACCTTTTTCTTCATGTCATAACAGACAGGACGTAATATCCATTAGAGGATTTAACAATCAGTTCTCTTCAATGAAGTGATAATTCGAAAATAAAGACCGATATCAGGCAAAAACAACCACAACCTTGCCATAATCTATATACAAATAAAAATACATTTCTCTTCATTCATTTTTTAATCCTGGAGGAAAACCTGATAACTCCTTGCAAACTATCCTTGAGAGACGTCTTCGTTGCTATTTCGCTTTAAATTAGAGGAAAAAGAAAAAAATAGGCGATTTCAAACTAATTGAAATCCTTCGTCACATAGGTGACGATGTACCCTATATTTGCCATAATCTATCCAACTCTTTTCATAACTTTCAATATAAAGTGGCAATCTATTCCGTCTCTCCTTTTAAAACCTGTATTTAATCCAAGATAAAAAACTTCATCTCTGCTAAAATATAACTTTAAACTTAACAAAATACCAAATATTATATTTTATAAATAAAATCAATCATATAGCAGAGAAATTGCCAAATCCATTGAATTAATTGTCGATTCTATAAAACTCGATAATTAGAAGTAAAAAACAACAAAGACCTACCACAACCTGCGTCACAAAAATAAAACGACAAATGTAATATATACAACCAATTTATCTGTTATAAACAAAAATTTTAATCAGAAAAAATAAGACCTTTGTTTCAAGTGGTAATAAGCAAAATAAAACCCTAATCTCAAATTAAAGCCTTTCCAAACCAATTGACTATCCTCTTCAAAAAACATCACGTCATCTACTCTATTCCTCTCCTTAAAACCAAAATGCACTTCAAGACAAAAAACAAACTTTTACCTCCCCCCCCCATAAAAAAACAATAATCATCTCTCTCTAAAAAAAACAAGATGAAATATCAACCGAAAGAATTACCAACTTCATTCGTTCATTTTGTACTCCTAAAAAAAAGACTCATATCCTTAAATTACAACCAACAAAAAACAAAGTTACCTCAGGTAATCTACTCCATTCATTCCTTACAGAAAACAGTTACGGCCAAATAAAAACAAATCGTAAGCATGACTTTAATAAATCCCAGAACTATAAAAAACACAACAAATCTCTTATTTGAAAACCAAGAGACAAATATCTAGCCGAACAAAACAACCAGTTCCTTTCATTCCAATGGTAATCCGAAAATAAAAACCGATATCGTCAAATCAACATAAAAAAAATAATATTCCTTCCATTAACAAATTATAACTAGTCTACGACTCTATACCTACCTTTAAAACTAGCAGAAAATACCAGACCACATTACAAAATCTTCATTTCTACTAAAATAAGGTTATAGTGTACCTGCCTACTGAATCACCTTCCCCATCAACTAAGCAACAGGTCACCTATTCCGTCAATTCTTTCAAAACAGCGAGTTGTCTTGAACCAAACCCTAAACCTCATCTAGTTCTGTTGCCTTCTAAAAACCATATCTACAATCAAATAAGCAACATGTTACCTACATCGCCCATCCATTTAAACCAGCAGGTTACCTTGGACTAAACTCTAAGCCTCATCTATTTATGTTGCCTACTAAATCACCTTTCCCATCCAATAAGATCAAGTCACCTACTCTGTCCATCCTTTAAAATCAGCAAGATGTCTTGAACTAAACCATAATAAACCTCATCTACTTATGTTGCTTACTAAATAACCTTTCCCATCAAATAAGCACCAGGTCACCTACTCCATCAATCCTTTCACCCAGAAGGTTGCCTTGGACCAAGCCTTAAACCTCATCTACTTCTAAACGTATAAATTCAAATTAAAAACAACAAATATTCTCATATATACAAAAAAAGAGGCAATATCTACAACAACAATCACTCTACTCCTTTCAATCAAGGAGTAATCTGTAAACAAACCTCAAACCAAAAACAACCAAACCTTAACCACAATTCCCCGCGTAACTCCACAGGTCACCGCGATCCAATTCCTTTTCAACCATTCTATCACATTAACTCCTCCCCTAACTCGATAAGACCAGCTATCCCCACTAACCTGCCCCCATTAAATATAAATTTATAACCCCAACGAGAGGGGATGAGGATGCTTCCAATGAATTTGTATAGAGGTGGCAATAGATTTCGAACATCTCGAAGAGATTTGAAGGAGATCCGAAAACAATTACCTTAAATTTGGTACAGCGTCACCAAAACAATCACAAAAATTTCCCTGGAGACAATTTCCACTCAAAAAGTGGGTGTAATTTAGTCGAAAAAACACATGATAACCCCAAATGGACCCACACCTGTATCTTTGCTTTGCTTTTCACTTTAAAGAATGCATTATTGAAAAATATCAAATATTTTCTTAATTTATTAACTTAAGCTACAATTTAAGACCAATTTTAAATGATAAATAATATCAGGTATTAGGCATAATTGCCATCATATTGAGGTAAATGTGATTTTACGAGAATAGTCGAATTTAACGATAGTTTACATAGTTGCCTAAAGAGCTGATCTAACCGATAATTGGTAATAAAATCTATCACTATTTAAAAAAAAGCTTGGTAACTAGGAAAGATTAGATGTGATAATGATAACTTGGCTACTTTGGTTTTATGTGGATCATTTATGTCGGGAAACAGGGATGACTTTCGCTCCCATATCCTTCTTTCTGTACTTTCGATATTTGTGTACTGTGTCGCTTTTTTCATTTCCGTACTTTCTTCAGTTCCGTAATTTCTTGCTTTTTATTCTACATTCATCATTTCTGTGCATTCTTGTTTTTTATTCTACACCCACCATTTCTGTAATTTCTTTATTTCTTTCTCTACTTTCTTCATTTCTCTACTGTCTTTATTTCTTTCTTTTATTTCTTTTCTTACCTTTCTTCCTTCTCTATTTATTTATTTAACAATTTTCTTAATTTTTTATTTTTATTATTTTATCCTTTTTTCTCTTTTTCTATTCTCTTTTTTCTTTCGCTTGTCCATTATTTATCTCTTAAGTACTTTCTTTTCTTTTTATTTCTTGTTTCCCTTGATACGATACACGATCATTTAACGTAATCATTTCATTATTTTGCATCTAGTTTTCTTCTTTGTAGGTTTAAATTCCCATCTTTCTCAAAGTTCAATGCACACTTTTAAAGGAATGTTGGCAACCTCCCTTATTTTACGGTTTTCTTTTTGGTACCTTCACTTTTATTCGCCTTCTATAGCGCTCTGGTATCTCACACGAAGACTGACTGCATCTAAATATACGGGGTAGACTCGGCGAGATTGCGAAGAGTTTTATATAATGCTTTGACGGATTTTCCGACAAGATTGGATTCAGAGACTTAAAAACACACACAATAAAAGATCTTTAAATCTAACACATTTTGTACTGTTCTAAACCAGTGGTTTTCAACCCGGGTGCCGTGGGAGCCATAAAGAAATCATTTTTAAAATGCATAAATTACAAAAATATGTATTTTAAACATTTCTAGGAAATCTAACAACACTTAAAGGTATTTTGAAACTAGCCACTCTGCAATGTGCAACATAAAAACAAGGAAAAGAGAAAGATTGTAGACAGTGAATGAAGAAATGAGAGTTTCCTCGTCAACTATACGTTCCAATATTAAAGAATTATGTGATACTCATCAAGCTCAAATTTCTCATTAAACCTTTAAACGTAAGATTTAATTATTTAGTTAAATCATGGTTAAATTTAAGTGTTTTTACACGTAATTAAGTATTTATTCGAAAATTATTTTATATTGGGGTGCCGCGGCTATTTCTAGAGAGCAATTAAGGTGGCACTAGTATATAAAGAGTTAAAACCACTTTTCTAAACAAACGCACGCAGCTAGATAGGCAAGACAAGAACGATGCATTTAAAGGCTTAAAACGAAAAAAGGTTTTGATATTATCGCAGTTATTGAGACTGAGAATTCAATTTGCCTGGATATAAAAGTTTTAATAGAGATATGTTTGAAGAAAAGTTAAGGCGTTAATTTATATATATGTATAAACAAACTAGTCGCAATAATTCAAGATATCAAGGTTGATATTATGTCTGAGTTCCTAGTTGTTAAATATGTGATAAATAGAAAGTCAAAAGATGCTATCGTGTTCTATAGGAGACCAAAGCAAACGAAGTAGTACGATGTTATTTTTTTAAGCCTCTCAGCATTATCCGAACAAAAAGAAATGGTTATATACGGGAACTAAATCTTCCGAATGAGATTTTCGAAATGAATAGGCAAATACTACAGGAAATTGGCTTTCAGAATGTACAAATGATAACTTCCTGTATCGAAAATTTGACAAGCTGACAATTAAAGAGTGCATCCCGTACATTCAAGATGATAAATGTGTCTAACGCTCAGAATCACGTGGTGAAAACAGTAAATGAACATTCTGTGAATACTTTTACCCTTAAAGGTACAAATAACTAACCTATAATATAAAACGTAATCAATTTTAGAAAGACATTACTCTTGTAAATGATATTATACTCGAAAAAGAAATTAGCTTCTATATTAAGAAAAGTAACATTTCCAAAGTTCCTGCTCCCGATAAAATTTAACCGATCCACTTTTAATAATTAGAGAGAGAACTGTTAGAACCCCTTTGTACAAATTTCTTAAAGTCTATTAGCGAGGCAATAGATACTATGAAGTTCAAAGAGGCAAACATAACACCATGTTTTTTAAAAAAGGCATAAGGACTGATCCTGGAAATTTTAGGCCTATCTCTCTTACCTGGGTCATTAGTAAATAACCTAATAAATGACACAACGCGGAGGATTATGCTTATTTAATTTCCTTTTTTCACGAAATAAACACAATGTGTGAGTAAGATAAAGTTGTAGATTTAGTTTATTTTTATTTAAAAAAGGGTTTTGACACCGTTTAACATTAAAGACTTCATAAAGTTAAAATCGCACGAAATTAGGAATTGAATAACTAAATAAACTATCTTGACACGAAATTTCATTAAAAAATTTCAAAATTTGCCGATTACACGAAACTTGGAAATAGGGTAAATATCATTAGTGGCCTTGAAAACTTGCAAAATAACTTAGATATAATAGTCAGTGTAGAGAAATGGCTACCTTAAGCATCCTGGAGGAGTATAGGTACATTAAAGCCCCCCTTCCTCATGAGGAGAAGCGTGGGAAAAGTAGCCGGCGAAACTGCTTACCATGTGTGATCTCCCCGCCGCTGTGGGCAGTTGGAGCAAACATCTGTTTTAAGGCGACCACCTAAGGTCCTTAAACGACGCTCTAACGATCCAATTACCTACGAGACCCATAAACCCGTGGTTATGGAAAAAAAAGTTGTGCAAGTCCGAAGGCACGCCAAGTAGCGGTGCGGTTGCGAGCCTCTAATTTGCGAGCTGACTTGGGCACCCCAGTGCCACCTCAGGAATTCTCGCTCGCCCCAGATGCTAACTCACCATTCGCCCCCCTATCCTTGCCTCTGTGGCCTGGTCACTTCCCCCTTTAGATGGGGCGGCAATTCGCCTATAAATAAGCCCCGCAAAGAAAGAGAAAGCGATTATCAGAAGTCGATACGCCAGAGGAGGATTAGTTCGTCAAGATCGATCCATCGGCCAGACAAGAAGATTATTAGAAGTCGATTCGCCAGAAGAAAGATTAGTTCGTGAAGATCGATCTTTCAGCCAGACAAGAAGATTAGAAGTCGATACGCCATAAGAAGGGTTAGTTCGTGAAGATCGATCTTTCAGCCATACAAGACTATTTCGGTGAGAAACGATAGGATCAGATTGAGAAAATTGATCCTTCCTTTCAGGGCCGTATTAACCTAAATAGTCAAGCTTTATATCGGTGCCATACCGAAGAAGCCTTTTCAGTCTGCAAAGAAGTCCGACTAAAGAAAAGCAAAGCCGCTCACACTCGAGCGACTCTCACATCTCAAGCTCCGTAAGAGTGAGAGGAGAAGAACCCAGCCCCGACGAGCTCCCGTTCTTTAATTACGTTGAAGAATCAGCCCCCGTCACAGGCGACAAGCAATCCCTCATCGACGAAAATTCAACCAGCGGCCACAACACTTCAAAGCGAGAGATAAGTCCTCCATCGACATCCGGCAATCCCTAATACCTACCTGTAAGTTAACAATAACATTTATATCTCTATTGCGATAGTAGAAGTTTAGTACTTCCCACGTTTTAAAGGAGAGTAGAAACCATTGTTCTTGAACCTAGGTCATAGGTGTTTGTAGACGAGAGTACGTTAATTTAATGTTTAACGCTAATCAAATAGAGTCGCGATAAAAAAATACTAATCGGCAATTGGTATGTTTACGGGAAGCCTATTTGTTTATTTTTTGTCATTGAAAGATCTTTGATGCCAAAGATAGAAATGAGTTAACTGTTGATTTGTAATAGTTAAGTGTTTCGTTTAAAATACATGTTTATCTTGGTAGATTCTGGTGTTTCCTCTTATCCTTATATGTTTAAAAATAGCTCTTCCTTAAGAATAAAACTACTGAATTAGCACTCTTAGAACAAAGCCTACTTCATCATAGAAGTAACTCACGCCCCTTAAACCATACCGCTACTAAAAGGGTGTCAAAGAGTATAGTGATCAAAACCAAGGGTCATTCTACGACAGTCAGCTTGTGAGAATAATGGCAGATTAAATTCAACGTCAAGTGTAATGTAAGGCATTAAGTCATTATAATATCCAAATAGATAAATTAAAATATGAGTGTTCAAAATTTTAAATACAGTCAAGAGGGTAAAGGATTTAGGTGCCTTAATATTCCGGTGATCTGAAATTATAGAAAAGATGCATTATAGGGTTACATAAGGCGAGTATGGTTCTTAGAACATAGCTTAACATGTTGCGTTTAAATCGAAGTATATTTTTCTTCCCTTATTGAAAGCAGTAGTAAGGCCTCATTTTGAGTATACGGTGAAATTCTGGTCCCCTCACACTTAAAAGGGCATTTTAATATTGAAACGCGTCTAGCATCGAAAGAACAAATTAATTCCTGAACTTAGAAAGAGATCTTCCTGAGAAAGACTGGGGCGATTCTGTTTACTTTGTCTTTAAAATCAGCATCTGTGTGGCCAACTTATTAAGTTATTGAAAATAATAAACGGGTTCATTATTATAAATTATGACTAAATATTTTAGCTAAATAACCGAACAGCAACTAGATATAACGGTTCCAAGCTAGAATAACACACACTTAGAATAGTTCGCCTAAGAATATTATTGAAACCACTACAGCAAATATGTTTAAGAATAGAACCGTAACTAATACATTGAACTATGACTTGACAAAAATAAAACATTAAACTAATTATTTACCTATAAGGTGTCCACAAAGTCTGGGTACATAAGAATTTTAATATTTTAATATTCTAATATTTAATATTTAATATTTTAATATTCTAAAGGTATGTATTTATCCACTATGTACCCAGACTTTGTGGACACCCTATACTCTTTCTTTACCTACCTTTCGCTTCTGACTTCTATCTTTTTCACTCTTTTTTTTAACCTGCCTTGAGTGGATTTTAATGACTTTGATTGGTATGAAAGAGCTGCGTCCCTAAGATTGCCCGATGAGGAATCTAGAAGGCGAGAGATTGCTATCCTAAAGGCAAGCACCACTTTCTTTCAAAACCTGCCTTGAGTGGATTTTAACGACTTTGATTGGTATGGAAGAGCTGCATCCCTAAGATTGCCCGATGAGGAATCTAGAAGGCGAGAGATTGCTATCCTAAAGGCAAGCACCGCTTTCTTTCAAAACCTGCCTTGAGTGGATTTTAACGACTTTGATTGGTATGGAAGAGCTGCATCCCTAAGATTGCCCGATGAGGAATCTAAAAGGCAAGAGATTGCTATCCTAAAGGCAAGCACCGCTTTCTTTCAAAATCTGCCTTGAGTGGATTTTAACGACTTTGATTGGTATGGAAGAGCTGCGTCCCTAAGATTGCCCGATGAGGAATCTAGAAGGCGAGAGATTACTATCCTAAAGGCAAGCACCGCTTTCTTTCAAAACCTGCCTTGAGTGGATTTTAACAACTTCGATTGGTATGGAAGAGCTGCATCCCTAAGATTGCCCGATGAGAAATCTAAAAGGCGAGAGATTGCTATCCTAAAGGCAAGCACCGCTTTCTTTCAAAACCTGCCTTGAGTGGATTTTAACGACTTTGATTGGTATGGAAGAGCTGCGTCCCTAAGATTGCCCGATGAGGAATCTAGAAGGCGAGAGATTGCTATCCTAAAGGCAAGCACCGCTTTCTTTCTGGCAAACGATGAGTTAAATGTGCAGAAATTATCGCTCGCCCGCAAATATCATTGTCCTCGTTGTCCTTTTTTTGTTTTCCTGACCATTTTGTGCTTTTGTCCTTTTTTTTCGATTATATTTGCATTTCATGTCTGCTTGATTTTATTTTGTAAGCTTTATATTTATTTATTTTTTACTCATTTGTCTGTCACTTTTTTGTATTTCGGTTCTTTTCTCGGTCTGTTTCTTTTTAGTCTGCTCTTTTGTTTATGCATTCATCCACCCACATCATACCATTTTTTATTTACAGTCTTTATCGTTTATATTTCTGTCTTCCATTTTTCGCGTATTTTTTATTTACATTGGCCCTTTTTATCTCTTTTTCTTCTCATGTTTTTCCTCCATGTCTTTTTTTAAACCATTCATTTGTCCTTTTTTCAAATTCAGTACAAAACGATCAGACCTATAATACTGTATATGTGAGATCATGTGTGTAGTTGTGTATGTGCGCATGTGTAATACTAAAGATGTGAAAGCATTACGCATTCAGTAGCGCCGCAATGACGGGTGCGAGAGGGGTTAAGCGACTGAAAGATGTGATTGTACGTGGGTGTGCGGGTGAATGTACGGGAGAGGTGTGAGTCAGGGGTTAAGCGACTGAAAGTAAGTGATGCACGTGGGTGTGTGGGTGAATGTGTAATGGCGAAAATGGAAAAAGTGAAAGTGCAGTTCAACGAGTGGAACGACCTTTTCATACTTTCTTTTTCTTCCACACTCTGCTCGATTACAAATGACGTCTCGCATTGGGTGTATGTATGTGCGTTAGGGGTGGAAGAGGAATAGGGTGGGGGTAGTGAAGGAAGAGTAAGTTTAAACATCAAAACATGAATATTTTCGACGAGAATTGTGCGTCCTTCCAATTCCTAGTGCACTAAATAGTCTCCTCTTTTGGTTACTCGAGGTATATACCTACCACACATTTTTAATTTACCTAACTTCACTACTTTTTGTATGAATCTCTTTTCAAAGAATTTTCTGGCACATATTACCACTCGTGGTTAGTAATATTATTATTACTACTACTATTTATTCCAAAGTATGAATTGAAAGGGATTTCCTTCAGGTTTCCGAGAATCATTTTACGCATCATATTTTTACAAAATTAGAGTATAATTTTCCCCCAAAAATATTTTTTCAAAAATCCGGATCATCTAATCAAAATTAGTGACGATGCTCTGCCTCATTAATGGCCCCGAATTCTTTGTCAATTAGAGACGAAACTAATCACTCAATAATCCGCTCTTGAGAATAGATCATCTTGGATATTGACACATATCGGATATGTTATGTATTTGGATCAGTTATCCCGTGATGATTTTGATCATTGTGTCGTCTGTGGTTTTCTAAATACCTTCAGAAGTTGTAAATACCTTCAGAAGTTGTAAATACCTTTAGGAGTTCTAAATACGTTCAGGAGTTCTAAGTAACTTCAGTAGTTCTGAATAGCTTCAGTAGTTCTAAATACCTTCAGGAGTTAAAATGCCTTCGGGAGTTCTAAATACCTTCAGGAGTTCTAAATACATTCAGGAGTTCTAAATACCTTCAGGATTTCTAAATATCTGCAGGATTTCTAAATACATTCAGGAATTTTAAATACCTTCAGGAGTTCTAAATACCTTTAGTAGTTCTAAATACCTTCGGGAGTTCTAAATGCCTACAGGTGTTCTAAATACCTTCAGTAGGTGTAAATGTCTTCAGTACTTCGAAATACCTTCAGGAGTTTTAAAAGCCTGCGGGAGTTCTAAATACTTTCAAGAGTTATAAATGCGTTCAGGAGTTCTAAATACCTTCAGGAGTTTCAAATGCCTTCGGGAGTTCTAAATACCCTCAGAAGTTCTAAATACTTTTAGGGGTTATAAATACCTTCAGGAGTTCTAAATACCTTCAGGAGTTCTAAATTCCATCAGTGGGTTCTAAATATCTTCAGGAGTGGTAAATATATTCAGGAGTTTTAAATACCTTCAGGAGTTTTAAATTCCATCAGTGGATTCTAAATATCTTCAGGAGTGGTAAATATATTCAGGAGTTATAAATACCTTCCGGAGTTTTAAATTCCATCAGTAGATTCTAAGTATCTTCAGGAGTGATAAATATGTTCAGGAGTTTCAAATACCTTCACTAGTTCTAAATACCCTCAGGTATTATTACGATTCAGTTGAATACACCACTTTGGGTCTTGGAATTTCTTTTAGGTTTTTGATTTTTATGAAGAATGGTATTAGTGACGTTGATAATGGCTGAGGTTATGATTGTGGTAACTGTTTAAGAGTGATCATTTATGTTAGTCACAACTCAACATTCAAGTTTCATAGTACCTGGCTTATCTCTCTTCGTTTTCCATGTTATGGTGTGGCTAATTTTAAACTGTTTGTGAGGGCATATCATTTTGGAGAAGAATTAATTAGAAATCAGCAAGTTCAAATAAATGTAATACATATATGTGAACAAAGGCTGCCTGATAAGAAAACTGCTGCATTGAACACGAGTAAATTTATTGCTTTGCTTGCATGGTTTAGAAGTTCACCCTTGGATTACTACATTCCAATTCCTACAACCTATTTTCCTCGCATTCGTCTTATAATCTGAGCAAATTAAAACCAAAAGGTACCATTTTATCCCTATGGGTTGCCCCCTTTCCTATTTCCCAATCTGCTCGACTGAATATACCGTCGACTGCAGATTTCTAGATCCCCAACTATTCAACTTGGGTTAATTAGTTGCCCAAATTAGTCATTTCAACGTTAAAATGTTTCTACTAGAACTAAGTTAATTACGATATATAATCTATGTGTTAGCTTCGCATGACTGCTGGCTGCTGCTGGGTTTTGCTGCCTGTCTTGACAATTAATAATATTTTTCCTCATATGTTAGGTTGTAAAATTACTTATAACGATAAAATTATAAAATAGCCAAATGTTAATGGTAATGTTTTTTTTTAGATATCTAGGATCAAAAATTAAATAAATATATACAGCTAAATAAGCTGAAAAAAGGGATAATTTCGTAAAGTTGGCAGCCCTGTTTTAAAACAAATCCATGTAAAAAAATTTCGATATTAATAGTTGGAATACCACACAAACGTAAAGATTTTTACTAACTTAATTTTATTGGTATATATCCTATCTACTCGTAGTTGATTTATAACTAAATACACATTAAACACTCTATCTCTCATAAAATAATATAATAAATCTTCACATGAACGAAATTCAGCGTAAAGCAACACGACTAATTGAGGCAACTTTATTTACCGCTTATTCTAACTTTAGCTTTGAAACTTTACTCAAGAATCTACTTTCTAAAGCTTTGGATATGCACTCGTTGGTTTTCGCTATATTTTGGGGGTATATTAAATAATTCCTTTATGATTCTCTAAATAGAACCGTCTCCTGTCATCAATATCGAAATGGATTTTAATAGAGGCAAAACTCATAATTCACCAAAGAATCCAAAAATAGTCCTAAAGAACCAGAAATGGACTCACAACCACCCGAGTCAATAAATATATCGAGATATCAAAGAACATCAAGGCCAGGACTGAACTCAAGCTACTTGTGAGTTCATAAATAGACCTACAGATCAAAGACCGTCAAAACCAAGAATAAACTCATAAGTTGTCTGGGAGTTCCTAGACCTACAGATTGAAGATCATCTTCGACTCCAAGCTAAAGCCATTACAATATTAATCTCTTCTCTCTATTTTGTTGTCTGTATGTATGCCCATGATAAAGGACGCTAACTGCAGTGCATTTATCTTTAACCCTTATAAGCTTTATTTTTATAGTGGACCTTACCTCTACCGTACGCCCATATATAGACGAGGTAGTTAAACGGTACCAATAAAATTCCTGGACTTTTGCGCGCGAGAATAATTGGCGGGACGAAATGAGGGGGAATTTATCAACGCCAGGAAGCGCACCAAATTTGTTCTACTGAAATGAATTTGCCTCGTACGGAGAGTTAGAGTAAGCGACCCAAAATATCCTCTACATTTTCTCTTCACGTAAAACTACACACACTTACATATATACACACATGCACGCTTACATACGTACATACATACACAAGACGGATACAGTTTCGCTCACAACCTATCTCACATCATTCACCAAGCCTTTCTTGCTATTCTATTTGGAGCCTGCTTCTCAAGTTAGTGTTGACACTGATCATATTCTCTGTTCCTTCTACTTCCCCAATCTATATTTTTCGTACACCATTTTCCTTCCTTTATTCTTTTTTTATAAGTTTCCCATAACCTCAATAAATATCTGGGTTTCTATTTTTTACTTTAACTCAAAATACCTACATCTCCTTTGTCCTTGGGCGCCAAAATGGGTTCAAGTTGGTATTTTTGAGTGGAGGTTTATTTTCGGAACTCGTAGTAAAGGTTTTGCTATATGCCATCCATTACCTACTATTTAAGGTTGAAAAGATTTTCCATTGTATTATCTGTTATCTTTAGCCTGTCCTTTCAATTTATTTACCAGTTCACGCCATATCCTTGGCCTTGGGTGACCAACAGTTTCGTTCGTTAGTTAAAAATGTCCAAATTAACGACCGTTCTAAAGATGCCTCACCAGTTGGTAAAGGACTAAAGCTTATAATTTGATTTCTTCTCATTAATGACACTAATATTTTTCTCAATCTCTGTTTTCTCGACTCTGCTAAAAGGTGTTTAGTGAGGAAAAATTACGTGACTTTCCAAAGCATAGAATCAAACCCTCTCTGAAAACATACACCAATAAAGGCTGGAGATTATGATAAGTAAAAGACGAAACACTCTTGTCAATATGTGGTACTCCCCACTACTAGTAGGTATGCCTCCAAAGCAAACTATTAGTAGTATATATAATCGACCAGAATATGAGTCATTCTCCCGCTTGTTTCTACTTGTTTTTAACAGACTTACATCTCTCCTACGAGGCAAAGAAACCTCTAAGCCAAAGCTCGATCGGTCCACAACGTGCAACACGACTGAGTCATAAAAGAAGAAAGAGCATAAAAATTGGCTTTATAAGTCCCCCATTTTACTGCAAAAGAAATAAACAACAAAATAATAACACTTGCCACTCAATTGAAGCATTTTCCAATCTATTTAACAATCATATTCACAGGTCTACGAATTTATTTACACTTCTGTCTCTTACCGGCATCTTCCTGTAAGCAATGGCGATTTTTGGTTATCGCCTCTCACGAGTCACGATTACCTTCTCCTGGCACCCTCATTGAAGGGGTTTTCTCGCCGTTAGTCATCCACTCACGATAGAGGTTTTTTTACTGACGAAATACTTTTACATTCTTAATTCAACGGTTCCCAGACTGCCATACTGTTGCAGGTCGAAGTTTATTGCATTTTTACCCAATGGCCTTTTCTCGTTGGTCCAACCACATTGTGTATTAATTACCTACGTCCTTTCTATATAATTAACGCTCTAAGGCGAGGTATATATATATATATATATATATATATATATATATATATATATATGAATCCATTAAACCACATTGAAAGAGAAAACGGAATAATTTCTCCTTGCAGTAATATTTTTATTACCTTTTATCGAAAAAATCCGTGCAGGGAAGCGATTCGAACCAGGCACACTGAGGCAGCGAGCACCGCTTTGATCGCAGTTAAATAGAGGCCGTTAGTACACTAGGCAGAAAGAGTCAAGAACAGAGCAAAGGGGGTTAACACGATTAACGGAAAAGGAGATAGCCTAAAGAGGAAGATTAGGAGAGACACGAGAAGCAAGCAGCTACGAGTATGTTGGGGGAGGGGGAGGCAAGGAGAGAGAGGGAGAGTAATAAAATAATGTTAATACAAAACCAATGAAATAATCAAATTCACAAATCGGTTACCCATAACAATGAATATTGCAAACAAAACTAAGAAAATAAGTTAAAACTAAATTTTTTAAGCATAAGATTTTGATAACAGCATCAATTTTAAAAAGGCCAGGAGAAATGTTAAAGTTATCGAATTGACTTATACATAAACATTCAACAAGTTTTCTTTTAATTGCGTCATTTGAGCGAAAAATAAATTTTGCTGAATTCCAATTAATTAAGTGGTTATTTTCGTACATATGAACAAAAAACGCACCTTTTGTTTCCAGCTCTCCTAACATTGTATTTATGCTGATTAATACGGACAGATAATTGCTTTCCTGTCTGTCCAACATATTTACATGAACAAGGAGAAAGTTCGTCTAAATAGACTCCACCAATTTTATTACAATCATTGTGAGCCAGTATATTCTTAATAGTCGACTCGTATTTGAAAACAACAGTAATGTTAAAGATTTTAGAACACGGGGAAAGTCAATGAAACAATCAGAGAAGGGTAAAACCAGAATGTTTTTAGCATTAAAAGGGATAGAAAGAACTGTATTATAGAACGTCTTTTTTGCCGAGGAAAGATAATTTAAAAGAAAGGGATAAGGGTAAGACAATTTGTGTCTGATTTCCAAGATATTGGAGAATTTCAAATCCATATATTAGGGGGCTAACAACTCGTAAAGCCCGTCGAAACCTGAAAGTGCGGTGAAACGTTTATTCATTTCAAGTATATTAAATGACAGGGAGAGTACGCATCTTTCCTTAATCTGTTTTCAACCCAAGAGTAATAATAATCAGCAAGAAAAATAATTTTTAGGCCACAATATAAGAATTTCAAACAATGTGCATCTGTATTTATTTGCAACAGGATTATTTATCCCGGAAAACGTCGGATATCTCTGCTAGTATATATATATACATATATATATATATATATATATATATATATATATATATATATATATATATATATTTGATAATGAACTTTAATGTCCATGTTATAGATAAGGGTAATAGTAAGAAATATTTGTGTGCGACGCGCAAGCTCCTCCTAAAAAATGCTAAAATTCATTTAGATGAGCTTAGACAATAAAACAACGAATCAGGAGGATCTCGGAGCAGCAGGAGGCCCCAGAGGTGTTGGACATTGGCCTGCCAACGTCTGGACACGCCTTGGTCCCTCGCCAACTCCTGACCCACTGTCTTGTGGATGTCCTTGAATGGACAATGATACGGGAGTCAAGCCCTAATGCAAAATCTGCTGTGGCGACCCGCACTAGGCGAGCGTTATTAGACCGACGACTCGGCAGTCTCCTGCAACACTCCACAATGGCTGGTCGTCTTGGACCAGCTTGCTACCAGCCCAATTATGGAGTGCCAAGATAGTGGGATGAGAAATATACCCCTCCCTTGCCACTCTAAGCATCTCTTGTGCAAGTTTCTCTCTATGTCCAACTTATTATTCTTTTTAAGGGCATGAAAATTCTTCTGGGGTTCCTCAACCCTTTTCAGAAGCGCCACCCATACGATTGGGCAACAATCGATTACTCTAAAGGAGAAATTTCAAGAAGCCTTTTTTTCCGAGTTGGCATTTTGGAAACTTTATGAGAAAACGAGAAATTGTAAGATCTCGCAGTCCTTCACCAATCTAATTTCATTATCTAGTTCATTATCAATTATCTTAGTTGTTACCTAGATAACAATTAAGAATTAGCTTTTAATTTTAAGTAAACTAATGTTAGGATTTGTAAATAAAATTTTAAAAATATATAAATAGAGAAGGAAATGCTTCCAAACCTGATTTGAATCTAACTGAAAGATTCTAAATTCGACGAACTTTTAAAAGGGACAAATGTTTAAATGAAAGGAAAACTTCTTCTCATATATTCACGTAGATAAAAAACTTAAAGATATTTTAGAGAACGTCCCACATATGGAAGAGCTTTAAAGAAACAAGCGGAAATCACGATTAAATAATTCTAACACTCTAATAGTTACGCTCAAATAACAAGAATTATTTAAACGTCCCTGTCCAATAAATAAAATGGACCAATTGTGTACATCTAAGTACACAAGCACAAGATATTTAAATGATCCACAATTGAGTAGCAGTATGAATGAAATGAAAAGGAAAGTGGAAGAAAAAGTTTTAGATCCCCGTGCCCCTCCCCCACCCCCCGACCAGTCCCTCCTCAGAGTAGGGACCCGGTCGTGGGGGGACGAGGCCCGGTTCCCCCGAGTTTCCCGGCGCCCTCCTCCCTCTGGGCCTGAAGGCACCGAGGGAAAAGAGCTCCGGAGAAGGGGAGAGAGGGAGGTGAAGAAGAAAGAAACAGACTGAAATAAAGTCAAAGGCTTGAAAGTTGACCAAGTTGGCCTGTGGACCTGCATAACGTGGGAGTGTGAAGTCGTGCTATTAGAGAGTGCAGTTACTGAGGATTCAACAATCTTGCTGCTTTTTGTGTGGCGCAGTCGTCTAAACATCTTTACATACCTACATTCTAGAGACCCTAGTTTTATCTCTCAACTTTGATACTATGTTCATGATCTTGATGTTCAATTACATCATTCATGACTATGATCATAATCATCATGTTCAATTTCTTCATTTAGACAAATCTCTTGTCTCTTCATCACTATGATCATAATCATCATCTTCAATTTCATCATTCAGACAAATTTCTTGTCTCTTCACCTCTATGATCATAATCATCATGTTCAATTTCATCATTCTGACAACTTTCTTGTCTCTTCATCACTATGATCATAATCATCATGTTCAATTTCATCATTCTGACAACTTTCTTGTCTCTTCATCACTATGATCATAATCATCATGTTTAATTTCATCAGTCTGACAACTTTCTTGTCTGAATGATGTATAACACTATCAATATCATCCCCGCGAGCAACTTTTCCCATCTCCTAAATTCATCCTAATCTTCCGCCTCGGGTTGATCAGCATCTTTATCAACACCATGAATATTATTATCTTTACCAATGTCCACATCATTATTTTCTCAACTCTCTTATTTCTCTCTTTATCTTCATCTTCAGTGTTACCCTCATTCCACCAAGGACCACGTACACCACCAAGTCCCTCACCACAGGATCCATCACTTTTCGTCTTCCAATCAAGGGCTCAGATGATCTGACTCAACTGATTCAGTCAATGTCTGAGACACGAATTTACTGAAATTCAGTAAAATGGAATTTAGATGAAGTAAATTGATGTAATGATTTTGAAGATCCGAGAAAGGATGTGGTTAGATGAGAATGTGTGGAAGATATAACCCGAGAAGCTAAAAGGAGACTACTTAGAGTGAAGGATGTTGGGAAAGCAACTCTCCTGGCGCTCTCAGCATTGGCCAGGTATAGGAGTGAAAGAGCAAGCATTGAGTGATTTCATCAGACCTCATTTTTACTCAACCCCACGAAAATCTTACACGAGAGGATACGGCCCCAATTCAAAGGTCTGTACCCTCACCCCTGAGGAGATTCTTCATCGGGCAGATTCAAACATTTGTTGTCTTCGTATATAAAAAGCACTCAATACTTTCTTTAGCTTCGATGTGCCACATCATTCACCTCTTGGATGCCCCACATCATTAACCTCTTTGTTATTCATATTATGAACCTCTTTGATGTGCTACACCATTTACTTCTTCGATGTCCCACATCATTTGCCTCTTCGATGCGGCACATCATTTACCTCTTCAATGGTCAAATCATTCACCTCTTCGATATTCACATCATTTACCTCTTCCATTTCACATCTTTCACCTATTCGATATTTAAATCATTGACGTCTTCAATTTTCACATCATTTACCTCTTCAAAATTCACATCATTCACCTCTTCGATTTTCACATCTTCTAGCTATTCCTTTTGGCATTATTCTTCCGACTGCCATTCTCATCATTCTGTTACTCTTCGCTCTATATTTTCCCGCTGTCTCTCAGTTATTTCGTCTGCCATTCATCTCTTCTCTGCTATTTTCCCCCTGTAGGCAAGTCCCCTCTGCATACCATTCACCCTCTATTATTCTTCGCCCTGCCATGCTCTTCCCTATACAATTGTCTTTTCGTCTGCCATTATCCTTCCGTCTGCCTTCTCACTGCGGTTGTCATTTTCCTTCCGTTTGCCATTTGCATTACGTCTGCCATCAGTTTCTTTCTGTTTAGCCTTCTAATTCCATCCAGCATTCTTCTTCCGTGTGTCATTGTAATCCCGTCTGTCTTTCACCTTCCTTCTGTCATTATCATTCCGTCTACCATTTTCCTTCCGTTCGTCAGTTTTCTTACCTCTGCCATTTTCCCTTCTTTTGGCATTATTCTTCCGCATGTCATTCTAATCCCATCTGTCTTTCAGCTTCCTTCTGTCATTATCATTCCGTCTACCATTTTTCTTCCGTTCGTTAGTTTTCTTACCTCTGCCACTTTCTATCCTTTTGGCATTATTCTTCCGCATGCCATTCTAATCCCATCTGTCTTTCACCTTTCTTCTGTCATTCTCATTCCGTCTACCATTTTCCTTCCCTTCGTCAGTTTTCTTACCTCTGCCATTTTCCCTTCTTTTAGCATTATTCTTCCGCATGTCATTCTAATCCCATCTGTCTTCCACCTTCCTTCTGTTATTCTCATTCCGTCTACCATTTTCCTTCCGTTCGTTAGTTTTCTTACCTCTGCCACTTTCCATCCTTTTGGCATTTTTCTTCCGTATGCCATTCTAATCCCATCTGTCTTTCACCTTCCTTCTGCTATTCTCATTCCGTCTACCATTTTCCTTCCGTTCGTTAGTTTTCTTACCTCTGCCACTTTCCATCCTTTTGGCATTTTTCTTCCGTATGCCATTCTAATCCCATCTGTCTTTCACCTTCCTTCTGCTATTCTCATTCCGTCTACCATTTTCCTTCCGTTCGTTAGTTTTCTTACCTCTGCCACTTTCCATACTTTTGGCATTTTTCTTCCGTATGCCATTCTAATCCCATCTGTCTTTCACCTTCCTTCTGCTATTCGCATTCCGTCTACCATTTTCCTTCCGTTCGTTAGTTTTCTTACCTCTGCCACTTTTCATCCTTTTGGCATTTTTCTTCCGTATGCCATTCTAATCCCATCTGTCTGTCACCTTCCTTGTGCTATTCTCATTCCGTCTACCATTTTCCTTCCGTTCGTTAGTTTTCTTACCTCTGCCATTTTCTCTTCTTTTAGCATTATTCTTCTGCATGCCATTCTAATCCCATCTGTCTTTCACCTTCCTTCTGTCATTCTCATTCCGTCTACCATTTTCCTTCCGTTCGTTAGTTTTCTTCCCTCTGCCATTTTCCCTTCTTTTAGCATTATTCTTCCGCATGCCATTTTAATCCCATCTTTCTTTCACCTTCCTTCTGTCATTCTCATTCCGTCTACCATTTTCCTTCCGTTCGTTAGTTTTCTTACCTCTGCCACTTTCTATCCTCTTGGCATTTTTCTTCCGTATGCCATTCTAATCCCATCTGTCTTTCACCTTTCTCCTGTCATTCTCATTCCGTCTACCATTTTCTTCCGTTAGTGAGTTTTCTTACCTCTGCCATTTTCCCTTCTTTTAGCATTATTCTTCCGCATGTCATTCTAATCCCATCTGTCTTTCACCTTCCTTCTGTCATTATCATTCCGTCTACCATTTTCCTTCCGTTTGTTAGTTTTCTTACCTCTGCCATTTTCCCTTCTTTTAGCATTATTCTTCCGCATGCCATTCTAATCCCATCTGTCTTTCACCTTTCTTCTGTCATTCTCATTCCGTCTACCATTTTCCTTCCCTTCGTCAGTTTTCTTACCTCTGCCATTTTCCCTTCTTTTAGCATTAT
The DNA here is from genome assembly GCA_963969495.1 of Ceratothoa steindachneri. Taxonomy (NCBI): domain Eukaryota; kingdom Metazoa; phylum Arthropoda; class Malacostraca; order Isopoda; family Cymothoidae; genus Ceratothoa; species Ceratothoa steindachneri. The sequence continues at coordinate 43,090,137 of OZ018336.1, forward strand.
TCTTCCGCATGCCATTCTAATCCTATCTGTCTTTCATCTTCCTTCGGTCATTCTCATTCCGTCTATCATTTTCCTTCCCTTGGTCAGTTTTCTTACCTCTGCCACTTTCTATCCTTTTGGCATTATTCTTCCGATGTCTACTCTTCTTCCGTCCGCCATTCTTCTTCCATGTGCTACTCTTCTTGCGTCTGTACTTTTCCTACTGTCTGCCAATTTTGTACATCTGCCATTCTATTTAGAATGTCATTCACATTCCCTTTGTAATAATCGCAAAGTCTGCTATTCACCTTTAATCTATTCTTCTCCTTTCCTTTACCATCCAACCGGACTCTATCATTCTCATTCCCTCTGCCAGTCTCCTTTCTTTTGTCATTATTTCCACTTTTCTTCCTCAGTTCTTTGCCTTAATTTTATCTTTTCCCTCCTTTATTCATGTTATTGCTTCTGACATTTTCCTTCCCTCTGCCATTTTCGCTCTGTCTATCATTCTTCTTTCGTCCGCCTTTCTCCTTCTGTCTACTATTCTCTTTCCGTCTGCCTTCCTTGTTACGTCTGCCATTGTTCCTTCCCTCCCCCTCTTTCCATTTGCTATTCTCTTTCCATCTGACTTTTTTTCTTTTTCTCTGTCATTATTCTTGCGTTCGTCATTTGTATTTCGTCGGCCACTCTCATTTCGTCTTCCCTTGTCCTCTGCAATTCTTGCTCGGTCTGCCATTCTCCTTCCCTTAGCCATTCACTTTCATTTGCCTTCCCTGCCCCATGCTCCTTTCCCTTTCCATTGACATTCTGCCTGCCATTTCCTGCCCCCTCAACCCCGCAAGGGGGTGAATGTTTAATTAACACTCTTCAGAGCCCGAGACCTAGCAAGAGGGGTCTCATTGCGAATCCCCATTTTTTTCTGTCGGCAACACGTTGGGTCATAAAACCCCTTAATCCTACTCCAGGCCCTGTTTTTGTCTCTCTTCCCCTTCCTTTTGTCTGTTTTGCTATGTCATTAATTTATTTCCGACTGTTTATAGTCGCAATTAGCGATGTCCTTCCGTTGTCGACTGATTTTGACGTCTGTTAACAGCTGGTCCCGAACGAGAGGAGGGCCAAGTCTGACGCCGGGTACGTCAAGATCCACCGCGCCTCATCAAGGCGTGTTTTGCCTCGCTCCTGAACCACTCGATTTCTTCTCTCATTCTCATCTTCTTGATTTAGAGGATCTCTCTCAGCTTGTCACCTTTATCCTGCCAATGCCTGCATCCTTTTCTTTCAATCTCATCTTCTCAGTGTTTGCATCTTTCTCTCTCACTCTCTCCCCTTCATCCTATCAATATCTGCATCTTTCTATCTTACTCTCTTTCTCTTTCTCCTTCATCCTAGTAATGTCTACATTTTTTATCTCAATCTCTCATTCTTTCTCTATTACTCTCTTTCCTTCATCCTAGTAATGTCTGCATCTTTTTTTCTCAATCTCTCATTCTCATCCTCACAATGTCTGCATCTTTCTCTCTCACTCTTTTCCCTTGATCCTTATCATTATCTACATCTTTTTCTGTCACTTTCCCACTCTCATCATCTCAATTTCTTAAAAATTGCTTTCCACCTCAATTATCATAAAATTTTGTTTCCCTGAATATTTAAAACTTGTTTCTAGACCAGGTTATCGGCGAAGGATGGCGTTAAGCTTCTAAAAATTATTTTCGACTCCAATGATCCTAAAATTTCCCTTTTTACCTTACTAAATCTAGATCCGTATTCTCACATTTAGGTAGCATCATCCCCCTTCATTACTCCCCTTTTCGAGATGATGGCATGAGGATTCCTCTTTCGTAGTTCTCTTCCCCACTTCCATTCCTCTCTCTCTCTCTCTCTCCTATCACCTCTCATGTTCCCTTCTGCCACGCTTTGCTCTCTGTTATCTCCCCCGCTTTGCTCTCTGTTATCTCCCCCCTTGCTCTCCCTCCTCATTCCGCTCGTAAGGAGAAGATCTTCATAATCTGGTCGGGATCTTCTTTCTATCTTTTGATGCCACCAACACAAACATGAAGAAGAAAAGTTCGCTCGACATGATTGAATTTCCTCGTGGAACGGAACTCACCGACGCAAAAATAGGGGCCTCCCCCTCTTTGTAGCCCTCCACCCCCCTTTCACCTTCCACTCACTCTTCATCTCCATCCCTCATCTTTGCATCTCTCCAAGCACCCTTACTCCCCTCATCCGCCTCCGATGGAGAATGGAAAGCGACATTGGGATGGTTACAGCATGCAGTGGAATGCAAGACAATAGACGAGTTATGGCTTTAGCCCACCACACACAAACACACACACATACACTATTTAGTGCTTTTTGAACAATTTACTGAAGGACAAAACAGGAGTTATGACTTCTCAAGCACACACACTTTTCAGCACTTTTAAACACTTTAATGCAAAACAAAACACGAGTTATGGCTTCATCCGACGCCACGGACTCTCTCCCGTGATTTTAAACAATTTAATTTACGATAAAACACGACTAATACCTCCTCCCTCCCACCCACACACACTCCCGCGCCTTTAAACAGTTTAACGGGTAGTGAAATAATAATTTATATAAGTAATAGCATTGTTTGAAATCTAAATAAACACGGAAGTTAAGTCACTGTGGATAGATATTAGGGTCAGTAAATATAGGATACTACACTTGGCAGCCTTTGACAGACCACTTGGACAGATTGATGATATAGATAAGCTAATGATAAGGAAAATAAAAAAGTATGAGAAGCAGATACAGTTGTTCGAGGTGATGTTAAATTAAGCTTTGTGGATTTGGAAAATATCATAACATAAGAACATACTCGTAAGAAACGAACGAATCTTCAAAAGGCTAATCAATAGTCCACACGAGTTAGATCCTATTTATATGACCCAGTTCAGTTCCACCTAGTATCTTCATTTATAAATCTAAACCCAAGTTGTCCCCATCTAGCATTCTGAAGCATAAATTTATCCTAAAGTTAGTCTCCACCTAGCATCCTCATCCATAAATCTATGCAATCTATTGTTAAAACTCCGCAGGTAGGACGCTTCTCTCACATGACTAATGAGCCTATTCCATTCATTAACCACACGATTTGTAGACCAATTTCTACCAACCTCTAAAATAAGCTTGTCTAGATTAAGCCCATTGCTACGTGTCCTATCCTATTCACTAAAAATAGGAACCTTACCTATGTCTCCCTAATTATAACCTTTTAGCCAAGTGAAGACCTTAATCAAGTCCTCTCAAACTCTCCTTTTAGCCACGTGAAGACCTTAATCGAATTCTCTCAAACTCTCCTTTTAGCCACGTGAATACCTTAATCAAGTCCTCTCAAACTCTTCTTTTAGCCACGTGAAGACCTTAATCAAGTCCTCTCAATCTCTCATTTTAGCCACGTAAAGACCTTAAGCAAGTCCTCTCAAACTCTTCTTTTAGACACGTGAAGATCTTAATTAAATCCTTTCAAACTCTCCTTTTAGCCACGTGAAGACCTTAATCAAGTCCTCTCAAACTCTCCTTTTTGCCACGTGAAGACCTTAATCAAATCCTCTCAAACTCTCCTTTTAGCCAAGTGAAGACCTTAATCAAGTCCTCTCAAACTCTCCTTTTAGCCACGTGAAGACCTTAATCAAGTCCTCTCAAACTTTCCTTTTAGCCACGTGAAGACCTTAATCAAGTCCTCTCAAACTCTCCTTTTAGCCACGTGAAGACCTTAATCAAATCCTCTCAAACTCTCCTTTCTAACGGATGAAGATTAAGTCTGTTAAGCCTTCCACCATAAGGTAATCTCCACAACCCATGAATCATCTTAATCATCGTTCTTTTCACGCACTCAAGTAAACCAATATTCATTTTATAATATAGTGACTAAAATTACACTACCTAGTCAAGATGTGGTCTAACTAATGCCAGGCAAATTTTAAGAATGATATCAGCACTACGTTTACTTCTCCTCCCAATACACTTCAATAACCTATTAACTCTATTCCTAACACTTAAGCACTGCTTTCTAGGACAGAAATCTGAACTTACCAGGATACTCAAGTCTCCTTTACATTCTGAACCTTCTTAAACTCTCCCTTTTAGTTTATAATTATCCAGTGGATGACACTTAACTATACTAAGTACACTACACTTGCTTATGTTAAATTACATTTGCATCAGTGTCAAACCTTATAATCCTACCTAACTTAGTATCATCGATAGATTTGCTTAAATAACTACTTATACCTAACTCAGGATCATTAATATAAATCAAGAACAACAATGACCCTTCAGGAACCCCATTGGTAACATTCCCCCACTCAGATCTAATCCCATTTATAATCATTTTTTGCTGTCTCTCACTAAGCCACGACTGAATCTCCCTAAAAACACTTCCATTGATCCCAAATGGGATTTTTCAGTTTGTAAGGTTATAGAATATTTTGAGGATAATATTTTGAGTCAATTTGTCAATATACCAAAATGGGTTACCAATATATTAGATCTAGTATTTTCAAATGATAATAATTTGATTCAGGAATTGACTCTCGGGGAAGCATTGGTTAACAGGGAGGTAGAATTCAGTGATAAAAATACCTGCAAGATGTGGAATACTTTTAACTAAGACTATATTAAACGTAATCCGAGATCGGTGTATCCCAATGAAGGTCATTGGGAAGAACTGTAGGAAGCCATTATGATGGAATCATGAGATAGCCAGAAAAATTTCTGAGAAGAAAAGGGCATGCCAAAGTTTACCACTAGTGGGAAGGTACTGCTGAAAATCTAGATCATTAAAGGTTAACTAGAAATAAACTAAATAAGAGAAGAAAATAAAAAAGGGAGCAGAAATTAATTTACCTCAAAATGATAATAAATTCCAAAAAACTTTAGTTATAATATAATAAAATCAATAACAAATCTAGCAGAGATGAAATAGGGCCTATTAAATATGAAGGGGTTGTGAATGAATATGAAGAGGAAATAGTGAGGTAGTTAAAAATCATTTGGCTTCAGTATTTACGGAAGAGAATCCGAAAAATTTAATTTATTATAATTCTAAGTCAGTAGATGAGATGTTGAATACCATTAATGTAGATAGGAAAATCATTAAAGAGCATATTATCGATTTTAATACTCTTAAGGCATCTATCATAGGTGAAATTCATTCTAGGTTACTTAAAGAAGGTGGAGAAAGTATTGCAGTAGCTCTTGAAAAGAAATATACTAGATCACTAGAGTTTGACGAAATTCCTAATGATTGTAAAATTGCAAATATAGAGCCAATTTTTAAGAAGAGAAGTAAAGAGGGCCCAAATAACTTTAGACCCGTAAACTTAACATCTACATATAATTTGAAAAATTCTTGAGAAAGTAGTTAAGAGTGGTATTTCTGAGCATCGAGAAAGAGTTACTTTAATAAATGATGCTCAGCATGAGTTTAGATGTGGTAGATCATGTTTAACAAACTTAGTGGAATTTATGAATTATGTAACTAAAAAGTTATATAAGATAGAGAAAGATGATGTAATTTACTTAGATTTTAGCAAATCCTTTGATAAGATTCCACATAAGAGACTCGTTTACAAATTAAAAATGAATGGTACTGAATGGGGCGAGGTCACAGTGGAGGGAAGTTATCAGTGGCTTACCTCAGGAATCAGTTTTAGGCTCATTATTATTCCTAGTTTATTTAAATGATTTTGGGGAGGCTGATGAAAAACAATGGCAACTTTAGTAAATGAAGTTTAGGCTAACTTTATAGTACAGAGTGACTTAAATAATTTATTGGGTTGGGCGCAAAAAAGTAAGTGGCAGATGAATTATTATAACCTTAAAAATGTAAAGTTATTAACATGGGAAGAGATAATAGAGAATTTAACTATGAACTAGATGGGCATTGGCTGAATGAAGTAGAGGATAAGAAGGACTTAGGAGTAGTAGTAGATAGGTCAAAGAGGTTGTCTAAGCAGTGAATTGAGGCCTAAAATAGAGCAAATAGAGTGGTGTACTTCATTAAGAGGAATGTTAACTACAAAAATAAGGAGGTTATACTCAAACTATATAACTCATATGTCAGCGCACATCTAGAAAACTGTATACAAACATTATCTCTACGTTTTAGACATGATATCAACCGGCTGTATTCAGTACAGAGGAGAGAAACAAAGATGATACCTTCCCTGAAGGACCTTGAATGTTTAGGTAGGTTGAAAGAAGGTGGTTGAGAGGGGATATGAATAGGACTAGGCGCCATTAATTGAAATAAAAATTAAATCCAGAGGTGTAGGTTGGATGTGAGGAAATATTTGTTCACCAAGAGAGTGGTAGATTATTGGAATGGTTTACTTATAGGGGACAAGAAACAGTCCAACTTTAAATGTTTTCAAGTGCAGCTTAGATGACTATATGGGAATGGTAGGTTATCATGTTTTTTTGAGTTGTATTGGGTCAAATTAAATATTGTAATACCAATTTGTGTATATATTTTTTTTGACAAGCCTTATTAAGCAGTACCTGCAAGATTTCGTGGAGGGGGGGTTTAACAAGCCATGATGGCGATCCCTTTTTAAGCAGTTCGGACGTAATGTTGTAGATGCAGTGTAGGGAGTGTATGCTGAACCGAATGACCTCTGATAGGCTCTTGTGACTTGGATCAGTTGTTGAATTATGTTGTGACGAGTTATGGCTTCATCCCACGCATACATAAACTGTCCCACACTTTTAAACACTTCTAAGCCAGACAAAACACTAGTTATGGCTTAACCCCCCCCCCTTAACACACAAACACTCTCCTGTGCTTTTAAACAGTATAATGTCCTCCCCCAAAAAGAAACACGAGCTGTGGCTTCTTCCCACGCACACATACACTCTCCCGCGATTCAAACAGTTTAAGGCACGAGAAAACGAGTTATGACTTCATCTTCCCCTCCCCCACACATACACTCCCGCAGTTTTAAACATTTTAATGCAAGATAAAACGTGAGTTATGGATTAACCCCCACACCCACACACCCACAAAAAAGTTTAAAGCAGGACAAAACACGAGATATGGCTTCACCCCCTTCCCTTTTTTGTGCTCTTAAAAGTTTAATAATTACCCACTGTTTTCACCTCTCTGCGCTTCCTTTAATCTCACATGAGTTTTAATTCCATTCCGCTCCATCATTGCCACATTTCTTTATTTTTACATAACTTTATTATATGTAGTTCTCATATTTTTATATCTATCATCTCCAATTCACTTCTCTTGTTTTCATTTACCTTTTATCTTCGTATCTTTGACTATCCCTTTTCATCTCTATTAAATATTTCTCTCACAGCTTAATTCCATTTATCACCCTTTAACTTCCTTTCATAGCCACCTCGTCTCATCTTCAGGACACTTTTACGTGAGCTTTCATCTTTTATGCTTACCGGTCTCCTTCCTTTCTCACATAGCTTCTTTTATTTCCTTTAAACTTCTCTTTTTTACAACTTAGGATTTTTTGTGAACTTGAGCGCAAGAGGAGGAGGAGGGTTGGTTTGACAGGTGCACGTGTATTGGATATGAGTGAGATAAATGAAAGGGTAGTGGAGGAAGCTGAAAGGAATGGAGTCGTTGTTTTACAAAGGGAAGTGAATGGCATAGGGAAAACTAGGTCCAGGAAGCTAGGATCTAGATATTGGGATTTGTTAGGAAAGTTTGGGGATTGAAGTAGGAAGTGTGTAGTGTCATGAACGTTAGCTAGGCTTAGAGTAGGTAGTGAGTGGGTGTCGATGTATTTGGGATAAATAAGAGAGTGAAAGTATTGTGTGATAGCATGGGACTAGTGTTTATGTATACATAAAGTGAGTTTTTTGTAAGGGAAGACTTGTATGCAGTGGATGGGTATCATTTGAGTCGCAAGGGTGTGAAAGTGTTAAGTGACTGTCTCGAGGGAAGTGTAGGCTGTCAGGATAAGGTGGAAATGAACAGAGGACTAGAAAAGTTAAGTTTAGTAATGATAAGTTTTACTTCAATTATTTAGAACTAATTCTAGTGATAAAATAGGCTCACTTAAAACTAGAGATAGAGTTAGTAAGTGAGAGTGATGCAATGGCTAGGAAGTTAAACAGGTATTTTCTTTATATTTACACTCGAGGATAATTTAATTATGCCTGAGGGGACCTGGATCTTTAGAGGTAATGACAAAGAGAAATTAGGCGATATTAATTACGAAGGAGATGAGTCTCAAAATGAAATAGTTTAATTTAGTAAAGCACCGGGTCCTAGAGAGAGATTTTCATTAAGATTTTGAAGGAATGTAAAGATGTGTTAAGTGAGCTCCGAGTATGCCTATTAATAAACTCTGTAGTGGCTAGCATTGTACCAACATCATGGAAGAAGCTAATGTGATACCTATATTTAAGAAGTGGGATAAAATAGTTATTTCCAATTACTGGCCAGTGAGTTTGAAATGAGTGGTGGGGAAAAATGATTGAATCTATAATAGCGAAATCTATTAGCGATTACTTAAATAAACATAAGTTGAATAATGAAGCTCAACATGACTTTACTAGGATACTTAAGACTTTTGAATAAAGTTAAATCACATGGGGTAGATGGAAGTATTTTTAGGTGGATTCAATCGTGGTTTAGTGACAAAAATCAAAGAGATATAAGAGGATTAAACCTGAGTGGGAGGATGTTAGCAGTGAAGTTCCTCAAGGTTCAGTGTTGGAGCCGTTATTGTTCTTGATTTATATTAATGATCTTGACTTGGGTATAAGCAGCGACTTAATCAAATTTGCCGATGAAACTAAGTTAAGTACGATTATAATGTCTGACTCTAAGGCCTAGGTATCAGAGCATGAATTGACCATACTATCCCAATGGGCAGAGAAATGGCAAATTGAATTTAACATAAGAAAGTGCAGTGTAGTTTGTATATGGAGATGTAATCCACTGAATAATTATAAATGGAATGGGCGAGTTTTAGGAAGTTCCGAATGCAAGACTTGGGTGCCATGATAAGTTCCAACCTCTGGCCTAGAAAGCAGTGCTTAATTGGTAGGAATAGAGTTATTAAGGTTTATTGGGAGAAGTGAGAGAAATATAAGTGCTTATGTCATTCTGAAACTGTACCTGACATTAGTTAGGCCTCATGTTGACGATGCAGTACACTCTGGTCACCAGATTATAGGATATATATTGGTTTGCTTGAGCTGTCCAAATAATGATGACTAAGATGATTCACGTGTTGAGATTACCTTATGGTGATAGACTTAAGAGACTAAATCTTCATTCTTTATAAAGGAGAAGAGTTTGAGAGGACTTGATTAAGATTTTTATGTTGCCCAAAGGTTATAATAAGGGATACATAGGTAAGGTTCTTATTTTTAGTGAACAAGATATGACACGTAGCAATGGGTTTGGTTTGATCAATCTTAGGTTTAAGAACGAGATTGGTAGAAATTGGTTCACAAATCGAATGGTATATGAACGGAATAAACCCACTAGTCATGTGGTAGAAAAGTCCTCCCTGTGGAGTTTTAAAGATAGGTTTATGGATAAGGATGCTAAGTGTGGCTGAACTTAGGCAGGGAAATAGGAGATACCTCTTATAAGATATTAAATAGCCCAATGCAGACTTATGTTCTTATGTTCTAATCTCAATTGTGTCTAACTAAGCCTTTAAAATTCCACACGAGTCCTTTTATCTACATTTATCTTCATTTACTTTCATTTACTTTCTTCCCAGTATTGCTTGGAGGAAATAATGCTGCTTCCAATCACAAAGTATTTAAGCCACATCGGTTGTAGTTCGTCGCTGGATCTATATATCTTCTCTAACTTTTTTTGATATCTACTTAGTTCATTTTATTCAAACATACACACACACACACACACACATATATATATATATATATATATATATATATATATATATATATATATATACATATATATATATATATATATATATATATATATAGTATATATATATATATATATATATATATATATATATATATATATGTATAACTGAATCACGAAAATAAGGAACGTGAGGAATTTATGAATAACGTTACAGCCACGAGGAAAATGAAACAACGGAGAACTGCGAGGCCTTTCGACTAATGGTCCTTTACTGAGTCTGCTCAGTAAAGGACCATTAGTCGAAAGGCCTCGCAGTTCTCCGTTGTTTCATTTTCCTCGTGGCTGTAACGTTATTCATATATATATATATATATATATATATATATATATATATATATATATATATATATATATATATATATATATATATATATATATATATATATATATATATATATATATATATATATATATATATATATATATATATATATATATATATTGTAGAGATATAGGAGTTAAACAAAAACCGTTAAGAAATTGCGAGTGTACATATATATCGAGGCCTCCCCCATGGCGAGGAGAAATAATGAAGTAATAACAAAGGCCACCTGGGTTTTCCTGCGCCCCTCTAACCGGTCTCTGGTAACATGCAAGAATAGACAAAATTGTAAATTTAGGAGACAGATTCCTGACCTTGACGCAAAATTCCGACCCGTCGTGGGGTTATTTATAAACACGAAAGTTAAAAAAGTAAACTATCGACCTCGTTGTAACGCTATTCCCAGAACCACAGGACACTAAAGTACAGATAATTGATAACACACTTCTGTCGGATCAATATGGATCAGTTTTCCCTAATTTCAAATGCTGAGGTAAGAGAAACAACAGACACCAAAAAGGAAGACCTCCCTTAGGTCCACCTTGTGAGTCCCCTACACCTCCCATTACCCCGCGGGGGTAATTGACGTATAAAACAGGTCGACAGGAGAAAACGAAGCTTTTCGTTTTCGTAAAGAGATAAAGAAGTCACCGGTAGAGAGTTTCACTGCAAATTAAGAAAGACTTGCAGTTTCTTGGACAATATCAGATTGTTTCAAGTAGCTTCGTCACAGTTGCGAGCAACAAGGATCGTCAAAGGATCTAAACTACAAGTACTCTCGGCCCAGTTCGAGCCCAAGAATTGACAAAGAATCTAAATTACAAATACTCTCGATACAGCTCGAATACTCAAAGATCGCCAATTATTCTTACGCTATCTGAGTTTGACAAACCCAAACTAGATAGAAAAACATCATTCCTCGTTGGAAGAAAACCTTTTCAAGGTCACCAACGTCCAACTAACCCAAGGAATCCTTGGCGTTTTGTTTTGATTCTACTTCGCATACTCGAATTTCCGCTTGACGTCACTCGCCTACTCCTCATCCAACAACGCCATCTCTTGAGAAACTAAGAAATCATCCTCTGTACGCCTCCTAGGACCAAAATCGAGTGAAGGTATTTCGTTGGGATTCTCTGGTTGAAACCCCTTTATATAATGTGTGTAAGCTATCCTATTTTTATGTCCTTGTGCCTTAAAGTAGTTTATTTTGTATATCTTAATTACGAAGTGGATTAAGGTAAATTGTTCTCCGTAAAATCCACCAAAAAACAAGTATTGAGAGCGAGACATTAAAAACCATTTTTTTTTTATCTGTATCTTGTAAGTGTATATAGTAATTTTATTTAAGTGTATTAATGTTCAGTAAAAGTCTATTTTTTGGTAGAAGATTTTTTTTTAAATTATCCTTGAACGAGTTGCGTTGGAAGTATTTGGTAAATTTAAGAAAGAACTTCCCTTTTATTCATTAATTAGAATAAAGATTAAGTATGGCACTCTTAGAGACACCGATCCTGAAGCGATCATTGGAAGTATGAACGTACGCCTCAAATTTTTTATTAATCATAATAAATAAAAAAAATATATATATATATATATATATATATATATATATAATCTCGGCTAACCCACGATATATATATATATATATATATATATATATATATATATAAATATATTCTTAGATCCTTTTATTCCGATATATCGTCTAATCTCTCTAGTTAACTTCTCTTTCGTCTAACTGACTCCTTTTTTTATCTTTACTTAATTAACTCTTTTTATCTCCACATAGCTCCCTCTATAGGCTTTTAACTTTTTTAATTCCGATTGTTTCCTATTATTAATGTTTAGCTCTTTCTATCTTCAAACTTCTATTTTATCTCTCTCACCTAATTTTCACTCATTTAGTTCAATTTATTTCTAGCCATTTTTCTAACCCATGTGACTTCATTTATTCATATAGATAAATTATTCTATGGAAACACCCCTCCTATTATTCTTAAATCTCTTATTTTCTCTTATGTTAACTTTTCTTATACCCAATTAATCCTTAAATTTCCCAATAACTCCCTTTCTCTGCAGTAAAGTTTTTTTTTATATCTCACATCAGTTCGCTAATCTCCCATCAACTTCTGCATTAATTTTATTTAAGCTCAAATTAACTTGTAAATTAGGGATTTGCCTCCTTTTATTTTAACCCCTTTCTATTTATCTTAAGTTAACTTCTTTTATGTGAACGTGACAAATTATAACGTCACCGTTATCGCACATGACGGTTCTGAAAACTTCCTCCGTAATGTAACATTTAATAAATTGCAACCGGTGCCAAATTAATCCAATATTTATAATCAACTAGTAGAGAATTTAGTAATTTTGAGCTCTCTCTATGAAGGTTACGTCTCCAAGCTCAACCTGACAACAAAGTACTCTTCTCCCTAAACGTTAATTGTCTCCGTACCTGGACGAACGGTGTCGATCTCGCTTGTCCCTTGTATTCAGAACAAGTTCTTCCACACCTACTTGTTGACTTCTTTTTCAGTTCTCGGAGGAGGCTATCCTCCTCTATTGTATATAGTTTTAAGGAGTTTTGGGTATAGGATTAAGCCTCGGAGGGAGCTGGTCCCCCTACAGAATCTGAACATATTTGTTGTTGTTGTAGGGGTTTGAGGGGGGGATTGCCTTAGATGTTTATGTGGTTGTGATTTAGATTACTAAGCGTACCGTGTAATTTGGGAGACTATGTCTTTGCTTTAAGTCGCCAAGTGAGCGCCTAAGAGGAAAAAAGCCCGTTCCATTCTTTCTCTCCTGCAGTGACTGGACGCTCAACCTTTAACCACCTGCATTAGAATTCAATTAACCCACTCACTCCCGAGGTCTTTTTATTAACCTTTGACCGTAAAGACCCCCCTCCCTCCCTTCTCACATCTTAAGCAACATTTTCGCACTTTCAAATAATTTCTTAAATCTTTCAGTCCCACAACGTCTTTTCATTCCTTATTAAAACCTTGAAAACATCTAACATCTCTGAATAGCCCCAAACGTCAACAAACTTCATTGTAAGCCCAACCCTAAACTTATAACTCTTCAATCTTCCACACGTCAACTTAAACCTCCTCGGATTTCTTTCAACCTCATTAAGACTATATGGCTCCAGATACCTGCCCAAATCTCTTTTATTCAAGCCAATCGTTTTATAACCTCCAGAAATATAAACCTATTATTAGTTATCCTGAAATTTCCGAGAATTAACTCATACTTCTCCACTTTTTCACCCATCTCACAAATTCAACAGATGTTCTTATCCCAACTACTTATTATTAATTAACTTCCTACAATACTATGTATCTAACTTTTTTAAAATCTCGATTTTAAAACGGGCTTCAAACCTCTTTCAACCTTCTCCACTTCTGTAGGAATTTTCACCGAAAAGGGGTCCCAAGAGAAGATTTGGTACATGTGTCAAGTGAGCAAAGAAATTGGGGTGAAGGCAAATAACCTGTATCTCACTCAGAAGAGTGGGAACCAAGGAATAATAGATTTACTTGTATTAAACAATGTATATTTTTTCACTCATAATTCCCGAGTATTTACCGATAATAGACTAAATAGGCCAAGAGTTTCCAGATGAACAGTACCTACTCAATCAACGAAAGGGGCATTGAATTCCTAGGTGGACAGTAGTTATAGACCTTTTCACTCTAAGAGAAAATTGATAATTTTTTAGTAGAGACGTTAGAATAGCAAAGGCCATGGTTCTTTTGTAAGGCTATTATAATAGAAAATTGATACGGTTCTTTTGTAGGGCTGTTAGAATAGTAAATCGATGCAGTTCTTGTGTAGGGCAGTTAAAATAGCAAATTGATACAGTGCTTGCGAAGGGCTGTTAGAATAGGAAATTGACACAGTTCTTGTGTAGGGCAGTTAGAATAGAAAGGTGATATAGTTCTTATGTAAGGCTGTTAGAATAGCAAATATATATCGTTCTTTTATAGGACTATTAGAGAAGAAAATGATGTGGTTCCTTTGTAGGCCTGTAGAATAGCAAACTGATACAGTTCTTGTGTAGGGATGTTAGAATGGCAAATTATACGGTTCTTTTCTCGGGCTGATAGCATGGCAAATGATATGGTTCTTTACTAGAGCTGTTAGAATAGTAAATTGATACGGTTCTAGCGTAGGGCTGGTATAATAGTAAATTGAAACAGTTATTGTGCAGGGCTGTTAGAATAGCAAATTGATACAGTTCTTATTTAGGGGTGGTAGAATAGCAAATGATACGGTTCTTTTGTAGGACTGTTAGAATAGCAAATTGATGCGGGGCTTTTTTAGGGCTGTTAGAATAACAAATTGATACAGATATTGTGTAGAGCTGTTAGAATAGCCAATTGATACAGTTCTTTGTATGGCAGTTAGAATAGAAAATTGATACAGTTCTTATGTAAGGCTCTTAGAATAACCAATTATACGGTTCTTTTGTAGGGTTATTGGAATAGAAAATGATATGCGTCTTTTATACGCCTGTAGAATAGCAAATTGATACAGTTCTTGTGTAAGGCTGTTAGAATAGCAAATTGATATGGTTCTTTTGTAGGCCTGTAGAATAGAAAACTGATACAGTTCTTGTGTAAGTTTGTTATAATAGAAAATTGATACGGTTCGTTTGTAGGGCTGTTAGAATAGCAAATTGATACAGTATGTGTGTAGGGCTGTTAGGATAGCAAATTGATACAGTTCTTGTGTAGGTCAGTTAGAATAGCAAATTATACAGTTCTTGTGTAAGGCTGTTAGAATATAAAATGATACAGTTTTTTTTGTAAGGCTGTTAGTATAGAAAATTCTACGGTTCTTTTGTAGGGCTGTTAGAATAGAAAATCATACGGTTCTTTTGTAGGGCTGTTAGAATAGCAAACTGATACAGTTCTTGTGTAGGGCTGTAGGATGGCAAATTATTTGGTTGTTCTACAGGGCTGTTAGAAGAGAATGATATGGTTCTTTCTTAGGGCTGTTAAAATAGCAAATTGATACAGTTCTTTTGTATGTCTGTTAGAATAGCAAATTGAGACGGTTCTTGTGTAAGGTTGTTAGAATATCAAATTGATACAGTTCTTGTGTAGGGCTGTTAGGATATCAAATTGATGCTGTTCTTGTGTAAGGCAGTTAAAATAGCGCAGTGATACAGTTCTTGTGTAAGGCTTTTATAATAGCATATTCTATGGTTCTTTTGTAGGGCTGTTAGAATAGCAAATTGATTCAGTTCTTATGTAGGGCTGATAGAATAGCAAATATATATAGGGTTTGTGTAGGGCAGTTGGAATAGCAAATTATACTGTTTTTTTGTAGGGCTATTAGAATAGAAAAAGATACGGTTCATTTGTAGGCCCGTAGAATAGCAAACTGATGCAGTTATTGCGTAGGGTGTTAGAATAAAAAATTATACGGTTCTTTTATAAGGCTACTAGAAGAGCAATTTAATACAGTTCTGTTTAGGGTTGTTAGAATAAGAAATTGATCCAGTTCCTACGTAGGTCTTTTAAAATAGCATATTGATACAGTTCTTTTGACGTGTTGTTAGAATAGCACAATGATACAGTTCGTGTTCAGGACTGTTAGAATACCAAATGATACGTTAATGTTGTAGGCCTGGTATAATAGCGAATTGATACAGTTCTTGCGTAGGGCTGTTAGAATTGCAAATTTATACAGTTGCTTAGTAGTGCTGTTAGAAGAGCAAATTGATACCCTCTTGTGTAGGGCTGTTCGAATTGCAAATTGATACAGTACTTGTGTAGGACTGTTGGAACACTAAATTTACAGAGTCCTTGTGCGGTGCTGAGAGAATAGCAAATTGATACAGTTCTTGTGTAAGGCTGTTAGAATAGCGAATTCATGCGGTTCTTGTCAGGAATTGATAGAAGAGCAAATATAGCTTTCTTTTTTAGGGCTGTTAGATTAGGAAATTGATAGAGTTCTTGTGCAAGGCTGTTATAATAGCAATTTATACGGTTCATTTCAGGGCTGTTAGAATAGCAAATTGATACAGTTCTTCTCTCGGGCTGTTAGATTAGCAAATGATACGGTTCTTTTCTAGAGCTGTTATTATGTCAAATTAATACAGTTGTTTTTTGTAGGGCTGTTAAAATCGAAACTTTTACGGTTCTATTGTGGGGCTGTTAGAATAGCGAATTGATACAGTTCTTTTGTAGGGATGTTCAAATAGCAAATTGATAGACTTCTTGTGTAGGGCTTTTAGAATGGAAAATTATACGGTTCTTTTGTCTGGCTGTAGAATAGCAAATGATACGGTTCTTTCCTAGAGCTATTAGAATAGAAAACTAATACGGTTCTAGCGTAGGGCTGGAATAAGGGCAAATTGAAACAATTATCGTGTAGAGCTGTTATAATATAAAATTATACGGTTCTATTTTATGTCTGTTAGTATAACAGTTCGATACACTTCTTTTTTAGGGATGTTAGAATAGCAAGTTTCTATAGTTCTTGTGTTTTGCAGTTAGAATAGCAAATTATACTGTTGTTTTGTAGGGCTGTTAGAATATCAAATTGATACAGTTCTCCTGTAGGGCTGTTAGAATAGCTAATTATACGGTTCTTTTGTAGGGCTGTTGTATTAGCAAATGATTTGTTTTTGAGGTAGGGCTTTTAGCAGTGCCGGTTTAACTTAGTAGCACATGTAG
Organism: Ceratothoa steindachneri; assembly: GCA_963969495.1. Taxonomy (NCBI): domain Eukaryota; kingdom Metazoa; phylum Arthropoda; class Malacostraca; order Isopoda; family Cymothoidae; genus Ceratothoa; species Ceratothoa steindachneri. The sequence continues at coordinate 43,107,043 of OZ018336.1, forward strand.
CACGTGCTACGGACCCCGCGCTTCAGTGCGCTTCAGTGCCCTTTGGCACAGGAGGCGAAGACAAAATAATATATATTTTCCTGATTTTTTTAATATTATTATTATATATGATTTTACTATATATAAGAAAAATATACAAAACTTCCCTAGAACATACTGCATATTATAATACGTCTGACATTATGTTATAGTAGTACAGGGTGATGTTTTTTAAAAAGGAATAAAAAGTGTACAAATTTAAACTCTCCTTTTTCAGTTGAGTTCTTCCAACCATACTCGTGGTTCTTTTAAATTCCTCAAATAATATTTTCCTTCTATGCAAAAGAAAATGTAGGAGTGCGGGTGGGGGTGAGATACAATATATATATCTATATATATATATATATATATATATATATATATATATATATATATATATATATATATATATATATATATATATATTAAAGGGTGCTCCATTAGGACGGATCGAAGTTAGCAGTAAATAAAACAGGGTTATTTGTGAAAATTTATTGATTTCACTATTGGATCATATTATTTGAGTCATGACAATTATGTGTGAAAAATAATATCGCCTAAATATCCGCCAAGGCTTCGGCGACACACTTCCACTCTATGGTCAAAAATTTTATTGACGCCTCTGCATAGTTGCTCCTCGATCTCACCAATATGCCTTATTATCTCATCCTTCAGCTGTTGAGATGAACCCAAAGGAAGAAATCTAAAGGCGTAAAGTCACACGATCGTGGTGGCCAATTGACCTCGTTGTTTTGAGAGATGATGCGACCTGGGAACTTCTCATTCAATAAAGCCAGTTTTACATTGGCTGTGTGGCATGTGGCGCCGTTGAAACCACAAATCTTCGACATCCATAGAATTCAGTTCAGACCATAAAAAGTTGGTTATCATGGCACGGTATCGCTCGCCTGTCACCGTAACAGAATTCTCGGCATCATTTTCGAAGAAATACGACCCAATGATTCCGCTAGCAAAAGATGCATACCAAACAGTGACCTTTTGTGGATGCAGTGGCTTTTCAACAATCTTCCTGGGATTTTCATCAGCCCAAATGCGACAATTCTGCTTATTAACGAATCCACCAAGGTAAAAATGGGCTTCATCACTAGAGATGATTTTTTGCGAAAAATCATAATCGGCTTGTCTTTGCTTGTGCACCCAATTAACGAATGTATGGCGCTTCAAATGGTCAGCAGTCTTCAGTTCTTGTGTCAATTAAATTTTGTAAGCGTGTAGAGACAAATCTTTTGTCAAAATTCGATGTAACGTTGTTGTGGAGAGGTTCAATTCCTGCGCGCGATGACGAGTAGAGGTGTCTGGATCTTCGGCCACATTCTCGCGCACTGCAGCAATGTTTTCAGCTGAACGGCGTAAACGAGCACGCAATGGGGTTTTCATATCTGCCACCGACCCCGTTAGTTTGAATTTACGAACAATTTTCCCAATTGCACTATCGGTTGGTCGATTATTTTGACCAAAAAATCGCAAAGTGCCCGAAATGCGTTTCTGTTTGAACGTCCATATTCGCAATAGGCCTCGATAACTTTAACTCGTTGTTCGATTGTTAATATTTCCATGGTTGAAATTGCCAAAGACTGAAGTTGTTAAATCTGAAAGAAAAATAAATAGATCCTTAGACACTTAAACTTAACTCAAATTTAAAATCAGTCGAAGTTATTGGAACACCCTCTATATATATACGGGCGGGGGCCCCGCTGTTCCTTGTGCTACTGGCCCCGCAACTCCTTAAAGCGGCCCTGGCTGTTAGAATAGTAGCAAATTGATACATTTATTGTGTAGTGCTGTTAGAATACCAAACTGGTCGTTAGTTTGCATAGTTGTTAGATTGATCTATTTAATACAATCCATCGTTTATTTTTTCTTTATGTTTTAAAATGATTCCAAGCAGTTTGAGTGGAAACCTTGTGGATCCTAAATGCTCGAGTATTAAGATCGTTAAAGGTCACAAGTCAGAGTAAACGAACAATGTTGTGGTTGTTTATAGCTCCACACGAGAAGATGGGGCCTCCTCTGCTCCCTTCCACCGCTAGGGAGATTAAGGGAGAAACCATTTGATCCTAGCTCCTGCGCTCTAAACCCCGCCAACGTTGCCACGACTAAGTGGGGGCCGCGCCTTCCTTGAAGCTGTCCTGAGAGGACCATGCTAGAGTGCTGGGGGAATTTTCTAGCACCCCCGTATGCTAGCGTTCCATGCAACAGCTAGGAAGTGGGCGTTCATTTTTAACTTAATCTCACGCTGGATACATCCAAGGGATGTGGTCCCACTCCAGGATTGCATCTAGGCGGTCTGGTTGTGTCACTTCCACTTTCTCTTTATAATAAATGTAAAAACGAGGGAACTCCTGAACAGGAGAACGAGGTATGAGAGAAGAAAGTGAACGGGAAAGAGAAAGGGAAGATGAAGAAAAGGAGGAAGAAAAATTAAGAAATATGAGAAAGAAAAGAGAAAGAAAGAGAAACGAAAATGGAAGGAGAAAGATAGAGTTGAAAAAGAAAGAGGAGGATAGAGATAAATGAGAAACAGTAAGAGAAATAGAAGCAGAATTGGAGGGAAACTGAGAAAGATAAAAGCAGCAAAGGAGATGATTAACGAAAGAGAAAGAAAAATAGAATCACGAAATGAACCTTAAAGAAGGACTAAAAGAGATAGACAACGAGAAATGGAAAATACATAAAAAAAACAAAGAGCGAGAACTAGCGAGGTACACAAACTACCAGCCTCAGCTCCCCTGTAAGAGAGTTAGGTCCAGGAGAGGAAACCTACCCGATTGAACTCATGGCAAACAGGAGATACCTTTAGACCAGTGATACCCAACTTCTTCCCCCTGGCCCCCCTATTACTTTCCCTAAAAACGTATGGTCCACCGGTTGTTAAAAAAAGTAAAATGTATAACTACTTTTATTATCGCAATCTTAATTTTTTAGTACAAAAATTCTAACATATTGACAAGAAAAGAATAGATGAATCCCTAATGTACCTTTATGATGGTATTTACTTTCAACCTTGCCACATAGCCACATAATGGTATCTTTTATTTTGAACATTCACTGATTCATCATGTTGCAATTCTGATAACTCTTCTTGGTATTGCACTGGAACATCTAACTCGGTATTCCATTTGGTTATCAAGTTGCTATTTAGCCATTTTTACACAAAAGAGATGGATGCTCATTGTAAAAATATATATTCTTGTATCACACACCCTACGCTTACACACCCACACTAACAAATGCACACACGGCCCATCAAACTATTCTCAAGCCATACTGATAAGAATCACTGCCTTAGACAAGCCTATGGGTGTTATCGATTCAAACATACATCCTAATTTAATACTTAAAATAGGTATAACCAAACTCTACACTCCTTTTCCCTTATATTCTATTGAGAGAGAGACAAAGAGTGATAGCGAGTCTCTTGCGAGTCCCTATCCTCCTCTTAGCGAAGAACATCATCCCATCAAACTGTGAGCAAACACGGCGATTTATCGCCACGGCAGGTTTATTGACGTTCAAGAATCGATGGTTCCAAGACGTCTCGACTTTCGCTCAACTATCCCACCCTCCCCTCAAGACAGAGATGAAAGAGCAATTCGGAGGAGGACAACCAGTCAATGTACTCGAGGCTCACCCTTGAAACTTTTGAGAAAAGTTCAGAAACCGTAGGAGTGCGACCAGGGAAATTATATCCAAGTGGTAATAATGGTTGGTATTTTGGTTCTTTTTTTTATTAGTCATATATGCCGATCTCCTGGTACTTATTTGAGTGTGGAACTACAAATGAGTGGGGAGTCCGAACCTGGGCTCATTACAATCATCCTCAGGTAGACCACCTGTTCATAGTGTAGGTAGATGCCCATATGCCAATACCGCTTTTCCCATCTTAGTTTAAGTAAGCACTACTACTACTCCTATTATTACTACTACTACTTTACTGCTACTACTGTACTACTATTACTAATGTACTACTACTACTTTACTGCTACTACTGTACTACTATTACTAATGTACTACTACTAATAATAATAATAATAATTTATTTTTTCCTTTCTTCTCTCTTTCTACACCGACTGAAAATGCCTTCGTTTGTTACTAATACTCTCACTATCGCCAGTAGTCTACCCAAAATGAATACAAGTAGACAACCATTTGCCCCCCTGGTTTGGCGTGGTCCTCTTAGTCCTCGGTGTGAACCGGTTCGAAATCTAGCTTTATCAAGTTATTTTACGGATATGACTGGTCTTAACGCCATCTTTCCCAGTTGGTCTGGACTATCCTGTGAGGAAGGAACGTAGGGTAGTATCGACAGAATAATAAAAAAAATTGCTCGCATGACAGTGCCAATGCACACAAGTACCAAAGTGCCAAAAATCCTCGCGATCGGGTGGAGCATCGCACACCCTGTACTCTTGTCCTTTCCCAATTGTAACATCGGTCTTTCGAAAGCCACATCTTCCTCTTCCTCTAAGGGCTCCGCTCGAGGGAATAAGGGGGTTGAGGGGAAGATGGGGTGAAGGAAGATAGGGGGGGTAGGGAAGCTTTATCGATGGAAAAGGGGCGTCAAACGGAAGGTGTAGCAATGAAGGAAACTTCGACACTGCAAAAATAACCTCAGGTCAAATACGAGCGTAATTTTTTAATGGCCCTGATTTCCTTTCAATCACGGCTCTCCTCTCGGATGTGGCACTCAGACACACTGATACGAGTGATATGGGGAAGAAGTTTTGAAAAAGCTTCCCCCTCCCTCATTTACCTCCATTTATTCGGGTCAAAATATTAAATTTTGTCTCGGGAGGGCGGGGCAAAGTTTCTATTAAACTATCGAAAAAGATAAGAAAGCAGGCGATAAAAAGGGGCTTTCGAGCATAAATAGTGACACGAGTAGGGAGTGCCACAGGTCGGGAATGTATTTATTTTATTAAAAGATGGCCTAAAGCCAATGAAGCTATTTCACCCTGCAGGAAAATTAAAAGTGATGAAAAAAGTGAAGTTAAAAGAAATATAAATATGTGAACAGTACATCAAACGAGTACCCAATTGAAGAGACTATTCGAGGTGTCAGGGACCGGGGATAAGAGTAAAGAATATGCGGGAGGATATTTAGGAATTCGGAAAGAGTTTTGCGCTAAATTGATTAGGTAAGGTGAAATGAACATCTACTGAATGTATGTGACTCGTGCAACGAAATGCAGAGACTACTTGGTGCACGAACTGCACCATGCCTCCATTGACCCTAACAAAATGTTCATCGTCTCTTTTCCAAGACTGAGTCCAAGGGGGCAATCCAAATAATATTCACACAACTATAAATTAATTATATTGCCAGAAAAAATTAAATATTGATCTTTACTTTAATTAACATTATGTGCGACATTCGCCAAATTGTGATTTCTGCTAGATTACATAAAATCATAGTTGCAGTTGCTAGAGTTGACCAATATCACATTTCAAAATCTTGCGGATAAATTTTAGTTAACTACGATAAAATTCTTTATTTTTAAAAAATACTCGAATAGTTTCTGATGACTGTCGCGAGGTTCGCTGTGTTGTGCTGCCAAATATAATATTTTTTTTTATAACACAGGTAGGAAAATTTATTATAAGGATAAAAGAAAAAATAGCCAAATGTTAATGCGGATATTTTTGTGACACCGATAACTAAAAATTACATAAATATATAAAGTTAATTAAGCTGAATAAAGGTGAAATTGGGGAAATTTGACAACCTTGTTTTGATACAAAACCGTTTCAAAATGTTTCGACACAATTGATTGAAATATCGCAATAACATAAAGAAATTAACTAAATTCAATTTATTTTATTGCTAAATGTTCTTTCTAGTATTTTTATAACTAAATATACCTCACTGAACAAAATTCATCGTAAAGAATGACATGACTAATTGCGGCAACTGTATATATAAAGATCAATTTTCTAACAGTTAAAGTTTGTTAATGTGTGGTCTTGCCCCTATAATACCCTAAAATTTACCTATACCATGTTGACATTTACCCTTTGCCCTAATGTATAGCTTCTGGGACTCAACTTAAAAAAATAATAACAAAGAGATAAACAAAGAGCAAGACCCCCTGAGGTAAAGACTAGTAACAATTGAGTCGCCTGTCCATATTTTACAAGTATAATTAATCAATTGAATCAATTAATCAATCTTAAACAGAGTCAATGTTCAAGTCATTCGACATTTAGTGGTGAATTCCCAGAACCAATAAAACCCATCCAAATGCAGCTCGTATTTGGGTTCTAATACCCAAGCCTCTTCCGTACCCACTCCAACCTCGTCCCCTACAGAAACCCTCATAGAAAGCAACCCCCTCCCCCTTTATTGTGGTAAGGTTTACGAGGCCTACAGCATAGACTGTAGGATCAAAAGTTTCTTGATACAGCACAGACTGTAGGATTAAAGGTCTCTCTCCCAATCTTCAAAGCGGTCTGAAGGAGCAATAACAGCCTCAACCACATACCCAGGGGATGTTCGGACACCTGATCACGGTAGCTGGCATGGTATACTGGGCATTAGACGGTGCTGAGACTATCTGAGCCCACAAAACTGGTAAGGGTTAAAAAAGTAGAGATATTGAGTTGTTCTTTTTAAAACACGTAGCCATTGTAGACAATCCTGATGCAAAATTAAAAGGCATGTAAATTAAGATCCAATGTAACAGGGAAGAGAGCATAAAACGATCAGATACACATAAATAACCCCCCAAAATACCTTCTAAATAACAATACAAGTTTAATGAATAGAATATATGTTAGGGTGACTAAAAAAAAAATGAAAACCACCAACCAGTAAAATAATAACAGAAACTGTGTCACTCACCTGAGCATCATCCGAGGGAAGGGGATTAGAATGAAAATTATTATCATGGTTCAATGAAGATAATCTCGGTCTAAAAGGACAGAAATGGAAGAAGGGTAGGTTGTGAGAGAATGGTGGCAAATATACCGAGAAGCTTTCAGGTAAATTTCACTCATGAAAAATTTGTCAAGAAAATTCCGCACAATGAGAATTTTATGTAAGATACGTTTGGAAAACCTAATGCTGTTAAAATATTTAATTTCAAGAAATAAATTCAGTGAAATAACATTATGTTAGTTTGTCCTACATGATTTTCTGGAAGTATACATACAGGGTGTCCACCCCAAATTAATCGTTTTTGAGAAGCAATATCTTAATAACCATTGCAGCAAGGAGGAGGAAGATGAAATAAAAACAAATGAAAGATGAATATTTGATCTATAAATTTTGATTCCTTGTAAAAATCCTCTTAAAGTCACTTAATGAGTCAATTAGACTTAAAAAATGTTAATAACAAGTTTTGTTTTATTTTTTGATTGATCTGCTCGAAAGCGGAAAGAAGAACAAAATTGAAAAGGCAATTTCAAAACGGAAGTCAAAATTATCATAAGGTCATATTGAACTATTCATTAAAATTGATTTTTTTTTAAATTTTTAACTTTTTTAAATGTCACAATTTAGAAAATAAAAATACACGTTTTTTTACATATACACATATATCATCGAGTCAAATCAAGTTCCAAAAATTCGAGCACACTTACACAAACAAAGACTGCGTAATTTTGTAACCGTCGCATATAAGAGCAAAGTATTATTTTCTGGTGAAGAAACGGCAGATTAAAGATATTATTGTGATAAAATAAGTTCACATCTGATATAGTTACCAGGCTTGCTACCATTACGACGATGGAGTAAGCTACGAAAGACCTAAAGAACGCACGTCGCCTTTGAGCTTCAATAAGTGAAAGAGACAGTTTTAATCATAGCCGATTCACCAACCGATAATTCCGGACGTCATTTAAAAGGGACTGAGGGAGGAGACTTGAATAGGGAAAAGTGAAATATTTTCTACCTAAAAGTCCCTCAAACACAGTATTTATTAAAGATTTTTAGAAAAGAGTGAAAACAGTCGGTATGAATTGCAATTACAAATCGATATGAATTAGAACCGGCTTCTAGCCTGGAGTGATTATAAAGGAGTGAGAAAGGAAGTAATTGGAAATATCGGTGTATGTGAAGACTATTTGACATTTATCGCATTTGATTCGTTCCTGACATTTCCATGGTATAAATATCAAATGTCTTTAAATAATATAATGCCAAATTCTAATCATAAATTGCTAAAGCCTGTGATGATAATATTGACTCAGACGAATCCACACACAGACAAATGTCTACATAAATTCTAATACCCTCCCCATAATAGACACACCTGGATACATCTGCAAACTGACATTCTCATAATTATAGTCTTTATCGCAGATTGCACTCATTCATATGCGGATATACGTTCACACACATTCGTATGTCCCATTATCGGATACAAACTCATTCACTTACAGATATAATTGCACACAGAATCATATTAATACTAGTACATATATTTGTAGGCACAATTGACCCGTCCTACAACGCTTACTCACACATGTACACATATACATGAATGTACACATTCCCTTATGCCAAATTCATTTAGCCATGTAAATATAAACATGTTGCTACTACTTCTCAGTGGTAAAACTAGGCGCCACACCCAGGTTTAATGGAGGTATATAAGTCCAAAAGTGGTCCCTTTCAATAACTTGACCAGAGCTACCTCTCGAATTATGGTACCATAAATCTTCACTATTCACTGTTGTTCTCCCTATTTAATAATATTTAGGGTAACTCATTAATATATGTATCAATTTACGAAACAACTATCATAACGTGTTGATATGTAAAGGTTTTATTAATTTAAAGTTTACAAAAAAGAGAATAACGAAAACCACAGGACACTTCGTGGGATATCAAAACAAGGCGTTGTCGAGGCAGTGGATAGGAAAATCAGCTCCAGTGACGTCAGTTTCTGTGATACTTTGAACGGTGAACCAAAGTACTCGCCGTTTGATATGAGCCAATGCGGAGAAATCTCCTGATCAATGCATTATTAAGATTCATCGCAAACCTTAGTCCACCTTCCCGAGAGCTCCTCGTTCCATGCAGTAATGTTACATTATCATCACTTGCAAAAGCGAAATCCCCACGGATATGCCCAATTTTATTTTATGTAACGTTATTTGCAAAGTTAGTACACAGCTTATTTTTTAACATGTTCACTGAAGTACTAGAAACTACTGTAGCAGGCAATCTATTCCAAGCGGTTATTATCTTAAATGAAAAGAAATATCTTGCTACTTCTGTATTGAACATAGGATAAAACAACTTTAACACCTTATTTCTCCTAATAACTTGCTTTTTCAAGGTATAGATGTGGTAGGAGGTAACAGCGCTCTGACAATAAAATCGTGAGGTAACTAAATGTCTTTGGAATAAGATAGGAGAAGTCATAGAGAGGAGTTATGGCATTCGGGAAAGCATCAAATATACTGAACTTAGTACAATTTTTGACAAAAGGGACAGAAATATACAAACTTTCCAAAAATATTTAGCAGAAAAACACCATCGAAAAGTAGTAGTCAATAGAACTGATAAAACAACACCTAAAAATTGGTAAACAGCATATTTCAAACTAGGGAACAAAGAGTAACAAGGAACAAGGAAAGGAAGTACCCTAGGAGACCTTACGGTCCATTCAAAGAGGGTACCTTTGGACTAGCAATCGAGCGGGCACATGGCTGCTCAATTGTTTTGAGTCCCTAAACGGCCACTTTTCAAGACTTTGTCTAGTCTTGACTTAAACTGGTCAACAGATTCACTGTTGACAACTTCCACTGGAAGTGCGTTCCATTTACCGCAGATACTGTAAGTGAAAAAATTTCCACACAGATTGCGGTTGTAACGCTTCAGTTCAAGTTTGAAGCCGTGATTGCGCGTTCTGTTCTCACTCAGTGTGAAAATATCCCGGTAGTCAACATTGTCGAACCCTCGACAATAACTCTCAAGATACATCCGCTAATGTTCAAAGGTGTCTGATATTACAGTGTCCTAATATGTTTATAACATACGGACATAGATACCCGGCGTTGCCCGTGATAAAAGTTCTGTCCCAAATAAATACAGATACATATTGTTCGAAATTCTTATTTTGGGGCACAAAAATATCTTTACTTGCTGATTATTTTTATTATTATATGTGGGGTGAAGCCAGATTGAGGAGAGTTGCGCACTCTCCCTATCATAGAATATCGTAAAATATCATATAATAACTAACAATGTGTAAACGTTTCACCGCGCTCGCCCGGCAGTTTACGCGCAAGCGTGAATGACGTTGTGGCCGCAGAAACAGATTAAGCATCTCATAGATACAGATTCTACATCTGCCTCAGAAGAAATTTAGTGATATGGGTTAATTTCTTGTCCCTAACATTATGAATAATATTTATCACAAGCAGGGTTGGCAAGGTAAGTTTTTCCCCCCTTTTGTTTTGCCCAGGAAAAACTCGGGGAAAAACTGGGTAAAATGGAAAGTTTTTGCCTAGAAAAAACTGGGTAAAATTGATTTCTTCTTTGAAAAACTAGTAAAAAGGATAAAAAAGAAATAATTGAACTTTTAATTGATTACTAATAAATTCATACACTTAAGTTTGATATATTTACTATATTAGAACAGATAGACTAAACTATATACCTATAGCTTCATAATAATAATGATAATATATTAGTTGGCGTAACATAGGTTTTTATCACTAGTTGGAAAAATTAAACGATGCCCTCGACAAACAAAGATACACATAAGACTGTTTATCAGAAATCCATGAATTCATTTAGGTCATCCTCCGAATATCTAGATGTTGATTGACATGTGCTTTCACTTATGATGCTATTATTGTCTTCATTATCTTTTAGTTCCTTCCATCCAGAGTGCCTGTATACGTTAATAAGCGTAGCAACACATTTATTGTTGAATCTGTTTCTTAGCTTTGTATGAATAAGGCCTGCTGTGCTGAACAACCTCTTAATCCCAGCACTATAAGGTGGACAAATGATGAAATTGATAACATCAGGGGGAAGAATTTTTCAACTAGATCTAATGAAGAAACTTTTATCATATACTGCCAATATTTTTGAGGTAATAATTTGCTCAGAGATTTCTGGAAAGCTATTTTTGGAAATATTGTGATTTCTTCTGTCTCATTTGCTGCCAGGACAACCATTAAACTTTCATCTAAATGATTAACATAGTTACGTGCAATATCTTGTTATTAATCCGTTTAAGCAATCCCTTTTTCATTTTTTTCAATGGCATCTCGTCTTCGGTGATCAATTAAATAAGCAAGGAGGTGTTGTGGAGTTACAACTTTATTGAACCTTCTCTTGATTTCAGTTCTTATTTCTTCATTCATGTTGCTATCTGCAATGAGATTAAGCCAAGCAGTAACACAGTCTGACAGTTTGTTGAGATCATCCTGTCAATAAAATATAATTTATAATGTATTCGAATGTTATTGATCTAAAAAATATAATAAATATTACCTATATTAATTGTTATTAAACACACTTATTTTATGTTTGTATGTTTTTCCATGTTTTCCAGGTTTTACCTAGTTTTTTCCAGTTTTTCCCAGTTTTAACAGAGGAAAATTTGGGTAAAAAGGTCAAAAGGTTTTTCCCAACCAACCCTGATCACAAGTAGTTAGTGAGTTACCAATTAAATTATGAGTTTTCGTAAACGTGGAAAAAAATCCGGATTTCTACCCCGGATCAGCCATAAGTCAAATTAAGTAATATCACATTATTCATTCACCCAGGAAACCTTCCCGTGGCATCAGGAAACATGCGCTATTCTTCAGTCGTTTATAAATAGCTGATTTTCCATAATCGCAGATCCAGATCTAGTATTCGTCCATAAATGACAGTTCCGGAATTCAGATATGTACAGATATAACGATTTACCTTTAACTGATATACAAATCTGTTTTAAAACTACTAACTTTAAATTATCTCAGCTACACAGTGATGGCAGTTCTATGCTCCTGCCACTTTCTATTCTGTTCTCTGGTAAAATTGCTCCTCTTGATATATATTTCATATCACATTTTCAGATCCAGATCAAATTGTGAATCTTGGTAGCAAGTTACATGTTGTCTATCCCTGGGTATTTTCAAATGGATTAGGCATTATATTTTTATATGTCGAAAGAGAGGCAAAGTATTGTTGGGATTTTGTTGAATCGGATACGGATGTTGTGTGATGGATTGATGCCTGTGGGATTCTTTGGGAGTGGAACAAGGCTATGGGGAATATTTTAGGAGAGACTGTCACTCTATTTTCGAATAGCTAATGCTTGCGTAAGAATATGTATGTTCGCATGTGTCTAGTGACTGTGTTTATGTCGCTGTATTATGAGGATTTAATGACAATGGAGGAAGAGAGAGGTCATGCATGGTTAGGTTAAAAAGGCTACGAGAGAGAATTGCCTCATCGGAGATATAATTTTAGAGATGCATGTATATTGATAAACTAAATATACAACTTTATCTTGGTCAAACGCTGTAATTATTTCGTGAAAAGGTCAACCAATTTAGTCGAAACCCGCGTTGGTCATTTATCTAGTTATTTACCCAAAGAAGATCCACGATCCTATCTTTTACAATGATTCCAAGAGTTTACCAACGGCCGTAGCGTGTAGTGGGTAGGGTTGCTTGTGATTTAAAAGAAGAAGAGTCTTTTGGGGGAGAGAAAAAGAAAAAGAAAAAAAATATATGTTTCTTATATCGGCAAATAGTTGTAGAGCATTCTCGGATGCAGAGAAATGGGCATTGGGTGGTGTGTAAGGTCAATCGTGTTATCCTAAAATTCAGTTTGCATTCTGCTACTTATCGACGTCTGAGGTCGTCTACCCTAGGCCAGGACTGGCATTAGCCTTTCAGTATTGTCAGGTCGCCTGCGAATATGAGAAGTGAGTTCCTTTTATAGGCTGTTTCTTGCTACACGAAGTAAGGGAAAAGGGGCGAAAATCCCCAGGATCAGTTTTATGACTTATAGTGAACAAATGACTTCTGTCGTTACTCAGTGACATCATAGAACTAATTCATGGGTTAAAACAGTAAAACAAGTATAGGAGTCATCTAGAAAATAACTCATATATATATATAGATATATATTCATATATATGCGTGTGTCTCGTTTTGCATAAAAATGTGCATATACAAACTTGAAATTGGGTGTGTGGAACGAGTTTGCGTACTTTGGGAATAAACCCGAGTAGTGACGACAAACTTGTATGGAATGTGTGAGTTTATGTGGAAGACACACAGATGCAAGGGGCTCGATTGTAGAAAATATAAAGCTGTAAACAAGAATGGGAGGTCGCAAGAGACAAGATCGGTCAATCCGCATGTTCATTCCTTCGGAAAAGCAGAAAGGTCATAAACCCTCCGCGAATAAGGACAGAGAGACAGTAAAGCGAACATATATTTCGCTGAATGTCACAAATCTGGAATTCTGGATTGGGAATCGGAATGAAAAGTCTCGTGTTTTCAGTTTTCCTTGAGGTTGGAATCTTGTTTCATGGATGGAGTGTATGAAGGAAAGGGGAAGAGGAGGTGAATTACTAGAATGGAATGCCGACGAACGTACTGTGATGAGTTTCATTCGAAGGGAGCGGGCGTCTTTTCTATGCTGAAAACAAGTTGCTGTGGGGGAAACATGATCAAAACATGTCAATATGATTTTAGATTTAGGAGAAGACTAAATACTACTACTGCAACTGCTAGTATAAATAGTTTCTTTTTAATTATTAAGAAAAGGAAATTAGTTTACAGAACCAAACTTATAATACATGAACCAAGACTAGCTAGTATAGACCTTAATGTATACGGCCAACATACATGTACACTATCTCTTAACATATACGTTTAGTTACCTCGCATAGGGGTGGTTGATGTAACAGGGATAATACCCTGCTAGAACTGAAACCTGTAGAAGCAGAATGCCCTCCCACCCTCAGTGTCTTAAGAGGAACTTGTGCTCTCTAGTGTACTTTGCACTTCCTCGAAATCTCTCCCTATCTTTACCTCGCCTCGATCCCCAAAGGTGGAAAGAGGAGGTTGAAATTAATAAAAATCATTTACCTAACTCGCATTTCCTCATCTTTCTTTGCAGAGGTAAAAATTGCCACTAGAACCCTCGATGTCGTTTACGTACTTGATATAAAATAATTTGTCACAGTGTTTTGTATCAGTCGCTGAATGGTTGTATTTGTGCGATCTTTGCTTGAGGACATGCGATAGGCTGATGGGGACAGCGCTTGGGGTAAGTTACTCCAAGCTCGAGTGTCTTATATTGCTAAAATGGATTTATTATTAAATGACCATTCAACCTATGTGGCCTGAAATTCTTGGATCGTGAGATTTCTAAGATCTTTGAACTTGGTACCAATCTTTGCTACCCTCATAAATTTCTTTCAGGATGCCTAGATTTTGCAAAAAATCCTTTTATAGAACGGAAATCCCTCCCGGATACAATTTTAAGAACTCTCTTGTTTTACCCTTTTCTGAGTTCTTTTCCTTGCTTTCCTGCCTTTTGAATAAGTTAAATATTTTTGTTATATTCAAAAATCAGTCTACCATATATAAAATGTTGATTCATAATAATAACAATAGTATAGGGGAGGTTTATTCTGTTGATTGTTCAGTTTACCCTAAGCAATACTTTGGGCAAACCGGCAAATCATTAAGTGTAACACTTGACGCAACATAAATACAATATTAGGGGGGGGGGGAATGCAGCAGCGCTTTCCTTGTCCATTTATCGGAAAAAATTCCCCCTATCAATTATAATTAAGCTAAATTTATTTACAAATTTAATGACTTTATTCAAAGAAATATTGTTGAATGCTCATTCATTAATTCCTCGCCTAATTTTAATATATCCCCTGGTCTATTTAAACTAGACCCTGTTATTAAAAAGCTTATTTATAACGAAATTCTCCATTTAAAATCTTAGCCCTTTGATTTATTAATTTAGTTATGCCTCTCTTGTCTATTTTTATATATCTACAATCGGGTATGTATGTACTTAGTTTAGTCACATAAATGTCTACATTATTTGCGCGCAGGTTAGAATTTTCCGGAAGTAGACCTTATCTATTATTTTCTATTTTGGGTCCTTTCGTTGTACATCAGCATAGCATTGCTCTTCTGTTTCACATATATATATATATACCAACCTTGTAATTTTTTTTCGTTATTCCTTGATAATGAACTAAACAAGTTCAAAAGTACTTGGAATCTGCCTTTTATTTTCTTGTGGGATTTTTTGCATATATATATATATATATATATATATATAAATATATATATATATATATATATGCAAAGTTTTTTGAAGACCAATTTCCTTTGGCAACTTTCTCTTCTTCTAACTATCTTTTCTATTCCATCTTGTAGATGGTAGATCACTGGACCTGCATTCATCTCTCTTTTAAATGAATGTGTTTGGTAAAAACCAAACTAAATTGCTGAGCTTTCGATCTTATTCGATCATCTTCGGAGCGTTTTGATATGTTCTTGCCTCCTTTACCGATGTAGTGAGTGGAGTGCGGATCTGACAGAATGAAAGAAAATTGAAATTGATGTAATAAGAAAGAAAATGTGTGGTAGGTATATAAAGATAAAAAGAAGTTGAGTTTTACTTTACCCTGGTGTAGAGGGCATCTCTCAGGTTTTTACTTGTATCTTGTCTTCTCTTCCTCCCATTTATTATTTTTGTTTTGCAGTATTTTTTTGTACACATATATATATATATATATATATATATATATATATATATATATATATATATATATATATATATATATATATATATATATATATCTACTTCTCACAGATATATGTACACATATATATATATATATATACTTCTTTTTTCTCTTTTATTTTAAATAAATAAATTTTTATCTTTCCTCCGTCTCGGCATTCAAGCCTTTCAAGTTTTTGTTTTCTATATATAATTTCTTTGTTTTTTTAATAACAATTTATAATTCTTCTTTTGGCGGTGTTTAGGTTACCATTTCATTTCTGTTTGGTTTCTTTTAGTTGTGGGTACTTCGCCTCTTTTTCTTCAATTTTTATTACAATTGATGGTTGTGTTATTCTTGTTTAAATATATATTCCAATTTGGTTTTCTCGGGAGCAGTTTTTTTTCGCTCGGGAATAGGAATTGCTTGGTGGCGCGTCTCCTAACTGCTTTCGGAATGTTTAGGTCGAGGTTCAAGTTTGGGAGTATCTCATCTTCAATCTTGTCACAAGTCTTTCTACCTAGCCTTTGGAGGTCCATATTCAGCGGATTCAGACCTGCTCTTGTGTGCCGATCTGTTTGTTGAATATGCTCCATCATTTGTGCTTCAGCTATAAGCAGGGCTGCTTGGTTTTGCACTCTCTGCATTTGTCTGAGAGAGGTGGAAGTCTCAGCCTGCATAACCACTGCCGGATACACTAAGGTCGAGCGTACCAGAGCAGTGTATAGCTTCTTGAGATTTTGTGAGCTGAGGCTTTTAAATCTATACAGTTTTCCGAGCTGTATTTTGGCTATGGAGATTCTGCTGTTAATGTGCACTTTGTATCCTTTTGATGTTAAGTGCACACCTAGGACTTTGCCTTCATTTCCGTATGGGTATACTTCGCCGTTTACTAAGACATAAAAACGTTTTTGGTGGTTTATTGAAAGGATCTGGAACTTTCGGCGGTTGGTCTTGATTTTCCACTTCCGTTCGTATCGACTGATGTTATTTATTTCGATGGCTGTCTGCCTTGCTTGAAATCCAGCATATTTGTATTAACTGGGGATGATTTGTGTGATGCCGTCTGCAAACTGCAGGTACATCACGTCCTCTCCTACTAAATCAGGTTAGTCTAGTGTGTACACTAGGTACAACAGCGGACTCAGACAGCCACCTTGAGGAACACTCGCCTTAATTTTGAACTCGGATCCTCTGTAGCTCTCGATCAAGATTTGGGCTTTTCTGTGCATGATGTAGTCACAGAGGGCCCTTTCCAGGATTGGATTCAGCTGGAGGCCTAAGATCTGGTATTGTAGACCTCTTAGCCAAACCTTATCGAAGGCCTTTTGTACATCTCGCATCACCACGTCTACGTACTTCCTCTTAGCTTTGCAGCGGGCGAGATTTTCAGTGAAAAGGGCAAGGGCTGTCTCAGTTCCCCTTCTCTTGCGGAACCCGTGTTGTGAGAGCTGTGAGCTTCCAGCTCGGTCAGCTGGTCTTGTAACCTGTTGGCTAGAAGCTTTTCATAGACTTTGCCTATAATCTCTAGAAGGGATATTGACCTGTAGTCCACCAGTTGATCTGGCTTCCTCCCTTTAAGTATAAAGATGATTATAGCCATCTTTAAACCGTCGTGGAAGTAGCCCGTATTTAGGGAAACATTGTAGATGTTCGTGATTCCCTGAATGATCTGCCGCGGGGCATGTACCAAGTTATTTTTGGTGATGCCCGTCCAGCTTGGTGCCAAAACCCTCCCTTCATCGACATAGGCATGTAGGAGCGTGCGATGCACAAGCTGATTAAAGTCTTCAATCAGTTGGCCCTCGAATTCATGCTCGAATTCCGCATTGTCTTCTGGTGTTATCGTGAAGACATCTTTCCAGAATGTGCGAAATTCCTCTTCTGAAACCGCCAGGTCTTCCAATTAGTCATCGCCCTCCTTAATGTAGGACTTTTCTCTACTTGTAAGACCTTTTAACTTGTTCACAAGTCGCCAGAACACATCGGATCTCACCTCGCTATCTACTTTTAAAATCAAGCTGTCCCATATTACAGCCTGTTGCTGGTTAATAGCCTGCTTTAGATTTTTAGATTTTGACTCAGGCGTCGTAGCAGCAAGCTTCTTTCCCGATTTGTACCTTCTCTCCTGATTTCTTCATACGCCTCCCTGTGCATTCTAACGATCTCTCTCATTTCCTCGGTCCATCTGGGTTATGGGAGAGTTTTGTACCTCTTCATCGGGCAGTTATCTTCTCCAGCCCCTCGTCGATCCTCTTTAGCCTTGCTCCGTTTAGGTCCCCTGGTTCAAATCTAGCAAGGATTTCCTTGTAGCGTTCCGAGTTGGCCAATGCGTAGCTTTTGCGAAGAGGGATTAGAAGCTGGATTGACGCGAGATGAATGGTCGTCAAGATCGCTATGTCGTCGCTGGGGACTGTTGGTCCTGGTTTACTACGGAAATTGAAGAGGAAGCCATCGCTTGTCATGATTATGTCGGGCTTTGTTGCTGCCCGAACGGTGATATAGGTCGGAAAGTCCGGACCTATCCACTGGATGTTTTTCCTTCGCATAATCATTTCCAAGTTATGGCCTCTTTCATTCGTGTTCCTATAGCCAGCCGTTCGGCATCTGGTATTGAGGTTGCCCCCAAAGAATACCATTCTGCCGTGGCCAAAGAGGGTGTAGAAGCTTGTGAGAGGTAGGTATCTTCGTCGAGGTGGTTGGTATGCCGCTGCAATTATGAGCTTGCCCACTAGAGTGTTCAGCTCTACCGCCACGAAGGACCCGTCCATATCCGGAAGGTGTCTAAACGACAGATTCCTTCTGACGGCAATGGCAGCACCGTCGTACCTCTCCCCAGAATGGTTTTTCGAGACCACACTGTAGCCTGGTATCCTTATCTGGTTGTTGATCGTATCTATACCATGCTCTGTGATTAGTATGATGTCGGGGTCAAGAACATGAAATATGTTTCCGTATGCCGTGGTTTTCCCCTCCCATCCATTCACGTTTAGGGTCAAGATCCTTAACCAGTTCTGGTTTTCCATTCTCTGTTCTGGCTTATGTGGATGTCTTAGTATTTACGGGTTGTCGACTTACATTTCCCGTTCCTTTTCTTCTTGTATTCGGCTGGGGAGAGTTCCACAAATGTTTCTCGGTGGAAGGCAATGTTTTGGTTAAACAATGCCTCCTCAACCGTTTCCCCGTCGCTTTGAGCGTCGAAATCCCATTTGTAGAACTTTTTTTTTTTCCCCACACAGATTTTATTTGTGTCTCAGTCCTTAGGGAAGGGAAACTAATTTGGTGCGTAGATGTTAAGGTTTACTCTGTCAGCGTCGATTTTCTTATTATTTTTATTTTTCCTTTTGGGGGTTTCACCTCACATACGAAGCCCTCTGAGTCTGAGGTGTCCGTGGTATCGGGGGACTCAGTTTCTCTTTCCACACATTGTTTATTTGTCTGGGCTGCCTTAGCGGCCGCCTCTCTCTTTTTTTTACCCTCTATCCATGGATCTGGCCGCCTGACCTCCTTATTATTTTTATTTTCTGTCTCCTGGCCTTTACCCGTCATTTCTTTGGGGACCATTTGCAGTTGAAGTACGTCCCCTGATAGTGGATTATTAGGAAACTACATCTCACTCATCCCGTTTTTAGCGAGCATCTGATTGAACTCCTTTGCAAAGGTTCCCGGGTTTGTAAGATTTCTTACATGTGCATACAAGATTCATGTCAGGATTTTGGTAAAATTTTCATTTTCTACCCTTAAGTAAGTTTTCTTAGCTTTCGTTTCCGTAAGGACTGCTTTCACTGCTTGAGCGTACGTTGTGTTTTGTTTTCTGGTCTGTTGAATTTTAAAAATCAAATGGATACAATTCAACTCATCATTTATTATAAACAACAAAAGCCACCAATCTTCTAAAGAAGAAAAACAACAGCTACCTAAACTCCTCCTTGAATCTAAAGTGAACCAACATAGTTTACGAGTTCACCTTCCCCGATAAAGACTATAACAAATCAAAATATATTGGCATGGCAACTACTACACTTTCGAGATGTTTAACTATGCATCTGCAAAGCGGAAGGCTTAAAAATCATATGGAGAGTGCTCATAACATTAACTTAACGAGAGATATGTTAGTTGACAACACCGTTATTAAAATATAAGAGGTTAATAAAGCTAGGCTGAACATCTTAGAAGCCATATTGATAAACGAAGATAAGCCAACCATAAACAGTCAAGCGGCAAGCTGGAACCGAACATTAAAATTATTTTAAAATTCCACTCGCCGAACTGACTCGTTTCCTCTAACGTCATGCTCAACCTAGGCGGAATAAATACCAATTAAAAATCGTTTTCTATCATTCTGTCAGATCCTCACTCCACTCATTACATTGTTAAAGGAGGCATAAACATATCAAAATGCTCCGAAGATGATCGAATAAGATCGAAAGCTCAGCAATTTAGTTTGGTTTTTATCAAACACATTCATTTAAAAGAGAGATGAATACAGGACAAGAGATCAACCATCTATAAGATGAAATAGAAAAGATAGTTAGAAGAAGAGAAAGTTGCCAAAGGAAATTAATTAAGGTGAAATCACAATGGTCTTCAACAAAATTTTATATATATATATATATATATATATATATATATATATATATATATATATATATATATATATATATATATATATATATATATATATATATATATATATATATATATATATATATATATATATATATCGTCGTCGTGGCATTTACTCGAGGTTGTGGATAAGAGTCTTCATTTGTCATATTTTGATTCAGATTAGGTGGTAGGTCAGTTATGAGTCTTCAAGGGGCTGATAAGTCCAATTCTTGCCCTGAAGCTCCGACATGTTAGCCTAGAGGGTAAGTTTGGGCGTGGTTTAAGTTCATTTTCTTCTTTTTACTGTTTTTTATTCAAACTGTTTTGTTTCAAAGATCTCTATGCTATGTTTGATTTGTTTTTTTTCGATTGGGACCTTTCAGTTGCAGCATCCTCCCAGTCATTACAGTTAATTTTTCATTTTTTCACGTGAACTTTGAGAGCATCCTTGTATCTTTTTCTATGACCCCCGTCCCCTGTCCTTTGGCTTTCTTTGAGCTGTAAGTAGAAGACCTTTTTGGAGAGACAATCATTGCTCATCCTGCCAATATGACCACACCATTGCAGTTGTTTTTGATGATGCAGACTTCTATGCTGGTTAGGTTTGCTTCTTTCGGGACGGTGATGTTGGTTCTTCGATCTTCCCATGTGATTTTTCTGATGTTTCTGAGAGAGCGTTGATGGTACTTTTCGAGTGTTTTAAGATGGTGTCAATATTGGGTCCATGTCTCAGATGCATAAAGTAGAGTTGGGATGATGATTGCCTTGTAAACCAAGATCTTGGTTTGTTTTGTTTAGGTTATGTTCTTGGAAGTCCTTTTTTAGGCGCTACCAGTACATTTCAAGTGGTGCTATATTTCACCATCAAGGTCGACCTTGGTTGAAACATTACTTTATAGGTAGCAGAAATTCTCAATACTTTTCAATATCGTATCATTAAGTTTGATCCCAGCTGGGTCATATTCCTCTTTGTTGGGAGAAGGTTGGTAGAGTTCTTGTGGCTTCCTAACATTTATTTTCAGTCTTAGTTTCATGTTTGCCTGGCAGAAAGTGGTTAGAATTTGTTGGGGATGATCTTTGTTGAGTGATACCACGCAGTTGTCATCTGCGTACTGGAGTTCTAGGAGGCTGAATGTTGATATTTTGTTCTTGCTCTTTAGACATGGGGGATTAAACAGTTTACCATGCATCATTTAGATGATTTCAGTGGAGGGTGATAAATCGTCCCATACCATGCAGAGGATGATAGCAATGAAGATGGAGAAAAGGGTTGGTGCAATGATGCAACCCAGGTTTACTCCTATTGTTACCTTGAAGGGTTCAGAATTGTTCCCATTTTTCATGACCCCGGCAGACATGTCATCGTGAAGGAATCTTGTAGAGAGTATGGGATAAGCTCAGGTGTTTCTCAGGTGGGAGTCTAGGGATTGCGTCTGCTGTACTTAGATCAACAGTAACATGTTTTTTGAGGAGATCAGTGAAGTGGTCCTTTCATCTAGCTCCGATTTCTGAGCTACCTTTTCAAGATAGTTGTTCCATCTTTAATTAGGAGTGGAGTAGTTTCGTGTGTTGAGAGTCCATAGATGGCTCTAGTTGCATTGAAAAAGCCCCTGGTGTCATTTGCATCAACTAAATGTTAAATTTCGAAGGCCATTTCTCTCCACCACTTGACTTTAAGTATGCGGGTTATCTTTTGTACTTCTGCCTGGCATTCTCCATGAATTCTTTGTTTGTGAGTGGACTGTGGATCATTTGCAGGGCAATAAAGGCTTGTCTTTTTTTTGTCTACGAGGGGTTTGAGTGTTTCACTATTTTTGTCGAACCAGTCTTGATTTTTCTTCTTTTTGAAGCCGATGGTTCCAGTGTATGTGGTGATAATGACTTCTTTTAGGTTTTTCCAGTCTTCATCAGGAGAGATGGCTGGTTGTCTTTGTTGCAGCATTTCTTGTAAACGTTTCTGGAACCTATTTTGGATGTTTAAATCCCTCAGTGCTTTTCTGTTTAGTTTTTTAAGGTCGGTGCGATTTTTGTTTTTCCTTTTTGGTCGCAGTTTCATTTTAATGACAAAAATGATGATGCAGTGATCAGACCAGCACTTATCAGCCCCAGTGGCAGTTCTTGTGAACATGATATCCTATCAAATCCTTCCTTTTCAATTGTTCCATGGTCTTTCTCAACTCTTGCATTAAAATCTCCTAGAAGTATTATCTAATCCTCTTTAGGAATGTTCGAGAGGAGGCTGTCAAGCTGGGCATAGAAGTTTTCTTTTACTATATCTTCAGCTGCGAGTGTTAGTACGTATGCGGTAATTACAGTGGCATGCTTACTCTTGTCAAGTTCTATTCTAAGGCGCATAAGTCATTCATTGATTTAGAGAGGAGCTCTGTTAGCTTTTAGAGTATGGCAGTCTTCTTCATTGCAAAGCCAACATAATGGATTCTGGATTGGTATCCAGTTAGTCCTTTCCCCCCAAAAAATGTGTTTGGCCCTCTTCTTCGCTTAGTTGTCCTTCATGGACTCTCCGGGTTTTAATTAGGCCAACTATATCTAGTCCAATTTTTTGAAGTTATCGGGCGCAATGTCCCTGCGTTGCTCTGGTCTCTCAATGGTTGTGGAGTTCATCAAAGTGCGAACATTCCAAGTTCCAAATTTAATTTTATAGGTGTTTTTTTTTACCGCATGTAAGTATTTCCTCTGGGTGTGGTTTTCCAGACAGGAGTTACGAAGCAGACTATTTTTGAGGCACCTTTTCTAGCCCATTCCCTAATCGGGGTGAGAATGGTGCACCCTAAAAAAGGACTACTCAGTCGTGGCTGTTGCTGCAGAACAGTTTCACTGCTTCATTCTAGAAACTGAGCAACTGAATCAAACAACCACGGCTTCTGTGCCGGATATTGACAGATAGATTCCAGCCATCACTTGCCTGCTCCCGGCGCCCTTTTCCGATCACGGAAAGACTTTTATTTCTAGCCGTGCTGATAGACAGTCATACATTTATGAAGACATCTCTGCGTGAGTTTGTTTAGAGTGTACTTATTGCTGCACCTTCAGTAAGCACACAAATTTCACGAGCCTTCATCTTGGTCCAATTTCAGGGTGCAATCGATAAGATCGAAGGTAACAGACTTGTTGCAGCCTTCTTCGCCCTTCACAGCCGTTAGGTTTGATGAAAACTAGTTCTGCCTGTTCTATCGATGAGGACTTAGCAGGGTTTGGTTTGATATCGGAGTTTTCTTCTCCTGGCCTTTGCCTAAAGAGGCTCACCCTACAAGGCAGCAGGGACCCTAGGCAGGTGCTATCACTCTGCGTCAGAGTGGACCTCGGAGCAATGGCAGATTAAAGGGTAACTCCCTAAAACTCTGAAAGTCCCCAATTAGTTCCTCGCCACCAGATGCGCAGTTTTAAGTCACACCCAGGATATATATATATGTATATATATATATATATATATATATATATATATATATATATATATATATATATTAGTAGGATCGCTAAATTTGCAGATGACACAAAGCTAGTAGGAAGTCGAGCCTTTCGAGACCTGATGTAGAGCAAATGCAAAGGGACCTTAATAAAATTGTCGAATGAGCGGATAAATGGCAAATGGACTTCAACATAGGTAAATGCCAGGTCGTGCATTTAGGATGTCTTAACTTAAAAGTAGAATACCATATGAGAAGCCAAATCCTCGAATCTGTTAACTTAGAAAAAGACCTGGGGATTTTAATCTTGGAGGACTTTAAAGTATCAAAACAATGCGCAGAAGCTTGTAAAAAAAGCAAACCGAATGCTAGGATATATTGCTAGGAATTTTACTTTCAAATCGAAAGATATAATCCTGCCACTATACAAATCGCTCGTGCGCCCACACCTCGAATATGCGGTTCAATTTTGGTGTCCCTCCCTAAACAAGCTTTTTCGTGAGTTAGAAAGAGTGCAACGTCGGGCTACTAAACTAGTTTCTGGAATCTGAAACAAACCATTAAACCTACTATCACTTGAAAGTAGACGATTACATGGACTATTGATCGAGGTATTCAAAATCTTAAAAGGATTAACTAATATTGATTACAGACTATTGTTCGAGATGGACGAAAGGGCCAACACACGCCAAAATGGTTTAAAATTAGTGAACAAGCGATTTAACTCTACTATAGAAATGTAAAATGATACACATGTAGATAAGTGTGTACAGTAGAATAGAAATATTAAAAAAACAAATCATGTAAAAAATATATATACAAAAGATACACATGTAGATAAGTATGTACCGTAGAGTTGAAATAGTTAAAGAAAGCAAAAAAAAAGCATGTAACAACAAAAAAGAAGCATGATACACTAATGTTAGAATGTGTTAGTTAACATCTTATGTAAGCGGACTGGCCTTGAGCAGACCTTAGGGTCTCTCTCTCTCTCTCTCTCTCTCTATATATATATATATATATATATATATCTCCCCTCTCTCTATCTCCCCCCTCTCTCTATCTCCCCTCTCTCTCCCATTCTCTCTCACACTCTCTAACTCCTCCTCTCTCTCGCCCCCTCTCTCTGTATTCCTGATTACCAAAAAATAACGTTATTCTGATACATTTTATTTAATGGTATGAGTTTCCTCTCTTTCTGAAATCCAATGAAATCCATTGAAACGAGGGATTACAATTTTTTTTTTGCATGTGTGTTCAAGGGACTTATTTACATACGTCGATCAAAGAGTAGAAATCCTTTATTCCGTGCCAGATCCGCTATTGAAGAAGAGATCCGATTCAGTAGGAGCTCTTTTCTGCCAAATATAAGGCGATTAAGATATCTGCTAACGCAGTGAACTGAATCTTTGAATTAATATAATAAAATTATTCGTGAAATAGATATTCAGTTTACAAGTATATATATATATATATATATATATATATATATATATATATATATATATATATATATATATATATATATATATATATATATATATATATATATATATATATATATATTTATGCAAAGTTTGTTGAAGACCATTGTGTATTTTGCCAAATTAATTTCCTTTGGCAACTTTCTCTTCTTCTAACTATCTTTTTTTATTCCATCTTGTAGATGGTGGATTACTTGTCCAGTATTTATCTCTTTTTTAAATGAATGTGTTTGGTAAAAACAAAACTAAATTGCTAAGCTTTCGATCTTATTCGATCATCTTCGCAGCGTTTTGAAATGTCTATGCCTCCTTTACCGATGTAATAAGTGGAGTGAGGATCTAGCAGAAAGTAAAGTGAAAGAAGTAAAGTAGAAAAGGTTTGGAAGGTGAAATAGAATAGATCGCCAAGCCCTTCTCCCTCCCTCTCTGGTCATCCCAAGATGACTAGAGGAGGAGGGGAGGGCCCTAGGCCCTCCCAGTCTTTCCTCTCCCTCCAGAGTCCTGTTGGAGTTCTGTATAGGAGAGAGGGAGACAGGGAGAAGGGCAGGGAGATGAACTGGAAAGAGAAAGGGTGATAGCAAAGTTTAGAGTAGTGTGGAAGATTAATAGGAGACCATGGTGTTCGACGGACCTACAACTTTAAGTGGAATCCGAACCACGGTGTGTACTATATCCTGTCTATTCATTCAATCTCTAGTGCCCCTGTCCTACGTATGCTGTGTTAAGCCCAGTGTGAAGGATAAAAGAAAATGTAGATGGAAAAGAAGGAAGTGTAAGATGTGCAGTTTACTGCAAGGTATACGTGGAAGTCACGCTAATCTCTGGCATTTAGAAATGTTATAGTTTAGAATTTAAATGAATAGAAATAGTTGCCTGAGTATCAGGTTTATCCTTTATGTTCATTTTATGTCATGTTTTTAAATCTGTGTTATTGTTGCTGTGATGTGTCGTTCAAACCGTTGTTTTAGTTGTTTTCCTTCACTGGTGTAAAGTTTTCTCCTTTATATTTTATTATACCTGTTTTTTGTTTATCCTTTTATGTTTCTTTTAATTATTTCTAGCTTTTTCTAACTTTGTTTACTTACCTTCTCTATTTGTTCTCATCATGTGAACACCTTGTCTTCTTCTTCGTTTATCTTTAAAGTATAGGTAGGGAAGTCTCTACGTGCTCCCCATTCTTGTCTCTGGGTGATCATGGCCATTACTTCCTCTCCTATCTCGCGTTGCGTGGTTTGGATAAGTTCATTGGCCCTTTTCTCTATAATCTTGTTGATTGACTGAATTCTTGCTTCGCGATGCAAATCTTGCTGTCTTCTTCTGTCTATTCTTCTTTTGTTCATGATTATCAAAACTTCCTTGTTCTGTATTCGTTGCAGTGCAATAACATTACTTTTTGAGATTGTTTACAATGGTATCACCGGGTATACCATTGTTGACTGGATTAAGGCTAGACAATTTTTTTTCTTGTTTTTTTTTTTAAGTGCTCTGAACCTAACTAGTATCCTGAGTCTCTTTCTTCCTTTCTCTACTCTTTCTCTCGCATGCTTGTTGTATCCTCTCTTCGTAATCGTCGATTCTAGCACTGTAGCTTCGTTTGTGTATTCGTATCTGTTTCCTTCGATTATAATTTTTCTGAGTCTCCTCCTGTGTGTTGGTACGATTTTAAATTTATTCCTGTTGGTGCTGTTCTTACACTGTTTTTCATAAGCGTTGATCCGTTGTATTTCTTCTGCTGTCAGTTTTGCTTACATATCAGGGTTCCTATAAGGGCAGACGACAATCTGTGTGATGTCATCTGCGAACTGTATATTTAGGTACCCGTATGTAGCTGGCGGAGGAATGTCCGAGGTATATACAGAGTATAATGTTGGACTCAGACATCTTCCTTGCGGAAGGCCAGCCTCCATATTGAATTTATCTCCATGGTAGTTTCCCATTTTGATAAATACGTTTCGTTCAATTATGTAATTACAAAGTAGTCTTTTCATTTTGTTCTCTAGGCGTAACTGCAATTTCTTATATTGCATTCCTTTCGTCCATACTTTGTCAAAAGCTTTAGACACATCCCTGCAAACTATATCAATGCTAGCCTTTTCTCTTTTTCCTTTAGCTATTTTTTCTGTTATGGCCACGAGGGCCATCTCCGTGCTTTTTATCTTTCTGAAGCCGAATTAAAATTTATTTAGAAGGTCATTAACTTCCAGGTGCTCATTTAGGCGAGTGTTCATACTTTTTTCGAACATCTCCCCGATGAAGTCGAGTAGAGATATAGGTCTGTATTTCTCCACTCGTGTAGTAGTCTTGTCAGCTTTGGGTATGAAAATCATTTTGGCTACTTTAAGTTCTTTCGGGAAGTAGCCGGTGTTAAGGCTGGCATTAAATACTGAATTAATTCCCTGCAGTATTTTTTCCGTCACTTGTTCGTAGTGCCTCTTAGTGTGCTCTGATCTACCTGGTGTCTCCTTGTCTTGTGATGTTTCGTTTGAACTTTATGTTGAAGTCTTGATTGTTCTCTTCACTAATATTAAAAATGTTCTTCCAATGTTCTCTAAATAGTTGTTCTATTGCGTCAATATCTTCTGTCTTATTGCCTTGATTATCCTTCAAGGTCATCTTCTTGTCCCCTGATTTTCCTTTCATTTTTTTTATTGTTTTCCAAAATTCTATGGCGTATGCGTCATCGTCAGTGCTGATTTTGTTTTTCTATTATTTCCGTATTAATAATCCTCTTTATCCTCTTCATTGCATTGAGTAGCTCCCTCGTTGGTCCGTTTCTCCTTATGTTGTCTGAACTTTTCCTTAGTCGTCGATGGTTTCTTATCATCTCTGGAGACTAGGTAAAGGTCTTAATCGTCGAGTAGCTGTTTCGTGGGATGGCTTTTCTATTCGCATTTTTTATTAAATTCCTAATAGTTTCTAGTTCTTCATCTATCTCTTTTTGCGATGCTCCGTCTAGTTCTTTCGGCTGATATGTGCTTAATTCTCTCTTGTATATCTTCCAGTCTGCTCTGTGAAAGGCTTTTGTTACCTTCCCTGTGATCTGGATTGGTCTTTGATTAAGGGCGAACAGAGTCACTGTTTGGTCCGTACATAGGATATCTTCTGGCCTCATATAGTAATTATATGGAAGATAGTTATTTCCCAAGCATATTTCTGGTTTAGTGGATGCGTTTGCCCTGACGTAGGTGGGGTAGTCCGGTGCAAGTCTTTGACAGATAGGGCTAGCAAACAGAGTTCCGAGTTGTATGCTTATCTCCTTTCTTCGTCTATATCCGCTCTCTTGACAGTGTGCGTTCAGGTTACCGAAAAGTAACACTGGTAACCTATTATTAAAACTTCTGATGAAGTTCTGAATGGACAGTTGGTTTCTCCTTGGCGGTTGGTATCCCGTTGCTATGATGATGTTCGTCAATTCCATTTTGATCTCAACTGCGATGTAGGCTTCGTCAAATTCGTTGCAAGTTCTATATTCAATATCCTTTCTGATTGCTATAGCTGCCCCGTCTTGTAGTTCTCCCGTCGGGTTAGCTGCTATAACATAGTCATTCTAGATTTTGATCTCGTCTTCTTGAAGATTTACGCCGTGTGCTGAAATTAGAATTATGTCCGGGTCTAATTTTTTAAAAATGTTTACATACATTATTCTTTTGCTTTTCCATCCGTTAAAGTATAGCTGTAGAATCTTAAGATCTGTTTTATCCATTGTAGTTTATAAAGTCCTAAAATCGATTCCGTTTCCAAAGTCCTTTGACTGTTTCCGTTCGTTGATTGAGTATCTGTTTTGGAGACTAAGTAAAACTTATTTCCGTCTTCCTGCTGGTTTACGGGAGCCTTTATCTTTCGAGTGGTGAACAAAGTTTGTTGGAGATGGGCTTGGTGAGTTTTGTCTACTTTGTGGAGCTGGGCTCTTTCCCGTTTTGGATTTTCTTTTTTCTGGGTTTTCCTTGTTATTCTTCTAGTCTCTTCTTCTGCCGATTCGGAGCTGGTGTCTTCTGTGTCTGTTTCCGTTTCACTGTTTTCTTTCCGAGCATCTCCTTGGTTTTCAGTCTCTGTGTTATCTACTTTGAGAATGGCCTCTGAATTAATCTCTTGTGGCACGACGCTGGGTTCTAGTCCATTGCCCTTCAATATGGAATTGAGTGTTTTCGCATATTTTCCAGGATTAAGTGCATTCTGGACATGCGCATGAATCACACAAGTATAGATCTTACCAAACATTTCCTTTTTGATATATGTCAGCGCTGGGGTGGTTGAGCATTGGTTTTTGGCTACGTTAGCGTAGGATGTGGTGTTTTCTGCAGATTTCTTTGTCTGTAGGTTTCTCTCCTTCTTCTTAATGATGTCTTTTCTAGCTGGGCATGACATAGCCATGGTACGATGGCTACCACTGCAGTTTACACATTTTTTGTACGTGTTTCTGAAGTTGCGGTAGTCATGTCCCTCTTCGGCACATTGGGAACATGTGACTGTTCCTCTCTTAGGGCAGTTGGCTGAAGTATGTTTTTCCATGGCATAGCAATTAAAGGACATTTGAATGTTGACAAATGTGTCTTTTTGTATATTCTGCGGAGAAATACACATGCTAAAGGCAACTAATCCCTTTTCTTGGGCTTTGGCCACCATTTCAGTTGTCTCGCATATAACTTTAAAGACATGAGTATAGTCTTTAAATTTTACAATTTCTGATTTTTCATTATTTCCATTTTGATTTCTTCGCATGAGTGAGATTCCACCCATGTTTCTACTTTCCGGCATACGAAGCTCCGGTTTGCGATGATCTGCGGCGGTGTCTTCGCTTCCAATTGGAGTTTTCCGAGGGTTACCGATCCACCCGGAGATAGTAGCTTTTCCACATCATTTCCTTTTGGACAAATCGCGATGAATTCGGTGGGGAGATCGATGCATTTTATCAAGGATATGGAGAGGTCCTTGAAGATGGTCTGCACGACTTGCTGCGGAGTACATTTGATTCCGTTGTTTCCTTTCTGATTCGATCGAAGAGGCAATCTTTTCAAATCTGGGTTGTCTATCCTGGTTCTAGTCTGCCCCACTACTGTGGGGCTCCTAGTAGCGAAATCTGTAAGTAAAAGTTATGCTCCTCAGATGGGAGAGCCCTTTATCTGTCCTAATTCTACTTCTCCTACCTCCCAACTTTCGTGCTCTCCTTGGTCACCATACCTATTTAGGCCTAGCCATATAAGCGGTCCATAGAAGATTTCGAGCTCGTGGTCGAGAATCGACCCCCCTTTTCTGGCCCCCTAACGGGGTCTTCTTCAGGGGTTCACTATACCCTACGTCCAACTGTATCTAAGACCTTGCCGGTGACTAAGTTATGTAGCAATAGTTGAGAAACAAGTTGAAGTAAAAATGTGTGAAAAAAGTGCCAATATTCAGAGGAAAAAGTAGCCCCTTCGGGGGAAGCTACCTCGCCCACAAGGAAAAGAAGAAATCTACAATCAGCCCTGTGAGCGCATTTATTTCTTCCTGTGGTAATCGTTCGTTGGCTATTATAAGCGTTGAGTGGTAAACAGGCGTTTAACTAAAATTAACATGAAAAGATTCACGTTTTGAAGAAAATTCCTCGAGTCGTTGCCTCGTTTTTCCAGTGAGAACTTTACCAGATCGTAGAAAATGCGTCCGATAAGCAGAGTAGCAGGTCTGTCTAAAGTGAAAGAAATTAATTAATTAATTTATTAAAGTGATGAACTGTGTGGTAGGTTTACGAAAGTGTGAAAATGTTTACTAGGTTGTTCTGGTGTTAGGGCACCACTAGCATGCTTTCTTCTTGTTTAGTTCATAAAATTTTATTCCTCCGTCAATAAGGTTGCTGACTGTCGATGACAGCCCGGTTCTTCCATTGTTATATATATATATATTTGTTTTGTTTAATTTGATCCTCCGTCGTAGCTTTCAAGCCTTTCAATTGTTTTTTATTCTGCTAATTATCTCTTGTTTTATTTTATTAAGTTATTCATTTATTATTTTCAGTTGTAGTCTTAGTTCGGGCACTTCGCCTCTTTTCGTTTATTTTAATCTACCTTCCTCTTCTTATTATAGTTGGTTAATTTTGTTGATTTATTCTTCTTCACTTCTGTGTTTGTTAAATTTAAATTGGGCACTTCGCCTCTTTTTGGTAAAGTTAATTATCTTTGATTTAAGTTTGAATTGAATTGAATTTGGGCACTTCGCCTCTTTTTGTTAAAGTTAAATTGACTTTGGTTTAAGTTTGATTTGAGTTTTGATTTTGAACTTGGGCACTTCGCCTCTTTTTATTAAGGTTAATTACTTTTGTATGATTCTATGTGTATATAGGTAGTATGTTCTCTCTCGCACAGGTTCTTCCGCTTAGGATTAGAGATGTTCTTCCAACTGCGCGTCTCCTGTTTTCTCGTATGTCTAGATCGTTGTTTATAGTTAGGAGTATTTCGTGATCATGTTTCTCCCAAGTCTTCCTCCCTAGCCTTTGAATCTCCATATTGATCGGTTTTAGTCCGATTCTTTCATGTAGAACCGATTGCCGAATATGGTCGATCCTTTGCGTGCCAGTTATCAGCAGTGTGTCTTTGTTCTGTACCCTCTGCATCGTCCTGAGAGAGGTACAGCTTGCCATCTGCGTGATCACAGCAAGGTACACAAGGACGGAGCGTACCTTGGCCATGTATAGCTTTTTCTTATTTGGCACGCTGAGGCTTGGGAAACGGTTGAGTTTCTCAGCTCTTTTGGCTAGGGATACTCTGGTATTTACGTGGGCCTTGTATCCTGTTTTATAGAGTAGTAAGCCCAGGACCTTTCCCTCGTTAGAGTACGTGTAGAGTTGGTTGTCGACGAGGACGTCATCTACTTTCCGGCGGTTTATTGGAATTATAGTGAACTTCTGGCGGTTGGTTTTTATCTTCCACTTTTTTTCATAGCGATTGATATTGTCAATTTCGGCAGCTGTCATCCTTGCTTGGCTTCCAGCGTTCCTGAATGGATTTAGGACGATTTGACTGATGTCATCTACGTATTTCAGATATATCGAATCGTACCTTACTTGAGCAGGTAGGTCAATTGTGTACACGAGGTACAACAAAGGACTGAGACAGCTGCCTTGTGGAACTCCCGCCTTGAGTTCAAATTCGGGTCATTTGCAGCCCTCGATTGCGATACGGGCTCTCCTATCCGTGACATAGTTACAAAGGACTCTTTCCAGGATTGGGCTTAGCTGGAAGTTAAGGATCTTGAATTGTAGCCCTCTCAGCCATACCTTATCGAAGGCCTTCTTTACATCCCGCAGCACCACGTCTACGTACCTTCTCTCAGCTTTGCTGCATATGAGTTTTTCCGTTAGGAGGACGAGGGCGGTTTCCGTTCCTTGTCCCCTGCGGAACCCGTGCCACTGAGGGTTCTGAGCTCCTAGCTTGGCTAGTTGTTTTGGAGCTTGTCAGCCAGGAGATTCTCGTAGAATTTCGCAACGAATTACAGCGAGGCGATTGGCCTGTAATTTATCAGTTGATCAGGGGGTTTACCTCCCTTGCGTATGGAGATTATTTTAGCGATATTAAACCCCTCAGGAAAGTAACCCGTATTCAGGGAAGCGTTGCAAATGTTTGTAATTCCCTGAATGATCTGCTGTAGGGCATTTACCAAGTTGTTTCTGGTGATGCCCGTCCAGCCTGGTGCCTTTTGTTGAAAGGTTCTCACAGTGGCCATGACCTCCTCTGGTGTTATGGGACGGCCATGGTCGGTCATCTTCCTGCCTTCGTCTACTTGATGTTGTGGATGCGTGCGGTGCATAATCTGACTCAGTTCTTCGATCAGTTGGCCTTCGAATTCCTGGTCGAACTCTTTGTTTTCTTCTGGGGTGATCTTGAAGATGTTTTTCCAGAAATTCTTGAATCTGTCTTCTAGAACCTCCGGGTCCTCTATATAGTCTCCGCTCTCTTTTATTCGAGCCTTAGTTCTTGCTGTTAGTCCCTTTAAGTTCTTGACTTGACGTCAAAATTTAGCCGGGTTGAACTCGCTATCGACTTTAGCTATCAGGTTGTTTCATATTTTCCCCTGTTGGAGGTTGATAGCCTATTTTAGCTTGGTGCTTAGGCGTTGAAGAAGCGACCTTTTTTGCCGGTTAGGACCTTCCCGTCTTCTCTCTTCGTACACTTCCCTGTGAACACGAGCGATCTTTCTCATCTCCTCTGTCCATCTGGGCTGAGGAGGTGTTTTATACCCAGTCTTGGGTATGCACTCGCGGTCTGCTTCTAGTATGGACGTAGTTATCCTCTCCAGCTTCCCGTCTATCTCCTCCAATGCCGCCTTGCTTAGGTCAGCTGGTGCGTATTGACTGAGTCGTCTCTTAGTGAAAGAAAACGATTTTTAAGGGGTATTTATTCCGCTTTGGTTAAACGTAACGTTAGAGGAAATGAGCCACTCCTGTGCGCGGAATTTTTCAAATAGATTTAATGTGCGACTCCCTCTAACGTTACGTTTACCAAGGCGGAATAAATACTCCTTAAAAATCGTAGACAAGAGACACATCATGGTTCGGATTCTACGTTAAGCTGTAGGTCCCAATGACTACATAAGTCCACTTTTTGTCTCCTACTATTTTCTTATCCTAAAACTTTCCTCTTTCTCTCCCTCTCAATTCTAATCGCCGCCCTCACAATGCTTTGAGCCTACTTTGGCTCTAGACAGTGTGACTATGGGGGTACATAAAGGAGTAGCGGGCCTCCCTTCCTCCTTGGCTGCTCCATGAGCGCCAAAGGGGGCGAGGAGAGGGTTAGAAGAGCCGTTCTTTGTCTCCCACCTCTCTTTTCATTTCATTTCATTTCTTTTATTCTGTCAGATCTTCACTCCACTCATTACATCGGTAAAGGAGGCAAGAATATTTCAAAACGCTCCGAAGATGGTCGAATAAGATCGAAAACTTAGCAATTTAGTTTGGTTTTTACTAAACACATTCATTTAAAAAAGAGATGAATACTGGACAAGTAATCCACCATCTACAAGATGGAAAAAAAGATAGTTAGAAGAAGAAAAAGTTGCCAAAGGAAATAAATTATGGCAAAATACACAATGGTCTTCAACAAAATTTGCATTCAAGAAAGACTGCTACCCAACTACACTAATATATATATGCAACAAAGCCCACAGGAAAAATTAATACGAGGATTCCAAGTACTTTCGAACTTTATTTCGAGTTCTTTATAGGAATAACAAAAGTATTGAAAATTGTAATATATATAAGGATGATACAGAGGAGAGGGAACGCCGACAAAAAATCAAAAAACCGATCAACAAAATGAATTAATAGGAAATGGAAACATTAGAGGGGGCGAAGAGTGACATAAAAAAAAGAAAAAAAAAGTTAAATACAAGCTAAGATTATTAAATCAGGTAAATTCAAAAGACTAAAGGTTAACAAGAGGATATATGTGGCTTATAAAATTTAATATAATAATAATCATATTTCCTCTTTTTGTATTCTTATGCACTATTCCATTTGCTCTTCTTCTTCTTCTCTCATAAAATAAATTGTCTTTAGGTGATGGATAACATTTCTTATCAGGTTTAGGACATGTTTTAGGGGGTTCTATGATAACTGATACCCGATTACTCATACCGAACAACTCGTACCTGGCTAAATGATATCTAGGACAACTCGTATCAAAGACAACCCATGCCAGTTGTAATAAGGAAAGAAAAGTAAGAAGGAAATTTTAATGTAAATACACATGTATTTTTACCTTTCACAAGTAAAATTGAAACTTGGGGAGATTGTATGCGACAGCGTTTAAGAAAGACATTTTCTGGCAAGGATCATAATTTTCAATTGAAGTCATTAGTCCCTTGTTGTACTCTTTGTACACCTGTTTTGAATGTATTTTCGCTCCCAGGTCAAAATCAATTTTCTTCTTCTGCGCCAAAATTGCCTCAAACTTTAGGGCGTTTAGCAATTTCCAGATATTTGGATGTTCGCATGAAATTGAATTATGTCAGGCGTTATCAAAACCTTCAAGGATATTATTAGTTCTAGTCATGCGAGTTATTATTATCTACAACAGACGTCGGCAAA
The DNA here is from genome assembly GCA_963969495.1 of Ceratothoa steindachneri. Lineage (NCBI taxonomy): Eukaryota > Metazoa > Arthropoda > Malacostraca > Isopoda > Cymothoidae > Ceratothoa > Ceratothoa steindachneri. The sequence continues at coordinate 43,142,375 of OZ018336.1, forward strand.
CCATGGCACGCGTGCCAAACTTGGCACGTGAGGCATCTATCCTTGGCTCGTGAAAGGATTTTTTTTCTTCTTTAAGCAAGGACATGATCACATTAAAAAGTATATATATTAAAATTATAAATTTTTTAATGATAAAATTTAATATATTTCTTTTATCGCAATATTTACCGTAGCTTTGGGCATATCGACTTAGGTCTGTTGACCAAGTTAGATTATGTACATTGGGCATTATGGTTACTTGGCACTCAAGACCAGAAATTCTCTTTTTTTAATGGAATTGTCACGCAAGGCCAAAAGGTTCGCCGAGTCCTGATCTAAAAACCTATTAGCACCTTACTGAGACTTTATATAATATAGCATTGTTTGGGCTGAAGTAAATTTTAAGTGTGTTTCAAAACGTTGCCAAACACAAACACGGATGAGTGGTTACCGTTCACTGGAAGTCAGAATTACTCTGCTTGAGGACTAAGGTGCGGCTTAGCTGATTATAAATTTCATAATACTCACCTTAAATTTGACTTAATCTACTTAAAGATTAAGGTAAACTATGGTAAGCTATTAGAGTAGCACCTAAAAAATTGAACCTGGAATACGAGTTGTCCTAGATATCACTTGTCCAGTTACAAGTTGTCCGATATGAGTTGCCCGGATATCAGTTGTTCTGGCACGGTGTGGGGGCATGTTTTTGTTTAAATAATTAATAGTTTCCATGGTAACCCACCTTTCTTTCGTTAAATCTTCTACTTTAATTCTACCTTGAATTTTTCGCTTTTTTACACTCTACCTCTTTTGTAATCTCACCAACCTCACTCATTTACGAGTACTACTAATTTACTTTTAGCCCTTAGACACGCATCTTTTTCACTACTCTTTCATCCTTTCCATTAAGCCCTAATCTTTTTCACTAATTTTCGCTTTTCTCACAGTAATCTCTTCTACCCCTGCTTCAAACTTCCATTTCACTACTTCAATCTCCACCTCACATGCTCATTTCTTTTAATACTTGATAAACCTTCCTGTTTGTACATCCATCTATTCCACTATTCCCTAGGTCTTTAAACTACCATTTTACCTAACACTTATCTACCTTCCCTTTCACATATCTCCACTACTACTCCAACCTTTCCTTTCACAACCTTTTGAACTTTTTCCTTTACATGTAAACCATTTCTAATATTTTTTATCTCCCTTTTTACATATTAACTTCTACTAGACATTCTACATACAAACCTCTTTCACATCCACTTTTTCTTACTTCCCATTCCAGTATAACCTCCCTTATTAATTCAGGCTCCCTCTTTGCATGAGCCACACAAGCGAGAGAAATTGTTAAATCACTCTGTCCCACTTTAATACACCTTCCTCATTAGGAAACATCGTAAGAAGATCGTTTCGCTAATCACTTCCCCAGAAGAGGTCGGCCCCATCGAATCTACCTGAGAATAGGACGCTACAGTGTTACATTTGACACTTTCACATCCTATTATACAATTCTACTAATACACCCTATTGCCTCAATATTTCCTACCTTGCCTTCTAATTTCTCAAATTTGCTAAATATAAATTATTACACCCTCTACCTGTTTGCATTTAACTTTATCTCAATTAGTATGAGAGTGCCATTTCCGCTCCAGACGAAAGCGAGTGGGTGCATAAAGGCACTGCGCCTGGCACAGGGCCAAGGCACGCGCCAAACGATCTTACGACGAGTTTCTCAGGTTTAGGGATTTTGGAGGAGGCGATCTCGCGACACGGCGCGAAATGACGATGCATTAACGGACGACATGGAGAGAGTTGCGCTGCTAAAGGTCAATTAGTAGCTCGTTGAAGAAGAGGAGTGAAAATGGTGGAATAAAGGAAAACTAGAAGAAGGGAGGAAAAATTAGAAGGAAGGAGTAAAAATAAGAGAAGGGGGAGCAAGTAAAGAGTTAGAAAAGGTGAAAATGGTGAAATAAAGGAAAACTAGGAGAAGGGAGGAAAAATTAGAAGGAATGAGTAAAAATAAGAGAAGGGGGAGCAAGTAAAGAGTTAGAAAAGGTGAAAATGGCGAAATAAAGGAAAACTAGAAGAAGGGAGGAAAAAATAGAAGGAAGGAGTAAAAATAAGAGAGGGAGGAGCAAGTAAAGAGTTAGAAAAGGTAAAAAAAACAAAGGAAAATTAGGATGAAGGAAAAATAAGAGAAACAGTATCAAGAAGAGGGATGGAAATGGTAATAAAACAAGGGAAAAGAGAAGAAAGAAGGAAAATTTAGAAGGAAAATGAAAAATAAGAGAAGGGGAAGCAATAAGAGGGGTGGTAAAGATGAAAGAAAGCAAATAAGAAAGAAGAAAAAATATGAAGGAAGAATGAAAAATTAGAAAATGGTGGAGCAAGAGCAAGAAAGGAAAGAGTGAAAAGAGCAAGGGAAAATGGGAAGGAAGAAGAAAAAATAAGAAAAGGGACAGCGAGAAGAGGGAACGAAACAATGAAAATAAGAGGAGTTGGGCCAAAAGGAAGGAAAATGAATATGAAGGAAAAAGGAAAAGGAATAAGGAAAATTAAGATGAAGGGAAAAGGAAAAGTAAGAGAAGGGAGAGTGAGAAAAGGGGAGAAAAATATGAAAATAGCAAAGAAAAGGAGAAGGAAGAATGAATAATACGAGAAGGGCATGAAAAAGAGGCAAGGAAAAGATGAAAAACCAAATGAAAATGAAAAGAAGAAGTAATAACAAGAGAAAGGAGTGCAAGAAGAGGCAAGGAAAAGATGAATAAACAAAGATACGTGAGAAGTAAGAAGGAAGAAAGTAAAATAAGAGAAATGGGGAGCAAGAAAAGGGAAGGAAAAGATGAAATAAAGCAAAGAAAAAATGAGAAGGAAGAAGGAAAATTAAGAAGGAAATATAAAAGAAGGGGGAGCAAACATTACCGAAACCAGGAAATTGGTTGATTAGAAGAGATCAAGGAAGGTTACACTTACAAATGAAAGGTGGAACAGAAGATTGAAACTGATGTAAAAAAAAATACTAAAATAATCAACAATCCAAATAAATCAACATACCAAGACGAACAAATCCCTGAAAAATAATCAGCGAGGCAAACACAGACAAAAGATTTGGCCTTTAAAAATACATCTATAAAAAATCACGCGTCATGTGATTTTCCATTTGTAAAAGAGGCCCGTGCCTCCTCTAACTAAAACACTTGTCTTGTCTCTCACTGGATAAAAGCCTACACTTCGTTGTTCAAAAGGCTTCTTGTATCAACCTTTTTGGGGGTTGAGGATGGTAGCTCTGGCGATCAGCGTCTTGGTCATATAAGCGATGAGCGCTAAATGATACAGGTTCAAATCCAATTTCTTTATTTATTTTCATATAACGGTAAAAATAGTTTGTCCTATTTTTCCATTCTCTACGTCTCCCATTTTTCTTCTTAAGCTTTGATTGGTTCAATGATATTCTCCTGTGTTTTTCCGGGTTGTGTCACCAATTTTCATTTCCTTGAGCCTTTAAAAATACATCTATAAAAAATCACGCGTCATGTGATTTTCAATTTATATATATATGCTCGTATATATATCATTTAGGTTATATATATATATATATATATATATATATATATATATATATATATATATATATATATATATTATAAAGGCAAAACAAGGAACTAATTTCTTTCGGCCATAAAACAATAAATAAATAGGTCCACAGGAAGGTGCTTGGATATCTGCGAGGGGAAAATAATACAATGTAGGATTCAAATTAATTAAATAAATACAGTGAACAAACAGGTGCATTAAATATGTCACAAGGTTAAACCACCAACGACAACACGTCGTTACAAAATAAGCACTGCTACTCCGGATAATGGGTACAGGAACGGAATATATCACCCGTCTTACGTCCTTTATAAATAGCTGTAGCTCTCGACAACGAGAAGCTAAGAATGAGGCGCAAGAAGAAAAGAAATATTCCAAATATCTGTCACGGAAGTTGTGAGGCAATACACGGATGGCGGTTGTCCTGGAAACGGGGGGGGTCGTACGAGCCCAAGTGTATTCCGACTTCCTGGTGAGAGCGAGAGAGAAGAATAAATCGGGAGTTTGCGATCGGTGCAGCGGCAGATGTTGGCAGGGGTCTGTAGGTATCAGCAGGTCCTCACTGTATGAAATTCTGATCGGCTCTCTTTCTTAGATTCAGGGGATCCCTATTTATACCCTTCACCATGAACGCTTACGTGACGAAATTCAGCTGGCTTTCAGTTCCTTGACCCGCAATCCAGTTGCTATGGCATAAACTAGGTAGTAAGTTATCGAACCACGCTTCCCAAGAGTTCCGACATAAGTTACAAATGGGTCATAAAGCATATGGTAGGTTATCCTTACTCTACCCTCGGATCAAGAATCTACTGGAAGTAGATAAACCATTAATACAATATAACATAAACATGAAAAGAGAACAAAGAACCTCCCCTTCCTTAAAAAATAAACAATAATAATTAACTATGAGACCTACTCAAGAGGTCGTCACCTAAGTTGTCATTTCCAGCAATGTGAACAACTCTAAACTTTTAGGCCTGAATGGCTAAAGCTCAACAAAGTCGTCTGTCATTTTCACTTTTAAAAGAGGTTAAGTACAAAAGAGGCTTGTGGTCAACTTCCAAAACAAATCACTATCACGAAGATAGAAATCAAACTTAGTGATAGAATAAACAACTACAAGACATTCCTTCTCGATGGTGGAGTACCTCTTCTCCCGGTCAAGGAGTTTTCTACTGGCATACGCGACAGGATGTGGATATTCCTTTCAAAACTGAAGTAGAACAGCTCCCATTCCATTTAGATAAACATCAGTCCTCAAGACGAAGGTCACATTGGGATCCGGCAACTGTAAAACATAGTTTGAGAATATGGCAGCTTTCAGATGGCAGAAGCGCTCCAAGAGATCTTCGTTCCAGGTTAGAGGTTTCGGGCTAGACTTCGTTAGCAGGTCGGATAATGAGCCCGAATAGTCGGAGGTTCGCGTGTGAAATAGTTTGTAAAAGGAAACTAGTCCAAGGAATGATCTTAACAATTTCTCTCTCGTCGGTGGAGGTATGCTTGTTATAGCCTCTGGGGTCGTAAGGATGTTCCTTCCAGAATGAGGGTGAGATATTAAATGGAGCTAACCCAAACCGACACTTGGATGGCTTGAAGGTGTGGTGGTGATCCCGAAGTCGTTCAAAGACGCGGTTGAAAGCTTCAAGGTGTTTATCCCAGCACGCAAAGAACACGAAGATGTTGTCATGGTAGAAGCATATTGTAGGCAGGCCAGCTAACACAAGTCTCATCAAGCGCATGTAGGTGGCACAAGCAGTAACCCATCTGAAAGGCATATGGAAGAATTCCTTTAAACCTAGATGAGTAGGAAAAGCAGTCAAGCTCTTTGCCTTTTCGGAAAGAGGTACTTGGTAGTAAGCCTGGCAGAGGTCAAGTTCACTGAAGAACTTTTCGCCCGAGAACTTGTGAAGATCTTCGTCAATGCTGCAAGTAGGTTCGGCATGGAGCACGATGACAGATTTAGGTTGCCGATAGCCAATGGCCATTCTATAGGAGCCATCAGTCTTCCTTACCATGATAATGGGTGAACAATGAGAGGAGAAGGATCGTCTAATAATCCCTTGCTAGAAGAGGGTCTCGACCTCCTTCTCGAAGACAGGTTTCAGGTGAATAGGCACTGGATAACTTTTGACTGTACCGTGTCGGTAGTAGTTAAAGTAATATCATGGAAAAAGGTTCGAGGTACATCCGTGTTCATTGGAGAGAACATCCTGGTACCTATTCATAAGTTCCTGAAGCTGGGAGTGATTGTCCCAGTTGAGTGTTCCGACCTCAAGGTTATCAGTTGAAGGAGGGTTGAGCATACCATCTGGTGTCAAGGGCAGCTGCAGATAATCAGTGTCTTCTTCCTCAACGACAGTCATTTTCTCTTCCCCAGGATTGGTAGGTTCTTTCAAAGTAGAAGTTTCGATCAGCACGTCCACCTGCTGCACATGTGCCCCGGGTAGGAGGTACCCAGAGCAACGATGTCATTGTCAGTTTTTCTTAATGTTAAGTCAAAGTTCAAAGTTTGAAGTGCCTTCATGTAAATCTATTTCATTAAAGCTTTGCATTTAATTATTTTTCAAATCGGATATGATATACCCATGTTAGTAGTCGTGTGTAGTGAACTGATGGTTATTGTTTCAGGGTTAACAGATTAGCATGAAAAGCCTGAGTCCCCAAATAACCTCAATAAGATAGTCTACCTTACCACGCCTCTTCAGTACCTTATAGGGTGCATTCCATGCAACAAGCAGTTTACTGGTATCACTAGGTAGGAGTACTAGTACTTTATCACCCGGCTTGAATTGACAGTCTTGTGACTTGATATCAAAGTAAGTCTTGAACCGGGAACTGCTAATGTCAGCATGTTGGGCAGCAATTTGGGAACACTCGGCCAGCTTCTCCTGAAGTTCAATGACATACAGGTAGCTGGTCTTTTCGTCTTCCTGGAGGGTGCAATCTTCCCACAGAACTCTCAGAACAAAGAATGGAATTCTGGCTTCTCGGCACATAACTTACGGAGGATAGCCTTCAGAGGTGCATGTAGCCTCTCGATCCTACCATTCCCACTAGGGTGGAAAGGAATTATGAAAATCGGTTTCACACCTAGCAGGTTATGAAGTTCATCCATCAAGTCGGACGTAAATTGTGTCCCACGGTTCGACAGTCTTTCGCGCGGAATCCCAACTCTGGATAAAACTGTCAGTAAGGCTTCAGCGACGCATATGGAGTCTATGTTATTTAGGGGCACATCTTCTGAAAAACACTAAGAAAAATAAATGAGGGTGAGGATGCACCTATGTCCGTGGGAAAATGCTTGAGAAAGTGGTCCAACCAAGTCGATGGCAATGCGAACAAATGGATCACTGATGATGGGCATAGACTGTAGTTGGACTGGTCGTACTTGTCCTTTCGTTGAAAAGTGTTGACACTTGTCGCAGGAATGGCAGAATGTTCTGATGTCGGTTCCCATACCAGTCCAATAAAACTGTTCTGCAACCTTGAGTTCAGTCTTCCTATGGTAAGAAAAAAGCCAGCCAAGGGGCTTTCATGAGCAACAGACAGCATAATATGGCGACAATCACGGGAAGCAACCAGGGTTGACTTGCCTAACTTATCGGGACGATCAGACGTCAAACATTTCCGGAAGACGAGGCCGTTAACCATGACGAATTGGTAGCTAGATCCGTTCCTCTCTTGGTCAATTTCTCCCGAGGAGGCTTTAGCTCTAGCGGCAGAGAGCGTTTCACAAGAATTCTGATAGCGAGTAAAGTCATCAGGCGTCACTAAGAGTGGCTGGAGAGCAAGCAGAGCTAGCGAGTGAATGCGCTTCATTTTACCCGCTCTTGACTGAACTGCACATACTTGATGGGGTTCTAGTTTCAGAGAAGTGTGGATACTAGAATCAGAGGAATCTCCCGGCTAATTAAATTTGGCCGTTGGTAAGGGTGGATCATTCCATGCCGGACGTTGAATGGCGGAATCCAGGTGGGGAGAGACAACTTTGTCATTAGCTGTGAAAGGCAAGCGTTTAGCGACATTAGGATCTCTAACTCTTGGAATATTACCAACTAATACACTGGCAAATGTGATTGAAGCTCTGATAACGTCCGCCTAGCCTTCGTAATAGGACCATCGAAGGTAGCAAGATACAAGAGGAAATGCATTTACTCGTCCCAGGTAGTCGGCAACGAAGACTTTTATGCAGTTACAGACGTCAGCATCGAGTAACAAATCTTCCGAAACAACCACACATGAGCAACCAGTGTATCTGATGATGGTGGACACCCAAGCCCCGTTGATGGTACCAGAGGCTTGGAAATGTGGGACACTTCGGTCGGACATGCAAAATGCCACCTTATATGGCTCTGCAGTCGACGTGCCATCCTTGAAGGCGCAGGGAAGTCGAAAGTGCCCAACCTCTCCACAGCCATGGCACGTCACATACGATGAAGGGTACTTTTGGCTGTTAGCAGAGTTAGGTGCTACTGTTGTTGCTTTAAGAGACGGCTTGAATTGGAACGGAAGTTCGGAGAAGCGTAGGGTGAGCTGAGGTCCAATTATCAGATAGTTAAATAGTTTCCGCTAAAGCAGTTGGTCGCCGTTCCTTAATGAAAGCACGTAAATTTGGATGGAGGGGGACAAGAACTGATCAAGGATTATAATCTCCTTCAGTTCCTCAAAGGTGTTACCTATTCCAACCACCGCTGGAACCGATGGGTCAGATGGAAGGAAAACTGTTGAAACGTTTCCCCTGTTGAAAACTTATTAGCGCTTCGGAACTCGACAGAGTAACAATCAGTGGTCTTGTTAAATCCTATCAGCAAGGCTTTCTTTAACAAGCTATAGTTCTTGGTGATATCAGCAGGAAGAGAAGTATACATTTCCGCAGCCTTACCGGTAAGTAAACTTCCTAGCCTCACTGCATAGCTCTCAGGGTTCACTCGGAGTAACTCGGCAACTCTTTTGAAGCGGTTGAGGTAGGTGGTAATATCTTCTCCATACTGCAATGGAGGGAGCTTATGATGACTCAACGGATCATTAAACTGCGTAGAAGTACACTGTTGAGGTAAAGAGATACCTGCCTATTCAATCTATTTCTCTGCTTCAATCTTGGCGAGTTGGAGCCTTCTGTCTTCTTCTTGTTTCTTAGCTTGATGCTTATCCTTCCTAGCTTGAAGCTCCTCCTTCCTAGCTTGAGCTTGAAGCTCCTCCTTCTTAGCTTGAGCTTGAAGCTCCTCCTTCTTAGCTTGAGTTTGAAGTTCAGCAAGCTAAAGCTTGTTTTGCCGTTCCTTGTCACGCTCTTCACGTTTGAACGCTTGCTGTTGCAGAACATAGTGGGCGATCTCGTTCCCTGTTATGCCCAAGTCCACAGCTTGTTCCTTGAGTTCTTTAATAGACAACGTCTTAACTAAATAGGACGAAATACACAAATCAACAATGAAAAATTATGATAATGACCATAAGCTACAACCCGATATACCTTATATTTTAAAATAAATCTAAGGTTAACTCTGCAAGCAAAGAAAACAAACAACCAGAGGTAAATAAAGAAAACAGGCAATGTTAAAGAAATAAATACCTAGAAAATTAACTCTACAAGAAAAGTAAATGAAAAGAAATTAAAATTAAATAAATGACATAAAATATAAAGCGGCAAACGTAACTAGTACATAAAAAATACGGCCAAAAGCACAGCCGCGTAAACAGAGGCAACGACAAACCTCAAAAGTAATAAATGACACACCCTGCAAAGTGTCAAACGTAATTAGTACATAAAAAACACGCGAACTAGCACAACCGTGTAAACAGAGGCAATCAACAAGCTTTAAAAGCACAAAAGCCTAATAATCCCAAGCAAACTAGGAATTCAATTACGGGCCAAAGACAGTGAATGCGCACTCGAGGCGACTTATATGCCTAAGCAGATACCGGCACCAATCCTAGCAAGGTCGCCACTTGTAAAAGCACAACGAGGAACTAAGTTTTCTCGGCATAAAAACAAGAAATAAATAGGTCCACAGGAAAGTGCTTAGATATCTGCGAGGGTATAATAATAAAATGGAGGATTCAAATCTATTAAATAAATAAAGTGCACAAAAGGGTCACATGAAATACAATGTAAACGTATTAAATAAATACAGTGAACAAACAGGTGCATTAAATATGTCACAAGATTAAACCACCAACGACAACACGTCTTACAAAATAAGCGCTTCTACTCCGTACAATCGGTACAGGAACGGAATATATCACCCGCCTTACGTCCTTTATAAATAACTGTATCTCTCGACAACGAGAAGCTAAGAATGAGGCGCAAGAAGAAAAGAAATATTCCAAATATCTGTCACGGAAGTTGTGAGGCAATACACGGAAGGCGGTTGTCTTGGAAACGGGGAGGCTCGTACGAGCCCAAGCGTATAATGACTTCCTGGTGAGAGCGAGAGAGAAGAATAAATCGGGAGTTTGCGATCGGTGCAGCGGCAGATGCTGGCAGGGGTCTGTAGGTATCAAAAGGTCCTCGCTGTATCAACTTCTGATCGGCTCTCCTTCTTACAACTTGACTTTTGTGTATAGAAAGAACAGAGAGGGACCGCTATAATACGCCAGTCAGGTAGTCAGAGAGGAGCGTTGCGCAAAACATTTACGAAAAGGACAGCGAGAGTAGATAGGTCGGTGGCTCTACACCGAAGCGAGGTGTTGTTGTGAGGGTGTAGGTTATGGGGTATTGACTGGGCGAGGGGGCAAGTCAGGAGGGGGAAGCTGACTTTTCATCCAAAAACGCGTTATTCATGATGCCTCTTGGTTTATGCGAAGAACGGTACGGGCAGGGGGTGTTCGTGGGCCGCGGGATATCGCGGCGCCATCGCGTACCTTCTCACGTGTATCGAGGTGTAAAGTGGGTCTGTGGTGAGTTTGTTGAGTTGTTTTGTGAGTCTGGTGTGAGCGTAAGTGTTAAGAGGAGCTCGTTTGTTGTTGTGTAGTGCGTCCATTCTCGAGTACAGCGGCGAACGGCAAGCGCGCTTCAGAGCAGAGTTCTGAATGCGCTGAGCCTTTCGCTTCCAGGTGTCGCTCGCAGCTACGAGCGACAGCGGGGCGTACGTGAGAATGGGACGCACGAGTGCTTTATATAGGTGTAGTTTTACTTTTTTTACTCGCAGGGTAGAACCTACCCAGCAAGGCGTTTGTGCGTGAGGCTCTTGCTTGTATTATGTTCTGGTGTAAATTGAACCTGATGAACCTAAGAGATTTGTCAAAAGTTACCCCCAGGATTTTGGTGCGCTGAGTGTATGCGAGCCTTGTTGGGTTTTGATGGATCATGTCTGGTCTGTGTGAGTAGATTTGTAGGTTGTGCATGAAATGATTTCTAGCGCCGTAAAGTGTCATCTGTGTCTTCTGAGGATTCGTCGGCAAGCAGCCATTTGTCCTCGTAATCTGTCTTCTCGTCTAGTATTCTTTGTGCGTGGAGCGCAATTTCTTCAGGGGCACGGCCGCTGACGAGAATGGTTTCGTCATCAGCGTAGGCCACTATGTAAGTGTGAACACAGTGTTCTGGTGGGCGTGGGGTGTCATTTGTGAACATAATGTAGAGTGTGGGTGCCAGTACGCTTCCTTGGGGAACGCCTGAGCGTGGTGTGAAGGGTCTTGATAGGGTGTTGTTGTATCTGATGAGGCAGCGCCGTCCAGTGAGGTAGTGCTAGAGAAACCTTCTGGTGCAGAGAGGTAACTCCGTGTTGTTGGAGAGATTCAAACGGAGTCCCTCGTACCACACCTTGTCAAAGGCCTTCTCCACTTCCTTACTGACGGAGAGAGTCTTTTGGTGTATCTGTCGTTTCTTCTGTCATGTACGATGGTCACGGCCGCCTGAGTGGACCTGCCTCTTCTAAACCCGTATTGATGGGGGGAGAACCAGTGCCTCTCTTCCAGGAACTCCCGTAGGCGGCAGTTGACCATTCGTTCGAGTGTTTTACCTAGGTGCTCTAATAGAGCAATAGGCCTGTAATTGTTTGGGTGTTTTGGGTCTTTGTGTTGTTTATGAACGAGTATATTGTGAGAGACTTTGAATATTTTGGAAGAAGTGGCCTAAGGCTAGTGAGGCATTGAATAGATGTGTAAGTGTGGGGTATATGTCTGTGGGGAGGTTATGTATGAGTGTGGCTGGTGGACCGGAGGGGCCGGGGGCGCGTTTTAGGGTCGTTTTTATGTAGTGTTTTGTTTCCTCGACGGTGATTGGAGTGGTAAGTGTGGACGTATAGTCGAGCCCCTCCATACGTATCAAAAGGGCAGGCCTCAGCTCGTGAGCATAAGTCCGGCACCACTCCTGAATGTCTTTGAAGTGCTCCTGCGCATGTGGTTTTGGTGAGTTGTGGGTGTGTACTGTGTCCAGTGGGACCTGAATGCGTTGAGGATGTCATTAGGGTCTGTGAGTGTGTGGTTGTTTATTTTCAGTGTTATTGGTTTGGATGGTTCCTTACCCAGCATCCTTCTCATGTGCCGCCAGAAGAAGAAAGGGTCCATGCAACGGGTGTCGTCCGCGATGCGGACGACCTCACGCCACTGCCGGTTCCTATCTAGCTGCACGCATTGAAGGATGCGGGCACGTAGTTGGTTTATGTTGTGTTGTCGTGGGCCTCTGGTGTAGTGGTTGTTGTACTGTGTGATAAGTCTCTGTGTGTGTATTAAAAATGTGAAATGTTTTAAGCAGGTGTAGTTTTTGTGTGGTGAGTGTATTTTACGTGCGGTGGTGATGGTGTCTAAAAGTGAGCACTATTTGTCCTGGATTGGTGTTCTCCAGGTCGAGGTTATGTGGTGTGTTTGTGGATATGTGACTCCTGAATTCAGCCTAGTTTGTGTTTTTATAATCGTATAGAGGTGATGTGGGGATGAGTATGGGGGATGTGGATATGAGAAGGCATATTGGTATGTGGTCTGATAGTACGTGGGGACCAGGTGCAATGTGAGTGTAGAATCGTGTGGCATGGTCGTTACAGAAGACCACATCCGAGGATGTGGTACCTCCGCGCGGGCCGAAGAACGTGGGGAAGGCAGGGCCGATGTGTTCGCAGTGGTAACGCGGCAAGGCACCGGCCAAGTAACTACCCGCATCGTTTGTGTTGTTTGAAAGGAGTGTCGGGTGAAAAGCGTTGAGGTCCCCCGCGAAGAAGATAGGTAGGTTGTGGTTTGAAAGGGCCCGGAGTGGGACTTCTAAGTTTAGCTGTAATCGTGGTGGTCTGTAGTGTGTGGCCACTATTATAGGGCCAGAGCTTGTGTCAATTTTGCAGGGTAGGAAGGAGGTGTCGCGTGTGTTGACGAGGGAGTGGTGTATGTTGCGCTTTACTAGGATCGCAGATCCTAGGTGCCGCGCCTGCGGGGATAAGTATGTGTGATAGCCTGCAATGCGGAGTCTGTTGTTGGGAGGGTGTAAGCTGGTGGAGTTCAGGAGTATGATGTCGGTTCTTTGGGTGTTGAGTACCCAGTTGGCGACCGTATGGCGAATACCGTGCCAACTGCGTACGTTTAGTTGTATTATGCTAATACGACCTATTTTCGTGGTCTTAGTGCGCGGGAGGCTGATTTGCCAGGAATCGTCCCCTTCTCCTTGGTTATTGCCCAGGAGGCATGAGGGGCGAGTACCTTGACTCGTGTCGATGTGTGTTTGTGAGGCACGGCAGTGTTATTGGGTGGGGGAGCCGTAGTGGGTGGAGGTGTGTGTTCTGTGGAGGTGGTGGCTTTGGATGGGGTGGTGTCTTGGTGGGGGGAGTTTGTGACGGAGCTGGATGGCGTAGAGCTGGAGGATGAAGGGCTAGAAGTGGTTGGTGAGGTACAGATTATGAGAGGAGGGGTGTCAGGGGAGAGAGGAGGTAGGGACGGCGGAGGGGGGGTTGAGGGAGAAGGAGAAGGAGTTGAAGGAGGGGAGGTTGAAGGGAAAAGAGTCTTCGGTGAATGGGCGGAAGGCGGAGGAGGAGTGGAGTGAGAAGGAGTAGAGTGAGAAGGGGTGTAGTGAGAAGGAGAGGATTGAGAAGGAGTGGAGGGGGGAGCAATATGGAGCGAGGGAGGAGTGGAGACGACAGGAGAGGGGGGGGGGTGTTTTTCTCATGCCTGTCTACGCGGATGAGGCTTGGGGGTGGAGTTTTGGGGATTGGCACGGGGTGTAGTGGACTGCGAGGGGGTTAAGGTGACAGTGGGAGCTGTGGGAGAGGAGGCGGAGATGGGTGCGAGGGAGGTGGTGGCAGTGGGAGGTAGGCGGGGTTTTGATAGAGGGGTGGAAGAAGTGCGAAGAGGATAGGTTGTTTGAATGGGGGCGGGAGCAGTGGCTAAGGAAGGTGCAGGGCCAGGACAGGCGGCGGGGAGAATGTGATGAGAGTGGGGGGCGGTGGTTCCCTGTGGGCAGAGGTGTGTACCCGTCAGGGTGGGGAGGAGTGCAGGGTGGCCATTTTCAATTTGGTTTTTGTGTTGTCGCTGAGGTGGGGTGGGGTGGGGGTGGGGGTGTAGAGTGGGGTGGGGGTGGGCGTGTAGAGTGGTGTGGGGGTGGGAGTGGTAGTGTGGTGTGTGGATGTTGGTAGTAGTGAGGGTCTCTGAGTGTTATGAGCTGGGGTGAGGGGGGAAGGGATGTGTGGATGGGGTGTGGTTGCTGCAGGGGGGGGGGTGCGTCTGGGGTAGAGCAGGGGGAGCCGGCAGCGTAGCGCTGGTAGCAGTGGCGAATTTCATGGTAAGGGGAGGGGGGGGGAGGGGTCGGAGTGTGTGGTTGTGTGCGTGTTTAGTTGTGGGTGCCGGATGGCCTCTACGGCGTCGTGTCGTGCCTTACCAAGGTAAGAGCACCTGGGATGACATCGACGGGGTCGCCGCCACAATTTGCACAGCGGGCTGTGGTGGAGGTGCAAGACGTGTAGTGGTGCCCCACTACACTGCACTTGGAGCAGATTAGGTCTGCAGAGCATGTGCTGGTGCTGTGTCCGGTCTTGTAGCACCGGTGGCATTGTGTGGGTCTTATGTTATGCTGCTCTTCTATGTGTTGAGGGTTTGTGAGGGTGCCGCAGACCTTGATACCTTGGTCTAGCAGCATGTTTTTAGTATTGTCACTGGATAGTGTAATCACTGCCCAGTTCTTTGACCTGTTAAAGTAAAGGTCCTTGACGACCTCCTCCCCGTACTCCTGACGACGGAGGTGCGAGCGGAGGTCCTCGTTGGTAAAGGCCAACAACAGAGGGTTGGTCCTTGTGACTCGTATCTGGTATCTTTTAATGATACCGTCAGCGAGTCTAGTCTGTAGGTTGTGTGTGTTTAGTGTAGTGGTGGCATTTTCGGGAACGTTAGTGCGTCCTCCTGTGAGCGGAAGACGAGCTTGTGGCCTGTGCGTAATTTTATGATGTTCGTAATCGGTGTATCGTGAGTGGAGGCTAGGTTTAGTAATGTGTGGTAGTCGATTGTGTCTGGTGTTGAATCAGTTGTGTGTGTAAATATAAGGTGTGATGTGTTTGCCATTTTTGATTAAGTTTAACTTTTTTTTCTTAGTTTGGGAGAACCCCCGCCCCGCCGATGAGGACTCCGCGAACATGATTCGGATGTGGTGAAGGGTGATAGATGAGTATGGACCTGGTTGGGCTCCTCAGAGGGTGTAAAAACATGGCGGACTTAATGATGACTGAAGCCAGAATCAACTGACTCCAGTCGGGGTGCCGCCCCCTCTATTGGGCTTTGGATATTTAACAGTTACGTCCGACATCTCACAGAGACGGAAGAGTCTCCCTCTGTGGTCTTGGACGGTGGCCGCAGGGTAGGATGTTATGTCCATCCGCGTTTGTAACTGAATCCCAAACCAGGTTGCTTCTTCCTCTGGGTTCCGCAGCGGGGTAAGCCTCAAACCTCCTTTCCCGAGAGTTTTCAATTATGCCTTTTCTAAGTAGAACAACATAGTTGCAACGAAGCTATATGTGTAGAGTCACGTTCACGGAGCCAGTCATCACGGCGGAGCAGGGATGGGGGGGGGGGGGGGGGGGTAGCACGTCATAACACGTCATATACTTTATATATATATATATATATATATATATATATATGATAAATAACACCCACAAGTAAAATGGAAAAATGATTCCGAGCGCTTTCGTCTTTATTCTAAAAGACGAACGCGCTCGGAATCATTTTTCCATTTTCTTTGAGGGTGTTACTTATCATAATTTTGACTCACGTGCAAGTTGTAAGTTTCTTTTCACATATATATATATATATATATATATATATATATATATATATATATATATATATATATATATATATATATATATATATATATATATATATATATAATGACAAAATAATTCAATTACACGATCATACACACAAACTTTACTCCATAGGATTTTCCCAGGCAGAAATCTCCCGACTAAAGTTTTCCGTCTCCCATCGGTCAAACATCTTTCTCGGTGACACAAAACTGCCATTTAACCATTTTCTTCTATTTATTTATTAACTTCAACCCGTCACCTGATTAGAGATAAAAATCCTCATAAAAGCGTTTACCCAAACTACCTCTGTACTTATTTGAACTCTTTTTCCCAGCTCGTATCTCCTCCCCCCCTAGAGATTCTCCGCTAACAAGAACACCTAATTTCTGCTAGTTCTCTCTCTCTCTCTCTCTCTCTCTCTCTCTCTCTCTCTCTCTCTCTCTCTCTCTCTCTCTCTCTCTCTCTCTCTTCTCTCTCTTTCTCTCTCCTTCACTCTTTCTTAAGCGACCACACACAAATAAGAACTCGGATACCTTCACACAAAATCTCTCTCCCGAGAAACTCGATCTGTGAAAGCTGGTCACTCCCTCCCACTTTCTTAAACAGCTAAAAATTAGTTTGATTGAGAAACAATGATTATTATCCAGTCAGTCACGGGATTCAATATTCAGTCACTCATTCTCACTTATTCATCTCTTAGTCATTTAACTATACTGCATTCGACTAGCTTCTACTTTACATAACTTTAAATCACGTCATGGACAGATTCTAGACTCACTAAGAATCTGCTCCATCATCCACGAATGTCTGAAATTTATCAATCACTCCCTCAAATCAATTTCCTAATAAATTTATTTTTCCTAAATTATTTCTAAATTCAAAAACGATTTTAGTTGGTGAGCAACCCCAGAAACGAAGCCTGAATCCCGAATTTAGATTCGTACGCAAGACCTTTGTTTCTATGGAACTGGTGCTTTTGGCATCTATAAACCTTCATTTTCGCTCGTCATATATATATATATATATATATATATATATATATATATATATATATATATATATATATATATATATATATTACAGAGAAAAATAAGAGAACGATTTGCCTTGATTAAATTTTTTAAATATGATGAAGAAGTAAGTAAAGGAAATTTCCATAGTACATAAAGGGATGCATTTAATATATTTTTCTTCTGATAATTTTATATGATGCAATCGTATATTCAAGAAATTTTACTAAATAAACTAATACAATAAAATATTGACACGGGTAAAATAAGAGAACGATTTTTTCAGGAACGTTCTAGAAATTGCTTGAAATCATTTAACAACAATTTTCTCACTAGGTATGAACTGTACAACCGCCATTGCTGTCTTACTAACTCCTCAGAGACCCCACGACACGTTTAATTGACCCCAAAGCTCCGTCAATGTTGGTCCCTTGAAGACTATGTGGAGGACTCTTTCTACGACTTCAAGAAGGGTAGGAAAGTCCAAGCGCGTTCCGAAATTATACAATAGGAAAAAATATAAATCTCCTGCAAAAGTCGGTTGACCCCGCATAACTAGCGTCAGAGAAGACAAAACTATGATGCGCTTCACTATGAAGCATTCCTTTGAGAACAATAGTGGCAAGGAAGGGCGCCGTTTCTGTGTCACGTCGTCCCAATGCATCTGATTTAAAAGCCCGTTCTACAACAACCAAACCACTCATCAGTAAAAAAAACCCAGAAGGAGAGATTCGAATATGCTGAAGCCGATGTTGTTTAGAGGGATAAAGATTGGGAGAGATTCACTTTAGCGACGAAATTAAAATTAATTTAGTTGGATATGATGGCAGGCGCTCTCTTAGACGCGCTGCAGGTGACAGATTTAACACTAAATGTGTTAAAAAGTCTGCCAAGCATGGAATAGGCAGCAACATGATTTGGGTGATGGTTTCATATGAAGGAGTTGGTCCGCTAGTGCGAATAGTTGAAACGGTAAATGCGATTGTTTATTTAAACCTCGAACAACAATATGATATATCTTCACTCAAAGCATCTCTGAACCAGTCAGCAGTGCATATGAAGGCAACGAACTATCTAGAGCAAGAAGATATCGAAGTAATGAAGTGTCCTGCTCAGAACCCGGACCTGAACTCAATTGAGAATTTCTGGAAGATCATTGGAGACAAAGTTTGAGACCAGCAGCCTTTAACTGTGATGGATTTATGGACGAAAATTGAGCAAGAATATAACAAAATAACACCAGAATTCTACAAGAAACCCGTAATGTCCTGTGGTCATCATTTTGAAAATATTTTAATAAAAGAAAATCCTTCTCTTACTTTGTTCGCTAGTATATATATATATATATATATATATATATATATATATATATATATATATATATATATATATATATATATATATATATATATATATATATATATATATATATATCACTATCACTTACACACATGCAGACAAATTCCGTCTCACTGTGTTCCCCGCAAAAGCAAACTCAGAACCCAAACAGAATTACAGAAGGAAACCTCAAAACGCCTCCCTCCCCAAAAAAACAACAACAAACAAAATACAAACGAAATTGAAAATAGAAGAACTTGGCGAGGGGACATTGAGCTCCGTCCCCTCGTTTCTCCCCTCGCATCACCCTTTTTCTATCCCTCTTCCCCTCTCCTTCCCTCCGCCTTGAGACAAACCCTCTTTTCTTCCCCTATCTCCCTCGTCCACCCCTCTCCCCCAAAACCAAGACAACCAGCCCCCAAAAATCCCTAAATAACGGACGTTGGCGGAATCTTGTCGCGGAAATGACGCTTTTCGGCTCAGGAATGTAATTTCTTTCTGTTTAAAGGGCATGTTAAAGTGTTCTCTACTGCGTATCACCATCACATATCCGGAACTGTATACAAAAAAAAATGTAATGTTTGAATAATTTTATCTCTTCATTATACAAAAAAGTGGAAGCCAACGAGGAAATATCCCCCTCAAAGTTATTGTATATATTTTAATAACATGATAAAGTTTTTTGGAAATTTCATTCCCTACGAAAGGAGACTACTTCAGGCCGTTCAGGAGCGGATGGAACGCAACTCTTCTGAAAGGTCTCTAGTTTTCGCCATACAGGTTTTAACAGATATCTTCAACCGTAATTACTGGGGCTGAAGGGTACGATTGAGGTCTCTAATATCAAGTTCGTACTTACGAACTAAGATACTCATATGTATGAATATTGGCTCCCTTGGGGAATAGAATAGAAATTTATCTTTCCCAACAACGGCATCTGTTTAAATAGGGAAATAATAATAATAATAAAATAATAATTAATAAATACTACTAATAATAATTATAATAATAATAATATTATTAATAATAATAAAGTTGGTACCAGTGGGCGACCCACGACCACTAGTTCAGTATACCATACACAAGGGGGCAACCAAGTAGCCCTGGTGAACCCCGCTAGTAAGTGGGACCCACTCTATTTTGCCCCACTTGTGACTCCCTACTTTAGACGGTCAGACTCAATTCGTACATCCAGATTATCGTATTCCCTCATATTCACATTATTTATTTCACACCCAGACAACACATCACTCTCCCTTCTCTCGAAATCCTTTAGCTTGTTTACTGCCCACCACTCTCCTAAAATTTAAGGGATGACTCTCCTTTAAGCCATACAATGCTTCTAAATGCTCCCTGACTGGCGTCAAAACACCGTACTCTCGTTCTTCTCGCCATCCTCCGCCATCGAGAATATTTGCATAGTACCTTTGTGCTTGCCAGAGATTGTCGTTCGAATCTTTGTGCTGGTTTGATTACCCGGCTGGGAGTCTTCCCGAAGAGACCTACTATTGAGTCTTTAATTATGGACGCTGAACGCCGTTGGCCGATAATTAAGATTAAGCTAATGGGTGCTACTTACCTCAACCTGCCCTCTAGCAGTCCAGGCTCTTGAAGTAGTCTCCTCTTTAAACTACTCAGTTACATATCTTTCATACAATTTCCCTGCATCACCACTTTATTTATGGTCCTTTACTCACTTTTCTAGTAGTGATTCCCTCGTTGGTTATTGCTTAATGATTTCAAGGAAAGATTTACTTTACTTTCCAGTCCCTCCCCACCTACCTCACCTCTGCGAGGCATGGCTTTTAGGAAGGCCATCAAGTCCCTCAGGGCGGGTCTACAGGTCTCCTTAAGGTCGGAGATGTGTGTTGCGTGTGTGCATGAGGTTAAGGCAGTCAAGTTGGTGTCGGCAGTGTGTTGGTTGAATCTGGTTCATGTTGTCGATGTGGTGAGGTTCGTTGTGTGGTTATAATGTTGTAGTAATGTGAAGTGGCCTGAGCTTAGTTAAGAGAGGATGGTTCTGTGTCCGGTGTAGTGGTTTCTCTGGTTTATATGACGGTGAGGGCATTTAGGGTGTTTGGTGGTAGAGTAGTCAGGTGTGTTTGGGTGAGGGGGTGTAGATGTTTTATTAAAGGTAAAAGAATACGAGGGGGAGGAGGAGGAGGAGGAGGACAAAAAGGAGGAGGAGGAGGAGGAGGATGAGGAGAATAAGGAGGAGGAGTAGGAGGAGAAGAAGGAGGACGAGGAGGAGTATGAGAAGAAGAAGGAGGAGGAGGAGGAGAACGACTTTGACGACGAAGAATAAAAAAAAATTGCATAACTATAATCAGCAAACATCTTAGAGCCCACATATGTACTGTTACCCAAATTAGTCATGTCACATTTAAAAAAATGTTTCGGAAACGAGTAAGTTAAATACGATTTAATTATTTATTCTTTATATAAAGTGATTGAATAGATTTGGATGACTGTCGCTAGGTTTGCAGTGTTGGATTGCCAAGTAATAATAGTTTTCCTTACACGTTAAATTTAATAATAAATTCAAGCAATAAAATAAAAAAATAGCTAGATGTTAATCCTAATATTTTTGTGATATTTATAACTAAAAAAAATAATTAATATATAAAGTTAATTAATCTGGAAACTTGGAAAAATTATGTAATATTTGGCAACCCTCTTTTGATACAAATTCATGTCAAAATGTTTCGCATCCTGCTTGAAATACCACAATAACGAAGAATATATATATATTTAATTTATTTTATTGGCCTATGTCCTATTTAATTTATTTATAATGAAATAAACCCCAAACACTCCCTATCTCATCCAACGAGATTCAGCGTAAAGTGGGACATGACTAATTGTGACAACTGTACTCTTTCCCTCCTCATTAACAACCGTATCAAAATGGTTTCTTTTCTATAAGCCTTCACATTGATTAGTGGAGATAGTTGTACCCAATAATCAACGGGTTAAATGTAAAGCATCAAATCTCCCTTCCCCCTCATGACTCAGGGCTTATGGCCGTTAATGATAACTCACTTCTCTTTTATTCATCGGCCCTTAACATTTTATGACCGGTCTTGAATTAGTCATCCGAAAAAGTCCTGCTGCATTGAGAATAAACTTTTAAAACATTTTCATTAGCTTTAATTACTAAATGAGCTTTTCAGTTTAGCATGTTCTAATCTGCTCTTTCCTGTAAAAATTCATTCTAACTTCTTCGTTCCTGTCTAAATTAACTTTTTTCCCTTGCAAAATTCGCTTTAATTTGCTCGTCCCTGTCAATATTCGCTTTAACCTGTTCGTTTCTGTCAAAATTCGTTTTACCCTCTTCGTTCTTCTCAAGATTAGCCCTAACCTGTTCGTTGCTGTGAAAATTTACTCTAACCTTTCCGTTGCTGTGAAAATTAGCTCTAACCTGTTCGTTGCTGTGAAAATTTACTCTAACCTTTTCATTGTTGTGAAAATTAGCTCTAACTTGTTCGTTTCTGTGAAAATTAGCTCTAAACTGTTCGTTCCTGTGAAAATTCACACTAACCTGTTCGTTGCTGTGAAAATTAGCTCTAACCTATTCGTTCCTGGGAAAATTCACACTAACCTGTTCGTTGCTATGAAAATAAGCTCTAACTTGTTCGTTTCTGTGAAAATCAGCTCTAACCTATTCGTTCCTGTGAAAATTCACACTAACCTGTTCGTTGCTATGAAAATTAGCTCTAACTAGTTCGTTTCTGTGAAAATTAGCTCTAACCTATTCGTTTCTGTGAAAATTCACACTAACCTGTTCGTTGCTGTAAAAATAAGCTTTAACTTGTTCGTTTCTGTGAAAATTCGCTCTAACCTATTCGTTCCTGTGAAAATTCACACTAACCTGTTCGTTGCTGTGAAAATAAGCTCTAACTTGTTCGTTGTTGTTAAAATTAGCTCTAATTTGTTCGTTCCTGTGAAAATTAGCTCTAACCTGTTCGTTCCTGTGAAAATTCACACTAACCTGTTCGTTGCTGTGAAAATTAGCTCTAACTTGTTCGTTGTGTGAAAATTAGCTCTAATTTGTTCGTTGCTGTGAAAATTAGCTCTAACCTATTCGTTCCTGTGAAAATTCACACTAACCTGTTCGTTGCTATGAAAATTAGCTCTAACTTGTTCGTTGCTGTGAAATTAGCTCTTAACTGTTCGTTCCTGTGAAAATCACACTAACCTGTTCGTTGCTGTAAAAATAAGCTCTAACTTGTTCGTTTCTGTGAAAATTAGCTCTAACCTATTCGTTCCTGTGAAAATTCACACTAACCTGTTCGTTGCTGTGAAAATAAGCTCTAACTTGTTCGTTGTTGTTAAAATTAGCTCTAATTTGTTCGTTCCTGTGAAAATTAGCTCTAACCTGTTCGTTCCTGTGAAAATTCACACTAACCTGTTCGTTGCTGTGAAAATTAGCTCTAACTGGTTCGTTGTGTGAAAATTAGCTCTAATTTGTTCGTTGCTGTGAAAATTAGCTCTAACCTATTCGTTCCTGTGAAAATTCACATTAACCTGTTCGTTGCTATGAAAATTAGCTCTAACTTGTTCGTTGCTGTGAAAATTAGCTCTAAACTGTTCGTTCCTGTGAAAATTCACACTAACCTTTTCGTTGCTGTGAAAATTAGCTCTAACTTGTTCGTTGCTGTGAAAATTAGCTCTAACCCGTTCGTTGCTATGAAAATTTGCTTCCACTGCTTTAGAAGCCGGAAAATTTCACTGTCTGGGAAAAGGCCCTAATAATATTAATGAGATGGAACATCATTTAATTATTCTCTTCAACAACAAAACCAATTATTTCTATTGGGAAAGAATATATTAATTAATATCATATATTAATATATTAATTGTTATAGAAAAAAATGGTAACCATATAATTAATTAAATCTACTTTATTTTCGTAGCGGAACCAACTTTCGAGATGACCTAATTAGTTACCATACATGTAGACATTAGTATTTGTGTTTGGACTATGTGAGAGATCTTTTTGAGACTAACTAACCGTCGACTGATCGTTCACTTAATATACGATGTATTCATATAATATGTATCTATAAAACAATTGATCTGTTCCTGCGGCCACAACGTTGTTCGCTCATAACTAACGGTCATTCACGCATGCGCGTAAACTGCCGGGCGCGCGCGGTGAAACGTTTACTTATAAGTATATTATATGATATTATATTATATCATATGATAGTATATGATAGCTAGAGTGCACAGCTCTCCTATATCTGCCTTCACTCCACAAATAATAATAATAATAATCAACAAGTAAAGATATTCTTGTGCTACAATATAAAGATTTCTAACAATATCTATCTGTATTTATTTGAGACAAGACTTTATATCCCGGGCAACGCCAGGTACTTATGCTAATTCCTAATATTCGCCGATCATATATTCCACTGCTTTGAGGGATCTACAAATTTGCCCTTTATTGACTCCTCAATATGGGTGCTAATCCTAGAACTTAATTGAAGTTTTAGGGCTCCCTACGTTTGTTCGTAACAAACGCTTAACTTATTATAAGTACTCCTCGTTTTGACTCTATCCATAGGTTGGGTGTCTCTACATCGAAAAAAAATGCGATAGTCAATTACTCGAAGAAAAATTAAAACACCTTACCATTCTACAAAACTAACCAACATCTTCAAACCCGGTTAGGCCAAACGGATAAGGAGAGAAAAAATAATACATGAATATAATAAAGCAGAAAAGTAGGAATAAAGTCAAAGCGGTTATAGAAACTCCTACAAACCTTAAATCTTCGTAGAAGTTATACGTGGACATTATAGGTATTAACAGAGTGTACACATTGATATTTAAATGTAAATAAAAGCTTAGATGAGAATGACCTTTGATGGTATGAGAAAGAACCCGTTTCGGAGCATGACGTTCTATATTTCAAATACAACAATTAGCTGAAAAGTGGAGCATTTATGATTCTTAGAAACTAGTTCTATACTCGTACCATTAAGAGTCGTTCTCAGCAATTTTTTTATTTTCATTTTACGTCCACAAAGACCAGTTTCTGAGGTCCAGCGTTTGGTTGGAGCAATATAAAAAAAAAATGAGAAGAAATAACCTAACCACATTTTGTCTTTGCGAACCTCTATTTTCGATACGTTAGGGCAATTCTTACAATTTACAATTTAGGTTAAAGTGTGAAATTGTGTGGTAGGTATATAAAGGTGTGAATATGTTTTCTAGTTTACTCTGGTGTTAGGGCATCACTAGCATTCTTCTTGATTATTTTTAAAAATATAAAATTCCTCCGTCAAAAAGTAGCTGACTGTTTTTGACAGCCAGTTTCCTCCGTTATAATATATATATATATATATATATATACATATATATATATATATATATATATATATATATATATATATATATATTTTATATATATATATATATATATATATATATATATATATATATATATATATATATATATATATATATATATATATTTATGGATTAGGTTGTTCCCTCGAAGCATTCAAGCCTTTCAAGGATGCTTAAATGCTGAATGGATCTCTCAAGTTGTTGAGTTTTCGGTGACTGATCAGTTTGGGCACTTCGCCTCTTTTTATCATTTGATTTTGATTGACACTCTCTTCTTATTTTAAGGGTATTGGGAATTGGGCACTTCGCCTCTTTTAATTCAGAAATTTTGTTGATTTTGATGATTTTTGATTGGGCACTTCGCCTCTTTTATATTTAAATTTTGTTTTAATTTTTTAATTTCTACTTTGTTTATATTGGGGGGGGAGGGGGGGACTTTAATGTGGGCACTTCGCCTCTTTTTTCAACTCTTATTTATAATTGTCTATTTGGTTGAGCTAGTTGTCAATTTTTAAGTTTTATGATCAGTGTGCTTTAGAGAAGTGGACTATTACTACGTAAACATAGGTTGTACCACTTCTCTCGCGCAGGTTCTACTGCTAGGGAACAGAGCAATTCTACCTATAGCGCGCCTACGGTTTGCACGAATGTTGATGTTCAGATTCAAGTTTGGGAGTATTTCTTGGTCCACCTTGTCCCAAGTCTTTCTCCCTAGCCTTTGGATCTCCGTGTTGATCGGCTTTAGGCCGATTCTTTGGTGAAGAATCGATTGCCGAGTACGGTCGATCCTTCGCGTGCCAGTGATCAGCAGCGTGGCTTTATTCTGTACTCTCTGCATCATTCTGAGAGAGGTACAGCTCGCTATCTGCGTGATCACGGCCGGGTACACCAGGACTGAGCGTACCAAGGCCATGTACAGCTTTTTGATGTTAGTCACGCTGAGGCCTCGGAAACGGTAAAGTTTCCTCAGCTCTCTTTTGGCTAGGGAGACTCTGGTATTTATGTGGGTCTTGTATCCAGTTTTGAAGAGTCGTAAGCCCAGGACTTTACCTTCGTTGGAGTATGGATAAATCTCGTTATTGACGACGACGTCGTCTACTTTCCGGCGGTTCATAGGAACCTCCCTCGCTTCAACCTTTTCCTCCTTTATCAAAAGTGAGATCTCTTCAGCGTCGATTTTTGAAATGAAATTCTGCTGCCTTCTACGTTAGGGCGATTACCTACTCTCACCATTTATAGTTCTTCTTCCGCAAGTCGGAAGGTTTTATATGTTGGTCCGAAAGTCATGTTACCCGCTGTAAATATTGTTTTAATTTTCTATTTCGGATGTGTTTTATATTATTATATTGTTCCCCTATTGAAAGTGAATTCACTAAAACCAGTACATGTGTTTGATATTATTATATTGTTCCTCTATTTTTCTTATTGCCTTTCGGTAGGGGCGGCAAAACTTTCTGATCACCCTGTAAGTGTCATAGGATTGTATCTCTATTGACATTTTTATATCATTCTTAAACTCTAGAGCCATAAAAGCATAATTTTAGACCAAAATTGATCTTCATTATTCATATATTAATTATTTCATGAGGGTTGCATTCTTCCTCTCTACTTAGCGTGCTTCCTCCTTCTTCTTCTTGCCTTTGTTCTTTTTTTTAATTATTTTGCGGGATGGGGGTTGTTTAGTTTTTGATTTTGTTTGTTTTTTTCTTTTTTTCATTTTGCTTTCTGTGAATTTTAAAGTATCCTAGTCCTAAGGTGAAATTTTAAATGAGGCGACTTATGAGTAGCAGTCGACAGATGAATGCTGTTAACAAAAGTAAAGTATTTTACTGTCTCCATCTGTCCATTACTGTTCTGTTTGATATAATTTAGGACTTTAAATTACCCCTGTCTAACAAAAAGTATTTACCACATAATTGAATGATTACCAAAATCTTCTTATTCAAAATCTTTTTAAAGTTTAGGCTTAATCCATATTAAATATCATTAGCCCCCCCCACTAGCCAAATAGACCAAATCTTTTAAAAGTTTGGTTTTAATAGTAAAAGTAGGTGATTAAATCAGATAAGTAGGAAAAAATGCCCTTATCTATCCTTCTATCTCACACACATCTACTACTTTTTCATATAAGGGGAGGTTTTAGCCAATTATGTTTTGTATATTTATAAACAGTATTTTGCGTGTAAATGTGTTCATGTATGTGTATATCGTGCGTTTACGGTTACAAGTGTGCAAAAGTAGATGAAGGACTGAATGTACGTGTTTTCATAATTGTCATATGAATGTGTATGTGTGTTTATTCTTTTTGCTCTTTTCATTTTTTTTCTCTTTTCTTCCTCAAGTCCAATTTTGGTCCATCCATCAGCGGTCGCCAAGTGTCAGACACACTCGATATTGCGTGTCTTCACGCAAATTCACCCATTCCATCCCACCACACACATTCTTCCTTGACCGAAGAGAGACTCTAAGAAATACACCATCTTTTAAACCCTTCTCTAAAAAGTCCTACTCCATGGGTTAGAGGATCCTCAGGTTGAAGGATCTTATCTCGCCATAGACATACACCTACTCAAAATAAGAATTTACTTCACACACTGATTCATACATTCGCCGCATACATTTTGTGCACTGAATAAGTTTCACGTCTTGAGAGGCATATTTACAGAAAAGTATAAATGTTTTATAAGGAACTATAGAATAACCATACAAAAGTTGTTATCTAACAAAAGAATTACTAAAGACCATTCATGGTTAGGCAAAATTTAAAGAACTTTCAATCAACTTCAATTCTTTCCCACTTTATTATCAGTTCAATACTTTGAAAATTTACCATATCAAAATATTATTCAAAGTGAAATGGTTCTTGAATATGATTCATATTTACTGGTTAAAAAATACTAGTTTATATCGATAGTTAAACCATTACCATGAACGGGAACTCATCTCACCAGGATATCATCTTCGATGATAAAATTCAGAAAGAAGTTCGTAATCAAAAATAGTTACTTGGACTTGAACTTAAAAAGTTGGTGAAATGAGAGAGAGAGAGAGAAAGATATTTATAGTGAGAGAGTAAAAGTGGTGAAATTGGGTGAGGTTAAAGAATGGAGGTGGTGTGGGAGACAGAATAAATAGGTTCCTGGTGAAAGGGTAGTTCTGTTGTTTTTTAATTTTGATGTTTTGTGTTTGTTGTTTTGGTTTGGAGGTTTTTATTTGTCTTATAAACTATAAAATGTATAGTTTATTCTAATTAAATTAAGATAGTTGATTCAATTATATAGCTTTGGATTTTGATTCGTTTTGATTTGATTTGATTGGATTGGAGGCATTCAAACCTTTATTTTGGGAGGGGGGGGGGAATATTCCATCTATTGGTTTACTAAAGTTTTTGAAAAGGTCTTATTTGTCAGCGATCTCGAGGTCTAAGTGTTTACGAAAGAACTCCGGGGACAGGCGGGTGCCAATGGCTCGCCAGATTCTCTTAGCTCTCTCGTAGAGCGCACGTTGATCGGAGATAATCCAACCGAGTCGTGGCACTCCCTCTGTCGTTTGTGTTCTCTTCTTCGGGTGTTTATGATTTTTTTCACAGCTTTGTTCTGGATGCTTTGTAGTTTTGCAATGTGGATCTCGGTGCTCGCGTTTAGCGGCACGGAGGGGAAGGGTACAGTTTATTTGAGGGATTTAAGGCACGGAACCTATAAAATTCGCTCATATCTCTTTTACTATTCACAACTGTTCGCTTGATATTACTCGTGTAGCTCCCGGTGTTGATTTTGACACCCAGAACCGTCCCTTCCAGGCATTATGGGATTCGCTCCATGTCCACGCGTATATCGTTGAAGGCCTTGCGAAACAATAGGACTTATTTTGAATTTTGGGGCATTGGTTGATATCTTCCATCTCCTCTCGAAAGAGTTGATGTTAGCTATCTCCCTAGCTGTGTTTCTCGCCATAAATTCCCTGTGAATATAAACGGAGGTACAAACTTGCGATATATTGTCAGCGAACTGTACGTATATCGTACCCTCGGAGAGAGGTTGTGGTAGGTCAGGTGTATAAATGTTGTACAAAAGAGGACTGAGACAGCCTCCTTGATGGACCCCTGCTTCGAGTTCGAATTCGGGGTTTTTATGTTCTCTGATTTGTAGATAGTGAGATGATGAGTAGTTTAAATTTATTTAAAGCCAACAAAGGAAATTTAAGGTCCAGCCATTTGTTATTCCGTTACCCGAAAATTTGCTGAAAGGTTGCGTTATAAAAACTCTCTTAAATACTCGCGATATATCTTTATTGTGACTGTGTGTAGTGTTTAGTGAGAATATGTAACTCTAGATCGGCGATAACTGTTATTTGCCGTTTTCTCTTATATATATATATATATATATATATATATATATATATATATATATATATATATATATATATATATATATATATATATATATATATATATATATATATTTATATATATATATATATATATATATATATACATATATATATATATATATATGAAGGTGAAAATCAAGCACGCTATTGATAAAAGCATCTTTATTTGTCTGGGGTTGCACGTTTCGAGCACCTAGCCTCATCATCGGCACTAAGAAACTAAGATAGTAAAGGGTTAAAATTTCTAGTTTTCATAAAATACTAAAATTGAATAGTGCAATTCAGGATAAGCTGCTTAATACAACAATGAAAATTTAAATAATTCATGATACAATATAAAGATTGGAAGCAGTTGGATTTATATTGAAATTAGGTTTAAGTTTTAGGATCTAAAGTGATTCTAATATTCGTAGTTCGTTGGGATGTGGGATATTACTAAGTATTTTTAAAGTTATCTATATTAATTTCAGACTTGCATACTTTGATGTGGTCTCGTATGGGCGAGGGTCTGGTTTGTTTGGAGTCAGCCCCGTGCGCGTTGACCTTCTCCGATGCTGCGCGATGCGACAATGGATTGACCTAATGGTTGAACCAGTATAAGATAAATCGCAAGATTCACACCTATATTTATAAATTACAGAGGAGTGGCAGGGGAATGGAATTCGGTCCTTATAGCTGAAATAGGATCCAATATTGTGTCCATTTTTAATATGAATTTTGGGTCGAGATATGGATAGAATTTATTTAGAGTCTTCTTAATTTTATTTACATAGTCGCATGATTTTTTACCAATGTATGGGAGACTAAACAAACGTTCAAGCCCAGACGATGCTTTTATCAATTGCGTGCTTGGTTTTCACCTTCATATTGAAACTCCGATTTGGAAGAAGCTCAACATTTAGTGATATATATATATATATATATATATATATATATATATATATATATATATATATATATATATATATATATATATATATATATGCGTGTGTGTGGTAAAATTAGGGCACAACGAAACTTGAAATGTTTATTGCCCTAAGCTTTTGGATTCAAAAAGGTGCTTCCTCAGACATGCTTAGACTTCGATGTCAGAGGCAAGAATGAGCCAAACGTCGGAATCGGAATAGAAAGGATAGCACAGGGATGACTGCCGCAGGCCACGGAGAACAAGAACTAAAAAAGGAAACTGGAGACGAAAAAAAATTCGGGAGGGGTGAGATAAAGTTACATTTTAGTTGCTAGACACCGATGCGTCCTGTAGTGTGCGTATCATTGTCGTATTGGTTTGGAGTAGCAAAGGAGATGGTGCCAAGAATGAGACGCAAGATGAAGAAACGCAAAATTCATGGTGTTGTAAACTTACTTTTAGACGGATCTTGGTTGTGATTACTCCTGAGCTGTTGGGTAATCTTCTCAGGTATGTGGGGTCTCTTGCGGGTTTTCTAATCTGTTGTGTTGCGTGGTTGTGCATATATACATTTAGTACTGGGAGTTTATTGTTATTGTCTAGTGTGGACATGTTTGTAAATAGAGGAGAGCAGGATGCATGTTTCAGCACAAAGTTATATATTCTTTGTACTCTCATCTGAGTCTTGAGGAGGCTGTGTAGTTTTGGTCTGATGTGTGTATATAAATGTATATTGTGCGATTTAATGGTTACGCGTGCCGTAGTGTGTCGAGTGTGCAATGAGCCACTCGTCCCCGTATTCTGTCTTCTCGTCCAGTATTATTTGTGCACGAGCGCGATTGTTTCTGTTCCTTGACCTGAGACGAGAGAGGTCTCATAGTCAGTGTAGTACACTATGTAGGTGCGTCTACAGTTTTCTGGAGGCTTTGGAGTATCGTTTCATCTACATAATAAATTGTGTTGGTGCCAGCACACTATCTTGGGGTATGCTGGCGAGTTATGTAAATGGTTGTGATGTTGTGTTATTGCATTTCATGTGACATCTCCTTTTGGCAGAGTAGTAGGAAAGAAACCTTTTAGTGCAGAGCGGGAGCTCCGCATTGTTGGCTAGTTTCCAACGCACTCCTACGTGGCACAATTTATCAAATGCTTCTTCACCTCCTTGCTGGTGGAGAGTATGTTTGGCTTGTTGTGATTATTGTTATATGTCATGAACGATGTGACAACCGCCTGAGTGGACCGGCCTCGCCTAGAGCCATAATGGCAGGGGGAGAACTAGTTACTCTCCTGCAGGATCTCACGGAGACGGGTGTTGACAATACGTTTGAGTATTTTGCTCATAAGCTCTAAAAGAGCAATAAGCATGTAACTGTTATTGTTTTGTTTTGGTAGTAGTAGTATGGCGTGTGATGTTTTAAAGATGTGAGGAAAATGGCTGGAGGTGAGTGAAGCGTTGTACAGTTATGTTAGTGTTGATAATATATTTTAAGGTATGAGTTGAACTATTGTTGCTGGGAAGCCAAAGAGGCCGAATATAGTGCTTCTTTTCCACGACGGTGATAGGAGTGTTAATGTGGTGGAATTGTCAAGCATCTCCATTCGTAGGAGGATGGGGGGGCAGACATACTTCCTGTAAGTGTTCTTGTGCACGTAGTTTGGGCGTGTGTGTGGATGTTATCCCAGTGGAACTTGAAAGCGTCAATGATCTCATTATTGTTAGTGATGGAGTGGTTGTTGTGTTGCGGTGTTATGGCTTTAGGTGGGTTCGTGCCCTACATCATCTCTACGCCGCGCCAAAAGGAAGGGTCAATTCAGAGAGCATCATCCGCCTTTCGGGTCACCCTGCGCCACAGACGTTCCGATTTAGCGGCACACATTGGAGGAGGCAGGTACGTATGAGTGTAATGTTGTGTTGGCTCGGGCCTTGGTCGTACTGGATATTGTATAGGGTGATGC
This sequence comes from Ceratothoa steindachneri, assembly GCA_963969495.1. Lineage (NCBI taxonomy): Eukaryota > Metazoa > Arthropoda > Malacostraca > Isopoda > Cymothoidae > Ceratothoa > Ceratothoa steindachneri. The sequence goes on from OZ018336.1 coordinate 43,174,120, forward strand.
GTCTTTGTGTGTGTTTGAAAAATTTGAACTGTTTGGAGAATGTGTCCTTTGGGATTTGTAAATGTTCTTCGCTGTGTTTATTGCGTCGATGTCTGTGCTCTAGTGGGTGTCTAATATTGCAGGGGTGGTGTTTTAGAGGTTGAGGTTGTGTGGTATGATTATAGAAATATGCCTTCTGAATTCTTCCCAGTTCGTATGTTTTATAGTCATAAAGGAGGGTAAGGGAATGAGGATTTGGAAAGAAGATGGGAAGAAGCATATGGGGATGTGGTCTGATAACACTGGTCTGCGCTGTTTTCAAGGTCTGACACATAATACTTGACTTTAGGCCAATTTTTTTGCGCTAAATCCCCAAATGAGCCAATTATATGTAATCAGATCAGGTTTTTGAGATATAAGCAGATGCAAGAAATTTCTATATTCCGATCTATTTGCAGGCGAATGTACACACAATAGTAAATTTTGAACTGATTTGAACATAGAAGTTTATAGAGTGTTCTATTTGATACTAGGAAGAGTACAGCATACAAAATAAGCTACTCATGAATGAATGATCTCTTCAGGGAGTTCCGATTGTACCTAGCAGACACCAAATCCCTTTTCAGGCACCAGTAGTTGTCAACCAGAGAGTTGACATCCCAACACCCTTGGTAGCGTTTCTCCATTACATGAATATCTTGGTAAAAACACTCATCCTAATCTTAACTGAAGTCTCCGCAATTCTCAGGAAAATTGTCCAGGTGGGATCGAAGGAAATGCATTTCCACTGACATGCGTCCACCAAGTTTACGGAAATTCTCCATTAATTAATCAACCGCATTCTGTCGTTTTCAAGGAAGTTTGCAATTATTAGTTTAGGAATAAGTTCTTGAGTATTTTTTAATGTTGTATTGATTTAAGTTTTGTTCGACGTGATTTGTGCACATATTAAGAAACAATAATAAATAATGAGAGCAAAATTTGCAAAGGTTAGGCTACGTCTCTTAACAGCGTACACTATTAGGCTTTTGCTTAGGCTACGTCTTGAAGTTGAGTAATAAGTCATTGCGGTTTATTTAAAAGTTGTGTTAATTTAATTTTTGTTCTGTATCCTCAAAATGGAATGTCAAGTTGGAAGAAAGGCGCATTTGTTGTTATTCATTTTCAATCGAGATGGGAACAATGCAAACACAGCCAAAGCTCGTCGCGATATTTGTGCTGTGTACGGAGAAAATGGTTTATCAGAAAGGACAGCTCAATGGTGGTTTTTACGTTTCAAAAACAAGCATTTCAATCTTAATGACGAAGAACGTTCTGGTCGCCCCATTAAGTTGGATGAAGATCGATTGAACGACCTTCTTCATGAAGATTCTCGTCAATCGACTAGAGAATTGGCTGTACAATTGGCGTGTCATCAGAAAACTGTAGTGAATCACCTTCATTCAATGGTGAAAGTTCAAAAACTCGGTGCATGGGTTCCACACGCTTTGAGCAAAAACCACAAACTTCAACGCTCCACGATTGCCGCAAGTTTGCTTGCTCGTCACAAGGCTACTCGTGGATATAAGGACAGATTTCTTCACCGCATCATCACTGGCGACGAAAAGTGGTGCGTTTATGTCAACATGAACTATCCAAAACAATGGCTTAGCCCCAATAAAAAAAAACACTTCCGTGATTAAAGCAAAGACTTCATCCACGAAAGATGATGTTGTGTGTGGGGTGGGATTGTGAAGGCATCATTCTTTATGAGCTCCTTGCGAACAACGAGATTGTCAATGCAGAACTCTACGTTCAACAAATGTATCGACTCGCCAATGCTATTCGTGAAAAGCGACCTCATCGACGTTATGGAGTCCTTCTGCAACACGACGATGCTCGTCTTCACATTGCCAATATGACAAAAGACGCCTTTCAAAGGCTTAATTGGGAAATCCTGCCGCACCCTCCATATTCGCCAGACTTAGCTCCATTGGATTTCCATATGTTCCGATCGCTCTCCAACAATTTGCGCGGCGTTTCGTTCAATACTGATGTGGAATTAAGAACCTGGTTAGACGAAATCTTCGAGTCAAAATCAAGAGATTTTTATTGCAGAGGCTTCGAAAAACTAGTTGAACGTTGGGAAGAAGTCGTAAATAACAACGGAGAATACATTATTGATTAAATTGCATATTTTTATCAATTAAAAATGAAGTTTTTTCTAAAATTGTTAATGGTAATTAATACATTTGATAAAACCGCAAGAACTTATTCCTCAACCCAATACTTATTTAAGGGACAACCAGGCAGAGAGTCCAGCAGGATTCAGTGCTTCATCAAAACTGGTGTCCTTGATGAGCTCCATTATTTGAGGACCATCAAATACACCTGCCTTCATTTTTCCCATGCTAACTCGTGGAAATCCTTGTCTTGACAACCAGTCTTTTCTGACATAATGTTGGTCGTTAGCCCGACTGTCCAATAAGTAAATAAATCATGGAAGCTTTGTGTAGCCACCTTGATAGCCTAGGATGAGTCCAACAACTTTAAGATTTACACAGATCAGCAATTTGTGTTCCTGTTAGTTGAGAGCAGACAACAGACGGTCTGTGATGTTGCGGGTTTCTTTCATTCCAGCTGTGTCCATCAGGGATCGATTAAATCTTATTGCCTTATTAAGAAGAGCTGCCTTGAGACTTATGTTAGATGAGTTACTGAAAAGTCTCCATTCCATAGCATCATACGACAGGCCCATTACGTTGAGCAGGTCAGAAATGTTGTTATAGTAGACCAGTAGAGGTTTTATCAACCTGGAAAAATTTCGTAAATTCTCTTTCGCAGTCCCGCTACCAATAAAGTGTTGTCCCTGGTGCCAGGGAATATTTCAATCGAAGACGTAAGCCCAGTAGCTGAGCATACTGATTATAAAAGTTCAGGTTTCGTGTTAGGTCGTTGAGTTCAGCTTGCATAAATGGCACCAATTGGTAGCCTTCTTCTGGTTTGTATGCATCAAACTCAGCTGTATCAGTAGTGACACTAGCCTCGGAATCAGAACAAGAACTCATGGTAAAATCAGAGTCAGGAACAAGAAGAACAACAAGGAGTAACAACAAGAAATGAAGGTACCCTAGGAGATCTTACGATCCATTCAAGGAGGGTACCTTTGGACTAGCAATCGAGCGAGCACATGGCTGCTCAATTGTTTTGCGTCCCTAAACGGCCACTTTTCAAGACCTTGTCTAGTCTTGACTTGAACTGGTCAACAGATTCACTGTTGACAACTTCCACTGGAAGTGCGTTCCACATACCGCAGATACTGTAAGTGAAAAAATTTCCACACAGATTGCGGTTGTAACGCTTCAGTTCAACTTTGAAGCCGTGATTGCGCGTTCTGTTCTCACTCAGTGTGAACATATCCCGGTAGTCAACATTGTCGAACCCTCGAAGTATTTTGAAAACTTCGATGAGCTGACCACGCAGTCTACGGGTTTCCAGCGAGAACAGATATAATTCCCTTAGTCTATCCTCATAACTTTTATGTCGGATAGAGGGAATCAGCTTGGTTGCCCTGGCTTGTACGCGTTCCAATCTCGCGATGTCCTTTCGCAATGAAGGACTCCAAAATTGTACGGCATACTCCAGGTGCGGTCGGACAAGTGAGTTGTACAGGCACAGTACAATCTCCTGGTTCCGATAACAAAACTGGCGCTTAATATAGCCTAGCATCCTTTGGGACTTTTTCTCCGCCTCAATGCACTGTTTCGAGAACTTGAGGTCACTAGTGATTGTTACACCCAAGTCCTTCTCAGTGTCGGTGGATTCAATAGCAGTGCCCTTAAGGATATACTGAAATTGGGGGTTTCTGTGGCCGATATGCATCACTTTGCATTTCCCCACGTTTAAAGGCATTTGCCACGTGTCCGACCACTCCCCAATCTTCCCAAGATCTTCCTGCAGGCGGGCAGTATTTCCATCCTTTGCAACGTTCATACCAAGCTTGGTATCGTCGGTAAATTTGGAAATCTTGGCAACCATGTCACCCTTCATGTCGTTGACGTAGATGATGAATAGTAGTGGTCCCAAGACAGAACCTTGAGGCACCCCGCTAGTAACGGGCACCCACTAAGAAGACTGTCCATTCACCACCACCCGTTGCCGTCTGCCACTTAGCCAGTTCTCGATCCAGCCGGCTACCTTTCCGTCTATGCCCAGCGCTTGCACTTTCCGGAGAAGGCTGAGGTGTGGTACCTTATCAAAGGCTTTCTGAAAGTCTAGGTAGACCACATCCACCGCCTTGTCCCGATCGTGCTCACTGAAAACGAAGTGGAAGAATTCCACAAGGTTCGTCAGGCATGACCGTTGCCTTCGGAAGCCGTGCTGGGAACTCCTCAGTAGCAGGTTTGACTCTAAATACGACGTCATTTTGTCCACCATCATGCTTTCCATGAGTTTACCGACTATCGAAGTCAGACTGATAGGTCGATAGTTTGACGGATGGCTGGAGTCTCCTTTCTTAAAGATCGGAGTCACTTCCGCCTCACGCCAGTCTCTAGGAACGCATTTGGTCCGGATTGACATGTTAAAGATAGCGCACAGATGTCGTGATACTTCATCGCACACTTCCTTCAAAACCTTGGGTAGAAACTCGTCCGGTCCAGGGGACTTATTTGTCTTTAGGTCAGCGATCTTTTTCTTTATTTCTCCTTCGGTGAAGTCCATTGCCTCCAGCTTCTTCCCCGAGTAGGAATCCGTCTGCTGGGGGATGGGACCACATTCTTTAGTAAACACTGAAGAGAAGTAGTCGTTGAGGAGGTTATCATTTTTTGCATCTGAATGCTTTAATGTCCCCTCCTCGTTCCTTAAAGGGCCAATCGTTCGACGGATTGGTTTACGGCTGTTCACATATCCAAAGAACTCCTTGTGATTCTTTTTACAGAGCCTCGCCACTCAGAGTTCCTCAGACCGCTTAGCCGCCCTTATGCTGGACTTTACTCTCCTGGCTAGCCTCCGGTATTCGTCAAAGTCACCCAAGATCTCCGATTGCCGGTACATAGTTCTCTTCTCCCTAAGCAGTTGGCCGATTTCTCAATTAAACCACTTAGGTTGAACAGAAGACAGACGGGGGCATTTCAGAGGGATGAAACGCGATTGAAGACTCATGAATGTGGTTTTGAAACTATTCCACGAGTCTTCAACGGCATCGCACACTTCTAGCCTCACGTCAGTCAGTCCAGCTCGAAGGCTTGCAAAGTCTGCTCTTCTCAAGTCAGGTTTCTTTGATTGACTGGCAACAGACCTCACCTTCGGGATCTTGACGCTAAATCTAACTAGCTGGTGATCACTGCCACCGAGCTCTTCGCCTACAGAGATATCCTCAACGATATCATCCTCAGAGGTGAAGACCAAGTCGAGGATATTGTCTCCTCTCGTCGGTTCTCTGACCCATTGAGTGAGGAACTCGTTGTTCGTGAACTCCAGGAGTAGCGTGCTCTCGCCACAGGCTGCTCTGGTTTCCCAGTCAACTTGGCTGTTGAAATCGCCCATAACGATGCACACTCTGCCTTGAACCAGCTCATCCAGCAGCTGGTACAGTTCCCTGTCCTTCTCAACGGGTTAGGAAGGGGGTCTGTAAAGCAGCAGGGTCCTGTATCTGACAGGACCGATCTCTAAGTCAACGCCTAGGAGCTCGTGGTCGGATATAACGTTGGAGTTTGTAGATTTGATTGTATCCTTGACATACAACATTACACCGCCACCCTCTCTGTCTGGCCTATCTTTGTGGAAGAGTTGGTAGCCAGGAACCGTGAATTCGCCTTCAAAGTCTCGGTTTGAGGTTTTAATCCACGATTCTGTTATGGCTACCATTTCGGGTTCTTCCGTCGCTACGAGGCCACGGAGCTCAGGAAACTTGTTCCTGATTGACCTCGCATTGAACAGAAGAACTTTCAGGGAGTCCCCTAATGTAGGACTCCCTATACTCTTCCGTTTCCCGGCTTCTTGTTTGTCGCGGTGGCACCATTTTTGACAACCTCCGAGAAGGTTGTTTGGGGAGTGACTTGGGCGTACTGGCGTACGTCCGCCTTCCCAATGGGCCGGACACTCCTTTGGGTACGCTCCACGACATCCTGGATGAGGTTGGCTAGGAATGCCTTGCCCTTAAACGAGAGGTGCACCCCGTCCCTTTGGTAGAGGTCCTTTCTACCATAGAATATGGCGTACGGGTTTACAAAAAAGACACTCTCAGCCGTACAGAGGTCTGAAAGGTGCCTGTTTGGCGACATGTTTCTCAAGTGGGCAGTCCAGCTTGGACCCCACCTCGGGAGCATCCCCACCACGACGCGTCTGCGGGTTTTCAATCCACAGTCGTCGACAGCGCCCATAACTGTCCTCATAATCTCACCTGTAGGGCCTACCCTACCTCCTCTGAGGTAAAGGTCGTTGCCACTTACCATAAGGGCAACGACTGAAGTCTCTGAAATCTGAGACTTCTCGGCCTCAGCTCTTACCTGCTTATTCCTACAGCCTGGGATGCAGCTCACCTTAACGCTTGTGCGAAGGCGGGCCGCTAGCAGGGGCTTCAGACCCCGTGCTTGAGAATCACCAATAAGGGTGACTCTTTCATATTTGTCTGCGGACGACTTAGTCTTTCCTTTCGGAGGCGACTTGCCGCTTTCCTCTTGTATCTCTATTTTTTTTTCTTCTTCTTCTTATTCTTCCTCTTATTCTTCTTCTTGACTTCCTTTGTTATCTCTTCGTTTGTTTCCCGTTTCTCTTCTTCTGCTTCTACTTTCTCTTCTTCGGCGCCATATGGGACTGGTTTTATAGAAGGAGGAACATTGACGTATCGAACATTGTGCTTGTTCTTGCGATTGATGCCTTTCAAATTTGTCACATCATTTGGACACCAAATACTTTTCCTTTTCTTATTTCTTCAATCCTGGAAATTTTCCACACATGTTTTACAGCAAATATGAGGAGTAAATGGCTTGTCCTGGTCCCCTAGTTTAACTCCAAAGTTGACATGATATGCCGTTTTCACAAAATGAGTAATTTTTGCTTGACGGTCTGAAAGAGTGACATGTCCACAGATGTAACAAAACCTATTCGGATGATTCTTACACGTACGATCCATTGTAATGCAAATCTACACCTGAAAAGATGAATAAAATAGGTTATTAATGATTACTCAACACTAGTCATGGCAAAACAGAAGTAATAATCTGTTGGATGATAACGCTATTTTGGAATATACGTTCTAATATAAATAGAGCGTATCTTAAAAACCAGACCTGACCAAAGAAAACTAATTATATTCTTAAATTTAGCATACAAAACTGATTCTAAATCAGTTGGAAAATCTATGACCTTTGAAACAAAGTTTTGAAGCGCAGACCGACCAGCGCATTTGGAGGGAGCTTAGCCTATGTGTGTCTGGAAATGTGTAGCTTAGTCATGGCAAAAGACGATGACCGTGGACGAGGTCTCTTCGCGGGGACTTAAATAAGTGTGGAAGATCGTAAGGACCTGGGTGAAGGCGGGTAGAGTAGCAGCAGGGTGAGAGAAGGCAAAAGCGGTAAAATAGGTGGTTGGGGCAGCAGAAGGGGTGCGGAAACAGTAGTATAAGGTGTGTGGGGGTAGTAAAAGTGGGTGGGGACAGTAGAAGGCGGCCTTAGAAGGGAGTGGGGGCAAGAAATGGGTTGGGACAGAAAGGAACTTAGGCCAGAGCCGAGGCTAGGGCATGGATTTGAGGAATGGGGAGAGCAGGGTAGGCAGCAGAAGAGGTGGTGAGACAGGAGAAGGAGCTGGAAATTAAAGGGGTGGGTTGGAACGGGTTTGTTTACCTTGGTGTGGAGAGAGGTGGTGGCCTTCTATTTTATATGGTCTTGTATAAAAGTGTACATCGTCTCGGGGAAGATGATCTGCCCTCGTCCATTTACAGCGTAAAGCAATTTAAGGCTGTGGCGTAAAAGCATGGTTTTTCTCCAGTCATAGCTTTTGTCGCCACGGAAAGCACGATGGCCAGTTGTGATTAGGAATTGCCTTATTGTGGTGGTGTGGGTGTCGATTGGGGGCTCTTGCTGGCCCCTGGTGCGCCGGCAGCTGTGATATATGCTCTTGCATGAATGTAGGGGGCGGGGTGATGGCGAGGGTGAGGGCAGAGTTGGAGAGGTTGGGTGAGAAGGTGGTGTTGGGTGAAGTGGGAGCGTGTGAGAGAGAAATATATTGCGGTCTCCTTACCTTCAGAACCGCAGCCACGCGCTTTTTCTATAGATATGGACATATGTTTAGCGTAACGAGGCTGCCGCCAAAGGTAATGCATTGGAGGGTGGTGCTGGTGCAGTCAGTGTGAAAATGCCTTTTCACACTGCATTTGGAGCAGACGCGGTCTCTTCTACATGTGCTGGTCTGGTGTCGTCATATAGCGTCGTAGGCATTGATATGGTATTATATTGTGTTGTGTTTGTGAGAGTGTCAAAGACTTTGATGCATTGGTCCAGAATCCTGTTTATATGTCTCTCATCGGAGAGAGTGATGATCACCCATTGCTTAATGGGGTTGAAATAAAGATTTTAGCTGGCGATTTCGCCGTATTCATGTTTTAGTTTCGTAAGGAGCTCACTAATGGATAACTAACCAGATGGGGCTGATTCTTCGTACGCGTATTTGGTGTTGCTTGTTGATGGCATCTGGCTGTTTTGTGTAGTGTTGTTTTTCATCCAGAGTATCTTTTGAAATTGTGTGAAAACTGTGGGCGTCTAATGTAGATCGGAATATAAATGACTATACTGGCTGTGAGTTTATAATGTTCATGTTCGGTGTGTCGAGTGTGTTCGAGAGTTTAAGTGTCTCTAAACGTGCTACTGTGCATTTCGTGCAGTTCGTGTGTACTAGTCTTAGTTTTTTTTCGTCACCAATTGCGAGGTATTGTATAAACTGCTTCTAAAAGTTTATCTTTAAGTGCGAGAGAAATCCCCTCCTCCGTCGCTAATTGCCCATATGAACTACGACTCCGAATGATATGATGAGGTGGATGAAGTATGGACATGTTTGGGTTCTTCTAGAGGGGTGAGTCATCACAACGTGAGATGACATGAGTTAAATATAAAGAAAAGGAAAAGGATGACTGTGTTGAATCACAGAGATCGGGTATTAAGAGAGGAAAATGGTGCGGAAAAACTTAAGAGGGGAAAGGAAAAATTAAAAGCCGGTGGTTAGACACCGATGCGTCGTGTTTTTGTATGTTTAGGTAGTGGTTTGTATTATATTGGGGCGTCAGTAGGGGGAAATGGAAAGGTGAGGAGCGAGTTAAGGAAACGTGATACTTATGATGCTGCTAAATTATGTATATGTAGGTATTAGTTTTGAGTAATCGAGAGCTGCTGGGTATCTCAACTCCAACGCAGCGTGTTTTCTGGCGTGTATCTGGGTGTATGTAGTTTCTCTTGCTAGTTTTCCCACCTATTTTTTAAACAGGTGTAGGTGTATGTTTTGAGTGGTGAGTTTGTTTTTTTCGCGTATAGTGGACATGAGTGTGTATCGAGGCGAGCGACATGTGCCTTTCAGCGCAGAGCTATGAAAACGCAGTGCTTCCTTTTCTATGTATGACTTGTAGTGTGACTGTAATTGGTGCGTATGCTAGGAGTGGTCCAGCTAGTATTTTCTATGTGTATTTTTAGTTTGCGGGTGACATGCAGGGTAAAAACTGCGTAGCATTTCTTTACGTGTTTTGCCTTGTTTAATGATTTGGTGAAGGTCGAAGCATAATTTTTTATCGAATGTGGCCCTGTATATCTTCGTGCGAAGTTTGTCTATGATTCTTGTGGGGGTTGGATAGTTTAAGTCTAGTGTAAGTATGTATATTTTTATGTTATGCATGTAATGACCTCGCGTGCCGTAGAGTTTCGCCTGTGTCTTCAAAGGATTCCTGGCTATAAGTCACTTGTCGTTAAGTATCATATGTGCACGGTTGCACGGTGGGCGATTCTATCTGGGCCTTGGTCGGAGACGAGAATGGTCTTGTCGTCAGCGTAGGACAATGTGTGTGTCTGCAGTTTTTCGGTTGTCGTGGAGTGTGGTTTGTGTATATTATATAGTGTATGCGAAAACGCGCTATCCTTTGGTACGCAGGCACGTGCTGTAAATGGATGTGATACCTTCTGTCTTTAAGGTAGTGGGAGAGAAGCTTTGTGGTGCAGAGAGGGAAGTCTCTGTTGTTGGCTAGTTTCAAACAAAGACTCTCGTGCTACACCTTGCCGAATGCCTTATCCACATTCTTGCTGGTTGTTTTTCTCGAGCTTGTCGTGCTTTTTGCCTGATATTATAAACTATGGTCACAACTGCTTGAATGGACCGTATCTCCAAAGCCATATTGACATGAGGAGCACAAGTAACTTCCATACATAAAGTTCCTGAGGCGGTTGTAATAAAGTTTATCTGTAGCGAATCAACTCTGGTATGTGCTAACCATTATTAGACATTAGCCATAGTTAGTCCGTTAGGCTAATCAGAGCAGAATTGTCGTTGATAATGTTCTTACTGCTGTTAGAGCAAGCAACTTATTAGTCCGGTGGGCTAACCGTGGCAGAAATTTGCAATCGAAGATAATTAAAATTCCATGATTTTACTTTACTCTAACTTATTCACAATTTCGACATAACTTCATTCGAAACAATTTATATTATTAAAAAAAATGAAAACATGTAAATACTTATAACAAATTCCTTATTCCGTATGCTGAACTGTAATAATTTGAATAACGATATTCTAAATCAAGTCGATAATTATTTGTAAAAGGTCACTAAATATTTTAAATTTGAATGGGTCATTAATTTGGAAAGTCTATCCTTAGAGCTCTTAAGATAGTTCAAGTTGCAGTTCCTTTTATTACTTCGTAGCTGAGTGGTCAACCAATACACGGGCCACGCATGCGTGAGGTCGATGGTTCGAGATCCGGTGAAGGCTGATTAGTGAAGGCTCATAAGTGGTCAAAGTGTTGCTTTGGGTACTTTATAATTAAAAGTTACCGACTACTCGAGTGTGGATGGGAAGAGTAAACGTTTAAAAGACCTCTGTTTATTAATTCGGTAAGTCTTTCCTCATAGCTATTAGGAAAGTCGAATTTGTGTTTGCTTTTATTCCTTTGTGGCTCAGTGGTAAACATCCGCGCCTCGCACACAAGAAGACGCGGGTTCGACCTGCAGGACCACTGCAGACTCCCTCGCAGTGAAGATCGGAGGAAAATATTTCGACAAGCTCGTCGACAGATGCTGAGATTGGTATCGAAGAGCCATATGATCACTAGAGCAGAAATGCAAAAATATTTGTGCAATTACGAAAAGAACAATTAGTAATGATCTCAGTAGGCGGTCAGCTATACGAGTATGAAACCCTTTGTTCGAAAAACAATTGGTCAAAAACTGCTGTTCGAAAACATTATTCGAAACCCGTTGTTTGAAAAAAATTATTTGAAACTATTGTTCGAAAACAATATTCGAAAAATAATTATTCGAAAACATTATTCGAAAACCGTTGTTTTAAAAAAATTATTCGGAAAACGCTGTTCTAAACCAATTATTCACAAACCTTGTTCGAAAAACAATTATTAAAGCGTTGTTCGAAAAAATATTAAAAATCGTTGTTCAAAAAAGAGTTGTTTGAAAATACAATTGTTCGAATGAACAATTTTTCTTATTATATCTAAAATAAATAATGAAAATCAGGAAATTAGAATAAATATCTAGGTCATAGAGACTTTAAAAATAGAAGTTGCTAGATCCACTGATGCAACTATTTCCTATATCGTTTTAAAGTTTAGTTAGCTTCTGCGTCCCATAAAAAAATAATTGAATTACCTATATATGTATATTTCACGCCTTTTAAATAATTCTATTGCCATAAAGAATTTTAGAAATTGATTATAATTTCCTAATTTTCGAAATCATTATTTATTTTCGATATAATTTGAAAAATTACTCTTTCGAACAACTGTTGCTTCGAAAAATTGAATTTTCGGACAATTTTATTTTCGAAAAACTGTTTTCTAAACCATTGATACCAAACTCTCTTCAAGGCAGGGTTTAGGAGGACTAAGGGAGGAAGATGAGCGTGATACTTAGCTAAGATCATTGCACATCGTTGGAATGAAAATCAGGAAAGTATGATCGATCACCCATGCGATATAGACAAGAAACTTAGGAGCAGAATGGAACATAAGGATCACAATCGCCACCATATGTTCAGGAAGGGGGAAAGACAAGAAGAAAACATGGCATATAAGTTCTTGTAGATAAGAAGAAGGGCTTTAAAGGCCATTTTGTAAAGGATCTGCAGCCAGGGCAGTTAATGAGCATGGATACGGAAACGAGAGCGAGAGAGAGAGGAATTGAGGAGGAATGATCGGGCAACGTCCAATACGGCGAGGTTCATGGGCGGAGGGTAACTCTGTTGGAGAGGAACGCAAAAGAATTGGACGAATGATTGGTTGGTGGTGGGGTGAGTAGGGCCTAAAAAGGAAAAAGTGATGTGTAATAAGCTTAAAGACTGTGTGGATTGTTTTTGTTATCAGAGGATTCGAATGGTGTGAGATTTAGGGTCAGATTTTACTTTTGTCTGTAAGAGTGAGTAACAAGGGTCTAGACGAAAAAGGCAGCAAAAGGAGAAGAACACGCAGGACAAAATTTCGAATAATTTGACGGGGTCAAAATGACCACGACTCGGGTACACTGAGAAAAAATTAAAGTAATCTTCACAAAAATAACTGAAGCTACTAAAACCATTTTGATTCGAGGCAAAAACTAAACGGCGTGGGGCAGTTTATGAACGAATTAAATACACTGAGGTTGACGAGCAGATTATAAAATAAGTCATGGTATTTTCTAGAGCATAGAATATAAAAGTGTTATTAAAACTATTTAAAACAACGAATCATTATGACATGAAACAAGTCATAGTAGGAACGGATACGGCTAAAATTACAGATGACAAAAAAAGTAGTCTTGCCACAGACATCAGCGACATGAGCTTTGAGAAATACTTGGCTATTTAAGGTGAGGCGCATCTTTTTATGTCATATATTATCACTAAGATTAGGAAAAGCAGCAATATAGTTTTATAGCGAACCACATTCAAAACAAGATCCAACACCTCAGATTTTTCATGGTTATGGTTCATAAAATGGTTCGAGAGCCATCCAGTAACTCTGCCGTGCACAAATAGACTTATTAAGAGTCTGAAGAAATTTCGACAGCGAGAAAGAGACGAAGACGTAGACCAAAGCGACGAATAATAATGACAACGGGAAATGTAGCGCACCGGGAACGAAGCAATGCGGAGCACCTAAGCGCACATACGCTGCTCTTATATAGAATAATCCAAATAGGAACTGATTGCAATATGATATGTAACATCGTGACCAGTAAATGACGGGCGCGAAACCCTAAGAATTCATGAAACCAGGGGATTAAATGTACTAGAATGGAAGTTTAGTCAGCATCGATCACTCGGCAAAGGCTGCCAACTTCATTTATGAGAGTGGTTTCAGTGTTGAGTTCACCCCTGAAGACAATGGAAAATCTCATCAATATTGGAAAATGATATGTAATCAAGGAACAAGGCTGACATCAGCCATCCAAGAGCTATAGAAAGATCCCGAGTTGAAATATTTGGTGTTAACAAGCAGTTTGGGTGCAGCAGGAGGAGGAAATAGAAAATATACCAGAGTTTAAGGAGAAGAACATGGTGAACCTGACGATGGAGAATTGGAAGTTCAAGCAGTAAACATGTTTTTTTTTAAAGGAAAAGGGGAGAGTTTAGTTCCTCAAGGGATGCAGAAGTGAGAGAGAGAGTGAGACAGACAGACAGAGATGAGTTAAGGAGAATGTTAGGCCAAAGTACCATATGTCGAGGCTCATAAGTTGAGGATAACCATATGGATGGAGAAAAACGGAAAGATATTGGAAGAATTAGGGAGTGGCTAGGGCCTAACAGGGAGACAGGGGTGCGTAATTAGCTTAAGGAATGTTCGTGCATTGCTTTTGTTATCAGAGGATACGAATGTTTGCTTATGTGCACCCATGTTGTTCATGTATCAATAGCTTTCATAGAACTCATGCTTGCTTATGTACACGCATGTTGTTCACGTATCAATATTGAGTTTCCATACAACTCATACTTGCTTATGTGCACGCATGTTGTTCACGTATCAATAGCTAACCTGGAACTCATGCTCGCTGATGTACACGTATGTTATTCACACATCAATAGCTTACATAGAATTCTTGTTTGTTTATGTACAGGAATGCTGTTCACGTATCAATAGCATACATGGAACGCAATGCTTGCTTATATGCACGCATGTTGTTCACGTATCAATAACTTACATGGAACTCATTCTTGTTTATGTGCACGCATGATGTTGACGCATCAATAGCTTACATGGAACTCATTCTTGCTTATGTATACCCATGTTATTCACGTATCAATAGCTTACATTGAACTCATGCTCACTTATGTGCAGGTATGTTGTTCACGCATCACAGCTTACATTCAATCCATACTTGCTTATGTGCACGCATACTGTTCATGTATCAATAGCTTTCATAGAACTCATACAGTACTTACTTATGTATACGCATGTTGTTCACGTATCAATAGCTTACATGGAATTCACGCTCGCTTATGTGCACGCATTTTGTTCATGCATCAATAGCTTACATGGAACTCATGCTCGCTTATGTGCATGCATTTTGTTCACGCATCAATAACTTATATTCAACTCATACTTGTTTATGTGCACGCATGTTGTTCACGCACCAATAGCTTATATGGAACTCATGCTTGTTTATGTGCACTTAGGTTGTTCACGTATCAATAGCTTACATGCAGCCCCTGGCAATTCCACACAACACATAATCTCCATTAAATGAATCTTTGGTTAATCTTTCACACCACAAAGTTCATGTGTTTTAGTGCTGGTATCAGTGATGTGGATCAGGTATTTTGTAGTCATGTATTTTAATCTTTTCTTCCATACTTCCATGCATTTATACCTGAATTACCTACATCCCATTTCCACTTCACCAACCACCATTTCCATCCTTTCCCTCCTTCTAATGCTCTCCCCCTCCTCCCCCACAATGGCATATAATTTGCCCCTCTTGGTCCTGACCGTGACCGTGACGTCATAACTCAAAAGCCGATCATTTCCGACCTCGCCTCTAATGCACTTTTCGCGTTCCCCTTTTTTACAAACCATTTCGGAGTGTCTGCGGGTGTGGGTGAATGAATGAGTGGAGTGTGAGTGCGTTTGTGAATAAAGGGCAGGGGAATGAAGGAGTTCATGGGTGAATAAGCTAGTTATTCTTGTGTGTAAATGAAGGAGTGAAGCCAGGGAATGAAGGAGAGGGTGTGTGAATGAATGACCGCAAGCGGGGAATGAAGAAGTGCGTATGCGAATGAAGGTTGCAAACGTGGAATGAAGGAGGCGTGTGTGAATGAAGGACTTCAACCGGGAAACGAAGGAGTGTTTGTGTGAATGATGTAGTAATCTCGTGTATAAATGAAAAGGCGGTGTGATGTTCGTACATGCGGGAATGAAGCAGTAGTATAATGTACGAGTGTAATAACAATGTTGTGTATGTGCGCGCGTTTGTGAATTAAGTGCTCTCATGCGCTTTTGTGTATGAATGAACGAACCTACCCATATGCGTGTGCATATGTAGGAATTGATTAGCATGGATTAGCGCCAGAATTGAGATAAAGGGGATAACTAGTCGTATCTTCTCCTTTTTTATTCATAACCTTCTTTGCTATTCTTTTTTTGCGCATCCGTTTACATTTATGAGTCCCGTCGCCTATTGTGATTTTGTGGTGCTTTATTTTATATGTTAAATAGTTAGGCTAAGTCAGTGTCTCTTCTCGCCTCTTGTGATTTTTAGGTGCTTGTATTTTACTTGTTAATTAGTTTAGGGGAGGCTTAAGATAAGTGTCGCCTGTCGCCTATTGTGATATTTAGGTGCATATACGAGGGGTGGTCAATAAGTTTTGTGAATCAGTAGGGTAAAACAGAGGAAGAGGGATGACTGTTATGGGGGTGTTAGGACAAGTTATTGCAAGTCAGGACCTGCAGCCGCACGCTCCTGCCTCGTTTATTTAAAAAGCAGTAGCTGATCGCAGATCGTCAGTCACAAATTTTTCAACAATGGAGAAGGTTGAGCAGCGCGCAGTGATCAAATTTTTGACCAAGGAAGGCAAGAATGCAAAAGAGATCCATGAACGCATGGTTGCAGTGTGAACCGACACTGCCCCTTTCTCTGTAACCATTGCTCGCTCGAATAGGGAGTTCCGCCATGGTCGTGAGTCCCTTGAAGATGACTCCCATCCAGGAGGCCGTCAGACGTGACCAACGAGGACAATGTGGCCCGTGTGGAGAGGATGATCCTCGAAAATCGACGGGTGAAGGTAGAATAAATCGAGCGAGAACTTGGAATATCACATGGAAGTGTTATCAACATCATCCACGACGATTTGGCCATGACCAAGGTCTCTGCCCGTTGGGTCCCTAGAAAACTCACGCCCCATGATCGACTTCAACGTCGTCAAAGTCCACAATGCCAGAGTTGCACAAGCTGCCCTGCGCGAGTGCGGATTCGAGGAGCTTAACCATCCCCCCTAAAGTCAAGACCTGGCCCCTAGCGACTACTTTTTGTTCCGCCAGCTCAAAGCTGCACTGCGTGGACGCTGGTTTGGGGACGATGAAGATGTCCAGCTCGCTGTCCAGGAGTGGGTTGAACAGCAGTCGGGAGATTTCTGTTTGTCGGGAGTTCGAAGCCTCAGGGACAAGTGGCGCAAGTGCATTGAAGTCGAGAGTAGTTATATTGAAAAATAATAAAACACTTTTCCTCATATCTCGTTTCTTTATATCCGAATTGCAAAACTTATTGAACGCCCCTCGTATATATGTTAACTACTCGAGTCTATGTCAGTGTATCTCGCTGCTTATTTCGATTTCTATGTGTTTGTATTTAACATGTTATTTAGTTCAGAATAGGGTTAAGCTAAGTCAGTGCAACCGGCGTTTAGTGTGATTTCTAGGGGCTAGTATTTTACATTTTAATTAATTTAGGCGAGGATTAAGGTAGGTCAGTGATTTTGTCACCTATTGTGATTTTCAGATGTTTGTATTTTATATGTTAATTAGTTTAGTTTAATATCAGAATAGATCAGTGTCTCTTGTGGCTTATTGTGATCTTTAAGTGTTTGGATTTTACATTTTAATTCGCTTAAGCTAATATTAGGCTAGATCAGTGCCCCTTGTGAATTTTAGGTGCTTGGATTTTTACATGGTAATTAGTTTAGGCTAAGATTAAGCTAGATCAGTGTGTCTCGTCAGCCATTGTGATTTTTAGGTATTTGTATTTTGAATGTCAATTAGTTGAGGGCAGGGTTATGTTAGGTCACTTTCTCTCGTCGCCTATTGTCATTTTAAGGTGTTTTATTTTACTTGCTAATTAGTCAAGGGTTTTTTGGCTAGATACTTGTGACTTGTCACTAATTCTGATTTTTAGGTGTTTCACTGTACAAAGTAGCTTAGTTCAGGCTTTTTAATACTTGGTTCGTGTATCACGTTGCCTATTGCGATTTTTAGGTGTTTGTATTTGACATGGTCATTTGTTCACGTAAGGTGCAGTTTAAGTTTGCGGTTTGGGTTTATGGGTAAATAAACCCATGTAAATAAAATGCAAATATCAAAAATATGCCAATTAGCGGCGAGACCCATGAAATTCAACGGGTCTTTTTGCCTATATATATATATATATATATATATATATATATATATATATCTGTCTGTCTGCCTTTCTCTCTCTCCCTCTCTGTCTTTCTCTCTCTCTGTCTCTCTCTCTCGCTCTCTTTCTACCACTGAGTGAAAATGCATGACTTGTAGGTCCTCTCCCCTGGGAGGTGAGTCGCATTTTCTTTAAGAAAAATTAGTTTCTTACTCTAATTTAGGTTAATTTGGAAAGTGATACATTAGACTAAACTAATCTAGATTATTTCACACTTTCAAACTTATCAAACTAGAAGAAAAAGCAGCTTGAAATACGGCTGGTGGGGTGACATATAGAAGAGAGCCTGAAAATGGCCTTACGTTTTACATCAGTTGTCCTTTCTTAATGCGCCCCTTTGATTAACTCATTATCACTGCCTTATCATCATCAGATTTTGGTGTTAATTATTTTACTGTTTCTAAAATCAATATTTAATAAAAATAATAATAATAACAATAAGCATATTTTTATTGTCCTATTTGAGGGCACGGTTCTTCAAATAACACCTGTCTACCAACTAAGCAAAGGCACGGTTTAAGGTACCAACTGAGGGGGAGGAAAGTATCGCAACAAGCAGATCAAACCACAGATTAGGGAGTGAATAACATAAAGCACGATCGATGATGGCCTAGAAATGGCTATGAATATCAAGCAGTATTGAAACAGAGTCTGAACGTATGCCCCTTGTTGGAAACCATTTAGAATATTGTATAGTTCAGGTTTACACCCATTTTTTAATAGTGATTAGAGCCATTTAGTGTTTTTTTCCATGTGTTGTATCATACATTTTTAGTACCTTTCTTTTGTTGTTAAGGGTCCTTTCAAAAAAGCGATATTTTCTTTGTTGAGGTTCATTTTCGTGCCATATCTCTAATGTTGAGTGATACTTTAGTGCCACATCTTCGTGTTCTGTTTTTAACACTTTATTCTCATTGTTGATGGTTATTTTATTACTATATTTTCGTTATTGACGGACATTTTAAATGTCCTTATCGTAATGTGACATTATATTATATTAATACCATATTATATCTATGGATAAGGGACTAATAACTTAAACGAGAACCGACAAAGGGGTGGAACGCCATGAGTTTCAACGCGCAGAGCTGCGAGAAAAGCGTGAAAGACGAGGTCAGGTAAAATTTGGGTAATGGCACAGCTCAAGGTTATTTAAAGAGGCATGTACAAAAATATAATTTAATTTACATAAAATAAGAGAAGCAATGGGCAAAATTATATTGGTAAATGGGGGGGGTGAATTGCAGAGTTATGCATCAGACTCTGAAGTTAGAAATTAATGCGTTACAGAAGGAGACTATTCCAATAGGGAGGATTAACTCAAATGGGTTGCTGAAGGGGGGGAGGGGTTAGCTTACGGAGGATTCCGGGTGAGACGCCAGGGTAAGGTTTCACGGATGTCTTCTGCAGGCAATAAACGTGAGGGCGAGGGCACTCGGAGCTTCTGAGCGGGAAGTTGACGTGATGAAGGTTCTCCAAGGGGTGGGGGGTAACGTCTGGTCCTGGGGAGAGTATTTCGGCCGCTCGAAGACGAGGAGGGAGCGAGGAGGGCTTCCACACGAGTTGATGAGTAGAGTCAGAAAAATCGCTCGGTGTCGATCGTCATAAGGAAATACCTCACTAGCTGGGCTAATTCCAACGACTCGAAAAGTTCAGCCGTCACTTTGCTTCGTTGTTAAGCACTTGACTTGAAACTAGGGGAAATGCATCTTGGATCCTGGCGGGACTCCTCAACTCTGTATCTCCCACCTAGAAGACGAGCCCTATATATCCGAGGCTCCCCCCGCAGGGGTGGGGGAAACATGGGGTGTTTGGCCAGCGCTACTCTCGAATGGCCTCGAACCTTCACGCCCAGGCGATTCTAACCCGCGAAAAGGTTGTCCGGGGTGGACGCGGTTCGAGGCTACCGCTTGCGGCGGGGGGAGGGGGAGGCTTACCAATTTAAGCCTAACCAAATTCTAGAATTTTCTTCAACGCATGGACGTCACTTCCGTGCTGGAAAAGAAATTCGACGTAGAATTCCCCCTCAGTCATACACCCCTCGTTTTAGGTTAATTTAAATGCCATCTCAATGCTTCTGAGGTACATTGTTAGTATCATATCTTTTATGCTGAAGCTAGATTTTGTGCCATATTCCCACTGTTTTAAAAGAAATTTCAATTCCTTGTGGACGTAATTTTTAAGTTCACCATTGGGTGCCATGTTCAGTTGTAATTGACTTGATCCTCCGAGGATGAGCGGCATCTAGATATCCTCAATGTCGGGTTGCTATGGTATGAATTTTATTACTAAAAAATATTTAATTTTGAAGAATCAGAGGAAGAACAAGGAAAGAATTAAAAAAAGCTAGAATGAAAAAATAAGCTAACCATGGTTGGAATTACTGACCCGGAAAAAAGAAAAACACTATCTCTAATCTTTGATATCAAATTTTATTAGAGCGGAACCTTTCCCCAGGTCAACGTCAAAATCATAGGGGAAATTTATAATACTAGAGCCTATAACCACGTCTCATTCCCCCAAGAACTTTTATTCCGAGTCTCAATGAATGAATTAAAAAAACAATTCCTACACTTTTGTAACTAAAAGCCCTCCAGGCGGGAACTTCTTCAGAATTAATATTAACTTAATTGTTTTAAATCCATTAAACACAAACTTCAACTCCCAAAAGAAAAAGTTCAGCTTGACTTTCATCGTCTACCGACGATTGCTCTCCGCTCATCTTCGTTTCCTCGTCCTCTCCCTTCCGTCTCTTACCCTCCACACACTCTCCTCCTCTTTACGACGGCACCCTGCGCCCTCTTCATTAAAATTCATTAATTCCTTCTTCTCCGAGGGTCAAATTGCCCTGGAAACGTATTGCCTCTTCGGGCCCCCTTCTTTTCTAGGCTGCTTAACCTCCTGCCGGCGGCGTAGAAGAGCTTTTGTCTGATTCTGTAGACCGTTTGCCTCTGAGGACACAAACGAAGTCGGTTTAGTGGTCATTTCGCGCGGAATTTGAGCGCGAAAAACGAGCATTCGCGCCAAATTCTCCGTCTTTTCAGCTTCGATCTTCTCGCTTCATTCTCTGAGTCTGCGTATATGTGTTTATCTTTTGCTAACCTCTTTTTTTATAATTTTGTCTCTCTTCTTATCTCTCTCAACCTCTCTTTCCCCAGAAACACCCTCGGAAATTTAACAAGATAACAGAACTGATTTTTTTTCTCATAAGACAATGAGTATATCTAGATTAAAAGGAAGGGGCCTATACAAAAATATACGCAATCACATCTCAAATGAAACAGACGTGAGTTTATAACTTAATGTATGTATGTATGCGTGAAAACCTCTCACCTGGAGACGAATAGGTTAAATAACCTCCATTGTGAGTATAAAATAAACGAATAATTTCACAATTAAGGCAAGCCGTCTCTTCAATCCATTGGCCCAATTCTCCTTAATTTTATGAGAGTGCTCTATATAACACGGTTAAACCAGTCATTGCTTAACGTTGCCGATGCCGGTATTCTCGGATATTCGGTTACGATATCAGCGGAAATTCACGTACGGAAGCGCGTTTTGTGAGAGAATTTAAATTAATCCTCTCGCAAATATTGGAGATCTATTATTCTAATAAAGTGAGGAGCAATGTGAAGACATCTCCGCTATAATGTGAGAAAAGAAGATTTTACGAGTTGACTCTCTATAAAATGCATACGAATGCCATGTGGTGGCATCTACAAAACGACTAGTCTCGCCACAAGGTAAAACCCAACAAGATGCCTGGTATTGCCACAAAATGGCACTCTACATAATGCCTTGTGTTGCCATAAGATTGCACTCCATAAAATATATCTCGTTGCCACAAGTTGACGCTACGCATAATGCATATAACTGCCATGTCATGGCACCTACAAAAAGATTAGTCTCTCTACAAGGTGAAGCTCGAACAACTGTTAGTTCCACAAGGAGGCACTCCACCTTGCTTTTCCACTAGATGCCACTCTACAAAATACTAATTTCGTGACCATTTTACCAAATTTCCCAACTAAAAGAACCCCATTCAACCACTACTCAACTCTCGCGGTACCATGATTGGGTGTTCGAGTGCCACTTAGGACAAATGTCACCCTTAACCATTCTCAGACTAAAGGGCAGTCACTTTTCAGCGTTTCCTCCATGAGTGGCAACGACTTCCCTTTTCCATTGACGTTTCCAAAGCTTCGATCAATCACGGTGCCAATGGCGAGATTGACATAACTTCCTATTGCCATAAGTAGTTTCTTCCTTTCATTTCTCGAGTTACATATTCTCGCCTCGTTTCCTGACAATTTTCTTTATATAATTTTCCTTAAGTACATTTTAGTGTACATTTCCTCTATTCTTTCTTTCAGTTTTTTAATTATCTTTCTTTATCATCAATCGTTACTTTTCATTATTCCTTCTTATTTATTTTTGTCTCTTGATTGTATTTTTTTTGTTTTTGTCTTCTATTTGGGATTTTCTTTGTTTGTGTCCCAGATTTGTTTGTTTTTATTTTGGTATCCCATTTGTGGGGTTTCTTTGTTTTGGCCTCCTATTTGGATTTTTACTTGTCTTTTGTCTTTGTTAGTTTCGATTTTTGTTTCCCATTTGTGTGGTTTCTTTATTGTTGTCTCCTAATTAGAGTTTCTTTGTTTTTGTCTCCTATTTGTTGTCTCTTATTTCAGTTATTTCTTTATATCTGTATTATATTTGGGGGTTTCATTGTTTTTGTCTCTATTTTTTATGTTTGTCTCGTATTTTGAGGATTTCTTTATTTTTGTCTCCTATGTGGGGTTTTCTTCGTTTTTGTCTCCTATTTGGTGGTTTCTTTGTTTTCTCCTATTTGGATTTTTCTTTTATTTTTGCTCCTATTTAGAGTTATGTCTTTTGTCTCCTATTTGGTGTTTTTAATTTTTTTTCTCATATTTGTGCAGTTTCTTTGTTGTCTCCCTTTTGGTTTTATTTTTGTCTTCTATTTGGAGTTTTTCATTGTTTTTGTCTGTTATTTGTTATTTTATTATTTTCTCGTATTTCGAAGATTTATTTATCTTCGTCTCATCTTTTGGGGCTTCTTTTTCCTCCTATTTGAGGGGAGAGGGGGTCTTTGTTTTTTGGTACGCGTTTTTTGGTTTTACCACCCTAACACACAGTCCCACGCCTATCTAAGTGGGGCTCAACAGCCTAATTTCAGATAGGCACTCCATCTGACAACTAAGCACACCCGATGTGGCTTAACTTCGCTCAACGAGTCTTTCTATCCGGCTAGGACCCCCCCTCTCTCACCCCTAGTTGCTTTGCACTCAAATCATTTTCTAAATAGCAAAGCAAAGTACTCTGGTTCCCGTTTAACTAAAAAGCCCAAATCTGAATTAAAATTATTTGTTAACAAACCAAAAAGAAATTTAAGAAAAAAAGAAAACAATAACATTAAATTGTCATTTTCTCGTAATTATTTCTAGTGACAGTTTCATTTCAATTTAAGCCTCTTCGGATTATCTAATTGTAACTTAGTTCTTGTTGATGTGACTTGAATACGAAGTTGTGGTCAGAGGAACGGACAATTTAATGTTTTGGTCCCTTAGTTTATTCAATTGCCTTTTATTAAATTATCATTATTAAATTGAATATTAAATTGTCTTTATTAATTTTCTTTTATTAAATTTTAATTTTTTAGATTGTATTTTAGAAAATATATCTATTAAATTGTCTTTATTAATTTTCTTTTATTAAATTTTCATTTATTAAATTGTATTTTATAAAATATATCTATTAAATTGTCTTCATTAAATTTCCTTTATTAAATTTTGTTTTTAATTGTATTTATTAAGTTGTCTGTATTAAATTGCTTTTTATTACATTTTCTTTATTAAAATGACATTTTAAAGGTAGTTATTATATTTGATTTGATTAAAATGTCCTTTATTAAATACATATCCTTTATTAAATTGTATTTATTAAATGTCTTTTAAATTATAAAATTGTATTTATTAAATTATCTTTTTTAAATTGCCTTTTATTTCCTTTATTAAATTGTATTTATTAAATGTCTTTTAAATTATTTTAATTGTATTTTTTTAATTATATTTTTTAAATTGCCTTTTATTTCCTTTATTAAATTGTATTTATTAAATGTCTTTTAAATTATAAAATTGTATTTATTAAATTATCTTTTTTAAATTGCCTTTTATTTCCTTTATTAAATTGTATTTATTAAATGTCTTTTAAATTATAAAATTGTATTTATTAAATTATCTTTTTTAAATTGCCTTTTATTTCCTTTATTAAATTGTATTTAATAAATGTCTTTTAAATTATAAAATTGTATTTATTTAATTATCTTTTTTAAATTGCCTTTTATTTCTTTTATTAAATTGTATTTATTAAATGTATTTTAAATTATAAAATTGTATTTATTAAATTATCTTTTTTAAATTGCCTTTTATTTCCTTTATTAAATTGTATTTTTTAAATGTCTTTTAAATTATAAAATTGTATTTATTAAATTATCTTTTTTAAATTGCCTTTTATTTCCTTTATTAAATTGTTTTTATTAAATTCGCCTTTTAATAATATCCTTTAATTAAATTATTAAATTATTTTTTATTAAATTTCCTTTATTAAGTTCTCTTTTGGGGTTCTATTAGCTAATAATTTAAATTGTGAGCTTTGCTTTTTAGTTAAACGGGAAGTGTTATAACTTTACGTTGTTAATTGATGTATTTTGACATTCATTTAGATGCAAAGCGTCGGGTGAGAGGATATTTCAGGGAGAGTGGGATGAATTGGATTAGAAAGGAAGATGAAAAGATATGTATTTTACACCTATTTGCATAACTTCAATTTTTATTTCCCTAATTTGATTTAATTTTGCGCACTTCTTTGTGTTCTTTTAACTTGTCTTTGGAAATGTTAAATTTAGCTATCCAGACCTGAAGCATTTTGACAAGGTTTGTTATGATGCCTTGTCATTTCCAGGATTTTTAATTATTTTATCTTTTCTATTATTATTATGTCTTTACTCCCTTATTTTATTCAATTTTAATGAATTTATTAGTGCTAGATTATGTACGTTATTGTTTTATTCCATATTATTATCATTTTCTAACTATTTCCATTTTATTTTACATTTTCAATGGAATTTTTGAATTCTTAAACATATCTGGCGTATTTCCCTGAAAAAAGGGTTATCGCTGGGTTATGTGATCACATGAGACGATGGTAAAAAGAGAGAAAAAAAGAATAAAAATGAATTAATAATGAGAATATTTCGGGCGGAGCTTAGAATTCACTTACCAGATGTCAACGGAATTCGCTCACCCAAGAAAATTTGAGCCATGCTATTTTTCTATAATTCCTAAGATATTATATTTAAATACGTACACGGCAGTGGATTGTGTGTGCGTTTTATAGATTTAACATTTACGTAGGGTGGTATTTTTGAGAGGGGTTTGTTTTTATTTCTTAAGAGCAGAGGCAAAAAACAAGGAGATTTTTTTACAGTTTAGAAAAAAAGGTTCGTAAGGGAAGATATTGGCAAGGGTTCAAGTCTGAGTCGCCGAAAGAGGATATAATCTTAACCATTAGAATCGAGAAGGATGCTGCTCTCCAGCTTCGGTAACTACGAGTGTGGATCATTGTGGGGCACTTTTCTTCTTCGTTTCTCTTTCTACTCTCAGTTATTCTCCACTTTAGAAAAATACCAATCATTAGTTACACTGCACTGTATCCTTAAAGGCATGAAATCCAATTAAGATAGGCGGAGGGGCCTCAAAGAACAACCATGTACGAAATGCGATACTTGAGAATTACAGAGTCCGTTCGTGGTTCCTGAAGCTGAAACCATTAATTTTCTTTCATAACTTACAACACAACCCCTATCCGGCCCCTTTCAGCAAAGGCGAAGATGGCCGGCCAAATGAGAGGACCTCAAGGGAACAAGTGAGTTATCTGACCATTTTGTTTCGGAGGGTCAGGTAGCTGCTAATTAATTAGACGGGGTATTCATTAGAGGTGGGATTCGCATGCAAATTATGGCGGAAACGCTTTCTGCATCCAAAGCGCTTTCCTAATTGCATTTGAGGCTGGCGCTTTTCCTTGCCTGATATTACCAAATGCCCAATTACGATGCACTGAGACGGCAAGCGACGCTTCCAGCGCGTTCGGGGAAGGCTGAGATCGGGCGGCGGAACTGCGTTCATTTGATGCCAATTCGGAAAGGTTTCAGTTAACGTTCGTCTCCTGTCGCTGGCAGCGCTCAAAGCTGATGTATCACAGAGAGCCGGAGACGTGGAATAAGTAGTCTGCATTGGTTATGGGGGGTTACCTTGACTCTATCAACTGATCTAAAATGCTTTAGGTGGGTTGACTTAGCTGGATCGAGCGCTAATTTGAATTGACTTGGGGGGCCGGGCATTTCTTTGGCTGCATTGACTGGTTGTCATATCTGGATTGCCTGATTTTGATTGTCTGGACTAGGTTGATTGGATGCATTGTCTGGGTTTGCTTGCCTGATCTACATTTTCTAGGCAGGATTACTTTGAGCTAGTTTGCCTTATTATCTTGGCTGTGTTCACTCGTATAGAAGGTACATACGATATATGGTCAAAGAAGAAACTATTACATATATGTACTTTAGGTGATAAGGATAAGGAGGTATGCAATTCTCTTATCCATGCACCGAGTTCAGAAGAAAGACGGGTTACCATGTAGATCTCATAAGGCCAGCCTAGAATTTAACTTTTTTTCACTATAAAAATTAAATTAGTTTATGGTTGGAATATGGTAGGAATATGGGTTATAAAAGTGACTCTCTTAAGATTTTGTTCTAAAATGCTACAGGGTAGGAAATGGTTCTACAGCCGTAATCATGAGGGTAGAAAATAATCCCAAATTGAGCACGAATCATGCCCCTATATACTACAAATTCCCTGTAAATTGCACCTTCCATCACTTGCATCGTGGACGATACCCTTAGGCCAGATAATAAAACGTACATAAAGATCAGAAGGACAAATACTGACATGACCCAACACACAAGGGTGCCAGATCTCGTTATGAGAGGTATTAGGCTGTATACATTGCGGTATGACACCAACCATGGATATTCAATCCATACTTGGTATGTGGATATGGGCATGAGTGCCCTCTACCCTAAGGTGACTAGTGCTCCGCAGGCAGATGAATTATACCGATGCTGGGATTGTCTAAGTGTGTGATTTTATGTTGGGGAATACTCCCACAATGGGTGTAATTTTCATGATCTCTGTCAATGTGCGATCACACTTGACGCCGCTGAATAGTTCATGTCCGCGCTGGGTGAGATCGAACCTTTGCCTAGACGCTGGAAGTCTAAGCTGGTATCAACTAAGCTAGCGAAAGCTCGATCCCAAATTTCTTCTATGGAATTCTTAACACAACCAATGACCGTCTTTCCTCAGCAAGAAACGGTATATTTCTTAAAGTGGTCATTATCCGTCATTCCTCAGAACGTAACGATCCATTTCTTCACGCCGTTATTAACCTTCTTTCTTCAGGACGAAACGGTTCATTTATTGATGCGGTCATTAACCATCTTTCTTCAGGAGGTAACGTCCATTTCTTAACGCGGTCCTTAATCGTCTTTCGTCAGGACATAACGGTCCATTTTTTTTAGTGTGGTCATTAACCTTCTTGCCTCACGACTTAATGGGCCATTTCTTAACGCAATCATTAACCGTCTTTCCTTAGAACGTAACGGGCCATTTATTATGGCGGTCTTTAACCGTCTTTCCTCAGGACGTAACAGTCCATTTCTTAACGCGGTCTTTAACCGTCTTGCTCCATTTATTATTGCAGTAATTAACCGTCTTTCCTCAGAACGTAACGGGCCATTTATTATGGCGGTCTTTAACCGTCTTTCCTCAGGACGTAACAGTCCATTTCTTAACGCGGTCTTTAACCGTCTTGCTCCATTTATTATTGCAGTAATTAACCGTCTTTCCTCAGAACGTAACGGGCCATTTATTATGGCGGTCTTTAACCGTCTTTCCTCAGGACGTAACAGTCCATTTCTTAACGCGGTCTTTAACCGTCTTGCTCCATTTATTATTGCAGTAATTAACCGTCTTTCCTCAGAACGTAACGGGCCATTTATTATGGCGGTCTTTAACCGTCTTTCCTCAGGACGTAACAGTCCATTTCTTAACGCGGTCTTTAACCGTCTTGCTCCATTTATTATTGCAGTAATTAACCGTCTTTCCTCAGAACGTAACGGTCAATTTTAATGCGCGATCATTAACCATCTTTCTTCGAGACGTAGCGGGTCATTCCTTAACTCGGTCATTAGCCGTATTTTCTGGGGACGTAATGGTCCAATATCACCCATCAAGTACCTCCTCGTAATTAATAGCAAGTCAGTCACTTGTCAGGTAGCTAGTAATTATATCGTCATTCCAGAATTGGCTATATTCTTCCTCCACCTCTGATTTTTCTGTAGGCTCTGCCAGCACTAAATTATAAGCCAGTCTTTTGGGATGTCGTAGAGTGAAGGTGTGCTGCCCGGTCTCCTTTATCAATCTTTGTTTTCATCAACAAACAGTGATATTGCTTATCTATCGAATAAAAGTGAATACTAGTGTTTTTAAACTGCATTGAATACTAAAAATTATAAATCTACGTATGTAAGTTAATTTATTTGGACATATAAAGTGATATTACCGCATTACGTCGAAAATTCCCATGTTCTCACTGAGTCTGTTTGAAAGCCATTAGGCCTAAACTCAACTGAGTGATTAGAAGTGCAGCCCTGCCACGTCCATCTTGTTTAACTAATCTCTTCACTCTTTGAATTAATAAATTAAAACAATCACTCATCAATCAAAACCTAACAACCTTCAAAGTAAAAATTTTAACAATTAAGCATTACTGTTTCTCCCAGTAATTAAACAAACTCCCATAGTGCATAAACACTGTTGTCAGATTTCTCCATTCATCCTTAGAAAGAATGGCTCCTCCTACTCTCAGGAAGGCAGACAAAGAAAAAAATACTCCAATTACAAGAGGAACAACCGAATTAAACGAACCAGTTAATTTTAATGAACTGCAGACCCATATTTCCTCATCTACGCTATCAGTTGATGCCAAAGACATTATGAACGTTCTCTTTAAGTTTTTTGAATCATCTTTTGCCAAACAAGAACAAAAAATCATCTCTCTCGAAAAATCTAACGAAGAAATGAGATCAAAAATCGAAAAATTAGAAGAAAAGGTTGATTCTTCCGACGCTTATGAAAGACGAGATACGATTATATTCTCCGGCAATATACCTGAAGCTACCAATAATGAAAACTGCAGCAATATCATCCGCAAACTTATTAAAGATAACTGCCACATACAAATGCAAGAAGCTGACATCTCTGTTGCTCATCGTCTAGGTCCCAAACCAAAAGTACAAGGTCCCGACAAAAGAAACATAATTGTGAAGTTGCGCAGAAGTGATCTGAAGCGTGATATCTTCTCAGCATGCAAAGAATTCAAACCTTCATTCTTTGTAAACGAACAACTGACTCCAAATCGCAACAAAATCTTTTTCGTCCTCCGCCAAGCTAAAAAGAAATTCTCCACAAAGATCGCAGGCTGTACTACCAGAGATGGATTCATCAACGTCTTCCTGCCATCACCCTCTGGTCGCCGTGATCTACGTATAGTTATCAATACCCGAGCTGCCCTCCAAAAGTTTCTGTCGGAACACCTCAATTCGACGCTTGCAGACTTTAATGGTGAGAATCTCTGGAACGATCAGTAATAATACATTCGGCGATATTACTGTTTTAGATGAAAAAAAACAAAAACAAACAAGCCATATTTTGACCTAGCATTCACTTACTTTTATTTCAATTGTATTACATACTTTATTCCTTTTTCTCTTATTAAAGTTATCATAAAAACAGTATTTTAACTGTTCATAGATATTTTATACGTAATTTCAATTTGTAACCTTTAATTTTTAAATTCCTTTATGTTTGAACAACTCGATCACTTCAATAATATCGATCCAGACATAAACCATTTTGATGAATTATATCCAAATTTTAAAGAAAATAACGTAAGAAACCAATACTACGATTGTGATAAATTTAACACTACATTTTCATTTGAAAAAACAGACCTGTCCATTTTAAATCTTAACATTCGATCTTTGCACGCAAACTTTGAGGAATTTTCAATATTTTTGTCAACACTTAATTATAAATTTTCCGTTTTGGCATTCACCGAGAGCTGGCTAACAAATAATAATAAACACCTTATCAGTGTCCCAAACTATAGCTCTTTTCATTCACTACGCGACGTAAACAAGATAGGGGGAGGTATAAGCGTGTATATATCTGACAGACTCAATACTAAAAAAGTTGATGAAATTAGTATTTCCTATAACTATATAGAAACTTTATTTATTGAAGTAAAATCAAATGGTAAAACGATAATCATTGGAACCGTATATAGGCCCCCTTCTGGTGACCCAAAGATGTTTATAGATAAGATTACTGAATTAATCAATTACTTCAATGTTACAAACTATGACGACATAATAATTACAGGAGATTTTAACTTCGATCTATTAAACTTTGAAAACCACGCATCAACTCAGTCCTTCCTCAATACTTTTTATTCTCATTCCTTACTTCCAATTATAACAAAACCGACAAGAATAACCCAAAACTCAGCAACACTAATTGACAATATTTTCAGAGTTCACCCCGAAAATTACTCTTCCGGTATTCTCCTTTGTGACATATCGGACCATCTTCCTATATTCATGATCCAAAAGTCTTTTTTCAACTCGAACAATATTCATCAAAACCGTACAATAACCTACCGCATAATTAACGAAAATACCTTATCAAACTTCTATAACTATGTTCTAAATCAGAATCTATATGAAATTTCCTATATAAATGACATCGATTCTGCTACCGAAGAGTTAATTTCAAGGCTAGACGATGCTTTTAAACTTAATTTTCCTCTAAAATCTAAAACCATGTCATATAAACACAAAACAAAACCTTGGATAACAAACGCAATTATAAATAACATCAAAAAACGTCAAAAATACTTTTCTCTTTATAAACTTAGTCAAATTCCAGAACATACATATAAAAATTTTCGGAATCAAGTTACTAACCAAATTAAAATAGCCAAGAAAAATTATTACCATGAACGATTTAATCAAACGAAAAACAATATAAAACAAACTTGGAAATTAATCAATTCTGTGATAAAACCTGAAATTACTAAAGGAACAAACCAAATTAAACAAATTATCATTGACGGTAAACCAGTTGATGACAATAAGAAAAAAGCGAATGAATTCAATAAATTTTTTGTCAACGTAGGTAAAAAAATCTCAGACTCCTGCAAAATAGTCGATAAATCTTTTCTTTCGTATTTTAATGAGATTAATGTACCAAATTCCTTGTTCTTTTCTCCTGTAAGCGTAGCCGATATAAAAAAAATCATTAGTTCACTAAAAAATAAAAAATCGGGTATTAATTCAATCTCCACTAAAATTTTAAAATACATCTCCGATATAGTTGCTCCAATTTTAGCATCAATAATCAATAAATCATTTACGCAGGGTATATTCCCATGTGTATTAAAAGTTGCTCGAGTAACACCGTTACCAAAGGCCGGAGACCTCACAAACGTCAGCAATTACCGCCCTATTTCATGTCTTACAATGTTCAGTAAAATATTTGAAAAGATAGCATTCAATAAACTTTATAAATTTCTGGAATCTAATTCACTGTTGTATAAACACCAATATGGTTTTAGACGTCAGAAATCAACGATTCACGCGATAATTAACCACCTTCAATATTTATATGATAACATTGAAAAGGGCCACATTGTATTCTCAATTTTTCTCGATTTTAAAAAAGCTTTCGATTGTGTCAACCATAATATTCTACTGTCAAAATTAGCTATGTACGGAATTAGAGGCAACTGTCAAAATTGGTTCAAATCATATTTAACTGAAAGAAAGCAATTTGTCTCCGTCAATGGTCATGACTCATCCCACCTTAATATTACAACTGGGGTCCCACAAGGCTCCGTGCTAGGGCCACTGTTATTTTTAATCTATATTAATGATATTGTTAAATCATCTTCTCTGTTTAAATTTATATTATTCGCGGATGATAGTGCCTTATCAACTCCCTTGCCATATGACAAACCGAGCAACATTGCATCTACAATAAATAAAGAACTCGAAAATGTCTTCAGGTGGCTAAATGTTAATAAACTATCAATAAATGTAGATAAAACCAAATATATTCTTTTCTCTTACAAAAAATCTATTGAATTGCCCCATATTAAAATGGGCGACGGAATAATTTATGAAACTACTCATATCAAATTCCTAGGCATGTTTATTGACAAAAATCTGAGTTTTAAACAACATATTACGCATATCTCAACAAAACTATCAAAATCGATTGGAATATTATATAAATTAAATAAGTTTCTTCCTAAATCTATTCTTCACTCTTTATATATGACAATGGTGCAACCTTACTTGACATACGGCATAGAGAGTTGGTATGGAAAATATCAAAATTATCTCAATAAATTAGTCATATTACAGAAAAAAGCAATTCGAGCCATCCATCAACTTCACTACAATGAGCACACTAATCGTTATTTTAAGGAATCCAGAATTCTAAAATTAAATGATCTCTTTGTTTTTCAAACATCCTTATTCCTTTACAAAACAATAAAGTGTTCCTATAATAGCTATATATTTAATATGTTACAAACAGCTGATAATATCCATAATCACCAAACCCGCAATAGAACAAAATTTATTTCACCCTTGTGTTCAAAATCAAAATCTCAATGTAGCTTTCTGTACAAATCTATCAAAATATGGAATGGCTTGGACGACAATATCAATTCCCAAACCAATTTAGCTCAATTCAAAAAAGCTCTTAAAAACAATATAATTTCGGCTTACTAAATTTCTATTCAGCTTTTGTTATTGTGTATTTATTTGTTGCCGTACAATGTTATACTGTGTACTACTACTTTGATTTATACATTATAAATATGTTATTATTTATATAAGACTGTTGACTATGTTAACTACATACCTCTTGAAAGAATCGCTGTAAATAAAATAGTTTTTAATTTATCTCTAAATTTCAATTATATAATTATTCGTTATTTGCAATCATTACAATGGTTAGGTTCTCAAATGAATATTAAGTTGTTTATATTTGTATAAACATGAAGGGATTTCTAGTCTTTATAATTTTATGCTTAGTCTTAAGTTTCTGCCCTAAAAGTCACTGACTTATTTTGGGCCCATAAATAATCCTGTATGTATAAGTACTTATAGTAACTTGGCATTAAGATCTAAAATGTAATATGTTTTTACTGTACATTGGATTAGTATGGAATAAATAAATAAAATAAAATAATAAATAAATTTAGAAGTTGAATGTATTATTTTTACTCTGGATGATTGCAATAAAAGAAAGTTTATGCATTAGTACAGTAAATAATTAATTAACGATATTAATTGCATACGATAAATAATATCGTAACATAAGAAATGAACTTATTCACTTTGATTGTAATTGTTAATGAGAATTAATTTCATATTGCACTAAATATATCACTTCAGTATAGACACTGTAAAACACTGTAATTAATAGTAATTTGTCACTATATTTTTCACGGTATGTTAATATTTGTGTTAATTCACGAAGGGAATTAAACGTCTTTTGAGCGGTGAATGGAAAAGTTGCCGGGGAATTTGGAGATGTAGGATTATTTCGTCAATGATGGAAAAAAAGTGACACTTCTTGAACTTGAAATGCGGCGAGCATGTGGCGAGGAGAGTGACGCGGTTAATGACGTCTCTTGAGGCAGGCGTAACTTCTCGCCTTCTTTCTAGGCGTGTGCAGGAACTTGGAATGACCTGACCTGGACTGAATAACAAAACTCTTTCGATAAGCTGGTTTTATTTTCCCCAAATTGAAGGAGACTGGCGTGTCCCCTGTTTTTCCAAGGGAATAATAGTTCCTTTCGCCAAAAAGGGAAGGAGATAGGGATGCTCTTGCCAGGCAAACCAAAGTGAGCATTGTTTTACTTTCTCTCATTCTTAATAGCAACCAGAAGCTCGGCCGGAAGTCTCCGTACTCGAACAGCCATGCGCATGTCGGTCTGTATAAGTCGGGGGCCGGCATCCCCCTACATCTTGTTGTGAAGTACATCACAGATGATTACATAAAGAGTGCCATTTTAGAAGTGCTCGCAAGCAACACTAAACTACCATTCTCTTCGAAAACCAATGATAATCAGTATCTGATGACTCTCCAAAAGAATTTTCACGTCCAACAGGGCAATGTTTTAACCAGTGCACAGAAAAATAGGATTTTTGGCAGCGGGCTTATTAGGTTTACTGAGCACACTATTTAACATTTTTGCGGCAATTCCGCAAACATTAACGTCAGACTATGGGAGTGTTTGACAATGCAGGGAAAGATCATTTTAAGATACACCTGACAATTAAAACGATAGGCCTCGAGGCTCTCTCAAAATTAAGGTGTCTCAAGCTCTAGAAGGTGTTAGACGAGACGGAACTGGTGCAGCCAAACCTGCCTCGTATTGCCTGAGACTAGTGTTTAACCCCCTTGTTCTGCCTGTACACTAATGACAAAATGTTTGAGAAACTATAAACGATCAAGAGGAGAGCGATCAAATAAACTATAAGGGAAGTTGGGTGAATGATGGTAGGTTGTATGAAATTTAATTGTTGTTCAGCCCAAGAAACAATAATCATATAGTGTTATGGTGTGCTCTGCTGCTTGTATGACTGCGATTCACTCCAAGCCATGATATATATTTAAGGATACTGTAATTTAATTATTCTCCTACTTCTCTCTCTAACGAACTAACAAAGATCATTGATTAATGGACCTACTTCACTGCAATCCTTTCCTTTCAACTTATATAATATGTTGCGGGTGTCAGTATCATTTATAAATTACCTCCTCAAAATTCATCTCAAGATTTGTAAGGTAATGTTCACATATTTAATGCAAAAAAGGGGGATTATAATTCTTATGCCAGTTTGCGCATGAGATGCTTGGACCCCTTTTTGCCGAAAATTCCAATTTTTATCACAGGCAAAAACCCTATATGCGAAAAATCTCAATTTAATTACGTTTATCTTTATTTACATTAAAACGCATATTGTTTGCCACTGTGATATGTAAATAAAGATTTGTGACCCTAATACTTAAATACTTTATTCTCGAAGAACGGCACGTATTTATTTATCAATAAAACCAATATTAAATAGGCTTCCACATAAGATTAAGCATGGATAAAAACCGGTATTTTCTAAACTCCGATTTGCTACCAATTCATGCAATTTCTGTTGCAAATCACGGGCGCAAAACCCATGAGTTGCTTACGGGTCTTTGGTAGGTACAGCAGTTTCCCCGAATCTGTACTCCCATCTGGCGACTCACTCTACCAAATGTAGATTAACTTCTCTCAGTAGATCTGGTATAGCACAGAGATAATGAATTTTTAGAACAATTTTTCTAGCGCTTTATGATTGGGTTTCGATTTGTCCTGTTAATAACTCCTGTAGTATTTGGTTACATACAGGCTGGATGAGCACCCTGTATGACGCTCCTCACCCATACCAACCGAGTGGCTGCATCAAATAAACCAATTTAACAAATATATCGAAAATATAAACACTACAGGGCGATGCATAATCCCTCATACAAACAGATGTTGTGCATTGAATACGACGTATTGATATGTATTTAACGCGAATCTATTTTTATGTGTATCATTTCATGTATAATATGCCACGTTGTTTACACGATCGTTGTATGCAACCTTTACATTCGTTAGGCGGTGTAGAATGCCATTATGTATTAGTTCTTTATTACATGGTAGGCCGAGATGACCGATTTGGTACATCTTAAATTCATATTTCGAAGATTTACCTGAGTTGCCAAGTCGTATTTTGATTATTTTCATAGTGAGCTTTATAAACATTACCTCGAGGACCATCTAAGGGTTAAATAAGAGCCGAGGTCCAAAAGAAGTAGCAAAAAAACAGCATTTACAGATTCTTCCACACATGGAAGCAGAGCCGAAACAAATCACCTCCTAGATGATAATAGACGCCATCGAGATAGGAGTCGGGTCCTTTGCCTATGCACGACGGAATCTGGTGCCGGGGAGCTTATGTCTTCATCCACGCAGGACGAAAGGATTTTCCCACCCATTTCACACGTTTCGTGAGGAGGGAGGGAGTGAAAAGGAGGGTAGAATAAGACAAAGTGGGAGAAGAGGAAGGAGCAGCGGGTGAAGGGGAAATAAAAGAAACAAAAAGGATTCGGAATGAAAGGGAGGGGGTGTACTGGTAATGGTATAGCGGAAGATAATAATTGGAAGATGCGGAAATGAGATAAATAGATTTAATAATGTAATAATAATTAAACGATAGATAATAAAAAAAAATATTTTATATCTCGTAGTGTTAAATGACTTGAAAATTCCTCAGGATAATTCTCATAGTGAAGTTTCATTTAATTTCGAGTATATAATCTTATTAAAAGAATAAAAATAAAAATGACAAAGAGAATAACATAATAAAAATGATAAAAGTAAATTTAAACATGAGGAAATAGTAAAATTTATGTTCGGTTTCAATTTAGACGTTTCCACCTCCCCTTATCTCTATCTTTATCTATATATCTTTCTCTATATATTTCTCTATCTCCTTCTCTTTCATCCCTCTACTAGTTCTCTATCTCCTGTTTCAACTTTGTCTCTATTTTTTCTCTCCTTCTTTTTCTATCCTTTTCATTATTTTTTATTTCTCTTTCCTTTTCTCTGCCTTTCATTAACTTTTATTTCTCTCTCCTTTTCTCTCTTTCATTAACTTTTCTCTTTCTATTTCCTATTCTCCCTTTCATTAACGTTCTCTTTCCTTTTCTCCCTTTCTTTAACTTTCTCGCTTTCCTGTTCTCCCTTTCTTTAACTTTCTCTCTTTCCTATTCTCTCTTTCTTTAACTTTATCTTTCCCATTTCTCCTTTACTCGTTCCCCTTGTCCCATTTCCCATTTCACTTTTTGTGCCCCTGGACCCAAGATTATAAGGGCCCCATACTTCCATATTGTTCATGACAGATTTCTTAACAGATGCTTCCACTCGCAAAACCTCATGACTAAAGTTGTTATGTTGGTAAGTTTTTATGTTGCTATGTTGTTGTTCTGTTGGGTAATATAACTTGTATGCATCATTTTTTAGAAATTTAATATGGCCATGTTTTTATTTTTGTTATTTATAAATTTCAGAGTAATCATAACACATGGTAACACATTATATGCATACAAACTATAACTTGTAGTAATACGTTTTCAGTTTACAAACCCTGACAAGTGGTAACACCTCTACTGCA
Organism: Ceratothoa steindachneri; assembly: GCA_963969495.1. Taxonomy (NCBI): domain Eukaryota; kingdom Metazoa; phylum Arthropoda; class Malacostraca; order Isopoda; family Cymothoidae; genus Ceratothoa; species Ceratothoa steindachneri. The sequence continues at coordinate 43,211,398 of OZ018336.1, forward strand.
TACAAAATATAACATAAGAAAAGGAGTTTGCAAAAGACTAATCAATAGTTTATATGTGATAAGACGTTAGCTGCGCGCAAACTGTAAGAAGTCATATATCTACAAACTGTAACATAAGAAAAGAAAGATACTTCGAAAGGTCAATCAAAAACATATACGAGACAGCTCAAGTCCCCATTCAAAAGCTCCGTTACACCTCGCATCCTCATCTATAAATCAATCGAGCATATTCTATGACATGACTAGTGAGCCCATTTTATTCATCTACTACTAGATTAGTAGACTAATTTCTACCACTCTCTTTACTAAACCTAAACCTTTTCAGCTTAAACTCATTGCTACGCGTCTTATCCTGTTCACTAAAAATAAGAACCTTACCTATGTCTCCCTTATTATAACCTTTTATCCACTGGAAGACTTTAATCAAGTCCCCCTTGAATTTAGTTCCCCAAACCTTTCACCAAGAGGTCAGCTCTTCAACCTATGAATCATCTTAGTCATCCTTATTTGCACGGACCCGAGCAAACCAATATCCATCCTATAATATGGGGACCAGAATTGCACCGCATAATCAAGATGAGGCCTAACTAATGCCAGATAAGTTTCAGAATGACATCAGCACTCGTATTTCTTACAATCCTACCCCCCAAAACAATACTTTATTAGCTCTATTCCTAATAGTTATGCACTGTTTCTAGTTTGGAGGTCAGTATTTATCAGGACACCTAAGTCTCTTTCGCATTCTGATCTTGCAAAAACTCTCCCATTCACTTAATAATTGTTCAGTGGATTCCACATACCTCTACTGAGTACACTGCTCTTGCATATGTGTAATTCTATTTGCAATTTCTCTGCCCATTGGGATAGTATGGCCAATTCATCTTGCAATACCACAGTATCAGAGTCAGACCTTATAATTCTACCTAATTTAGTATCATCAGCCAACTTGCTCAGGTCGATAATTATACTTAAATCAAGATCATTAATATAAATCAAGAACAACAACGGATCCAACACCGAACCCTGAGGAATCCCACTGGTAACATTCCCCTACTCAGATTTATCCTATCTATACTAACTGTTTGCTGTCGTCCCTAAGCCACGACTGAATCCCTTAAGTGTGGCACCCTGGCAAAATGAGTCAACCCCGTTTTGCTTCTAGTAAAACCGCGTTGAGATTCCTCAATCAACTTATAGTTATCTAAGTGTTCCCTAATAGCTTTCGATATTACAGATTTCATAATTTTTCCCACCACTTATGTTAAACTCACTGGCCGGTATTATACATAATCGTTGTATCCCCCTTCTTAAAGATAGGTATAACATTAGCTTTCTTCCATGCCGTTGATATAACGCCACTCTCTAGAGATATTTAAATATGCATACTAGACGCTCATTTAACACTTCTTTACATTCCTTCAAAATCTTAATGAAAACCTCTCCAGGACCCGGTGCTTTACTATATTAAATGAATACTATTTCTTTTGAGACTAATCTCCTTGGTAATCAAAATATCCTCTAATTTCTCCTCCTCATTAACTCTGAAGATCAAGGTCCCTTTTAACACGTAGTAACACGTTTTCTGCGTATAAACTGTAACATTTAATAACACAGTTTCTGGCTACAAATTGTAACACGTGTTAACACTTTTAGGCTTACAAATTGCAATACATAATAACATGTTTCTCAATATAAACTCTAACACGTAGAACACGCATCATGCTTATAAACTAGATCACATGATAATATGTTTTTGTATAGACTGTAACACGTGGTAATACGTATTCTGTCTACAAACTGTAGCATGTGGTAACACTTTTTCTGCCTACAAGCTGTAAAGCTTAGAACACGTTTTCTGTCTACAAACTGTAGCATGTGGTAACACTTTTTCTGCCTACAAGCTGTAAAGCTTATAACACGTTTTCTAACTACAAGGTGTAACGCTAGGTAACACGTTTTATGCCTACAAATTGTAACGCCTTTTCTGTACACAAACTGCAACACGTGATAACACATATCCTTCATATAAACTATATCACGTGGTAATACTTGTTCTACGTATAAACTATAATACGTGGTGCCACGTTTTCCGCTTACAAACTGCAACACTTGGTAACTCAATACTTACCCCATAAATTGTATCTGAGTCAATCAATATGCACCCTATAAATTGCATCTGAGTCAATACACAACTCCATAAATTACATAAACATATGACAACGCATCAGAATGTATGGACGCTGAACTGGATTGTAAGCATAGATCTATCAATTGAATCACTTGTCCATCTCGACACAGCTTTGACTTGGTGGATGTTGAAGCGACAGCGTCTTGTGTACTGGGTTTATTATTTTTGTTCTGTTCGGCGTCTGGTATTCCTTCTCTACTCTTCTACATATCGATTAAATTCTGTTAGTGTTCAGCATGAATGTTTAGAGAGAAACATGCACTGGATTCCGTATTGGCTGACATTGAGCAGGAATTGAACACAAGGTGAGAGGTAGAAGGATTGAGCTAGAAATTGTGGAACTTGGAAATGATCTTTCTGACGATTCTTGGAAAAGGACATTCTCGAAAGAGTGAACAATTAAGGTCATGCAATCGAAATGTGTGCACATATTCTTGGCATGAACCTTCTTAAGTCTCTTAAAACGTATTTTAATAGAATTAGAGACAAATTTACTAAAGCTGAACTGAAAGTTGGGAGTACGTACTCAGATCAGATTGTGAAGAAACTGGAACGAAAGTGAACTTTAAGTGTCACTGTATATGGTTGATCAACTGAAGATATACTCGTAACCGAAAATGGAGAGTGTAAACATGTCTCCTTGTCCTTGACTATTTCAACTCTAACCTGACAAAACGTTAGTTTGATCTATTGGATAGAGGATACAGTCACTTACTTGCTTTGTATGAAGACCCCCGAACGGCATGTCTAATACAGTGTAAATGTCTGTCTACTCAGTGCTATACAAACCGCAAGTAGAAGCTTTTGTCTGGATTATAAATCTGTTTTCCTTTCTCATTCATCTAAAGACAATTAGTTCTGATTAGCTAAATAAAAAATAGGACCATTTGGCTAATGTGTATCACTAAATGAATGCAAAACGCTCAAATATTACATGGTTCTTGGAAAAAATTGTGAGATTCTCCTTGCGTTGTACCTAAAAATTATTTCGGACAGCTTGAAATTTGCGTTTCCCATTGTTGACATCGCAGTCAAAGTGTCCATAAGCATAATGGCGAGGAACTGTAAAAGAAAACGTTGATTGTCAAGATTGAACTTAGAATCAATCATCTTCGCAGCTTTCTTAAAGAAATCTCACAAACATTTGTGTTTGATTCATAATAATTTGTAATTCATACTATACCATCTCTTTTGTATGATGTATCAATTAATAATCATTGATTTGTTGAAATGTTTAGACCCTTCTAGGCTTATGATATGCTGATGGTATGATTAATCGTCATTTTAAAGTATGTTTATCATGTTTAAACATTTGATATTTTGAAAGTACGAATAGATATAGAGATTAAATTGTATTGACCATTTACATGTTTATTCTCTTTAGACGTGGGTATATGCTCTAGTGCATTACTTTGCCCAGGGATTGCAATGCTGCTATGACAGTCTTGACTTGTGCCACTATAACTATAATACCACAATCATGCGGCTTCTATTATTACTTTCGAGTATAACATATTCCTATCACCATACCCCTACTACTTCTCCACGTATACTAACCCTACCTCTTCAACCATACTATGAACCGAGATGCTACCTTATATCTTGCCACATTCGTTAACCGAGACCCGACGCAGTACTCGGATACAAAAAGACCTCCATAACAAACACAAGCTCTCTGCGTACCAGCTTATGCCTATCTCTGTCATTCCGACGCCTCAAGCCAAAAGACCACCTTTAAGCACTGGAATCCCATCTGAGGCACCGAGGACAGAATGACATCCCCCCATCCCCTACTTAGGTTAAAGGGAGATAAGTGTTTGGGGTAAGGGGCGAAGAGTTGGGGGAGGGGGAGCGAAGACGCTAAGAACTGACTAATTAATCTGCCTTTGAAAATGATTGTGATTCATTATTTTAGATTACCGAAAAATCGCCTCCTCTATAAATCCAGCGTTCATGTGTAGGTTTTTGACGGCGTAAGTTGCATTTAAGTTCATGTCTGCGTGTACGTATAAATGGCCTATGCATATATGTGCATATACTAGACCAAGTGTACAAGTATGTATGGAAGATTGGGAAAAAGATATGCGATAAATAGTATCTAGCTGTAGGTATGTGTTTGTGTGTGTGTGGCTGAATAAGTATACAAGCAAATATAAGTTTGTGAACGTATATGAATGATACGGTTTTACAATGAAAGTATACGATTAATATGCATATATAGGATCATGTATATATGAATAAGTATACAAGGGAATGTGTGTGTAAGATTATGAACGTATCTGCATGAAATTGCATTTCAATGTACCTAATCGAGTAATGGAGATATCTGTGCTTGTGTACGCCTAAATACATTTTCGAGAGAATATGTATGTACAAATGTGAACGTATATGTGTGGAATTGTCTCGCAAATGTATCTATATGAGTAATGTGCATATGCGCTTGTATATATTTAAATAATATACAACTGCATGTGTATATAGTATTATGAATGTATATGAATAAAATAAATGTACTAATTCAGTGCTGTCGTACACATGCGTGATTGTATAGAGCTATACATGGCTTTTACTCTACCCAAATGTAACTATTAGTTTCGTGTTTAGTGTATGTATAATTTGCATGTATGTTTAGGCAATTGTGTGAGTGCATCGAAATAATGAGTGTAAGGTATGCTTGAGGTCCGGTTTTGGGGTCCCGAGTTTACTTTACCGGGATCTCAGAGACCCGGTCTTCCTTCCATTTATCATCCCAAATTACGAGCAGAATTTTCAAGTTAAGAAATTAATGTTTGATCCGTCTGCCGGGAGGCAAGGGGAAAACGCCCTCTTCTGTTGCCCCCCAGGAATTTACGCCCCTTACTCCCTCACATACTCCCAATTCCCTTAATTAGCTAGTCATCCGCGAATCAAAGCACCACTCATAGTGGGCCTCGAATAATAATAATAATAATAACAGCAAGTAACAGACTTTTAGGAAAGTTTTGTTTCTCTATCAAGTTCGGCTGAATACGAAAATCACATTATATTTTTTTTGTATTAGCAACCAGATATACATGAAATCACACTAATTCTGTGTGCTAATAAGGATCACATTAGTTTTCTGTACCAACAAGGATATACATAAAATCACATTAGTTTTTGTATTACCAATCAGGATTACATAAAATCACATTAGTTTTGTTTACCAACAAGGATATAAATAAAATCACATTATATTTTGTATTACCAACAAGATATGCAGAAAATCAATTTAGTTTTGTCTACTAACAAGGATATACCTAAAACTTGAAAACCTAATATTTATTTCAATGCCAACTACATCATATAACATTTCAGTAATAAATGAATATGTATTATATAACGAGCAAGCATGAATCATGCAACAAAATTGTGATTACTATGGTGAATAAATAACCATGAACATTGGTAAGTTCAGGAGGGAACATTGGGTCGTCTCTCCTTTGTGGTTTGTACTGTCTTCTTAAACCAAGTTCCATACTTAATCACCTATCATCGCTTCATCCCACCTGCGCTGATATCGCTTCTCCATGTCTTCTCTGTATGTCAGTTAATTTGAGTACCGTAATAAACTCCTACTAAAGCAATACGAATATAAATAGTCATTCTAACTTACATGAAAAAAAAGATCAGGGGTTGCCGGATGTCACTAGATGACTTTTCTCGCGCTTTGGTGTGTTGGAGCGGCCGATGGTAGATTTTCCTCGAGATGGGATGGAGGTAAGCGAATTCTATGTCTAATTCTTGGGTCTTAAGATCGCAATTTGAGAGTCACTCGAGGGTCACTAGTTCTTCTATTATCTTACTTGGAAAATCCCTGTTTGGCACTAGGAATATTGGTCTTGCCGAGCTTCTTACTAAGCCTGTGCAGGATGCTTCGGGCTGGCACCGAAATAATCCTTCTTCTCTTGATCCGAAATTCCTGGTTTGGCACTAGGAATGGTAATCCAGTCAGACTTCTTTTAAGTCTGTAAAGGATAGTTAGGTCTGGTACCGATACAAAACTTAACGTTTTATGTTAATTCGGCACTGGGTGAAGGATCGATCTTCTCGAACTGATCTTTTATCGTCTCTCCTCGAATAATAATAATCTTTTCTCTTTCTTTCAGGGGTTTATTTATAGGCTGGCGACAGCCCCATCTAAGGGGGGAGGGACGAGGCCGCAGAGAGAGAGTGAGGGGTGAGGCTGCATCGGGGAGAGCGAGGAGTAAGGAAAGTGGCACCGTGGTGTCCAAGTCGGCTTGTTAATTAGAGACACCACCAACTGTCACCATCTTTGGTGTTCCTTTTGACTGGCACCGCTTTTTGGCGATTTAACCACGGGTCTCCGGATCTCGTAGGTAATTGGATCCTTTGAGCGCAGTGGCTCGCTCTGACTACCTATGCGGCGGGGAGATCAAACAATGTAGGCAGTTAGACTGTTATTCACCGGCTAACGTCCCCACGAGTCTCCTCATGTGGCTCGATTTTCTTGCTTTTTCCGCAGGGGTGGGGATTTTAATATATACCTCCGCCTGGCCCTCCGGGAGGCTTTATGTTGTAATTCCTCTACATTTACCTCCCTCCTAAAGAAATTAACGGGGAGGTGGTTATTCCTGCCTGACACTAGGGAGTGTCTCGCTAACGTTTGCACCTGACTTTACATTAATGCCTATATTACTGTCCCAGCTCAGGAGATTCTTATCTACAATTAGGGGGTCACTCGCCCCTTCTTAATTACAATTCTAACGATTTACAATTAACTTGACACTTACTCTAATACAATAGTCGGCATGTGTCTTAATCATCGACAGGATTCCGACTTAACGAATCGGCTATACAATTGTTGGACCCTTTTATATAGTGAATGGAGTACTGGTACTCCATCAAGAATAAACTTTATCTCAGGAGCCCTCCATTCTTACTCTTATTCTTACTTAAGTATGACAACGGTTTATGGTCGCATTCCAACTTAAACTCGGGCCGTATTAGATAATATTTTAATTTACCTATGGACCATATTATGGCCAAAGCTTCGACTTCGATCGTGGCGTAGGCTCTTTCTCTACTCGAAAGCTTCCTACTGATATAAGCTTTGGGACAGACTGTTTGGTCATCGTATTGAAGCAATACTCCACCTAACCCGTTTTGACTCGCATCAGTGCGAATTCTGAAGATCTTGTTGGGATTTGGTATACAAAGAATGGGCGGAATTACGAGTTTTCCTTTAATGACCTCCAACTGAGTTATTGCATGGGGGTTCCACGTGACAGGATCTGACGCTGTCTTTTATAATAAATCATTCAGTGGGGCCGCAATGGAATCGAAGTGCGATACGAAACTCCGGTAAAAGGAGGCAGCTCCCATGAAAGATCGGAGTTGTTTCTTTGTTTTCGGCAGGGGCATTTTGACTATACCGTCCACCTTTTCTTGCTGGGTAGTCAAGTGTCTATGCCCTATTTTGAATCCCAGGTATTCAATGGATTAATAGGCAAAATAACACTTGGTAGGCCCGGCGGTTAGTCCTTGTTCCTTCAATTTCTCCAGCAACGAGCGTGAGGCGTGTAAGTGGGAATCCCAGGTATGGGTAGCTACGTACATGTTGTCAAAGTAAAACAACACGTCACTTAGGCCCGCGATAATTCTCCTCATCATTCTATTGTAATAAACCCCGGCTGTAAGTAGTCCGAAGGGTAACCTGATAAACTGTAAAAGCTCTTTCTCGGTCGCAAAAGCCGTCAGTTTTTTAGACTCGTTAGCGAGAGGTATTTGATAGTACGCCTTACATAAATCCAATTAGGTGATTAATTTAGCCTCTTCAAATAGATGAAAATTTTGATCTATTATCGGGACGGGCTCGGCGTCGAAAACCGTCACTGCATTCAATTTTCGGAAGCCCACGCACATCCGAAATGATTGATTATGTTTCTTAACCATTACGATGGGGGAGCAATAATCGGACTCCGATGGCTCTAAAATTCCCAATTTTAATAAGTTCCGGACTTAATTATTGAAGGCTTCCCGTAGGTTTATCGGCAAAGGATATGGTTTGCTTCACACCACTAAATTAGTTTTTAGTTTAACTTCATGGATGAAATCCTTGGCACATCCGGGGGTTTCTGAAGTGACTTCTTGGAATTTCATTAGCAAGTTCAACATTTCTGCTTTCTGTTGAATCTCTAAGTGGGGATTTACTAGTATCTTTAAATCCACACAAGTGTCTTCCTGGGTGAGTGAGAGCGAGGGCAGTTCGTATTCCTCGTCTTGTTCCACACACACGGTGTGTATGACTTGCAGGGGTGTACCCGGGTAACCGGCATCCATCGGTTCTTCTTCGTCTAGTAGGGTAATATTATTTATGCACGCACGGCGGTGATATTTTTTCAGCATTTTTATGTGATAGATTTTTCGCCCTGTTGGGGTATCTATCAAGTAATCGACTGGTACCCGTGCCTTAATTACTTCAAACGGTTCCTTCCATTGGGCCCATCACTTATTATTTTCGGTCGGGACTAATAATAAGACTTCATCTCCTGCCTTTAATTTTCGCGCCTTCACTTTCATATCGAAGTAGTCCCGGTATTGGCTAAATTTTTCTCGGCATTGTCTCGAGCTAATCCTGAGCAGTATTCTAGGCGCTCACGCATTTCCATTACGTATGCGAAAAACGATTTAATTTCTCGGTCAAGATGCGCTTTGGTAAATAATTCTTTAAGAATACTCATAGGACCTTGCACATTTCTCCCGTATAATAGCCCAAAGGGCGAGAATCCCAGAATCCGGTGATGGATTTCTCGGCATGCGAACAGGGCTACAGGCAGGTATCTGCGCCACTGAGTAGGGATGTTTTGACACAACTTCTTCAATATATTTTTGAGAGTCCCGTTTAATTTCTCGCAGATTCCGTTAGTGGATGGATGAAATGGACTCGTAAAAATTGACCTGACTAGCAGTAGTTTATTAAAATACTCTATCAATTCTGATGTGAACTGGTGCCCTCTATCAGATAAAATTTCTTTAGACAGGCCTACTCGGGCAAATATTGAAATTACTGCATTTCCATTACGTATGCGAAAAACGATTTAATTTCTCGGTCAAGATGCGCTTTGGTAAATAATTCTTTAAGAATACTCATAGGACCTTGCACATTTCTCCCGTATAATAGCCCAAAGGGCGAGAATCCCAGAATCCGGTGATGGATTTCTCGGCATGCGAACAGGGCTACAGGCAGGTATCTGCGCCACTGAGTAGGGTTGTTTTGACACAACTTCTTCAATATATTTTTGAGAGTCCCGTTTAATTTCTCGCAGATTCCGTTAGTGGATGGATGAAATGGACTCGTAAAAATTGACCTGACTAGCAGTAGTTTATTAAAATACTCTATCAATTCTGATGTGAACTGGTGCCCTCTATCAGATAAAATTTCTTTAGACAGGCCTACTCGGGCAAATATTGAAATTACTGCTTCCGCGCATGAAATAGTGTCAATTTTCCCTAGTGACACTGCATCTGGAAAACGGGTGCCACAATCTACTAGAGTGAGGATGTAGGAGTGTCCTCCGCTTGAAGGGGGGTGAATTTGTCTCACCAAATCAATAGCCACTCGAAAGAATGGTTCGGTTATAACGGGCACCTTTTGTAAGGGTGCGGGAGGTACCCGTCCTCTGGAGGGATCCTTCTGACACACGTCGCATGATCGGCAATAGGCCACAATTTCCTTGGCATCTTGGGGCCAATTATACTGTCTGAATATCCGCTGCGACGTTTTATTGTGTTAAAATTGTCCGGCTAATATTCCATCATGCGCGGTATTCAAGATTATTTGCGTGAATTCTTGAGGTACACACAGTGCTTTGTTGCTCTCCTTATTCTCCTCTCTGATAGTACGGTAGAGAAGAGAGTCTTATACAATATATTTGATTGGCTTTTTTCCTTTCACTTGGAGAGTTTCACCCTTAATCACCTTTTCCCATAGGGGTTTAAGAGTGAAGCATTCCTTCTGAGCAATAGCCAAGGAAGTCAATTTTAACCCATTGTCTTCGAGGGTAATTCTCGGGGTCAACTCAGCAGGTTGCTCCTTCCTTTGGGCTTCTTGTGCCCGGGTGACTACTTGTTGGGTCACTTCTTGCTGGGGGATTTGGGGATTTTGTCCGATTAGCACTGGGCAGAACTTAATCGGGCCTACTACCACGTCTGTCCAACCGGTGAAATATCTGCATTGTATATGACATCTTACGAGGGAGAATCGATTGTCACGTCCTAAAAAGTCGTGGACGATGGCGAATTTATTATGGTTCGGGTTTACTGGGGGCAACAACTTGTCAGATACCACTATGCACGTACATCCGGTGTCTCTGACTAAAGGGGATTCTCGGCCCCCATTAACAGTGCCATCTTCGAATTGTAAGCCACCTAGCAAACTTTTGTTAAATAGATAGTTTACCTGTTGTTGGGGGCCTTCGGATGTTGGTTCGGGGATGGAGGAAGCCTCAGATTGTCCGGCCGGGAGCGCAGCAGTCAGGTTTTACACCTGTTGTCTCGAGATATTCCTCAGTCGGGAGTTCTGTGGGCACTAAAAACTCAGGTGACCTACTATCCCGCAGGTATAACAAGTGACGGACTTCCTGGGATAAGTGCCAGTATTAGGGTATGATCCTTGGGGAACCTTAACCTCTTTTTGAATTTTTGCCCCTTCAAAACTTGGATTATAAGTTCCTTTTGGGGCTGAGAACTTAAAGGGCTTCTTCTGCAAATGCTTTGGTGGTGGCCCATTTTTCTTTGGGGAGGGAGCTTTTTCTTTCTTGTACTCCCTCGGATATAAACGATCATTTAACGTGTGGAGGTCAGCCTCGTCCAGACACTCGTTGAAGGTAGAAGCTTTTCGGTCCTTAACAAATGCACGGATTTCCTGGGTAGTGTGCTTAGTAACTGATCTCTAAGAATGAAGTCGACTTCGTTCTCTACCCCTTCTGACTCCATCCAAAACTGTAGGCTTCAACGAAGCTCAAAGCCAAAATGTTTGTATGTTTGTTCAGGTCTTATACGGGCCTGCCTAAACTTCATCCTATATTCTTCCGGATTGAGGTTTGTTGCTGAGAGAAGTTTGGCTTTGAGAGTGGAATAGTCCAAAATCGCTTCTGAGGGTAGAGATACAAATATCTGTCTCATCCGGCGAATGAGTAGGGGTAACAGTCTAGCGACCCCATCTTCTTCTAGGTCCCAATTATTGACTTTAAATATTTTCTCAAAATGGGACAGATACGAGTATGAGCATAAATCTCTTGATCCTTGTACTCCGGGAGTTTCATGCTGGCCGCTGGTGACACCCCTGTTTTAGATGTCACTAACTGTACCTCTAACTGGTCTTTGTTAAGAGCTCTTTTGTGGGCTCTTATCTTCTCTCTTTCCTCAGCTTCCAGTTTCATCTTTTCCCTTCTTTCTTCTCTTTCGTTTCTCTCTTTCTCCTGAATATACGAGCTTAACTCGGGTCCTTCCAGTCCGAGGCTTGGACCTTGCTTCCGATAAAGGTCAAACGAGGCCATCGCACTTATGTCAGTCATCTACTTTGTTGTAAATCGAGCGTGACCTACTCCGCCACCAAAACTTACCATTTGGCCTAACAATTACCTTAAGATTGTTTTTACCCCTGAATTTACCAATTTCCCTCTCGTCAATTATTCTATTATTCCTGGTATTCCTTTTACGTGTTAGCTCTTCATTAATTAGACGCTGCTAGGTTCTTTCTAATAAAAATCCCACAGACCGAACACCACTTTGGTCGTATAATCGTATTGTATTTGTTGTTTTAAGGAAGCCGGTCTGATCCTATTAATTATGAAAGACAACAATACTTCAATATTGGCTGAGTGGACTTTTTAATTATCTTATTATTGAGAGAGTGCCACAGCGTTTATCTGTTTTAAGGCTAGAGCCCGTTAAACACGTAAAGGATCCATTGAAACACCAGAATTATCCCAAAATAAACATATATTTTAAATTTATCAATTAACTTTTGGTGGTCACCTTAGCACAGCGGATCGCTCCGACTACCTATGCGGCGGGAATATCAAACAGGGTAGGCAGTTAGACTGTTATTCGCCGGCTAACGTTACCACGAGTCTCATCATGTGGCTCGATTCTCTTGCTTTTTCCGCAAGGAGGGGGGGGATACTTTAATGTATACGTCCGCCTGGCCCTCCGGGAGGCTTTATGTTGTAATTCCTCTACATTAACACATATAAGAAAAAGAGACATCTTGTATCTTCCACTGTCGTAAAGCCATCACTCTACTATCTGAAACAATAAAGCACGAAAGTTACGACAAAAATAGTCAGGGGAAATGAATGTTACATGAGAAATTCTATATATGATATAAAATGATTATTAATATAGCAAAAAAAGTACTGATGCTATGCTAAAAAAAAATGCAACTAACATATTCATTATTTTGGAAATATAAAATAAACATTAAAAAATAAAGTAAAAAACTTTTTTATGAAGTCATTTCACCTCTACAATAGAAAAAGTATGGGTAAAAAAAGAAGAATGTGCAATCTAGCATGGATTGGATGAACCACCATGAACTCTTTTTCCCGAAATTCAGGAGATATGTGGTACATTTCCGGCCCTAGCTGGAATTCAAAATTTAAATTACTTTCCTGGTTTGAAATGGAATGTTTGCGAGGATGAGCTAAAAAAGTGGAGGAAGAATCAAAATAATGTTTGTCAGGATGACTCAAAAGGTGGAGGAAGAATCAAAAGAGTATTTGCCAAGATGAACCAAAAAAGTGGAGGAAAAATCAAAAGGATGTTTGTCAGGATGAACCAAAAGGTAGGGAAGACCTAAAAGAATGTTTTTAAAGATGCACCAAAAGGTAAAGGGAGAATCAAAAGAATGTTTTCGGGGTAAACCTAAAGCAGGAGAAGGAATCAAAAGACTGTTTGTCAATATTAACAAAAGTAGGGGAAGAATCAAAGTAATGTTGGTTAGGATGACCCAAAAAGTGTAGGAAGAATCAAAAGAGTATTTATCAGGATGAACCAAAAAAGTGGAGGAAAAATCAAAAGGATGTTTGTCAGGATGAACCAAAAGGTAGGAAAGACCTAAAAGAATGTTTTTGAGGATGCATCAAAAGGTAAAGAGAGAATCAAAAGAATGTTTTTCGGGGTAAACCTAAAGGAGGAGAAGGAATCAAAAGAATGTTTGTCAATATTAACAAAGGCGGGGGTAAATAAAAGGAATGTTGGTCAGGATGACTCAAAAGGTGGAAGAAGAATCAAAAGAGTATTTGTCAGGATGAACCAAAAAGTGGATGAAGAATCAAAAGAATGTTTGTCAGGATGAACCAAAAGGTAGGGAAGACCTAAAAGAATGTTTTTGAGGATGCACCAAAAGGTAAAGGGAGAATCAAAAGAATGTTTTCGGGGTAAACCTAAAGCAGGAGAAGGACTCAAAAGAATGTTTGTCAATATTAACAAAGGTGAAGGTAAATCAAAAGAATGTTTGTGTGGATGAACCAAATCTGGGGAATAATCAAAAGAATCACACGATTAGTCTAAAAACGATAGAGAGTTAGGCGAAGATGCGAGATTCATTTCCCTTTCTCCCTGGGTGTTTAGAAGAGATGGATATTCTTAGGAAAAAAATGCAAATTTTAGGGAACTCAGTTTTCAGATATTCGCTTATAAACATATTATGTAGAAACTAAATTTATTTTATTAGTTATTAATTGAAAAAGTAACTCCGACGGCACATTGCTACTTGAAACTCCCGAAAATATATATGAGGTCGTAATTGGTTAAGTTAAGAAAAGGAAAGGTTGATGTAAGATGTTTATCAGGGGAATCAGGAAGGGAAACTATATATGTTCTCGGAGGCAGGGAGGAAGTTACCATTGCGGAGGTAGAATGTTAGATACTAGAAGGCAGATGCTACTTGCTATCTTCCTAAAAACTGGAATTTTACTTAAGCGGTTGTTAATCAAAGACTTTGAGATTCCTAGACGTATATCGAATATATCAGGAAACTCGAAAAGTTCATGCGGTTTTTATTATTTCCTAGTGTATGAATTTTGAATTAGGAAAAGCCTTCAAATATATGATTGGCCAGAAAGTCCTAACTCACTTATGAAGAGAAAAAAAAAATTATCGGGCAACACCAACATTTATTCTTCCAAATAATGTCCATCCTTCTCTACGATCTTCTTCCAGCGATTAGCCAGCATCCGAATCTGTCCCAGATACCAGTCAGCTTTGAATAAAAAAACTGTAAACAATCTTACTTCACTCCATCAAAAGTGTTAAATCGCTGGTCGCTGAGGAAGTGTGCCATTGAGCGGAATAGGCCATAGTCATACAGAGCAGCATCGGGACTGAATGGTGGATGTGGGAGAATCTCAACACCGTCGATCTGTTTGAACTTCTCCATAGTCAACCTGGTAGTGTGTGGCCTCGTATTGTCTTGCTGAATCAAAACCTGACCTCGATTGATCAAAGCAAGATACTCCTTTTTTTAGTTTGTCGTACACTCGGTCTAGCTGCTAGCAATACAGTTTAGCGTTGATGGAACAACGATGTGAAACAAGCTAGAAATGCAGTACTCCTTGGAAATTCCACCAGACAGAGATCATGTCATCTTGTCAAATCGATTCTGTTGTGGAACGGATGCCGGTTGTTCGCCCCGCGGAACACATTTATTCTCCCGATCGTGATTAACCAAGTGTACCCACTTCACATGTGATGTTAAAATTCGCCTCGAAAATCGGTCGGCCATTGGGTTATTGAGAAGGTGGCCCCAAATCTCCACTCTACGGGCAGCTTGTGCTTCGTTGAGCTCATATTAATTCAATCGAGTCTTATTGTAAACAAAGTCCATTTACTGAAATCGGTTCAGCACACTCTTATGGGATTACACTCTAACAACTTTCTCAAGATCACGGCTGCTTACAGAAAGTTCAACTTTCAATATCGCCACTAAAGCGTCGCTGTCAAAGGTTGATGGTCGGCCGGGACCTGGTTAATCGTCAAATGTAAGATCCCGGAGTTGAAACGTCTGTACCATCTCGAGTCCTTCGCCTGACTGACTGGGCTATCCCATAAGTATCGCAAATTTCCTTCACAGCAAAACTTGTAAAAAGCTTTCGCTTGTAAGAGTAGCGAATCAAAACTCTAAATCCAATTTCTTCCAAACTCATTTCTGTCAGTTGGGGCTTACACAAAGAGAAATAGACTGCGTGGGTGCATCAAATAACAGCAGCGTACGGACGGTGGTAGTCGAATGAGTAATGCTAACCTGACCTAATCTAGTCGAATGAGTAAGGCTAACTTAACCTAATGGTTTTGCTCCATAAATTTTTGTTTTTGTATTTCCACTTCTCAAGTGAGTCAGGACTTTCGGGCCAACCATATATTACTGATTAGTAATGTCTAAAACTAGTGATTTTTTCTCTCCAAAGCGCCCATCGGGCAAACTAGAGAACAAAATACTAAATCTAAATTTCTTTCAAATTATTCGTCAAATTTCCATGAAAATTGCACAAAATATTCTTGGAAATTTGCTTCAGATAGTGTCCAAGTTTCATTTAAAAGAAGAACAGATAAAATACAGATATGAGAAAAGTAATGTATATTTGATGAAAGGACACGCCCCAAACTAGAGAACTACAGGTATATATATATATATATATATATATATATATATATATATATATATATATATATATATATATATATATATATAAAGCTATAATTAAAAAATGTTCTTTTTTAATTATAGCTTTATATATATATATTTATATATATATATATAATTAAAAAATAACATATTTATCTCATAAGCCATTAAAAAAATACATATTAATAAGTATACAAGTTCTTGTTCTGAATGAAATGAGGACATCTTCAGACGCAGCACTTTAACAATTTGTCGCATTGTTCGGATGTGATTTTATTCCATTCTTCTTCCCTTTTTTATCAAAGATATTCAATTTTGGTCAGTTTCCGAACTATAACCTTAACACTGACTATCTTCCATATCTTTTCAGCATCCAAGAACTACGTCACCGTCTTTGCTGTGTATTATGGAGCATTTCCATGCATGCAAATAGGTTCAGTTACTCGCGATGATCGGAAAGTGGGGCTCACGTCTCTTGAAGGAGATTTTTGTAAGCCGCGGCATTTAATTTGGCGCATAAACGGACGAGCGGATATACCAAGGACTAGAAAACATGTCCCACGTCATAACGCTGCCTACCTCACCAAGTGGGATTCACTCTTTCACCTGCACGACGCCTTACATGGTATTTCCTAGTTGATTCGAACAAATTAAATTTGCTCTTGTCACTGAAAGACACTTTTCCACTTTTGAGCACCCCAAAGGACAGGCTCTGTAGCGAAGTCCAACCAAGCCGCTTTGTTCCTTTTTATGTATGGAGTGGTTTCTTAGCAATAGAGCCTGCTACGAGTCTCAGCCCTCCTAAGGGACGTGAGGCAGTCCGTCGAGAAACATTTAGATTCAGGTTATCGGCAACTTCACATGAAATACCGGCTGCTGTCTCAATTTGCTTCTTCACCAACAACCGAAGTACCGTGCGATTTTCCTTGGGGGTGATTTTTCTAGGGCAACCTTATCTTTTTTATCTCTTTGAAGGCTCATCTCCTCATTCATCTTTATTATGCATGCAATCGTACTTTTTGACCGATTACTATTCCTTCCAATGTCCGACAGTGTCAATGTTTCACTCTTCCTATGGACAACCTAATTTCTGAAGGATTGGTTGCTATAAACTCACATCGCCATCTTGGTAAATAAGCAGTACCATCAGTAACAGTCTACAATACACATGGGATAGTGGTGGCGCGTATACGTTATTAATTTTTAAAAGTAAATTGAAAGTTTAGTTAGTGGTTGGTCTCTAGTTTGGGAAGCATCCTTTCTTAAAAAAACAAATTACTTTCGTCATAGATTTATTTATCCACTGTTTTTTTATGAAATAAAGCTTGAGAACTATCAGAGGAAAAGGTGAAACTTCAGAAAACCTACGACGTATTTTTAGTCACGTGCGAGTCTAGTCGCGGGCAACTCTACATCTCACTTTGTCGGTCGGTAGGTCCCGTTTTGCTTTCTTTTTGTAATAACATTGTAACCATTAGGCCGATTGTAACGAAATTGGAAACCATTATGTTGTTTTACATTCTCCCTTCGAATGATATGATTGTTAAAGTCATCCCAAGGTTAGCCCGGGAATTGTTTTGTTTATGCAATAACATCATAACTATTTTGCTGATTCCAACGAAATTTGAATCCCTTATGTTGTTTTACATTTTCTCTCGAATAAGATAATTGCCAAAGTCCTCCCAAAGTTAGCCAGGGAATTATTCTCTTTTGGCCATAACATCATAAATATTCGGTCTATTCTAACGAAATTTGAAACACTTATGTTGTTTTACATTTTATTTCTAATGATAAAATTATCAATGTCCTCTCAAGGTTAGTCCGGACATTATTGAAGGTTTTGAAGGTCGTAAGCTTATAAATCAGAATAAGTGAGAGCACGCAACCTTTTGGTCAGCAGACCTTGTTTGTAGTAAAAACAGTAATAATGGTGTTTTTAGGCATTCTAGTCGTCATTTACGGCTTCGGTTGGGCGCGAAAAGTACCTATTTTTAAGATACTAGCACTCTGAGTACCGCTCTATTTGCAGTGATACTATTCTTAAAATAACGCGCGAAAACGAAGCCGTAAATGATGCCTAAAATGCCTAAAAACACCATTGGTACTGTTTTTACATACCTAATATTTATTTATAGATTATTTGTATATTCGTTTGGTTACTGTAATTCGTTATCGAGCCGTGCTATCGGTTGCATTTGGTTCGAATCCAAACTTACTATTTCGTGCTGTAGAAATTATAATCAAGCCCCACCTTGTTCCCACACCTGTCGCAATGTTTGCTTTCAAAATGAAATCATAAGCTCTACACAAATGTATAAAATTGACCGAGGAATTATAAAAAGTATTATTAAACTTCAAAAATTAAATACGCAAAAGCCACACGACTCCTGCACGAACGTTATATGCACGTAGTTTTGACGTTACAATCGAAAGCAGCATTGTTATAAGTGCTTCCCTCCAGGATTGCCAATATGTGAATTAAGTTCTAATTAAATGTTGCCAATGTGTAAAATTCATAGTTTCTGGTCACATCAGTAGAAGGTAAGGAGGACTTATTTTAATTTCAACATTAACTCCATCAATGCGTGGTATCTAAAATATATGTACTTTCTGCGCCAAAAGACAACCCTATATTGCGACTGGAATGCCTAAAAAGACCATTTATACTTTTATAATACTAAAGTACGACGGAGGTTTTCTGACGTTTGGCTGAGGAATATTTGAGTAATTTGTAAAAAAATTTAACGAGTAGTTTCTATAAAATATAGAAATGGTATTTTGGACTCTATGTACTGCAAATTTTTTCGAAACATGAAACATATTCACTCCCAAATGTACATAGGAAGAATATGCTTACAGCAATATCAAATGGAAAGAATTTTGCTGTACCCTAATTAATTTTGCTACTCATTTTTTCCCACCCTCCAAAATATTTGGGAATACCTAGGAATGAAAGGAAATTTTTCTTTCTTGAGAAAGTAAAATAGATATTTGATGGTAAATTTTAAAAAATATAAATGTTCAGAAATTAATTGCATTATTAGTTAACTGATAAAACAAAGGTTAAGATTTCAGCTTAGAATACTAAGATCCAAATTGTGATAAAATAATCTTTATCATTTTTAGTTGCAATGAACTGCAAAGGGCTAGCAATAAATGCAGTTTGCTAAAATGCTTAAGGAATTAGTACAACGAGGAACTTTACCGTTGACCGTAATATAATCGATACAAATCACCCACCAATGCTAAGTACGAGAGGGGAAATAAAGAAATTTTAATATAATCGATACAAATCACCCACCGATGCTAAGTACGAGAGGGGAAATAAAGAAATTTAACGAGGAACAAATGAGGAAACAAATTCAAGTCGGATGATAATTATAGATGGCAGATGGCTGAAGATTAAGAAAGTAGGATTATATCATTGAGATGCACCTCTAGATTAGAAAGAGAGCAATGTGTCGTTGAAGCGTTGTTGATGAGAATAGACAGAAGACAGGAATAGTCAAATCATCAGCGTCGTAAGGTCATCAGACAAGCGAGAAAATTATCACAATCAGAGACGTCACCCAATAATGTAAATGATAATTTTCTGGTTAATTTTGCC
The DNA here is from genome assembly GCA_963969495.1 of Ceratothoa steindachneri. Lineage (NCBI taxonomy): Eukaryota > Metazoa > Arthropoda > Malacostraca > Isopoda > Cymothoidae > Ceratothoa > Ceratothoa steindachneri. The sequence continues at coordinate 43,230,862 of OZ018336.1, forward strand.
CAGTGAATGATTGGTCAAATATTTAAGACGAAAGTGGCTTCTACATCTGGCCAACCGCCGATGAAGGAGCTGAGTGTTTGAAAACTGACGGACGGAAAGGTAAATAGGGTAAGGTGGTGCAATCTTTCATATTGACCTTAGCCTTACCTAGAGGGGCCTCGTATGATTGCCTTCATGCTGGCTGGTAGTCGTCTGGGTTCATTGCCATGTTGAGAATGGGTGCTATTCCCACTCAGGCAGAGCGTTGCTCCAGCAGGGTGACGCCATGATCACTTGGCCTTCTATCTCTGATTTTTTGGGATTTATATACGGCTAGTAAATATATAAATAAAGAGTCAATTATTGCTGTGAATCCTTTTGAACAGCTTGTTTTATTTGTCTGTCATCTCTTTTTCTTCCTTACCATTATCGACATACCGAGAAGTGAAAAATGGGGTTAAACACTTTTAAAAAGCACGAGCATATTTTGTTTATTAAACAAAAACAGAGAGAGAAACAGAATTATGAAATATTACATTTTGTGTTACTTAAAAAGCTAAAACCAACCTAGGATCTCCTACAGAAGACTTTAACATTTTCGTAAACAAAATGAGAAAGTTAGGAATAGTGAAAGTTATTAGGATATATCATACATAGCCATATTTCGAGATAAAAAGAGAGACTTCATTCGGTGCTAGAAACCACGAGAGCCCTCAACTCTCCCAAACCATTTTCAATTTAACAATGAAGGGAGATGTTGGAAAAGATGATTCTAGAATAGATAAAGGCACCATAGAGACTCGCAAAGCTACAGTCAAAAAGAAATTCTGCAATTTCTAGCTTCCTAGATACTCAGTGCCACTATCAAGAGCCAATTAAACTGTATATTTATCCCAATCGGCAAGTTCGCTCGGCCCATCTTTAGCCTTTCAAATGTTTAGCCCGAAACCCCTCATATATATGCAAATAGTATGGAGTCGAGCGTTAATAACAGACAAATGTAATAACTTTTAATTATTTTAATTAAAATCTGCGGAGACGAGAAAACTGGAAACGGGTTTCGGAGTACTAGGGAGAAGATAAGAGAAGACCAAAAGCACTGTAGTATTTAGGAAAATGCCTAGAAAAGAGAGTAAAGTGAAGTGACCGTGAGTAAATAGTTCCAAGGGTAATATGATAAAGCAGGGTAATAAGAGCAGTGTCAGGAGAGACGAGAAATAATAAGAGGACAAGGTAGAACGAAGGAGTAAATAAAAAAGTAAAGTGCCAATGAAAGTTCAAAGAAATTATGAAGGGAAAGAGTTGGGGAGGGTATATAGTGTATGGAGAAAAGAAAGAGAGTGTGCGAAAGAAAGTAGGGAGGGACAATCTTTACTGGGATAAAATACCAAAGAACTGAGAAATAGAGAAAGGGGGTATGTATGACAGAATCAGATGAGTTCCTCTAGCGAATTAAAACCATTCAATGAAAGGATAGTTTTGGCTATCCATATCTTCTCCAAATCGATGTTTAGCTTTGGAGTTCAACTCGTTAGTTGTTTAAATCAAGAGAAAGAAAAGAGGGGGTTTGAAGAGAGTGGAAGAGTTTGCTCGTTGATGTTTGGATTTGGTTGAATTGTGTTTAACGTTTGAATTAGAGAAGATCTGTTTCATGTCAAACTTATGTACGAGAGTACATAAGTTTGACATGAAACAGATCTTCTCTTAGATTTTCCGTCATGCCTTAGCAATATCTTACCGTTACTTGGCTTGATTTACTAAAACAAACAAAGGCAATTTTAAGAGGCAAATAAGAAGGCGGATTTATGCTGAAGCAAAAAGAGAAAACCGGCTCGGAGAGTTTAAGGTTTCTTCACAAATTGAGGTTGTATTCACAACGTTTGAGCTAGTTGTAACTAGCTATCTTCTAGTCATAGGGGACGAGTTTGAATGTAGGAAGGAGAGGACAGCCATCTCCCAAATTCCTCTTGGATATGGTCTCTCAGGTGCACCTTAGGATAGAGTGAGACTAGAAAGGATGGAATGGGCTGTGGCTGTTAACCAATCAGTGCCTTAACGCAAAGTTTGCAATGGGATAGTGACCGAGCAAAGAGCTCTGCAAACAGGTGCACATGGGCCCACGCGAGATGAGAAAAGAAAAAGACTAAATTAAGGGCTCATTCAAAACACTTTATTTTTAAAAAGCAAAACCAATGAGAACATTTTTAAAATAATATTTGGAAATAAAGTTTGGTTGAAAATAATGGTGAATTTTGTGTAGTTAAAATTTATAGTGATTTCCGAACCTCAAGAGAGCGAGTTTGGGTGCGGAACTCTATAGTTTTAACCATTTTTTAACAATGTGAGGCTGGCGCGCATCAGTGCCATTAAACCTACTTCCTATCGTTACAGCTATTTAAACTCAAACTTCCCACCAATATATTTACACACACAGATACAATATGCAAATAGAACGCCACATACTTGTGCACATGTAAATACGAGCATGTAGCCCCTCGTGTACAGACAGTTGTTTACATATCGTCCGCTAGCATGGAGAAAATCAAAACTCTCACACACGCTCATACACACATTTTTTCAGTGTATACATGTAGTTTGTTATAAACACGTTCTCCTACATATACACCCCCACACAAAAGAACACTTATATTCCTAGAGACAACCACCCACTCACTCTTCTCTTGCATTCATAAACCTACTCTCCTACATTCATACACCCACTCTCTTTCTTTTACATACGACCATTAATACATACACAATCCCACATTCTATCACACTTGTAAATGTATCTATTAAAGACATCGCTTTTGAATCACACTCACATACACCCCACTTCCATTCTCACACATAATATCAATGATACATATACAATTCCCCATTCTCTCACACGTGCAAAGTACCCATTAAAAACATCATTCTTCATTCACGCCCACGCTGTAGCACTCAAATTCGGAGAGTCTTGGGTGCATCATAACCTCAAAGCAGTAGCACACTCGCACACACATTCATACATACAGCCATGTCTTGCAAAATGGGAATTTTAATCGGGGAGATGAAACTTGACCTGGTGAGTTCCACACAAGAGGCCAGAAATTTCCCTGCGTCGAAACAGGAGGGGGAAAAAAGGAAAGCAGTAAAGGATCGAATTCCTTATCCGCCCTGACAGTGTCTACAGCTCGGCTTCTTTTTCCATCTTTTCATACCACTCACTTCCTCCCAGCTTTCACAGAGGAATTACGAACGGGTGGTTTTATCCTATGAGTTTCTCCTATTAGCACTGGCTTGACTCTCACTGAAAGAAATAGTCTTAGTACCCCCTTAAGATGGCATAACGGGGTTAGTTACCTTGCTACAACTAAAACAGAATATTTGTACACTCCCCCTACCTCAGTGCCCTATGAGAAATGGGTGCTCTCCCTGGTGTAGTGTTAGTCGCCTCTTTTAAATCTCCGGATTGTTTACGCCTGTATTGGCGCCCGGCCTAAAGGGTAAAATAGGGCGGTAAACTTTCTTAAATAAATAATAAATATTAAAACCTGATATTTCCTGAGGTGGTGAGTGATAACGAAGTCTGAATTGTCAAAGCCTCGTTTCGCGAATATCATTTTCTGCCACCCCAAATCTCCAAATCTATCGCAAAAGTCACCACAAAATACAACAGAAGATTCCGCATGCCGCTTGGATTTTTTGTACGAAGTCTCAAAATCTCTCTGACGACTCCGAGACTCCGGAGTCCTCGCATCTCAGAACTCACCCTTGAAGAGACGATGGTTGATGGTTCTCATAAATCTCTCCTGACGTCTTTTGCTGCCATCTGGGAGGGAGCGAAATCCGATCTATGACGGGAGATCTTCCCAAATCGTCCTAGATGTGGAGTCCTCTGCGACGGCCGATAAGGAGATTCCCAAACGCCAGGTCCTTAGTGGTGCGTCACTCAGCTTTCCCAGCTGGGCTCAATTTTGTAATGAAATACCCTTATTTCTTCTCAAGGCAAATTTGACGGAGCGTCGAGGTTAACGTTTCTAGGTGAGATAACGCCTCAAGGTTAAGATTTCGAGACGAAAAACGCCCCTCAGAGTGACGGAGAGGAGCTCTCCGGAGAAGTTGATTGGCGCACCGAGACATTGGGGTCTGCTTCTCACGAGTCGTCGCGAATTTGAAAATTGGGAGTTTAAAAAAAAAGAGAGGACCAATGATGGCATCGATGCCCTAAGATTTTGATCTTGATTTTTTTTAAGAACGAACCAATGAGGGCATGGACTCCCTAAGCTTTTGATTGAGATTTTTTTTAAATAGCGAACCAATGAGGGCATCGACTCCCTAAGATTTTAATTGGGATTTTTTAAAAAGAGCGAACCAATGAGGGCATCGACGCCCTAAGATTTTTATTGTTTTCGTTTTTTTAAAGTGCAAACCAATGAGGGCATCGACGTCCTAAGATTTTAATCGGGATTTTTTTTTAAAGAGCGAACCAATGAGGGCATCGACGTCCTAAGATTTAAATCGTTTTTTTTAAAGAACGAACCAATGAGGGCATCAACACCTTGAGATTTGGCACGGATTACTTTAAAGAAAATGGCGACGTTAAAGGAAAAGAAAATGCTTGGAAGTTTCGACTCTAATAGTAGGCGACAGGGTGCTCAAGGGAGAATGCCTTATATCTATCCCTACGGAATGTATTTCCTTCTTCTTCAATGTGTGCCACTTTCCCATAAAGTAAGATCGGTGCGCATCAATGCCACTAAAACTACCCGTTTCCCCCCGCTGAAAAGCCCCTCCATAGCTCTAGGGTGCAGTGTTGGGGCATTAAGTCCGATCAGGGATCATCCTTGGGTATAGGTCACCTTTACCCCAACCCCATACACGCCAATGTTAAACAATATATCATCCACTCGCTTCTCAGTCAGCCATTTCTCTTTCAAGCATTCACACACTCAACTCACCTTTCTCTCTCTAACTCTCTCTCTCTCTCTCTTCTCACACACACTCTCTCTCCCCCCTTTATATCTCTCTCTTTATATATATATATATATATATATATATATATATATATATATATATATATATATATATATATATGGGGGGCGTGTGAGAGAAGGAGAGGGGTTTGTTTATTTATTTGCTATCAGAAAACAAACGATTGAAAATAAAACGTTTAAAATAACTGTATTAATCAGTTCTTAAATGGAAATTGATGGGTGTTTTTGGTATTTATTATACAGGGTGTCCACAATGTCTGGGTACATAGGGTAGAAATACATACCTTTAGAACAAAACAATTATATTTAATTATAATGTTAAGAAATTATATTTTCAATATGATTTCCATTATTTGCAATGCATAATTCGATGCGCCTTGCTAAATTCTGGTGAACTCGATTGAATAGGTGTACATTGCCATCGATTTCAGCACACTGACTGATAATGCGTTCTCTCAAGTGGTTTAGATTTGCAATCTTCATTGAGTAAACTTTTTCTTTTAACATACCCCAGAAAAAGAAATCAAGGAAAGAAAGGTCTGGTGAACGAGGTGACTACTCTACATGACCTCTTCTTCCAATCCAGTGAGGAAAAGTGCCATTCAGCCAATCTCTGACATCTGTAGCAAAATGGGCAGGGGTTCCCTTCTGCTGAAACCAGTCAGGAAGTCCCTTGCCTAGGCGCTCAATTTGAGACATTAATTTGTCTCTCAACATGTTCAGATAAGTCTCACCGGTTACATCTTCATCAAAGAAGAAGGGTCCTAGCACATGAGCTTTCCACAAACCACACCACACCATCACCTTTTGGCAGCCTTGCTGTTTGGATGGATCCATCCAATGTGGATTGTCTCGAGACCAGTATCGAAGATTCTGTCTGTTGATTTCACCATTAACATAAAACAAAACTTCATCACCGAACAACAAAAGGTCTTTAGTAAAATTGATATTTTCATCCAATTTATCTGAAAACCATTCGCACATCTGCATTCGTCTATCGGGGTTGTCTTCATTCAATTGATGCAATATCTGTAATTTGTACGGATGAAACTTCTGCTCTACCAGGATTTTGTGGATAGTTGACCTTGGAACACCCAACTCCATGGATGTCCGACGAAGTGATTTCTTTGGGCTAGCAGCAATCTTGGCCATGACAACCTCTTTCGTTTCGTCTGCAGTCTTTGGTCGCCCGGAACGGGGTTTGTCCAAGACACTGCCTGTTTCTTTAAACTTCGTGACCAATTTCCCGACGGCAGTAAAATAAATAGGTTGCCGATCAGGGTGTTGAAGGTTAAATTCATCGGCGATTTTGCGATAAGACCATCCTTCTCGTCCACTTAAGAGTACCAACTCGATTCTTTCTTCTTTAGACAGAGTTATCATTCGATCTGGGGAGGAAAAATAACATAAATAAATAAAATATTAAAATTCCTATGTACCCAGACTTTGTGGACACCCTGTAGTATTTAATGACGAAATTGCCAATTAATTTCAAATTACACTCGAAAAACATGATTTAACACTATTTCATTTTTTTTCATTCGTCAGATAAAAGTTTAAATATCGCCACCGGACATTTATACAGAACTTATACAGACGTGATAACACACATTTTCACTGTTTATACAGTCTGTAGATCCTATGTGAAGAGTGAGGGTAACAAGCGAATCAGCACTACCTAAGTCTAACTTTTCACCACATTAGTGATCCTTTAGTACATCGATCCAAGACGATGTAGTCTCTACCTCCCGGTCCAAATGGGCGGTGCCATTTCGGTTTACATCAATCATCTCATAAACATAGGATTTATCAACATATATTGAGGGACTCAACATTCGCCATTTGCCTTCTATGCATTTTATTTGTTATGGTTCGTTTTGTTTTTTTAGAACATTTATCGTCCTCTTTCACCTTTTTCTGGGTCTAAACAGGCGTGAAAACGTGAGTAGGAGATTTACCAGAGGTGCCAAACACGACCCAGCACTGAGGTCGGAAGGGCGTGCTAATTCTCGAGTTTTGGTTCTAGATGGGTAATCGACCCTATGCTTGTCTTTGTGTGAGTTATTACGATGCAATGTGGTTGCATGATAGTTGTATTCAAACTAGACCAATTGTAAGGTAACATAAGTACATAATAAACCACCCACCAGGATATGGTTGCTTACAAATTGTCGTAAAAGGGAACAAACTGTAAACTTTCTAAGTTTAATTAAGTGATGTACAAAATACTTGTTTCCTAAAGGAAAATCCTACGAAAATTATTTGTACGTCTTCCTTTAGTGTCCATTTGATGGTATCATTTTACCTTTTTGTCTTTATCGATCCAGAGAAAAGGAAAGTTGGTTTAAATATTGAACGGATTTGATTTATCCCGATCAAATTTAAGAATAATGACGGAAGAATCTACTGTATATGGTAATCATAAGAGTAACACAGAACTGTGAAATTGAGTAATTCTAAAAACAAACACAACCGCTTTATGACGCGCCAGTCCTTCTCTTCGTTAAGTTTACACAGCGTTCCGAGCCACCCTTCTTTTGCTTTCATGAAGTCAAGTCGTTCGGTGTCAGGAGAGACTCATCGGTAAACACAAGAGGAGTAATAACTCGTTCTTCTTGATATTCTAGGTTGGCGTTGGAACAAAGTTAATAAATGTATTTAATTCCAGACGTATATGTAAACAAGGGCGTCCGGCTGATCAAGAATGCTTTCAATGATACATTCACAACGTAGGGCAAGTTCGTTGCGAAGGGCTGCTACAAGGGTTGTTCTATCCCCTTTCCTCTTTTCTTATTTTCAAATTAGTATGGGTAGAGAACCATTTAAAGGAATATTGAATAGTTGTATGGTTGTACGAGATTAAAAGACACATAGAGAGACGAGATTGAAAAATACGATTGCTATAGCGTTGATCAAACCAAGTTTAATAATGCAAATCAGTTAAACAAAATTAGCACATTAATTTTCATAGTCGCTTTTGTAAAGGTAAATTCGCGAAAAGGAGGATTAACTGCTAGCATATATGACTAGAAATATTTAAAAATGAATTAGGGATAACCAAATTTTGTTGTACTAGGACCAGAATGATAAAATTACCGATGATGACTCAACACTACATTATGCTGAACACTAATAACAGATGTTGCTCTTTCTAATTGAATTTCTTTCACAGCAAAATTGAGAACAATTATCTCTCAGACGATATTTTTCAAAGAGTTGTTTTAAAAGATGGTGATTGAAAGGTGTTACATAAATGATACTCTCAATGTCTGTTATTGTGCATTGCAAGGCTGAACAAATTCAAACCTTCCTGAAATGGGTTAGAATTAGATTCATAGAGTTCGAATTTTGTTGAACAAAGACAGAAACCACTTCTAAAAATTAATTTTAGCTTAATTAATTGGAAGTTTATTGTACTCCTGAATGGACCCTAGGCCTTTACCTATGGGCTTAACAATGGGCTAAACAACGCTTTTAATAATGGGCTTAACAACATGATTAACAGTGGACTTAACAACGTGCTTAACATTGGGCTTAGCAACGTGTTTAACAACGTGATCACCAATGAGCTTAACAACAGGTTTAACAAAGTGTTTTAAAATGGGCTTAACAAGGTGCTTAACAAAATACTTAATAATGGGCTTAATAGCGTGCTTAACAATAGGCTTAACCAAGTGCTTAATAATGAGTTTAACAACGTGTTTAACAACCTGCTTAAAAACGTGCTTCACAACGTGCTTAGCAATAGGCTTAACAACGTGTTTAACAACGTACTTATCGATCGGCTTAACATAGTGTTTAACAAAGTGCTTAATAATGGGCTTAACAACGTGCTTAGCAATGGGCTTAACGTGTTTAACAACGTACTTATCAATCGGCTTAACAAAGTGTTTAACAATGGAATAAACAACCTGTTTAAAAACGTGGTTAATAATGTGCTTAACAACGTGTTTAACAACGTGCTTACCAATGAACTTAACAACGTGTTTAACAACGTGCTTACCAATGGACATAATAACAAGCTTAACAAGAAGTTTAATATTGTAATTAACAATGGGTTTAACAACGTGGTTAGCAACGTGCTTACAATGGGCTTAACAACGTGTTTAAAAACGTGCTTAACAACGTGTTTATCAACGTCCTTACCAATCGGTTCACCAATGTGTTTAACAACGTCCTTATACCAATGGGTTCACCAACGTATTTAACAACGTCCTTAACAATGGACTTAATAACGTGCTTAACAACGTGCGTAACAATGGGCTTAACAACGTGTTTAACAAGGATCTTAACAAAGGGTTAAACAACGTGCTTATAATGGGCCTATATGTTCTATGTTTGGTAGAAAGATAGAATAAGAGGAGAGGAGTAATGAAGAGATGGGTAGGGCAAAGTAGTAAGCCAAAAGGAAGTAGTAGTGATGGAAGGTGCCCGTGAGCCAGCCTTGTCCGTTGTTTTATGATTGTAGTCAATCTAAGTGTCCTACTACGAAATCGTTTTTATTTTAAACGTTTTGTTGTTTTTAAAGTCCCGATTTTTTGTTTATTTCTCTTCTTTGCCTTGGTTTGGTTCTGGTGTTCGGGAGGCAGCTTATGCATCTCCCTCCTTCTGCCTCTGAGTCAAGAGCTAGAGAGATATGTTACGTTTAAATGGATCCTACATGAATGATACGCAACAGTTAGACAGACCAGAAGGAACTCCGTGATGAGGAACGATCTAGGGGAGCAACGCCAAAGTAATCTCCCTCGAACGAATCCCCGATTGTAGATCAGTTCCTTCCGAGACTCGACTGACGTCAGATGTCGCTGAATTCGCGCCGAAAAAGAGAAAGGAGCTTTTTGGTGGGAAATCGACTGATGTCTTGCAGTTATTGGTTAGGTAAACAGGAGGAAAGATCCATCAAGTGGTTATGGCTGAGATTCCGCCTTTTCTCTCTCGTCTTCCCTTCGCTGGAAAAAGAATTCAGGATGGTGGAGGGGGAGATGGGTCTCAACTGCTGGTCTTCATAGTCCATGTTGTTTCCCAGGAGATAATTATGGGTCATAGCCGTCATTTGACTTTATATAGTCACAAGTATATGAAACGGGATAGGAGCGTTTCGTTTAATTTATGACACTTCAGGCTTTATAAAGCAAAAATATAATTTTTTTTTATAACTAAATTGGGTTGAAGCTAAGCGGAAGGAAATAGGAGTGGAATTTGGGTTTCAGGAGTTAGAAAATAGATTAGAGAACCAATAATACAGGGTGACACCCCCCCCCCCAAAAAAGAATGGCCCTGTACACACTTTTTGTGATATATCCTTCATTCATTCACTAATCACTCTTACTTTGCAGGACATGACAGAAGCAACGTCTGTGAACACAACTAGATCTCAATTGGAGCTCCAGCAAAGAATATACTGCGTCAAACATTACTAAAAGACAGGCTCGTTCAAAAAAGTGCAGGACACTCTCGTGCATCAGTTCAAATGTGAAAAATCCCCCTCCAAGACCAGAATTCAGGACTCGGTGGACCACTTCGAGAACTATGAGACAGTGGAGAACTTCAATGCAGACAGTGACAACCGTTCAAGCCATTCAGAACACCCCAGGAAGCGTACACCTGAGCTGACCGAAAGCGTAAGAGAGTCAGTTCATCAGAGTCCAAAACTCTTTGTGCGTAACCGAAGTCAGTCCCTCTGTATAGCCCATGAGACTTTCAGGAGAGTGCTAGTAATGGATGTAAAGGCCTACCTATACAGGATACAGACGAAGCAGACCCTTACAGCCTCAGACAAGGAGCAGAAGAAGGCTATGGCACCACTCAAGATACTGGAGAAGATTCAGGAGACCACAACTTTCCTTAACCTCTTTTGTACCTCAGATGAAGCTCACTTTCATCTTGAAGGAAAGGTAAACTCGAAGAGAAATGTCTTCTAGGTGCCCCCCTAGAACAAATGAGGCAGCCACCAAGCCCCTACACTCCCCTAAGTGCACGGTATGGACTGTAATCTCAGTCAGAGGCATCATCGGACCATTCTTTTTCGAGTAATCTGGTGCCACAGTGACAGTCACCAAGGAGCGGTATGTTGAGGTCCTCAAAACCTTTAAGAGGTTGCTGCAGACCCTGTGTCCGTCGTTTATGGGAAGGTTCTGGTTCCAGCAAGATGGAGCAAGCTCTCAAACCTCAAACCTGTTCTGAGATTGGTTGAAAGAGAACTTTGGTGGCCGTGTGATCAGTCTCAAGACTGATTTAGAGTGGGCACCTCATAGCCAAGACCTTAGCCCCCCAATTTTTTTTTTCTAGGGCTACCTTAAAGACAGATTGTACGCATGGAGACCCAGGACCATCACGGAACTCAAGGAAGCCATTAGGGAGGAGATCAGAGCAATTAGCCGGTCGGTTTGTAAGGATGTCATGGACAACTTTGTGCTGCGCCTCAAGAAAAGCACAGATAAAATGGTCATCTCGAACACGTGCTCTAGAATAAAGAAGAAAAGTCCAGACTCTCATGTTTTGATATAATGTTTTTAAACAAAATTTACTAGTTGTCACCAAAGTTTCATTCAATCTTTGCAGAAAATTAAGAAATTATGACTATTGAAAGTTGGGGCCCGTTTTAGGGGGATCACCCTGTAATCATAATCATAACCCAGCCATTTGACTGATATCAGAATCACACCTACCTGAAGATGGTTTCCAATTGTAACCATTCAGGCTACAGTTTGGCCGAGTAGAGACACAGTTTGGTATTTAAGCGTAGTTAAGCAAGATCGAGTCTGGTTAGTCGCTATATGGAGTCCTGATTTGGAGTCTATTTCATTGCTGTCGTACGCTCTCGATAGAATTTAATGTACTTAACTGTTTTACATTTTATGCCATGTTCTCCAATAACCCCCATCTCCGGTATATCCCGATATAAGATTATGTAATGGATCTCCTATTTGGTTCCATTTGGTTCCATTTGGTCCCACGCATGTTTTCCTGTATCCCTATTTCGATAGAAGTAGTTCCTAATGCAGTGTGGTAGGGGTAATAGTAAGAATTCTTTAATCCGCTAGAAAAGTCTCCTGGAGTTCTTCAACCTTCTTCAGGAGCTCTACTAATACGACTGGGCACCCATCCATTTCTCTAAAACGAGAAATTTCAAAAAACGTTTTATAGGAGTCTGGTAAAGAACTGCGGGAACATTCGAATCCTCGTTTTCTGTTCAAATAAACGCTATCTCTTACAAAAGGCTTCTTGATATTTCTCTTTTCAGAAATAGATGGTTTCCTGGGCGTATGGGCGGTGCTCCTAAAGAGGGTTGAAGAACTCCAGGAGACTTTTCTAGCTGATTAAGGAATTCTTACAATTAGTCTTACCTGACTCGAACATGCTTGTTCAATTTTAAAAAAAGTGGTTCTTATGTTTAGGTTTGTCCTTCTGCAAATTCTACTACTCTGTTTCTAGGATCATTTCCTTTGCCTACTATGATTTTTCCTACCGATCCTATTGTCTTGTTCACTAACCTTTGAATTGAAATGCCAATCATAATAATTTTGAACTGATGTTTTTTTTATGTATCTGTATTCGTGAGTACTGTATTTTTAGTCGCGTGCGATTCAAGTCGGGGGCGACTCTACATCTCACTATGTCAGTCGGGCGGTCAGTCCCCGTTTTGCTTGTCGTAGTTTTGCTTTTTTGTTTTTTGTAATAACATTGTAACTATTCGCCGATTCTAATGAAATTTGAAACCCTTATGTTGTTTTACATTCTTTTTCGAATGATAGAATTGGCAATATTTTCCCAAGTTTAGTCCAGGAATTGTTGAAAGTTTTGTAGGTCGTAAGGTCATAAATCAGAATAATTAAGAGTACGTGACTTTGTGGTCAGAAGACCTTGTTTAACATAATTCAACTATTTCTACTACTCGCAGGATCATTGGCTTTCAAAAGAGAGGTTAGGCAAATTCCAAAGAGTTGCATGCCCTTTCGTGATCTATGTCAAAAGATATTAAGATATTTTCCCCCTACAAAAATTAGGCAGCGCTGAACGCAAAAATATGCAGGGAATTAGGGGGAAGAAGGCACTATAATTCCTTTATATATATATATATATATATATATATATATATATATATATATATATATATATATATATATATATATATATATATATATATATATATATATATATATATATGATGAAAATTAATGCAATATCGCAAGAAAAGGTGAGGAATTAAACCACATTCTCCGAAGACAATTTAATTCAGAACAGTTTCGGTGTATCTCACACCCTTTTTCAACTGACACTGGATAGAAAATATAAGAAAAGTGCATACAAGCATAACACAAGGTCAGGTCGTGAAAGATCCCCCTTTTTTCCCCAATGAGGGGATCTTTCGCGACCTGACCTTGTGTTATGCTTGTATGCACTTTTCTTATATTTTCTATCCAGTGTCAGTTGAAAAAAGTTGTGAGATACACCGAAACTGTTCTGAATTAAATTGTCTTCGGAGAATGTGGTTTACTTCCTCATATATATATATATATATATATATATATATATATATATATATATATATATATATATATATATATATATTACATCATAGTCTGCTTTCTGTTTACCTTGCCTCCGATTCAATTTGATTCGATGAAGAAAGTCATGAAATGTGTGGTAGGTTTCATAAGTGTGAAGTGGTTTTGTAGGTTACCTTGGTGTCGAGGGCATTTCTAGTGTTTCTCTCTTTCTAGTTTTTGAATTTTGTTTCCTCCGTCGAGATTTCTGGTGACGGTCATGTTCTTCCTTAGGTTCATATTTTTATTTTACTCTTATGTTTGGTTCCTCCGTCATGGCTTTCAAGCCTTTCAAGTCATATATTTTGCAAAATGGTTTTCTTTCCATTTTTTAATTTATAATATTATCGTTGGGCACTTCGCCTCTTTTTATTTAAGCTTTTTATCTTTTGTTGTTTGATTTTCATTTTTTTATTTTAGTTTTTTTAGTTTTATTTTAACTATGGCACTTTGCCCCCTATTATTTATGCTTTTATCTTTTGTTGTTTATTTTTCTTTCTCTTATTTTTGTTTTAGTTACATTTTAACTTGGGTACTTCGCCTCTTTTTATTTAGTTTTTTTTCATCTTCTGTTGTTTATTTTATTTTTCTTATTTCAGTTTTTGTTTCTTTTTAAATTGGGCACCTCGCCTCTTTTTATTTACTCTTTTTATATTTTGCTGTTTATTTTCACTTTCTCTTTTTATTTATTGATTTTTGGTTTAGTTCTTTTTAACTTGAGCACTTCACCTCTTTTATTTTGTTATTGTTTTCCTTATTTGGTTTTAATGTCCTGATTTTGTCGTTTGCTCCTTGCATTATTAGGTATAAATTGGTTTTATGTCTTCTTTTGCACACAGTTTCTTCCGCTGTGGAATAATTATGTTCTTTCGACTGTCCGTTGCCTTTGTTGTGGTATGGCAACATTGTTATTGATTGTCGGGAGTATTTCTTCCACCACTTTTTCCCCATTTCCTTCTCCCTAGCCTCTGGATCTCCATATTAATCAGCTTCCCCACCCTTTCCTGTAGGACTGTTTGCCTAATATGTTTGATCCTTCTCGCGCCAGTTATAAGCAGTGTCGCTTTGTTCTGTACCTTCTGTATCGTCCTGTGAAAGGTACAGCTAACCATCTATGTAACCACTGCAGGGTAGACTAGGACGGAGCGTACCAAAGTAGTGAGAGCTCTTTTTATCTAGCACGTTGAGGCTTCGGAACCTGTAAAATTTCTTCAGCACTATTTTGGCTAGGGAGACTCTGTCGTTTGTGTGGGTCTTATATCCAGGTTTGGTAAGTCGTAAGCCCAGGACTTTTCCCTCTTTAGAATATGGGTAGTGGTGATCGCCGATGATGACGTCGTCTACTTTCCGGCGCTTCATTGGAATTATTTGGAATTTCTGGCGGCTCGTCTTAATTTTTCACCATTTTTTTTTAAATCTGTTGATGTTTTCGATCTCGGAAGCTGTATCCCTTGCTTAAACTTCAGTGTTCCTGGAGGGACTTGGGACGAATTGTGTGATGTCGTCTGCGAACTGCAGATACATCGTATCGTCGTGCACTGGAGCAGAGAGGTATATTGTGTACACGAGGTATAGTAACGGACTCAGACAGCTGCCTTGTGGAACTCCCGTCTCGAGTTCAAATTCGAGTCCTGTGTAGCCCTTGTTCGGGATTTGAGCTCTCCTCTCCATGATATAATCACAGAGGACCCTTTCCAGTATTGGTTTTAGCTGGAGGTTCAAGATTTTTAATTATAGACCCCTCAACCAAACCTTGTCGAAGGCCTTTTCTACATCTCAGAGCACCACGTCTGCATACTTCCGCTCAGCTTTGCAGCACGCGAGCTTCCCTGTTAGGAGGGCGAGGGTGGTTTCCGTTCCCAGTCTCCTACGGAACCTGTGCTGCTGAGGATTGTGAGCTCCTAGCTCGGCAAATTGGTCTTAAAGCGGGTCTACCAGGAGCTTCTCGTATATCTTTGCCACGAATTGAAGCTGTGAGAGTGGCCTGTATTTAATCAGTGATCAGGGGGTTTACCTTCCTTAGGTACAAAGATTTTAGCAACTTTTAAGCCGTCTGGAAAATAATCTGTATTCAGGGAAGCATTTAATATTTTTGTGATTCCCTGAATGATCTGCTGTGGGGCATTTACTAAGTTGCATTTAGTAATGCCCGTCCAGCTTATGGTCCTTTGTTTAAATGGACTTCACAGTGGCCATGACCCCCTCAGGTGTTATGGGACGGCCTAACCCTGCCATCTCCTTGTCTTCATCTATTTGGTGATGTGGGTGCAAACGATGAATTATCTGATTTAGATCTTCGATCAGATGGCATTCAAATTCCTAGTCGAACTCTTGATTGTCTTCTGGAGTAAGGCTGAAGACTTTTTTCCAGGTAAGTTCTAAATCTTTCTTCCAGGATCGCCGGATCCTCCAAATAATCCCCGTTATCCTTAATTCAAGCCTTCCCTTTTCCTGTTAGTCTTCTAACTTTCTGATTAGATGCCAAAATTCATCCGGGTTCAACTCGATATCGACTCTGGCTTTCAGATTGTTCCAAATTTCCTTCTGTTGAAGATTGATAGCCTAATTTAGGTCGGCGCTATTCTCCCATCTTGGACCTGCCCGTCTTATCTTTTCATACACTTCCCTGTGTACACGAGCGACCTCCTTCATCTATTAGGTCTATCTGGGTTGAGGAGGGGTTTTGTACCCTGTCTTGGGTACATACTTGCAGTCTACTTCTAGAATAGACACAGTTATCCTCTCAAGTTCTTCGTCTAACTCCTCTAAGGTTGCATCCCTTAGGTCAGCTGGGGCGTATTGAATGAGTTGTCTCTTGTAACGTTCCCAGTGAGCCGAGGCGTAGTTTTTGCAGGCAATGACTGATAGCTGGATCGGCGCGAGGGAGATGGTGGTAAGGATTGCTATGTGATCAGTGGGGTCTGCTGGGCTCGGCTCGCTATGGTAGTTGAAGGGTAAGCCTTTCCTTGTTAAGATTATGTCAAGTTTCGTGGCTGATGTGGAAGAAATGTAGGTCAGAAAATCCGGCCCTTTTCTCTGTAGGTTTTTTCTTCCCATAATAAATTCTAAGTTTCAACCTTTTTTGTTGGTTCTACCATAGTCTGCCGCACGGCATCTGTCATTGAGATCCCCCCTAAGAATGCTATTATACGATGCCAAACAGCGTGAAGTAATTGTTTATGGGTAGGTAGGCTCGATGAGGGAGTTGATAAGCTGCGGCTATCACGAGGTTTCCTACTAATGTGTGTAGTTCAACCGCCACAAAGGATTCATCCAGCTCTGGAAGGCGCCTGAACGAGATATTCCCCTTGATACGTCTCGCAGTACCATCAACCCGTTCCTGTGAATGATTTTTATTGACCACTCTGTAGCCCGGTATTTTAATTTGAGCAGGTGTTGTGTGAAAACCGTGCTCTGTTATGAGTACGATGGCGGGTAAAGCACCCAGAATATGTTTCCATATACCGTTGCTTTCCCCTCCCATCCACCAACGTTGAATCTCAGAATCCTTCTTTTTGTTGCTTACTCTTTCCATATTGTCCTTTTATTGTTTCTGAGTTGTTTTTCTTCTCTTCCCGTTTCTATTCTTCCTGAATTCTTCAGCATTGGGAACCTGCTCATATGTGTCATCGTGTAGAACAAGGTTTTGGCGGAGCAAGGCTTCTTCTACTACTTCCGTCTCGATTTCAGCGTCGAGTTCACACTTAAATATTTTTGAGTTAATGCTTTTAAGGTATTTCTAGGCCCATATCCTCGGGAACGGAAACTGCTCGCACGCGTAGATGGAGAAGTTGATTTTATCTGCATCCAGCTTTTTGTTTTTGCCTTTCTTTCCCTTGGTTTTCTTGATTTGAGGAGCAGCTTCTGAGTCCGATAAGTCTGAGGACTCCGAAAAATCAGTTGTAGCCGACCCTGCTCTTTCATTCTCTCCGTTGTTTTCTTATTCTTGTTTCAGTGCAGCAGCTTTCACTTATACTGCTTCTTTTGTCCTTCCTATCTTGGTTTTGTCTCCTGTTTTTGAGTTGTCGTTTTAGTACTATCTTGTTCTTCTGTCTGTTGACTTGATGTCACATGGAATTGCAAGATATCCTGGAAGGGAAGTTGTCTAAGGAGCACATTTGATCCATTCCGTTTTTCGCGAGCATTTGATTTAGCTTTTTTTGTGAATGTTCCCGGTTGCGTGAGATTCATGACGTGCGCGTGGTGCATGCAAGTCGGACTCTTTGCCGAGGTCTCATTTTGGATTTTGAGGTAGGTTTTCTTTGCGTCTAGTTCGGTGAGTTCCGTCTTCGCTGTTTGGGCATAGTTAGTATTGGGCCTCCGCGTCCCCTCTTGTGTCTTTTCTTGTTTCTTTTTATCACCTCTTTATTGACTAGACAAGCCATGGCCATCTATCTATCTCCCTGCCAGCAGTTTACGCACTTTTCAAAGTTGTTATTGCACGTTTTTCAATGGTTCCTTCTTTCGCTACATTTGGAATACGTTTCGTGTGGCTCTTTTCAGTCTTTGGTTGCATGTTGTTTCATCCTGTAGCATCTGAAGCAAAATTGAACTGGAGTGAATTCCTCTCTTTCAATTTGATCTCCGCTGACTTTAGCGTTGGGCATGAGTAGATGTTGTTCTTTTGCCTTCTGGGCCATTGTAGTTTTAGCGAAGACTATCTTAAAAACGTGCGAGTAGTCGCTGTTGTCGCTTCTGTTTTTGAATTTGATTAATTCGACTACCATGGCCCAAGTTTATCGAAGCTGAATTTCCCTCTTGATCTCTTCTTTTGTGTGATGCCTGATCCATGGATCGAGTCGCCGACATACCACACTCCTGTGGACCACGATATGTGGCATTATGGCGGCCTGTAGTCCGATTCCACGGAGGACCTCAACTGCCTCTTCTTTGGTGATGGCTTCAATGTATTTCTCCTTTTCGCAGATAGCGACATATCTTGAGGCCACATCTAGCATTACGATACTTAGAATTCCGTACACAACCTCGAAAACCTTTTCCAGGCTGGGCTTGGTTTGTCCGTTTATATTACCTAGTAGGATCCTGGTTGTGCTTTCCTGGGCGATCTCTTCGAGAGAATGGGTCCTCGGGGCAATGGTATTCTTGTTCTCTCTAATCGCTGGTCTTAGTTGTCTTGCTTCGAGAGGTAATCGTTCGTACTCCCTTCCTTCGTGCGGTATTCCTTTTGCACTTGAACGTAAACTGCCAAATGGAAAGGATGAAAAATGCTGGATAACCACGGGTGGCCCTCTCGAGGATGATGTGTGGCGAACATTTTGTTGGTTAGCAGGAAATCAAACCACCCCTAACCGGGAGTGCCGCCCCTCGAGGGTTGGGTTACCAGAACTGCTTCCTGACTTACATAGAGACGGGTGCTGCTTCTCTCTATGGTGCTGGATGGCCTCCCGGGGTGTATATATATATATATATATATATATATATATATATATATATATATATATATATATATATATATATACACATTCGTATTATGTTGTAGAGTGGTAGTGGTACAGGTTGGGCTAAATCTAGCATTGTGAAAATAAAATAATGGAGGAAATATAATTGTGAAGGTATTACAACTGAACAGGAGGAGGTTTATAGTGGACCATTTAGTGTCATGATAAATATGTACTCGGGGTAGTCAACAGCTGTACTTAAATTTTCCAAGTAACAGCTTGATCTAGTTCTTACAAACTGTGTCTAAGAAAGGCAAGGGAATGAGGAGTACGTTCGTTATGGTTTTGCCTGTATGATGGGGAAAGATGGAACTCAATGATCACAGTGCAGAGTCTACAGTATTGTATTTACAAATGCAAACCTCAGACCTGCAAGACTCGATTTACATTTCAACTTTCACTAGATCATTTACCTTTTCTTTACGGTATTACCTGGTGATTGGGCATCCTTCCCAATGCCAAACATTCACCCGCTTTAGAGACTCCATCCGAGAGCTCTTTTCAGGATTCCAGCTGTCCCCTTAAGTGCAATTGTTTGGATTTCTCTTGCACTTGGGTCGCCAGATATACTTGCCAGATATTCCTTAAAGTTTCTTTTCATGAGCCCAGTGGCTCCTATAATAACTGGAATAGTTGAGATCTCTCTGATGTTCCACTTTCTCTTCATATCATACATGAGGCCTTGGTACTTGGTCATCTTTTCCCTTTCAACTCGGTTCAGGCTGCCGTCATTAGGGACATTGACTTCAAACAGGGTTGCCACTTTCAACTATCAGTATTGGTGCACAGATGTTGGATCATACACAAATTTCAAAACCAAGAAAGAATGATTTGATCATAGTGGTACTCTGCCAAAACAAGATGCTGCTCCGATTGAGAACCTATTTTTGCAAGCATCTTATCATGTTGAATTTTTTTGTGCGAAGGGAAAAAAACTCATACGATTGTAGAACTTTTGAAACCATGTGCAATAAAAATGGCGGAATTATTATTAGGCGATTAAGCACAAGAGAAACTTAAACAGATACTTGGGTCGAACGATTTTATCCATTCCAAGATTAGTTACTTGAATAGAGATATATTGCAGCAGGTGACAACGGACACGAAAGCTAGCCTTGGCCGAGTGATTTTTCAGTTAGATGAGTTAACTCACGTTAGTTTTTGCCGTCAGTTGTTGATATTTCCGCTGTATGTGAAGGAGAATGAAGTGTTGGTAGAATTCTTGTTTGATGCACCAGTAAAAATGCTGCAAAAGGAGTGGATGTGTTTAATCTTGTGAAAGATTTTTTTTTAAACATCGGATACGATGACTCTCAGTATTTGTAGGTTAACTTGCACTGATGGCGCTCCTACCATGCTAGTTACCAAATATGGCTCTGTTACCCTGGTAAACAAAGAGCGGGCCCCATATCACTGTCGCCTTCTCTGTATTGGATCATCATGCACTTAACACAATGACGCTACCCGAAAAATTGTCCCTTTTTGTTCCTTTTTAATGGACATTAAAACATATGTCGATTCCATTTTGATCAAGGCTTCGAAAGGGTGAATATGGGCTATTTATTCAGGTTATCCACTGAAACAGAGACAGTTATAAAAGGGATCGGGGGAGGGTATTAAAAGAGGTATGGGCAGAAGCTATTTGAAAAAGAAGGTAATCCATTGGAAAGGAGAGAAAATCTGTATCAAAATGAACAGCTAGGGACTATTTGAAGAGTGATGGGGATATACTATTTGAAGAGAAATGAATATGGGCTATTTTTTGTAGGTTATTCGCTGAAACAGAGAGAGGTCTTCTGAAAAGCGATCGGAAGAGGCTATTAAAAGAGGGATGGAGAGAGGCTATTTGAAAAGGAAGGTAATTCACTGGAAGGGAGAGAGAAAGAGAGAGAGAGAGAGAGAGAGAGAGAGAGAGAGAGAGAGAGAGAGAAAGAGAGAGAGAGAGAAAGAGAGAGAGAGAAAGAGAGTCTGTTTAAAAATGCAAAGCTAGGGACTATTTGAAGAGTGATGGGGAGATGCTATTTGAAGAGGGATGAATATGGGCTATTTTTTGCAGATTATTCATGAAACAGAGAGAGGTCTTCTGAAAAGCCCAGATATGGACGATTTAAAGAGGGATTGGGAAATATTCTTTGAAGGGGGATGAATAGGGGTTATTAAAACAAATATAGTTATTTTGAAAATGGATCGGGATAGGCTATTAGAAGGGGCATGGGAAGAGGCTATTTGAATACGAATGGGGCGAAACTATTTCGAGACAGCGATAAGTCTTTTGAAAATGGTTGGTAAATGATATTAGAAAAAGGATGGGGCAAGGCTATTTGTAGCATGATGGGGAGATGCTATTTGAAGAGAGATGAATATGGGCTATTTGACCAGTTATTCACTGAAAAAGATAGAGGTCTTCCTAAAAGGGATCGAGAGACGCTATTAGAAGAGGAATGGGGAGGCTATTTTGAAGAGAGATGTGGTAAAGCTACCCCAAGAGGATTTATAGGGGCTATTTGAGCAGGATATTCACTGAAACCAAGATTGATCTTTTGGAAGTGGATAAGTAGATGCTATTTGAAGAGGCCCATATGGAATAGACTATTTGAAGAGGAAGGTAATTCACTCTTAACGGAGAGAGAGAAAGAGAGGGGCCGTTTCAAAATGCACAGATAGGAGTTAATTGGAGAGTGATAGGTAGATGCTATTTGAAGAGAGATGTATATGTGTTTTTTGAGAAGAGTATTAAGTGAAACAGAGAGAGTTCTTCTGAAAAGTGATCGAGAGAGGCTATTAGAAGAGGAATGGAGAGAAGCGATTTCAAAAAGGCATCACTGTTGCATTTTTTGGACATTTCAACGCTATGATTTAACGAACGCTTCTAATCTTTGTAATTATCGCTAATGTGCCATGAATGGAACACAAGTTTCAATTCGACGATTAAATAAATGCATTTAGTGATAGCCTCCATTCCATAAAAACCGCCCCTCATTTCTAATCCGACTATAAAGCGAAGAGCGTACATGCATAGTTCGCGAGTACACACCAGTAAATGTGTGCACCAAAGGGATGTAAATTGGGATTGTGTATATGGAAGGGGGGAAAGAATGGGGTGTTCGAATGAGAAATTAATTAAACGTTTGGTGATGAAAGGGGAGAAGACCTAAGTTGCATAGCCTTTTTTACCCCCCTGCGCCCTGTGTCAATGTGCGGGAGAGTTAGTTGCGAGTGCACCCCACTTCGATCTCTTCAGGTACCCATCTGCAACCACACATACACTGCAAGCAAAGATACGCACACACATATTTATTTAAAAAGGGCGAAAATAACAAGAGATTACCAGGAGATGGACGATCTTGTTTGAAAGTTTGGGAGAGTTTGCGTCGTTCCGTCATAATTGCTGTAAGTAGTCTCCTCTTTTAACTACCTACCACACATTTTGACATCTGCTAACTTCACCATTTCTATACGAATTTCTCACAAATCTTTCTGAATTGCCCTGGTTGGTTTCTACTTTCGAGTTCTTGGTAAATAAATTAAGAAGAGGCGTCTGTAAGTAAGTATAAACCAATTTTCGTGCGTGTGCGTGTGTGTGAGTGTGTATGTGTGTGAAAATGTGTGAATGTGTGAAGTATCCTGTTCCACAAACCAGGATACTTGATAAACAACGGACGATCATTCCAGATGATCCTATTTACTGGCCTCTTTTGGCCTTAATTTGATATTTAGGAAATACTAATGTGGTGAATATAATTGTGAGTGTGGAGAAGTAGACCTGAGCGTGTGCGAGCATGTGTAGGGAGACCTGATTGTTCGACGTGTCACTGCAGTTAAATTAATAGTGAGAGTAGCGTTTTATGGCCTACCTTCACATTGAGACGGGACCCCTCGAGTGAATCTTTGAGGGGGATCCTAAGCATCTTACGGAAAGGGGAAGTTACCCTCAACCGTTTATACGAACTTACTCCCCCCCTTCCCCCGCATCATTCCTATTCTCTCTTTTTCCTTCCCAATCCACTCATTCTCACCCTCTTCCGTTCCCCTTCCATCCATCCATAAGCTTCAATTTGGTAGGCACATCTTCACCCAGACGCAACAAAGGACAGGAAAAATGCAATTCTGACTATCCTTCGCTCTCTCTCTCTCTCTCTCTCTCTCTCTCTCTCTTTCTTTCTATCTCTCTGTCTGTCTGTCTCTCTCTCTCTCTCTCTCTCTCTCTCTCTCTCTCTCTCTCTCTCTCTCTCTCTATATATATATATATATATATATATATATATATATATATATATATATATATATATATATAAATAAAAAAATCAATGGCGAGTTATAGTAAATGATAGTGAAACCACTGTATAGGGGACAAAAGTTTAATTTACGAGACTAGTTTTGGTATGTAGTTTATCATACCCTCAGTCGTATACTGAGAATGCGATTGATACAAAAGTCTATAAATAGCGTACAGATCAGAAAGAAACACAAAAAAAACACAAAACGAAGGGAGGTCATTAATCAGGGGGTGTAAGTCTAAGATCGTTGACTAAGCTGTTTACGATGAGGTTACGGGGATGGAGGCTGCATTTCAATTGCCCACCTGACAAATTAAAATTGGGAATTTCTCCTATTAATATACATTCTACTATTTTTCTTTTACGAAAATCTTTATAATTATATATGAATTGTGCCTTTGAATAATCAATTTGGTGGTTGAAATTGCTAATATGATTAAAAATACTGGATGTGGTACTGCCTCGTCTGACATCACCTTTATGTTCATAAATTCGTTTTGTTAAGGTTCTTCCGGTCTCTCCTATATAGAATAAAGGACAGTTTGTAGAGCCACATGGGATTAAATATACACTTGCTTCATTTGGCTAATCCACGGACTTGGTCGAAGGGAAAGATTTAAGGATAGAAAAAGTGCATTTAAATGTGGTTAGGCCTGGGGAAATAACTTTGTTACTCCTTTGAGGAGGGAAGAAAAGGGAGGGATAGACACTTTGTATTACAAAATTTGTTTTTATCCTTGGGACGGTAATGACTAGATTTTGCTTTAGATAAACTTTCATTGATCACGTGGAGGGGATAATATAATTCAATGAAGCTGCAGGTTATATATGTAATCTCATCTTCTAGAAAGCAAGGGTCACATATCCTAACTGCTTTCAGGTATGTTTTTGAGAGCACTTAGGATATGTGACCCTTGCTTTCTAGAAGATTCTTTAGTCATTATTCTTAAAGACCTTTTCAAGGAATGAACATGAGGCAGGAGATACATTGCCTTAAATAGTGGAAGGGGGGAGTTAGACTACCCACCACCGAACCTTAATTAAGGAGTACAAAATCCTGAAACAACTTTATTTGAGATTTTATGTATTTAGTGATAATGAGGTCTAGCATGAACAAACCAGGGCTAAGGTTGAAATTTGGGAACGCGTTAATGGAGATACATTTTAATATGTTTCTCGAAATATAATTTCTGCATTTTAGGACTGGTTTGGCACTGTTCCAGTTAATGCTATGGTTAATATTATACATACGTAGAAAAGGCGCAGATTGTTCACTGTGATTACGTACATTGGCTTAAGGTTGCTTAACCCAGACGTAATCACAGTGAACAATCTGCGCTTTTTCTACATATGTACAATCTTAACCATAGCATTAAGTGGAACAGTACCAAACCAGTCATAAAATGCAGTAATTATATTTCGAGAAACATATTAGAATGTACGAGTATCTCCATTAGCGCGTTCCCAAATTTCAACCTTAGCTCTGGTTTGTTCATGCTAGACCCCATTATCACTAAATACATAAAATCTCAAATAAAGTTGTTTCAGGATTTTGTACTCCTTAATTAAGGTTTGGTGGTGGGTAGTCTAACTCCCCCATCTTCCACTATTTAAGGCAATGTATCTCCTGCCTCATGTTCATTCCTTGAAAAGGTCTTTAATAATAGAGACGAAAGCGCTCGGAATCGTTTTTCACTTTTCCTTTGCGGGTGTATCTGCATAACTTTGACTGACGTGCACGTTGTAAGCTTTTTTCATATATGTATATATATATATATCAATGCACCACTTTCTGCCTCTCTATTTTCTCCCCTCCCCGCAAATTAAAACGGAAAGATCGCGACGCTCCTCTTCCGATAGCCACCCTTCTGAACACACTCGAGATATATGTCTTTATACGCAATCTCAGTTTTGCACCTTACGTCGACATGCGCGTACACGTAAACGTATATGTGTTCACAGGAAAATGAACTCACAAACACGAAAAAGTCATACACACCTTCACATATGCACATTCTCGTGGAAACTGCATTGAAAAGAGTAATTTCTGATTTATGGTACCAGTTTATAGATTATGATGGGGTTTTATGCAATTAAGTCCATATCAACAAAGAGAGAGAGAGAGAGAGAGAGAGAGAGAGAGAGAGAGAGAGAGAGAGAGAGTGACAAAGAGGGACAGAGAGAGAAGGATTGAGAGACAGTGCGACAGACAGACAGACATAAAAACCCTATTCCATTCAATTTCACCCCTGTCTGCAAATCCTCGAACTTTCGACAGACGGTTCTTCTCATTTTGAAGCCTCTTGCTACCAACCTTCTCTCTATGTGGTGTCAGTTGGGGGTCGTAAAGACTAAGTATGATCGTATCTATAAAGAAAATACGCTGTGTTAAAGAACCTTTTCCCCGTATAAAAACCCATGGATGGGGCGCTCGCCGAACTTGATCTGCCTTAAGGGGGTGAGGCGGAATTCATCAGTCCATATCAAGTTCAAATTATTCATACACATCTCCCTGAACAAACGTTGCTTGATAAGAAAAGAAGCGGCATTTTAGAAGAGTCCAGTTATTGTGACAATAACGAGTCACTGATAAGATACACGCAGGCAACAGGCATTTGGTTGACCGTGTTTAAAACACTCAAGTTACTCCACCTCCTGTGAAGAGAACTGCCCTGCCTGAAGAGGGGAAACCGTCCACACCTGTCCACCAAGAGCCTATCAAATAACAGACCAGCAGCCTACTGGCAACCCAGCCTAGTCCAAAAAGTCCAGACAGGTAACTATCCGCCAACCACCACCAACAGCCAACCAAACCAACGGACAACGGACTACCACCAACCAAACAAACCCGGCGACTTCTCAGGGATCATGCGCGAGCTCACTACCAAAAAAGAATTACAGTGGTTCTCGATTAACCGGCATCTCGCGACAGGAGTCTCAAGATGGGGGCTCGTCTCCCTGTAGAAAGGGGTAGTGTTTCACTTATATCGAGTTCAAGCTGCCTTCCTCGTCTGGGAAACATTCAGGGAGATGTCCCCTCTCCATCTGCATTTACAAATACAATACTCGTAAAAATGCGTACACGCACATAAAAATTCATATTTATCTAATTAATTTTTTTTTTTTGGGGGGGGGAAACAAAACAAAATTTCAACTTGTTAAAAATCTGCTATCATAAAAGATTAAGGTCAAGATAACCGAGCGACACATAGAAATAACGATTTCAAACGAGTAAACAAAAGATTTATTCGTGCAATAACACAAGATTTATTTTCTTGTAAAATAACACAAACTTCGAATACTTTGCCTAAGAATGTCGTGACTGAAGTACGATAAATATGTTTGAGAATAGAATCAATATATAATATTTTAAAATATGACCTTACAAGAATAAGGGTTGAGAAACTACTAGTTATTTATCCATGACCTCTCTTCCTTCTGCATATCCTAAGCCTCTGACTTCCATAGCCTCGAATATCTCTGCTTGTTTGAATTTTGAACATTTTCACTACTTTGTAACTCACAAGTTGCATTTTATTTTCCTTAAACCTAACATTTGTCTTAATTAGTTTATGCCTTATTATTTTTAATTAATGAGTACTTATAGCTCTATAAATTAACTATTAGAATTCTTATAATCTAAATGAACTAAATTATTATTTGTATTTACTTTGCGCCTCGTAACGATTCGATTTTATTTTCTGTAATCTTTACATTTGATTTTATTAAAGTATTTCTTATTACATTTAATTCCTGAACGTTCATAACTCCTTAAATAAACTATTAAAACGTTCAAGTAATTCCTCCCTCCTAGATAAATTATATATTCGCTCTTTATTCCATTTAGTATTTCTTATTACATTTAATTCCTGAACGTTCATAACTCCTTAAATAAACTATTAAAACGTTCAAGTAATTCCTCCCTCCTAGATAAATTATATATTCGCTCTTTATTCCATTTAGTATTTCTTCTTACATTTAATTCCTGAACGTTCATAACTCCTTAAATAAACTATTAAAACGTTCAAGTAATTCCTCCCTCCAAGATAAATTATATATTCGCTCTTTATTCCATTTAGTATTTCTTCTTACATTTAATTCCTGAACGTTCATAACTCCTTAAATAAACTATTAAAACGTTCAAGTAATTCCTCCCTACTAGATAAATTATATATTCGCTCTTTATTCCATTTAGTATTTCTTATTACATTTAATTCCTGAACATTCATAACTCCTTAAATAAACTATTAAAACGTTCAAGTAATTCCTCCCTCCTAGATAAATTATATATTCGCTCTTTATTCCATTTAGTATTTCTTATTACATTTAATTCCTGAATGTTCATAACTCCTTAAATAAACTATTAAAACGTTCAAGTAATTCCTCTCTCCTAGATAAATTATATATTCGCTCTTTATTCCATTTAGTATTTCTTATTACATTTAATTCCTGAACGTTCATAACTCCTTAAATAAACTATTAAAACGTTCAAGTAATTCCTCCCTCCTAGATAAATTATATATTCGCTCTTTATTCCATTTAGTATTTCTTCTTACATTTAATTCCTGAACGTTCATAACTCCTTAAATAAACTATTAAAACGTTCAAGTAATTCCTCCCTCCAAGATAAATTATATATTCGCTCTTTATTCCATTTAGTATTTCTTATTACATTTAATTCCTGAACGTTCATAACTCCTTAAATAAACTATTAAAACGTTCAAGTAATTCCTCCCTCCTAGATAAATTATATATTCGCTCTTTATTCCATTTAGTATTTCTTATTACATTTAATTCCTGAACGTTCATAACTCCTTAAATAAACTATTAAAACGTTCAAGTAATTCCTCCCTCCTAGATAAATTATATATTCGCTCTTTATTCCATTTAGTATTTCTTATTACATTTAATTCCTGAACGTTCATAACTCCTTAAATAAACTATTAAAACGTTCAAGTAATTCCTCCCTCCTAGATAAATTATATATTCGCTCTTTATTCCATTTAGTATTTCTTATTACATTTAATTCCTGAACGTTCATAACTCCTTAAATAAACTATTAAAACGTTCAAGTAATTCCTCCCTCCTAGATAAATTATATATTCGCTCTTTATTCCATTTAGTATTTCTTATTACATTTAATTCCTGAACGTTCATAACTCCTTAAATAAACTATTAAAACGTTCAAGTAATTCCTCCCTCCTAGATAAATTATATATTCGCTCTTTATTCCATTTAGTATTTCTTATTACATTTAATTCCTGAACGTTCATAACTCCTTAAATAAACTATTAAAACGTTCAAGTAATTCCTCCCTCCTAGATAAATTATATATTCGCTCTGTATTCCATTTAGTATTTCTTCTTACATTTAATTCCTGAACGTTCATAACTCCTTAAATAAACTATTAAAACGTTCAAGTAATTCCTCCCTCCAAGATAAATTATATATTCGCTCTTTATTCCATTTAGTATTTCTTCTTACATTTAATTCCTGAACGTTCATAACTCCTTAAATAAACTATTAAAACGTTCAAGTAATTCCTCCCTACTAGATAAATTATATATTCGCTCTTTATTCCATTTAGTATTTCTTATTACATTTAATTCCTGAACGTTCATAACTCCTTAAATAAACTATTAAAACGTTCAAGTAATTCCTCCCTCCTAGATAAATTATATATTCGCTCTTTAGTCCATTCCTTTAGTGATCTATTTTATCTCCTCTTTATTGTCTGACTTTTATCTCCTATCCCATACTTCTTTGTTCTCTCCTATGGCAGTGAAAGTGGTGTCCGGTCTCTCAGGGGGTAGGTGAAGTGTAACTAGTAAAGAGAACTACAATTATCTCTTTCAAGAGGCCAACACAAGTATTAACACCAAGTACGATTGCTTACAAAGGGGGCCGAAAGAGAGCTACGAATACGCTTTTCAAGAGGCCAGCAAAATTATTACAAAAGGGGCAGAAAAAGAGCTACGAATACCGTTTTCAAGAGGCCAGTACAAATGTTAACACCGATTACGATTGCTAACAAAGGGGAGCGAACTATTCGTGTTCCTATGCTGAAAATGCCCCCTCCCCCATCATAATGTTTTAAAATATACCTACAAAATCTCACAACAAATATGAAGAGACTAACCGAAAACATCAATGTACCACATGTGGCCAACCGCTTATAACCCCAACAAGCCATTAAAACACTTAAGTATTTTCTTCCTCTTGAGGAATATAAATTTGAGGAAGGCATTCGATCTTTCTTGAATATTGGGCACCACATACGGCAAAGGTTGTTTTTTTTTTATTTGTAGCAGGGATTTCAAAGTTACGTGCCCTTCTGCCCCTTAGTATTTGAAAGAGTCCATTCATGATATGTTTCTTCCATACATTTTTATCTCTAGTGTCTTTTTAGGCGAGACTGTTAGAAATGCTCTCCTTGGGGGGGAGGGCAAGAGGACAAAATCATGATTTAAAGATCTTGACTTTGTTCCTTCCTCTTTTTTGTATTGGATTCAATACCAATGAGCTTTTTTCTAAGACTTTGTCCTTTGACCTTTTTTGGCAACAATTATCAACTAATTTATTAATTAATCTCTGGAGCAACCATTTAGTCTTAAAACTGTTGTTTATTCTATAAATAGATAATTTATTAATTATGTTAAATCCAACTCATGCTAATTCAATAAAAATAAGCAGGTGTCAAATAAGGGCTTTAAAGTTTTCAACGTTTGTAATCCGATGATTATTTTAGAACGGTTAACGCCATCTTTTTCCTATTGTTGGTTCTAGACAGACTTGGAAAATATAATTGGAGATTTAACTTAGGGGCGCAAAACGAGCAGAGATAGAGCACCCGTTTCTCTGGTGCGCTGGGGTCGGAATGGCGCGACGCGCCTCCATGTTTCAGTTGTAGGAGGGTGGTAGTCTGATGGTTACTTTCAATAGTTGCTGGTTTAAGAAATACTCTCTTATGTTAGAATGGCAGCAGTGGCGGATCCAGGATAAAAATGGGGGGAAGGCTAAGCTGAATTCCTCCCTATAGGCTCCTAAAATAAAATAAAAATTTCCTCCCTCTGAGTAGTCTGAGAAAATGTGATTAATAAGGTTTATAATAGACAGAAATGATAATAAATAACAGCATCTCATAAAGGAGTGAGCGCTAACATTCTCAGAGACCAATTTTTTTTCAGCTCATCAGAAAATAATGAATTGTAGATTTTGGACGTCAGCTAAAGTATAATACTGAATTTAATAATTATTTTTTAGATTTACCTCTATTTTGGACATGTATCATATAAGATGTAGTCGATTGTAACGGTTTAAAAAAACTGTTTATATATATATTCTATATTATTACATAACTTTTTCTGATTGCAGAATCCAAGTGTGGGTTAAAGAAAGAAATTCAAACAAACGGTTCTGAAATTTTTTTCGGTGGGGTTTCAGTCCCCTCAGACCCCTGGATCCGCGCCTGAATGGCAGGGTATATGATCTGATTTATACATTATTATTATTTTTATTAAAATAGTCTTGTGGAATATAAATAAAAAAGGCCAATGAAGCGTTCATGCCGCTACCTACCAATAATATTTTTGACCATACATAGTTCATGGAGTATTTGTTGCAGACCAACGAAATTTAGGAACCTTAAGTAGAATGTATTAATAAACACACCTAAATAATCCCAATAAGTTTGATAGACAAATAAAGGAATAATAAGACTTTTTACAAAAGTTTGCAATCAAAAACTATTCATATCTGTACAATTTGCTAACTAATAGACAATAGTGCAATCTTTTTGATTAATGACCCCTTTCAATGGGTTATTTTAGGTTCTGGAAGTGCTTAAACGAACTTTTGATAGAATTTGGTCCCAATCGTCTTTGAAAATCTTTAATTCATCGAAGTTTTAGGGGTGTCTTGAATGGACGTGGACCTTCAGTTCGTGCTATTATATATTTTCCATCGGGGTCAGGTCTGGCCACTGGACAGGAAAAAAAAATGATGTGTTAGGGGTCGTTTTCGTAAAGAGTTATCCGCTTTCTATGCTTAGCTTGTGAATACCACTCTTCAGAAAATCTTTAAGAATTTTCCTGTACTCTTTTATCGTGATGTTGATTTGATAAAGTGTACCAACAGCTCTTGCACATAACTGCCCCATAACATATAAGATCCACCTCTATATTTACAGTGGGAAGTGTTTTCGTGTGAGATCAGCTTCACCATTTTCACGGCAAACATCATCAATTGTGGCGCCCAACTCAATCTTCGTTTCATTTGGCGACCGTAGAACATGGCTCCCCAAATTAAAAGCTTTCTCGAAATGATCGTTGGTGTAGTTCAGATGGGCTTTCAAACGAATGGTTTTTAGTAATGAAAGTGTCTCCTTTGGACCACGTCTATGCATTTCAACTAACATAGACGACTTCTCCTCCTATCCGTTCGTTCATATGCCTTCTATCCATCGTTGGGCTATCTTTTTAAAGATTTAAATTTTCCTCAAACCGTGCGGAGTAGATTTCTTCCGGGAAGACGCGAACAAGGGAGATTTGCAGTTGTCCCAATTTCTTAAGCTTTCCTATTACTGACCACACTGTAGATTTATGGACATTTAGTTCATCAAAAATCTTATTGTAGATCATTTAGATTTTAATTTCGCAATTATTTTCAATTTTATCTGAAAGGCAGTTTATTACCCTTCCCAATATGATTACTTCTAGAAAAGGACTGACGAGTTTGCGATGGCGAACAAAGGTCTATTAGAACGTCTTATACTATTCATGACTATCCCAAATTATAAGTATGTAAGTCAGAAAAACTACTTGTGTGACTTTAAAAGTGTGATAATTTAAACCATATATTTTGTAGGTGTATCTATTAACACATTTCTCTCAATGCCCCTAAATCTTGTTACCCTGAACTATAGCAAAAATTGTAATATTAAGAAGGGATGTAAATACTTTCTGGACAAGTGAAATCGATTAATGGTCATTGATGTAATCATAAAACTAATTGGTCATTTAACGAAGCCCTAAACTTATCAAATAGGCAGCTAATTACTATGAATAATTAATAGATCAACTGACTAAGCAGTCTTCGACTGAAAATAATACGTCCGGCAGCAGGCAGCCTTTTGCTGATTTGGTCAATTTCAATTCAAGGTCTTCTACTAATATTATTATTATTATTAGTGCATCATAATTTAGGTTTTATCTGTGCTTTTGTTAGTCAACAACCTCAGTGATGATTTTCTTTCGCAGTTCTCGCCATCCGGAACACCTTCAACGGTGAGTAGAATTATTGTGCTTTTAGCCCCCTTTTAGTAGACAATCAGAATTATTTTGGTGATAGCCGTCTCTTCTTAGTAGGCCATCAGAATTATTTTGTTGATAGCCGTCTCTTCTTAGTAGGCAATCAGAATTATTGTTCTCATAGCCGTCTCTTTGTAGGCAATCAACATTTTTGTGCTCTTAGTCCTTTCTTAGTAGGCAATCAAAATCACTGTACTCTTAGATGCCCCTTACTAGGCAATCAAAATTATTGTGCCCATAGTCGTATCTTAGTAGGCAGTCAGAATTATTGTGCTAATAATTGCCTCCTACACAAAGGAATTTTTATTAATGTGCTCCTAGTCGCTTGCTACCCAAACGCAATCTGGTAATGATAGTACTATTCAAACTTTGTACCTTTGCTTGCAATTTGGCATGTGCTCCGGGGAATTTAATAACTAAATAGGTAGGTGTTTGTCCAATTTCTTAAACATATTCATTGACGTGTTTTGAACTAAATTAACTGGGAGAGAATTCCAAGTTAAAGCGAGTTTATAAGTGAAAATGTTCCTCACCATATTCTGATATTGCTTTCGTTTTAATTTGATTCAAGTGATCAGAGAGAGAGAGAGAGTCCAATTTTATATTATCGCGCGAATTCAATATTTTGAAGACTTCTATGAATTGAGTTCGAAAATGAGAAAGGATACAGCCGATTATTGCAATATCAAAATGCGAGTAGGATATTATATCGAAGATTCTAGGAACAAGTTCGTACGAAAAAAAACAAAGATTTAGAAGTGCGAACTTGATCCAAATCTGAGGTGGTGGTAATTTTGCCACTGCTGTTAACTCTCACCTTAAGATTCCAGAGATAACATTAATTGAGTCAAAATGAGGCAAAAAACAGTGCTATGAGTAAGGCTTGTATAAATAATGGAGGTGAGAGGGTTTAGTAATTATCAATAGAGGTGCGAGGTTTTTGGTAATAATTGAAAGGTGTGAGGTTTTAACAATCTCGCTACACTTGAGCAGTTTGATTTCAAACCTAATACAGAGATGGGTTTTTAGTAATTACCGGTAGAGGCGCGAAGTTTGAGATAATTACTGATTGTTGTGAGGGTTTTTAGCCTCCCCTGAGAGATGCGAGACGTTTTTGCTAATTACCCGTACAGGTGAAGGATTTTCACTAATCAGCGATAGAGGAGAGGGAGTTTCAGGAATAGATATGAGAGATTTTTAGCAATTATAGTTAGATGGAAGAGGTTTTAATAATAACTGATAGATCAGAGGTGTATTTATTGATCACCAAAGGAGGTTCTGGCTTCTCATCTATTTGTAATCAAATACAGAGGTGAGAGATTTTTTTTGTAATAAAAGATTGAGATGAAAGGTCTTAAGGGTTCACCATAAAGGGGAAAGGTTTTAGATAACAGACAACTAAGGTACGAGATTGTTAGCAGCATTATTGGTGTGGGGTTTTGCGGATAGAGTCAACAGATTTTTAGTAATCAATTACAGAAGTGAGAGGTTTTAATAATAAAAGATTAAGATGAAAGGTCTTTAGTGTTCACGATAAACGGGATAGGTTTTAGGTAATAGCCGATTAAGTTGCAAAGATTTATCAGCAATATTTGTGTAGGACTTAGCTGATAGAGTCGAGAGGTTTTAGTAATCATCGACTAAGGTAAGAGGTTTTTATTATTGAATGATTGAGATAAAAGGTCTTTAATAATCAATGATAGAGGCCGTAGGAATAAGTAATAACTGACTCTAGTTCGAGATTTTATCAGCAATATTGGTGAAAGGTTTTGCTGATAAAGGCGATGGGTTTTTAGGATTCAATGACAGCGTTGAGAGATCTTTAGGAATTAAAGACTGCGATGAAGGGTCTTTAGTAATCAACAATAAAGGCAAGAGGTTTTAAGTACTAACCTACTAAGGTGCGAAGTTTTACCAATCACTGATAGAGGCGTTAGGTTGTAAATAATCACCGATAGAGATAAATGCTTGTTTTTTTAGCAATCGCCGGTAAACGTGAGAGTATATTAGTACATAAAAGCCGATTGAGGTGAGAGGTTTTTAATAAATAACCGATAGAGTCGAGAGGTTTTATATTAATCACCAAAAGATCTGAGATAGGTACATGGGTTTCTTTGATAGAGAAAAGAGGTTGTAATTCATCACCGATAAGGGTGAGAGGTTTTTATTAATCGCCGCTAGTATGGAAAATCCTCACAATCAATGGTACGTTAGTGGTTACTCATCAGTCAATCATGGTATGAGATTGTAAAATTCCCTCTGAGCGGTGGAGAGATTGGTACTTTCAGGACATTTAATTTATATCGGTGAATTCGAATTTGCAAGAAGTTTCAGCGGTATAGGATCCGAAAACATTGTAACTCAGGGTATCTCAAAAATGGAAAGTTAATATTGGTCTGAATCTATGTTTATATATCTGTCTATCCCCTCCACCATTCTCTAATAGATATTCCGATAAAATGGAATAATTTATGATTAAGGTGAAAATTAGTTAAAGCGTTTATGGAGAAAATTATTACGAAACGGATAGTGTAAAGGATGCTGTAAGGTTAGGATTATTGAAAATCATATATATATATATATATATATATATATATCATGAACTGTTTAGCTCTTTTCCAAATCGGAGTTTCAATAGGAAGGTGAAAACCAAATTGATAAAAGCATCTTTATTTGTCTGGAGTTAAACGTTTCGAGTTCCTAGCCTCATCATCGGCACTAAGAAACTAAGATTGTAAAGGGTTAAAATTTCTAGTTTCATAAAATACTAATATTGAATAGTGCAATTTAGGATAAGTTGCTTAATACAACAATAAAAATTTAAATAATTCATGATACAATATAAACATTGGAAGCAGTTGGATTTATATTGAAATTAGGTTTAAGTTTTAGGATCTAAAGTGATTCTAACATTCGTAGTTCGTTGGGATGTGGGATATTACTAAGTAATTTAAAATTATCTAAGTCTGAAATTAATATGGATATCATCATCATCACTAATTATAATTTAAGAAGGGGATTTTTTTGAGTATTTGAAAAAAAAAATTCATCTTAGTTTGGTCATGACTTATGATTTTATCAAAGTTATTTCTAATAATTCTTTTATAATATCAAAAAGCAAAATGGTGAAGTTTAGAAATTAATATAAGTAGCGAAATTTTATGAAATTTTTAAAACCCAAAGAATTACAAATGGTGAAGTTCAGAAAATTGCTTTTTATATATCTTCGATAACTATATTTTAGCAACGTGATATTTTGAAAGGGGGAAAATCTAATTTAGAGTTCCTCTATAAAATTATTATAATTGACGAAGTTCAGAAAATTTATAAAAATTTAACCATGGCTGCTTTTTTTAAGATTTTAAATTTTAATCTTAGTAGCGAAGCGCAAGCTCCCCCTGCAGGGGAGAGTGGCGAAGCCATTGCCTGGTTTTAAAATTTTTAGTCATATCCCACATCCCAACGAACTACGAATATTAGAATCACTTTAGATCCTAAAACTTAAACCTAATTTCAATATAAATCCAACTGCTTCCAATCTTTATATTGTATCATGAATTATTTAAATTTTTATTGTTGTATTAAGCAACTTATCCTGAATTGCACTATTCAATATTAGTATTTTATGAAAACTAGAAATTTAACCCTTTACTATCTTAGTTTCTTAGTGCCGATGATGAGGCTAGGTGCTCGAAACGTGCAACCCCAGACAAATAAAGATGCTTTTATCAATTGCGTACTTGGTTTTCACCTTCATATATATATATATATATATATATGTATATATATATATATATATATATATATATATATATATATATATATATATATATATAATAGAAGAGAGTGACAAGAGATGTGAGAGAGAAATAATAATTGGCAGAACAAATTATAAAAGGACAAATAATAATTGGCAGCACAAATTATAAATGGACAAATAAAAATTGGCTGGGAAAATTATAAAAGGACAAATAATAATTTAGCAGCTGAAATTATAAAAGGACAAATAATAATTGGCTGGGAAAATTATAAAAAGGACAGATATTAATTGTCAGCCCATTTATAAAAGGAAATATACTAATTCTCAGCCCAAATGATAAAAGGACAATTAATAATTAGCACCCGAATTATAAAAGGACAAATAATAATTCGTTGCCCAAAATATAAAATGAAAAATAATATTTCACAGCCCAAATTTTAAAAGGACAAATAATAATTGACAGACCAAATTCTAAAAGGACAAATGATAATTGGCAGCCTAAATTATAAAAAGACAAATGATAATTGGCAGCCTACATTATAAATAGGACAAATAGTAATTGGCAGCCCAATTATAAAAGGAAAAATAATAGTTGGCGGCCTAAATTATAAAATGCCAAATAATAATTGGCAGCCCAAATTATAAAGGTGCAAATATTAATTGCAAACCTAAATTATAAAAGGATAAAGGATAATTGGCAGCCTAAAATATAAATGGACAGATAATAATTGTCAGACCAAATTATAAAGGGAGTAAGTATGATAATTGACAACCCAAATTATAAAAGGATAAATACTAACCTTCAGACCAAATTATAAAAGAAAAAAATAATAATTGGCAACCCAAATTATAAAAGGAAAAATAATAATTGGCAGCCCAAATTATAAAATGACAAATAATAATCCGCTGCTCAAATTATAAAAGGCCAAATAATAATCGGCAGCTGAAATTATAAAGGCCAAATAATGATCGGCAGCTGAAATTATAAAAGGACAAACAATAATTGTCAATCCAAATTGTAAAAGAACAAATAATAATTGGCAGCCAAAATTATAAAAAGACAAATAATAATTAGCAGCCAGATTTATAAAAGAACGAATAATAATTGGCAGCCAAAATTATAAATGGACAAATAATAATTGGCAACCAAAATTATAAAAGACAAATAATAATTAGCAGCCAGATTCATATAAGGACAAATAATAATTGGCAGCCAAAATTATAAATGGACAAATAATAATTGGCAATCAAAATTATAAAAGGACAAATACTAACTCTCAGCCCAAATTCCTCTTGAACCCTACATAACTATTTTTTGTCTAAAAACTTTGATCTCAGGAGCTTACTCTTCATTAACTTATTAACCTTTTGGCCATAATATCTGGCGGGATGAGGGCTTTAAGACCCCTTTTCAGCCGTTTTCGCTTTATCTAAAAGTCAAGTTCCTGAAATCCTCGGGTGTGTGGCAGATCGTAACAAAGCTTGAAGGTCTGCCTCTTAACCGAATGAAGGACATGTTACAGTAGAGATTAACTTTAATTGTTTGATTGTTGTCTAACAGTTAGCAATGGACAATTCCTTCAATATCCCACTATACACTAAACATGATCTTTTATGAATGAAGTCCTCCTTTTGGTCGAACGGTTGTTGAAAAATTCTGCTTCTTCGACTGATGCACGAACTGCGGTGGTAAGCATTAAAAGGATCCACCCACTTCTCATCGCGAGTAACAAGCACCCTCCCCCCACCCCTGCAAAAAAATAGTGCTTGAGGGTGTCGTGAAAGCAATGATTCCGAGCAAGCAACGCGCTGTTGCATATCACCGTAAACAGTTCCTTCGCGACCCATCTTTTATAATAACTGGAACCTTTCCAATCCTTTTCAGTTGGCAGGATTTGCTGTGACAACAGATTCTAAATTTTTGGAATCAGGTTTTAGGGAAACGATCTTCCTTTGGTTCGTCTTTTAGACTGAAATCTCCACTTCAGAAAGGAAAAAACAGCTCTTACAACTTTTTCCATTTATTGCATCATCCGCATAAGTGCTCTGAATGGATTTTGCCGCTGTACTTGAATTTACACTCTTATGAAATTCATCGAGTAA
Organism: Ceratothoa steindachneri; assembly: GCA_963969495.1. Taxonomy (NCBI): domain Eukaryota; kingdom Metazoa; phylum Arthropoda; class Malacostraca; order Isopoda; family Cymothoidae; genus Ceratothoa; species Ceratothoa steindachneri. The sequence goes on from OZ018336.1 coordinate 43,269,273, forward strand.
GACATGTCTTATGTGATCTTAGATGGAATGACATAGTGGGGAATACCGAAGAAGATTATGAACAATATTTTGATAATGTGAAAGACAAGGGTATTTATGACTTACTCATTGTAGCATTCCTAAACTATAACAAGAGGAACTACTTTAATAAATACTACCTAAGACTTTTTTTTAGAAAATCAGATATCACTTTCGTTTAGACCTAATACTTTAATGACGAACTTGACACTACTAGGCTTATTTGCCATATGACTAGTAAGCATAAGGATACTTGGTTAAATGTGATTCACTATTTTTTAGTTGTGGTCTTATTACTTTTCGTGATTTAGTTCCGTGTTTCTTAAGGTTTCTATCACTTTATCACGACATTTTTCAAGAGGTTACTACTTTTTTTAATATAGATTTTAATTTCTTCTACAACCATTTAAAAAATGAGGTTCTAATCAGGAAAAAGAAGCATTTCACTCTAAACGCTTTCTTAAATTGATCTATACATATCTGACAAGCTAACAATGTTGCAGGTATATTTCTAAGGCAATTTGAACGCAGTGGTCTGGGCACCATAAATGTAATAAAGAAGAAATGATAGAAAGAGCAAAGATAAAGAAAACAAAGATTCCATTTCTCTATTATGATATGCTTAGTCAATACTGTTACTAGACTCCTAACACTATTGTGTATGAGGCTTGTATGCACTAGTGTATGTACTAGAGTGTGCGTAAATGTGTGGTTTTAAACTTTTGTGAACTCCATTTAATTAAGATTCATAATTGAAACTCAAATATGAAAAAAAGTTCTTTTGCGGAAAAAGAAAACTTTGAAAATATTTTTACAGGCGATTCGGCGGCAAAGGAAATTAAAGGAGAAAACCTTAACTACATCATACACCCCCGTGTATTTTGTATGCAACTGCACTCGCGTCTTATTCCTTGCTTAGCATACATCTCCCCATAAACACTTCTATTTACCATACACAAAACACATAAAACCCTTATCGGAATATCTTCACATTTTTAATAATTTCTATTCACCCCCCTGAGTACTAAATCTCCAAGTATTCCTCTCCTTTGACTATTCGGGCTATGAACCAAATTTTCATTTTCCCTAACTCTACCATTATTTTACAAAACTTTCACACGGAGATATCCAGTTTGGTTCTTGTCTTAAAATATACATACAAAAGTACCATCCATACATCTTTCATACTCTCTACAAACCTTCCCTAATACTCCCTGTTTCCATAGCAACCCAACACGTTGCACCAGCCATATTTTCGCTTCTACCTTACAGCCATCTAATCCCCCGTTCCTTCACTCCCTCCACGGCTTACACACCGCAACATCTATCACCCTGGCTATTTCATTGTCATCAGGAGAAAGGGGTGACATTTTGCCTTTTCCTTCGGGAGCCCCGTGGCTAAAGTTTTGGCGATTAATTAAGGCAAAGAGGAGAAGAGCGCGAAGTAAAAAGCCTCATAAGGAAACTTATTGCTATGCAACGTTTCGCAGAGGAAATTAAAGATGACGCACCTCCGGACATATGCCCAGCTAGGGGTGTGTATGGCTGTACATACTCTCTTCTCTCTTTACCTAAGTCAGGGAGTATATGGGTATGTATGTACCCCATCATACTTTTCCTACGTCAGGGGATGTATGTACGCTCCTCCATTTTTTGCCTACGTAAGAGGGTGTAAGGGCACTAAAGACCCTGTCCACTTTTTGCCTACGTCAAGGGATGTATGGGGGTGTATGTACGCCTCCCCCCTCCCCATTCTGGGGATTCATGTACCCATATGCACTCTTTGCCTACCCTACGTCAGGCGATGTATGGGGGTGTATGTACGCCTCCCCCCCCTATTCTGGGGATTCATGTACCCATATGCGCTCTTTGTCTACGTCAGGCGATGTATGGGGGTGTATGTACGCCTCCCCCCCTCATTCTGGGGATTCATGTACCCATATGCACTCGTGCCTACGTCAGGCGATGTATAAGGGTGTATGTACGCCTCCCCCCCCATTCTTTCCTTATGTAATGGAATATAAAGGGCAGTATAGATCCAATCCAGTCTTTGTCTATGTCACGAAGTGCAAGGAGGTATACGGAGCCCCTCTTGCCTTTGGCGGCCACCTAGGAGAATGAATGGGGGTATAAGGCCCCCTCCTAGTCTTTGCCCACGCAAAAGGGTGTAACTGGTATGGGAGTGATGAACGAAATCGTCGAAGAAAGGAGGCACAACGATGTGCAAGAGGAAAGGGGCCCAATGCAAAAAGAAAAACCCCAGGTATTTTTATTAATTAGGTTGAGAAAGGAAACGGATGTTACCAACGAAGAAATTTTCATTCAGTAAAGAAAGACTTTAAAAAGGAAGAAGAATTAAAAGAAAATGAAAAGAAATAAGGATGGCCATCAATGCAAAAACTCATCAACCCAATTTACCGGGCTGGATGGCAAACACTCACAACTTACAGAAACAAATTCGTAGGGAAAGCACACATCTTACCCCTTTGATTGAAAAGCCGAACGAATGTAGTGGTTAATTTAATCTTAAAGGGTGAAAATGTTGAACAGGAAAAGAAAAAAAAGGGTAAGATAATCGGTTAATTAACTTCTGAATTGATAAAAAAATAAATGATTTTTTCCTCTTCAGAGCTTCTCCAAAGCGATTTTTAGCTCCGGAATTCATTTATTAATTAAGGTAAGTTTCTTGAATCAAGAGGAATAAAAATAGGCGTTTTGAGAGTGTGACAGAATTTGATTGTTTGTTGAATTATTTTGAGTTGTGTTTTTTTAAGTCTGAATCAGAGATACTTATAAACAGTATTCTCGTAGAAGTACAAACATGAACCATTAACGGATGATAGAAGGGTTGCAGGGAGAGGGAATAATGCAATAAGTGTATGTTTATGGCAATCGTATTTTTATTCTAATACAGAGTTTTCACAATATAAAAATACTAAGCATCGTTAAAGCTATGTTTTACCAGAATTTATTTACAGGGGTTGAATTTATTCCAAGGTAAAGACGTTTTGTAAAGAGCATTTAACCATTCATTTTTTGTTTTTCATCCCTGACCTATAAATTTACTTTAATTGTAGGCTTACTACATTTGTGAAATTAATTTGCAAATAATTTTCCAAAAATAACTTATTAAAGAAAACATAAAAGGAAAGGAAGAATGTTTATGTAGGGAACGATTTAATTTTGCCTTTACTGTGGGCTTTGAAATATTTTTTTTTGCCTTTAATTTGCAACCTTAAGAATTCTTAAAATGAAATGAAAAAACTTTATTGCATTTTATGCGTTTATAACAATATACCTCTGCTGCCGTTAAGCCGAAATTAATGTATCTTAAGCACTTCAACGTTGGCTCTATATGAAATTCTTCTTTCAAATCTTTGCCACCTTAAAAGTGGGAATTAATTTGATACTTCCACCATTTTCACCCATTCTCACACTTTGTTGGTGGTGGATGTTATGACTCAGCTGGCGAACGCTAATATTAATTTAACTTCTAAAAAAAATAATCAAATTCATCAACATCATTATCATCACCCCCTTCAGCACCTTTCATAGAGTGTATAGAGTGAATGAAATAGTTGACGAGGGTAGCACTCTTAACAACCTCTCACCTACACATCCTGTTATAGCTACTGGGGCCTTAGCCCCGAGTTACTGATTTAGGCCAACACTAATAGGGCTTCCAGCATAGCATACACATTGCTTCCAACCACACCTGGCATACAAGATTCTCGCTCGCTTCAGATGAAACAGCTCATCGAAGTTTTCAAAATACTTCGAGGGTTCGACAATGTTGACTACCGGGATATTTTCACACTGAGTGAGAACAGAACGCGCAATCACGGCTTTAAACTTGAACTGAAGCGTTACAACCGCAATCTGTGTAGACATTTTTTCACCTACAGTATCTGCGGTAAGTGGAACGCACTTCCAGTGGAAGTTGAACTACCCTACCAAGACAAGAAAAAAACCCCCGATTACGACAAGAACTTCAATAGAAGAAAACACCCAAAGAAGAAAGAAGAAACAATAACACTATTAAAACACACACACAATAAAACAAAACAATAAGCACGCACTTAAATATATTTAAAACATATACAAAGTAAGCATTGCACAACATAAACCATAAAAAACTAAAGTTGCTAAGACAAAGGGCTTGAACGCCATAATAATTATAACTTTATAATTATTACCAAAACCAAATACAACAACAATGAATTCACGCATCCAAGAAAATAAATTAAAGTGATAAGTCTGATCACCAGACCCTAGGCATCTCTTTGCACCTCTACCACACTTCTTTCTCTCTTCTCCACTTGTCTATCCTCCACACACCCTATCGTCTCCCCTCACATGCACCCCCACTTAAACAAAATCAAAGTCAAAGTCAACAATGAATCTGTTGACCAGTTCAAGTCAAGACTAGACAAAGTCTTGAAAAGTGGCCGTTTAGGGACGCAAAACAATTGAGTAGCCATGTGCCTGCTCGATTGCTAGTCCAAAGGTACCCTCTTTGAATGGACCGTAAGGTCTCTTAGGGTACTCTCTTTCCTTGTAACTCCTTGTAACTTGCAGTGACTCAAGTGTATCACAACAGTGACTCACTAGAGTGTTTCAATACAATGACTCACTAGAGTGACTCAATTCAGTGACTCACTAGAGTGACTCAATATAGTGATTCATTACAATGACTCATTTTTTTATGTTAATCCTCCTTTCCTCTGCTAGTACATGCACCATCATGGAACCCTCTCTGGGCTCGTTCGTTGAGAGCAGTTCGTAAACGAATAAATAAAAGAGGAAACTACTTGGAGTAATGAGGATTCGAGCGGGGCGCAAAACTCCTGGACCAGGTTCTGCAAAGGAGAGATTGATGAAAGCAAGATATATATTTTTTAAGCGAAAACCAACGAGGGCATCCCCCAGAGAAAAATTGTGAGATATCTCTAAAGAAAGGGACGAAGATATAGGAAGTGATAATGCGTGGAAGATAGATAACTATATATCCTCCCTCGGGCGGTGGGGTCGGAAGGGCACGAAGTCCTCCAGATTTCAGCTGCAGTTATGCTCCACCTGACACCTTGCAAGGGATGAGGACCTGAATAAAAAAGGTGAATGAATAATAGCATTTGTAGAAGTTTAACGTGAGACTAGAGATCTAAATTACCCGCAGGAAAATAAAAAGAAAATGAGACTTTTTTAAATAAAGACGAAAGTGCTCGGAATCAAAATGTTCATTCTTCAATGAGCATATTACAACATATTAAATATCCGCAACTAACAAAGATTAATGGAATAAAGAAGGACCTAATAGTCCTAACTACTTCACAATAGAGCCTACCTTGCATATTAGGGGAATGTTCAAGAGGCTATGTGCCCATCCGGTCCTGTGGCCTCGAAAACTCGGGTTAAATACTTCATTGCCCTTTCACTTCCCCTAACTTCAACACTTTCTGCATAAAACTTTATAGAAAAGCTCCACAGGCCGATTACCCTCGTTGGTTAATAAAAAAGTACTCAGCCGGTGTAGATGTTTTTAGAATCCTCGAATCCAGGTATGATGCAGCTAGAGCAGGATTCTCTCTCTCCTCTCCTCTCCCTCTCTCTCTCTCTCTCTCTCTCTCTCTCTCTCTCTCTCTCTCTCTCTCTCTCTCTCTCTCGCTCTCTCTCTCTCTCTCTCTCTCTCTCTCTCTCTCTCTCTCTCTCTTATAATACTATATATATATATATATATATATATATATATATATATATATATATATATATATATATATATCGTCATCGTATTCAGGGATAATGCAGACAGAGCAAGAATCTGTCTTCGAATCCAGGAATGATGCAGACAGAGCGGCGATCGGTACTTGATGAAAGTGATGATGCAAAGAGAGCTGGGGTCTTTCCCTCGCATCCAGGGTTGATGCAGACAGAGCATGGATCTGTCCTTGATAGAATGGATGATGAATACAAAGCAGGGATCTGTCCTCGAATCCAGAGATGATGAAAACAAAGTAGGGATCTGCCTTTGAATCCAGGTATGATGTAGACAGAGCAGGAATCTGTCCTCAAATAGAGGGATGATGCAGACATAGCAGTGTATATGTCCTTGAAACAGGAGATGGTGAAGATATAGCATGGATCTGTCCTAAATAGAAGGGATGATGAATCTAAAGCAAGAATCTCTCCTCGAATCCCGGAAAGATGCAGACCTAGCAGTGTATCTGTCCTCGAAACCAGAGATGATGAAGACAAATCAGGGATCTGTCCTCGAAACCACGGATGATGCAGGCAGAGCAGGGATCTTCCCTCGAATCCAGGGATGATGAAAACCGAGCATGGATATGTCTTTGATAGAATGGATGATAAAGATAAAGCAGGGATCTGTTCTTGAATCCAGGGATGATGAAAGAAAAAGTAGGGTTCTGTCTTTGAATCTAGGTATGATGCAGAGAGAGTAGGAATCTGTCCTCGAATTTCGCCAGGGATGATGCAGACAAAGCATGGAACTGCCCTTGATAGAAGGGATGATGAAGACAAAGCAGGGATCTGTCTTTGAATCCAGGTATGATGCAAATAGAGCAGAGATTTGTTCTCGAATCCATGGATGATGCAGACAGAGCAGCGATGGTTCGTTTTGTAACACGTTTACCACAGTTTGATCCTGATATCCCTGGATCTGAGCCTAGGCCGGTAAAAAGCAGTAATCACAGAGAGCCAGATAAAGAGCGGAGAGAGAGCGCGCGCGAAAGTGAGAGAGATAGAGAGAGAGAGAAAGAGTTAAGATAGGGGCTATACATACATATATATATATATATATATATATATATATATATATATATATAGAGAGAGAGAGAGAGAGAGAGGGAGAGAGAGAGAGAGAGAAGAGGAGATATATAGAGAGACGGAGGGTGAGAGATATAGATAGACTGAAGAAGAGAGCTAAAGAGAAAGAGAGAAAAAAGAGTGAGATAGAAGTTACGGAGAGAGAAACGAAGAAAGAAAGATCAAAGAAAAGAGAGAAATACAGAGAGATAGAGATATAAAGAGACGGAAGGAGAGATAAGAGAGAGAAATAGAGAGGGGAAGGAAGAGATAGAGAGAAAGAGGAATACAGAGTTAAAGATAAAGTGAGAAAAAATAGAGATAGAGTGAGGGGGAGATATAGAGATAGATTTAGAGAAAGAAGATAGAGATAAAGAGAGATAGAGAAAGAAAGAGAGATGGAAGTGGGGAAGATATATATATAATATATATATATATATATATATATATATATTATATATAGAGAGAGAGAGAGAGAGAGAAGAGAGAGAGAGAGAGAGAGAGAGAGAGAGAGAGAGAGAGAGAGAGAGAGAGAGAGAGAGAGAGAGAGAGATAGACAGACAGACAGACAGTAAGGATAGATATATAGATAGAAAGGGAGAGAGAGAGCGAGATATATAGAGAAAATGACTGAGAAAGAAAGATATATAATAGGAGACAGATAGACAGAGATATTCGGTTGAGGAATAAGTTCTTGCGGTTTTATTAAATTTATTCATTACCATTAATAATTTTAGAAAAACTTCATTTTTAATTGATAACAATAGTTAGAGCCTCTTTTCTCTTAGTATAATTAGAGCCTCTTTTCTCTTAGTATAGTTAGAGCCTCTTTTCTCTTAGTATAAATTAGGGCCTCCTTTCTCTTAGTATAGTTAGAGCCTCTTTTCTCTTACTATAGTTAAAGCCTCTTTAGTCAGACTGTTTCAATCCCAAGAACTTTATTAATTTAGTAAGGTGTCTTTTTTCACTTTTAATTTTTAATCTAATTTAGTGAGGTAATTTGTTAATCTGGCCCTTTTTCTTATTCTATTTATTTACCGAGATTAATAATCTATTGAGTTAATTTGTTAATGTACTTTTCCTCTCATTAGTTTGTTACCAAAATTACTTTTCATAAGTTTTAATCCACTTATGCTCATTTTCTCTAATTTAAACTTACATTGATTAACGGATTAAATTAGTTAATCAACGTAAGTTAAATTAGGGAAAACGAGCAAAAGGGGATAAAAAATTATGAAAAGTAATTTGGGTAACAAACTAGTGAGATTATAATAAGAGAAAAGAGGCTCTAACTGTAGTAAGAGAAAAGAGGCTCTAACTATAATAATAAAAAAAGGCTCTAACTAGAGTAATAAAAAGAGGCTCTAACTATAGTAAAAGAAAAAGAGGGTATAACTATAGTAAGATAGTATAAAATCAATCAAATTGATGTTAATTAAAAAAAGAGAGGCAAACTAAACAATATTAAGAGATTGGAGAAACAATCATAATTTTTAACTTGAAATTTAATCTAAATTCTTCAATTAAGTGGTATATATCGTGATTATCAAAATAATTAATACATAGATTAACAATTTTTTCCCCTCAGAGAAATTGAAAACTGTCGAAGAAAACGAGTTAGAAAATAAAATAAATAAAATTCAATAGATTAAATTTTGAGTTTTAATTAATGTGATTACACACATTAAGGATGATTAATTGAGTGCGATTACTTAACTTAAATCAGTCTACCCATCATGTGTAAATGCCTTTTCACTCCGACCTTGACCTTCCCCTTTCCGACCCACTCGTACCCCACACCCTTGAGTTTCGGGTCTTCTTCGTGGGACAAGTCACTTTGAGGAGTAGTGCTCGAGAATCTCCTTACTGCAGGCTTGAGTAGAAAGTTCGGAGATCAACGAATCCTCGCCAATTTGGAGGTGGTGGGAAGGAGCTAGGTAAGGGAGGAAGAGGAGGAGGAAATAAGTAAAAGGGAGAGAAGAAAAAAATGAATCAAGTGTGAAAGAGTCAATGGATGGTTGATAGGGAACCTGATTACTCACATAGCAAATTGTACACACCAAATTACTCATAAAGTAGCATATACACTCACGCACAGAAAAAAAAACAAAGGAATAAGTTAACACACGAAGAACGCTGAACAAACAAATGCACTCACATGATACAATGAAGAATCATACACACAGGAAATTGAACAAACGCACACATAAATACAAGGAAAGTACAGAAGAAAAACATACATAGATACAGTGATAATACCGAACAAAGACAATCACACGAAACCGAATATGTATACGAAAAACATTTACAGGAAAAAGCACCAAACCCACATAAAGACTATCAAGCATATACACAGTATACACCGTAAGTAAACATTTACATGCACTGGAAACCTAACGAACACACACGGGGAACACCAAACCTCCACATACAACAGTCAAAATACGCACTTCACTCGTTCACTTACCGAACACACATAGGTATACATGACTACCCCCTCCCCTCCCATTTACCCCTTCACTCAGCACCCCCATTCCATCTCACCCTCAGTATGAGCAAGCGGGGAAAAATATGGTGAAGGGGATTTTTAATACCGTTGCGCAATTATGGGGTAGATGGAAGGTGGAGGGGGTGAAGGGGTATGAGAGAGGGTGGGGTGGAGTGAGGTCCCCGGCCCAGTGGAAAGGGGGGGCACAACAATAGAGGACAACTTCTTCACGGGCTTGTCGCATTTTTCCGCCAAATGTTGTCATTAATGGCTTCTGAGTCTAATTAAATATTTGGTAGCCCCGGCGAGAGCGGGGAAGTGGGGGTGCGGGGGAATATGGAAGAGAGGAGGAGAAGAGAGGGACGAAAGGAGAGGGGGTATACAAGGGGAGAAGAAGAAGGATGGAAGAAGAGGGGATGAAAGCAAGAGGAGATTAAAATAAGAAATGAGAGGAAGAAGATGAAATTCAAAGAAGTTGAGAAGAGAAGATGGGAACAAAAAGAAGAGTTGAAGGGGGTGAGAGGTGAAGAATAGAGAAGGGAAAGAAGAGTGCAGAGGCAAAAGAGAGGAGATAAAGAAAATTGAACGGAGGATGAGGGGAAAAAAGATGGCGAGGAAAAAGAGGGAGGGTAAGAAAAGGTTAGGGATATAAGATGGGAGGAGAAGGAAAGGGAATGCTAATAGGATGCAATGATGAGAAGAGGAGATTGGAAGATAAAGGGAGGTAAGGAAGAGGTGTAGGGAAAAATATGGGAGGGGAAGAAGATTTTGAGAAAAAATAGAGAGGATGAGAAGAGGTGAGATGATGAAAAGTTGGAGAGAAAGAAGAGGGTAGGGGATAGAGCTCTTGCAAGGGCATTGGAATGTTCATAAACAGGCTTTAATTGTCGGTGTTGTGTTGTGAAGAAGGATCAAAGAAAAGCTCTTTAATCGGTCCCTAAAAATGAATATTGGAATATGTCATAAATAGTTCAGAAAAGGCGCCCAGAGTTGATCCTGAATCCTTTAGAAAAGCAGCTCTTAAGTTGGGTCCTGCATCTTTCAGAAGAGCTGCTCTTAAGTTGGGTCCTGCATCTTTTAGAAGAGCTGCTCTTAAGTTGGGTCATGCATCTTTTAGAAGAACTGCTCTTAATTTGCGTCTTGCATCTTTTAGAAGAGCTGCTCTTAAGTCGGGCCCTAAGTCTTTTAGAAGAGTTACCCTTAAGTTGGGTCCTGCATCTTTTAGAAGAGCTGCTCTTAAGTTGGGTCTTGCATCTTTTAAAAGAGTTGCTCTTAAGTTGGGTGCTGCATCTTTCAGAAAAGCTGCTTTCAAGTTGAGTCCTGCATTTTTTAGAAGATCTGCTCTTAAGTTGGGTCCTGCATCTTTCAGAAGAGCTGCTCTTAAGTTGGGTCCTGCATCTTTTAGAAGAGCTGCTCTTAAGTTGGGTCCTGCATCTTTTAGAAGATCTGCTCTTAAGTTGGGTCCTGCACCTTTCAGAAGAGCTGCTCTTAAGTTGGGTCCTGCATCTTTTAGAAGAGCTGCTCTTAAGTTGGGTCCTGCATCTTTTAGAAGATCTGCTCTTAAGTTGGGTCCTGCACCTTTCAGAAGAGCTGCTCTTAAGTTGGGTCCTGCATCTTTTAGAAGAGCTGCTCTTAAGTTGGGCCATAGTCTTTTAGAAGAGTTACTCTTAAGTTGGGTCCTGAATCTTTTAGAAGAGCAGCTCTTAATTTAGGCCGTAAATTTTTAGAAGATTTGCCTTTAAGTTGCGTCCTAAATCTATTAGAAGTTTTTCTCTTAAGTTGAATCCTGAATCTTTTAGATGTGTTGTTTTCAAGTTGGGTTCTGAATCGTTGAGAAGAGCTTCGCTTAAGTTGGGTTATGAATCTTTTACAAGAGCTGGTCTTAAGTTCCGTTCTGAATCTTGCGGAAGAGTTACCCATAATTTAAGTCCTGAATCTTTTAGAAGTTTCTAAAGTTGGGCCATGCATCTTTTAGAAGACCTGCTCTTAAGTTGGGTTCTTAATCTTTTACAAGAGATGCTCTTAATTTGGGTTCTGAATCTTTTAGAAGATTTACTCTTAAGTTGAATCCTGTATCTTTTGCAAGAGCTGCTTTTCATTTGGGTTATGAATCTTTAGAAGAGTTGCTCTTAAGTTAGCTCCTGCATCTTTTAGAAGAGCTACTATGAAGTTGGGCCCTAAGTTTTTAGAAAGAGTTGCCTTTAAGTTAGGTCCTCATTCTTTTAGAAGATTTGCCAATAATTTAAGTTCTAAAATCTTTTAAAAGTGAGACAAATTTGGTTCTGAATACTTTATAAAAGCTGCTCTTAATTGGGTGCTGACTCTTTTAGAAGAGCTGATCTTAAGTTGGCTCATGAATCTTTTAGATGAGCTGTTTTTAAGTTGGGTCCTGAATCTTTTAGAAGTTACTCAAGTTTGGTCATGAATCTTTGAGAGTATTTGCTCTTAAGCTCTCTCCTGAATCTTTTAGAAGAGCTGTTCTTAAGTTGGGTCCAGTATCTTTTAGAATATTTGCTCTTAAGTTACGCCATGAATCTTTTAGAAGAGTTACTCATAATTTAGGTTCTGAATCTTTTAGAAGTTCCTCAAGTTGGGTCATAAATCTTTTCAAGGAGTTGCTCTTAAGTTTGGTCCTTATTCTTTTGGAACTTGTTCTAATTTGGGTTCTGAATCTTTTAGCAGGCAGGTCCAAATATCCTTCCTCATTGGTTCAAAAGCAACTACTTTCAAATGGATCTTGAATAGTTCAGAAGGGATGCCTTTGAACTGCTTTTGAATTCTTCTGAAGAGAGTTCACGTGATTGGACCTGAACGGCTTAGGAGAGAAATAAATCTATTAATTTTTTTTAATATTTTACAAGTGATGCCTTTGAATTTCTATTGAATCTTCCCGTAGAAAGGTTCCTGAATTGATTTGAAATTGTTCAAAAGAAGTTAACTTGAATAGACATTAAATGATTTTGGAAGAGGACGTGGTGGTTTCTTAAAGACATGCTGGGAATGCGTTGCAAAGAAAGATATAAACAAAAAAGATGATTTAAATTTAGAAAACGTAAAAAAATAAATAGAAAGCCTCTAATGCAGACAGACCTCACAGGAAAATTTAATATAAAGGAAAATCATTTAACCAAGAGAGCATTTTTAATGAGCATGTCTTTGTCTTTATGGAAAGAAGAAGAAACATCATTCGATGTTTTTTGTACAGGGCAATCAAGAAAGTAGAGGGGCCCATTGGCGTGAAAAGGTCGTACGTGTAACTTTGTTACCTGTAAGGGCTGTACGAAATGGCGTTAGGCCTCTTTGTCACGGCGTCGGCAATGCCCACGTCCGTGTCTATGTTCAGACATAATCAAATTAATGAAATATGTTTTAAATCTTACCTTTCAGATGGCGCGAAGGTTATTCACCTCGGGATTAAGAGTCGAGACATCAGTCATTAGTGCAAGCGGGTCCGCGCATAAGCGCGGAGATATGAAAAGACGAATGAGCTCTCGAGAGGGGAACGGGTTGGATACTAAATCTTTTGGCAAAACCGAAGAAAATAAAAGTAGAGATGGCGTGGTATGGATATGTGCTAAAAGAACTTTGTGTTGGAGGAAACAAGTTCCTTTGACATAAAGATGTATTTAAATTTCCATGGTATGTGTCTAAATATTGGGTAGAATTTAAGACTATAAATAATCATGTCATGATAAGAAATTATATGCTTAAGTATTTGTTTGCTAGCACATCACATCTACCGACACTGCTTTGGAGACGTTTTTATTCACTTCTCGGCATTCGAGAAGTATGATACATAAAAACACGCAACATCTAATATCCTGTGACAATTAATAACGAATCTTTGAAACAAAGTACCCTACAGACAAAAATTCTCTTTCAGTTTTGACACTCAATGTTCTTATCGATGATATTATCCGGTAAATTTGTTTCAAACGCACCCCGTAAGGGGCGCGGCGATTTGCCATCCTGGCCGCCGTGCTGACGGGATCCGACGCTCCGTCCGGCCCCAGCTTAGCCTCTCTTCCTTCCTTCAGATAGCCCGATTTCTCCCCTACCTCGTTGCTTTTCATACCTCTCCCACAACTTTCTCTGGTCAGCCTCTAATTTCACAGGGTAGATGCTGACCTTCTTCTCAAGCCAACCACCCCGGATCGGGGCTGAGGGGGAAGGGAACATTGTTCCCTAACCCCTGAGCTCCGGTTCAGGATGTTTTTTTTTTAACAACCTGTTTCATCCCCACCCATACACCTTTCTCACATCCCCTTTCCTCTCCTCTTCACATTCTATCAATTTTACGCCGTGTCCAAGGTGGAGCCGCCATGCCGATGGACTGCCAGGCCACCAGGCGGGAGGGGTGGCCCCGAATGGCGGCGCCTGGCTCTGCCGGGCTTGTAAGCACCTCTCGCAGTGCGGGCAACTGCGAGAGGTGATGAGCTATTGCGTGCCGTATTAAAAAGAGGGTCACATTGCCCATGTATGTAAAACAAACAAAAAACCAACCCCCAACTTCCCTTATAACAGCGACGGAGCCGCCCTCGGGCAGCTCCAGCCAAAAAATGGAGCCCCCCCCCCCCTGTGCTTGCGCAGGGGACCTTCCATATCTCTTCAACTGTAGAGGAGGCTTACTCCTCTCCTACGCCTACGGGTGAAGGGGACTCCCCCTCACCCCCTTCTCTGGAGGTGCTTACGGGCACCTCCCTCTTACCAGCGGCAGTCCCCTCTATTATTTCCAAGGGGACTGCCACCAAAGCCAGCAGGCAGCCCTTAGCCAGCCGCTCCACATCGAAGCGGCTCGGTAGGGCAAACCCCCTTAGGGGGGAGAGGGAAGCCAGGCCCCTTCGGTTGCTTCCCTCAAAAGACCTGCTGGAAAGGATTTTGAACCTTGCCGGGGTTAAGGCTTGTGCCTCCCCACAAACCCCACAAATGACTCTTGACGCTTCCAAGGGGACCTGCGATGTCCTGGGAGGGGATGGCCAACTGGAGGCCCCTCCTGTGATAGACATGGTCCTTGAGGAGACCCAGCCTCAGACAGTCGGGCCTTCCATAGGGGGGAATCCGGGCTCGGCGCCAAGCACCGAACCCGAGTCCGCCCCTATGCAAGGTCCTCCTCAAACGGCTGAGGGCTCCGAGGCAATTCAAGGAGGGGAGGGATCTCCTCCGACATGTGCCCCCACGACAACCAGAAACTTCTCTATTTCGGAGAGGGACCTGGCTGAGGCCGGCCCATCTGGCCTGGGGGCTTCTGCCGGCGAAGGTGAGAAGCGGGTTCATTCTCCGCCCTCCTCTCCAAAAAAGAAAAAGACTAGAAAGACAAAGAAGACTCGGGGCTCCTCTCCATACGCGGGAGCTGCGGGGACGGATGGGTCTGCTGCCACTTTGGTAGGCGACCAAGCCAAGATCAGCACATCCGGCCCCTTTACCCCCCCCCCCGTTTACGGAGCCCCTGACTAAGACCAAGAGTGCACAGGGCGGAGCCTCGATGACATCGGGGCCCCTCATTCAGAGGTTACATGGCGTTTTCGAGCCTGCTGGCTTCAAACGTTTCCTCGTTATTCGCTCCACTGATGGCACCAGGTTGTCCAAGGGCAACATGATCCATCAGAGGAGAGGAGTAGCTAGTGCAATTGGTAGAGAGCTGAAGGTGACCCGTTTCTCGGACAGGAGCCTCCTGGCGAATGCGGTGAATCCCTCCGAGGCGGCCAAGATAAGTGCTCTTCGGACACTTCATGGCACCCCGGTGAGTGTGACGCCGCACTCTACCATGAACTTTGTAAAGGAGTAGTTTATGCGAGGGAACTCGTTGACTACTCCATTGAGGACATCACCCTAGAGCTGGCCGACCATGGGGCGGTCAAGGTCGAACGTGTGATGAGAAAACATGGAGGGGCCTCGAGACCCACCCCTACACTTTTCGTCACGTTCGACTGTGACAAGCTCCCTGAGTCGGTGCGTGCCGGTTGGTACCGCTACCGCGTGAAGGCATTCGTGCCACTGCCGCGGCGGTGCTATTACTGTCACCACTTCAGCCGTACGAATCGCTCATGTAGACGTGCAAAGTCGGGGTCACCCGAAGTCTGTGTAAATTGCTCCAAGGTCGCACACGATAAGTCCAAATCGTGTGTGGCCAAGTGTGTCAATTGCGGAGAGCCACACCCTGCTTCTTCGACGCAATGTGGTGATATCTCCTTGAGAAATAAATCCTGGCCGTTCAGGCCCAGGATAGACTCTCATTCCGCGAGGCTAAGGACTTGGTCCTGGCGCGCCCGGCTCTGCCTCGGACGTCATATGCCTCAGTAGTTAGAAAAACACCCTTTGCTCCTGGCCCATCCAGGCCAACGAGCACGGTTGTTTCCGCGCCAATTCGGAGCCCTTCTGCGGGCTCTACCCAACCCGGGCGCTTCCCTGGTAAAGCTGGCGGCAAAAAGGGTTCATACCCAGCCCCGGCTGAGCCCAGGGCTCCCCCCTCTTCCCCCAGCGTGACCGTTTTTTGCAAGGTAAAACGGCCACGCGCCTCCACTGAGTCGTTAGACTCACAGGAGGCAACACCCCTGAAGATGGTCGCTAGGCCATCTTCGGGGGTTCCTAAAGCTGTCCCCCAAAAGGAGGGCAGCAACAAAGGAGCTTCGGCTCCTTCGCCCACGCCCCGAGGTGGAGCGAGTTGCTCGGAGACGTTGGTTCCTCGAAAAGAGAGCCCTCCGACCCCAAAGCCGCAACGCCCGCTTAAGGTTTCGAGGCGGAGGGAGGAAAAGACTCGCATGGCGAGCCCAACCTCCTTCAATAAGTTCTTGAAGGCGACAGCGCCTTCAGCGCTTTGTCCGGCCAACAGCGCCCGGGGTTCTGCCCCCGGGAAGCGTACGGCCATTCCCGTAAGGGGCTTCAGTTCGAGGAGGGCCCCCGCGTCTCGTCCGAGCTAGGCCTGGAGGGCATATTCCTTCAATGGAATTGCCGTGGACTCCGGGCCAACTGGGAGGAGCTGCGGAGGCTCGTCTCGTCCCGTTCCCTGTAAGCTATCTTTTTGCAGGAGACCATGCTAGGCGCGTGCCCCCTGCCCGATCTCCCGGGGTATAAGGCTCTTGCGACCCCACCACCGTGGGATGGCCGGGCTGGGGGATGCGCGGTTTACACCCGGCATGATGTCTACGTTCTTCCTTTCTCTTTAGATACCTCCTTTCAGGCAGTGGCTGTGCAGCTGCACCTGGATAGGAGGTATACTATCATTTCTGCGTACATTCCACCGTCAGCTGACTTCGACGCGGGGGACTTCCGCCGCGTCGTGGCACGGTTGACGAGGCCCTACCTCTTGCTTGGATATTTGAACGGCAGGCATCCTCTCTGGGGAGATTACTCCATAAATCCCATGGGACAAGTCCTTGCTGATCTGATCGAAGAGCTTGAGATGGGTGTCCTAAACGTGGATGAGTTTACGCATCACTGTCCGAGAACCGCTTCATTTTCTTGCCTCAACCTATCTTTGTGCTCTTCGGATGCACAGCCTGATTTTTATTGGGGGGTGGTCGATGACCTCCATGGTAGTGATCACTTTCCCATTCAAATATCATTTTCAGGGCAACTGCCGCCTGAGAGACCACCTCGGTAGTGCTTGGCGCGGGCGCGGTGGCCTGCATTTCAGGAAATGACTGAATTCTCTATCTCAGTCGAGGAGTTTAGGTCGGTAGATGAGGCCGTTAGGTTCTCCTCCGGCAACCTCATCGCCGTGGGCCTGACTACTATTCCTAGGACGTCTGGCCGTTTTGCACGCCGACCACTCCCATGGTGGTCGGAGTGTGAGACGGCCCTCAAACAGAAGCGTTATGCCTACATGCGCTATAAGCGCCGCCCGAACGATTTCACTGTCGCTGAATTTCGTCGGGCTAGGGCTAGGTTTCAGTATATTTCGAAGCACGCCCGCCGCTCTTCTTGGCGGGCATACGTGTCTTCACTTAACGGGAAGACCCCTTTATCTGAGGTGTCGAAGCGAGTCAACAGGATTCGGGGCAAGTTCTCGCAGGACCCTCCTCCCGTTTTAGAGGAGAATGTGACCGCAATCGCGGACCCCGCGTCCGTGGCGGAATCCTTAGCGACTGCTTTTTCCGCATTTTCTAGCCGGGATGCTGCTCCGCCAGCATTCAATGCACGTCGTGATGTCGCGGAAGGCCGCCGGCTGGACTTTACCTCCAGAGGAGGAGAACCCTTCAACGACAAGTTTACTGTGAGGGAGTTGCGTTCCGCTCTCGCTTCGTGCACGGACACCGCCCATGGTCCGGACGATGTCCCGTACGCCATGCTTCGACACCTGGGTGAGCGAGGCATGGCCTTTCTGTTAGATTTGTTCAACAGGATCTGGGTGGAAGGTCTTCTCCCAGACTCCTGGCGAATCGCTACTGTGCTCGCCTTTCGCAAACCGGGGAGAGATCACCCTACTCCGACCGGTTTCCGCCCAATCTCTCTAACCTCTTGCGTGTGCAAGTTGATGGATAAATTGGTAAATGTTAGATTAGCCTATTTTCTGGACAGCGGAGGCCATCTGTCCTCTGCACAGTGCGGCTTCCGTAAGTTCCACTCCACGTCAGATGCTCCGCTCCGACTGGAAAATGCCGTCTGCGAAGCTTTCCTTCGTAGACAGCACTACACCACAGTGTTTTTTGATGTGGAGAAGGCCTATGATACCGCATGGCGATATGGTATCATGGAGACTCTCCACACGATGGGGGCGAGGGGACGCCTCCCAATGTTTATATGTGAATTTTTGCGAGATCGTCGATTCCTCGTACGGGTGGGGGGAGCCCTCTCCGGCCCAAAGGAGCAGGAAGAGGGTGTCCCGCAGGGAAGTGTCCTCAGTGTCACACTCTTTGCCCTGAGCATCAACGGTATCACCTTGGTGCTGCCTGAAGATGTTCTCGCTACGCTCTACGTGTACGACCTTTCGATCTCTTTTGGCGTGGCCCAGATGCCAACTCTGGAGCGTCGACTTCAACAGGCCTTGAACCGCGTCTCTCGCTATGCCGAAGCGCACAGGTTTCGGTTTTCTTTGGCCTAGACTAAGGTGGTGCACTTCTGCCGCCATCCACATCTTTACCCCGACCCAGATTTGTTTCTTAATGGAGTGCGCCTGGATGTGGTTGAGTCGCACCGTTTCCTTGGTCTTGTATTCGACTGACGACTCACTTGGGAGGCTCATATTCGCAGCCTTAGGGTCTCTTGTACCCGCGCCGTGAACATTCTCCGTTCCCTGACGTTCAGCGCTTGGGGCGCTGATAGGGCTACCGCCTTACTTTTTTATCGATCCTTTGTTCGCTCGAAGCTCGTCTACGGATACAAGTTTTATGCATCCGCAGCCGAGCGTTTATTGCGGAAGGTGGATTCGATTCCCCACACCGGCCTTCGCCTTGCGACCGGTGCCTTCCGCACTTTCCCCATTGAGAGCCTGTTCGTCGATGCTGGGGAGATAATACTCGCTCTGCGCCGCGTGCAGTGCATCACTCAGCTGTACGCGCGAGCCTAGTGCCTCCCTCAGTCGCCAACAGCTCTCACTGCATCTGCAACTGATCTCGATGGTGCCTATGCCGCCGAGAGACGCCAGTCATACCCTAAGCCCTTTGGGTTTAGGGCCAGGAATCTCCTTCGAGAGGTAGATATAGCTTTCGGGCCGGTGGCGCCCCTGGTTCTGCCTCGGCTGCCATCTGGAGGGTACCACATTTGGTTATTTTTTCGCCACGCCTCTGCTCCCAAAGCTTGTACTGTGCCGGGAGTATTGCGTTCGACCTTTTTGGAGCACACATCGTGTCACGCTGGTACCGTGCCAGTGTATACGGATGGCTCCAAGTCCCGAGAGTGGGTCGGCTTCTACGCCGTATTCCCTCTGTTTGAAGTCAGCGGGGCTCTACCAGGCGCTGCGTCTGTCTTCACGGCTGAGCTGGTGGCAATACACCACTCGGTACGGGAGATTACGCGACGTGCCCGGTTCGGAGTCTGGATTGTGATCTATAGCGACTCACAAAGCTCCCTGAGTGCTCTCGGGGCATTGGAATCTCCGCATCTTCTGGTTCGCGAAATCCGTGACGCCACGGTTTTGGAGAGCCGGGCGGATGTCGAGATTATCTTCTGCTGTGTTCCTGGACATGTAGGAATTGCGGGGAATGAGCACGCCGATGAGGGCGCCAAAGAGTCCACGAGGACTCTGCGACCGGACCAGCGTTTCGCTCTTCCTTACACTGACTACATGGCAGGAATACGGGCAGCTCTTCGGACTGCTTGGCAAAGAATATGGGAGACGGTCGAAGGAAACTTAAAGTTGCGTGCCATTTGGCCGCGACTGTTCCCATGGACCTATCCCCCAATGCCGCGGCGGCTTCAGGTTGCTTTCTGTCGTCTCCGAATCGGCCACACTCGTGTGACGCATCGCTATTTGATGGAGCGCTTGCCTGCGCCCTATTCCAACGACTGCGTCGTCCCCCAGACTGTTCGGCACATTCTTGTCGAATGTCCCAGTCTGGGTGATCTTCGCGCACGACACCTGTCCCGGTACCGGGATGGGTGGGGTCGCTACCACCTGTCCCTTGTACTCGGGATGAGTGCGTGCACATTGACTGGTGGACTTATTGACTTTTGGGGGGAGGCCGGCCTTCTCCCTATTATTTAAGCAGGGTTTGTTTTTTGTTTTGTTTTGTTTTTTGCATTTGTTTTTATTTTTTTCCTTTCCCCCATTTAGGGTGTTCTTTTTTCTTCGTTTAATTTTATTTTAAAGTAGCCTAGAACTAGGTTAGTTTTAATACGGCGACTAATGCCCATGTAGGCAGTCGCCAGATGAGCTCTAATAAAAAAAAAAAATGTTTCAAACGCAGAATCGGCTTCCTGTTGCCTCACATAGTTTTATTTCCTTAGCTAAAGTGAAGATAACAGAGAAGGAAAGTTTAGGTATCTTAATTTGCTGTCCACTTCAGTGAGGTATCTCTGAAACATTGGACTACTGTATTTAGTAACTAAAGAATCAGAAACTAAAGAGTAATCCAACTTCAATTAGGCCTCAAAAGTATTGAGTTAATTATGCTTTCTTTGTTTCATAATTATTTAAAACTCAAATTTTCCCTCCTCTTAGAAAAGTTAGAGGCCTCTTATCGTACGCATTTTTCGCCAAACTGCTTTGTTTAAGTCTAAAACCATCCTTACAGATATTTTTTGCAATATCTTCATCAACAGATCTTCTACAAATGAACTATTGCAAAGTTTGTTGTCTCTTTCACCTTTAAAAATGGCATAAACTTTAATGGCAAGTGTCACCAAGCCTGATGTTGAACGATGGCAAATGTTGTACATTCAGTTTAGTCTTTACTTTTTCTGGAAAAGTACTGCCACACATTTTACTTTTCATGGGAGATAGTAAGGGTTAATGCTGTTTATGCTTTGAATTAACAAGCAAAAAATTAAATAATAAATGAGAGAAACAGACCAGGCAAAATATTTTTTAGTACTCACTACAATCACAACACAGCAGCGTTGTTTATATATACTACGTGAAACGTCTTAATTCGTTATTTCCTATGTTTTATATAACTGCCATACTGTTCTATTATTTGTTTAGCCCTTCACATTGTTAATAGTTTAATAATAATATTTAGTAAATAAAAATAGGTTAGGTCAAAAAAATAATATACTGAGAATAATTGAAAACGGCGACAAGAAAACTAGTCTTTAAGAGTACATCAGAGATATTTGGAAAACCGGTTTTGATGTTTCTGTAACCTAGCGATTTTCAAAACTAGCCTTTAAAGGTACTTAAATACCGGTTTTACCACCATATTCTATCTCTATCTGCAACCTTGGATGCGCATTATGTCCTATTATGCGGACCTCAGAGATATTTAGAGAACCGGTTTTTGATGTTTTGGTAACGGTTTTACCTATCGATTTTCCGAACTATTTTTTACCTGTACTTAAATACCAGTTTTCCCACCCTATTATTTCTCTATTTGCAACCTTGGATTGCGCATTATGTCATATTCTATGAGTGCATAGAGTTGTAAACATTTGAATGGGGTGAAAAGTATTTCTGCTGGCAGTACAGCCTGATTCAGGTAGTGTTGGAAAAGTGTTTGGTTTGATATACGTTATGGTATAAGGTAAGGGTGTGAGATGTCGCAATGACTGTCTAGTATATTTATGGTTCGATTACTAAGAAAAATAAGAATGGGAATGAAGGAACGTTATACTAGTACTAGTCAGAGAAGTTATTCAGAACAATACATGATATCGACCATAAAATGCATTTCGCATTGTTTAATTGAATTACACAATCTAACTAATTTTAAATCATGATTGATGGTGGGTAGAAATATTTTGATTTTTTCAGACTATTAGATAATTTTGATAGCTATATCTAGTGGCATTTACAGTAAATTATCGGTCTTAAGCTTCACACACACATACATACATTTCAGGTCAGGCCTTCTTTTCTATCAATCCCATACGCACACATCACACAAATACACATCCCTCACACAGTCCCATAGGTGAGAGGTATTTCTTCCAGCAAGTATACTATTCACACACTCGCATGCTAGGGATAGAGGCAATATGCCAGTAACACAGAAGTTAAAAGTGCAATGCCGTAAGTGCACATGTACTCGTTAGTGCATAGATTTTAGAGAAGGTAACTTTAAAGATATCACTAGAGAAAGTATCTGTATGTTCTGTCAGATTGAGTTAGGAATGGAGAAAAAACTTTGGTCTGTGATAAGGTGCCACACCTCAAGTTGATGTGCAAAGTCCGCGCGGTTGGCATCGAAGGTAGGGGAGCCGACTGGATTGAGAACTGGTTGTCAGGCAGGCGACAAAGAGTAAGAATAAACGGGGTAGCCTCGAAATGGGCTCCGGTGAGTAGTGGGATACCAAAGGGTTCCATACTCGGTCCTCTCTTGTTCATCATCTATATAAATGATATAGTCGATGGGTTGCTTTGTTCGATATCCAATTTTGCGGACGATACAAAATTAATAAGCGGCGTGAGCTAACGCGAAGGGGTGGAAAGCCTACATAACAGCTTTCAGAGGTTAGAAGAATGGTCCGAGACTTGGCAGATGCCATTCAACCTTAACAAGTGCAAGGTGATGCACTTTGACAATGCCAATGCTCGAGAAGACTACCATTTGTTAAGTAGAGTTCTGGAGGTGACTGTGTGGAGGCATGGCCCTGGCACTAAAATTGCGCCAGCAAAGTTCCTCGCAGGAATAGGAAGAATTGCAAAAAATTTCCTCGCGGATGTACATATATACGAGTATATTTATTTTTAAACTGGTGGGAAATCAAAACGAGAAGCCGTGAATTCAGATATCAATAAAAATTTGGCGACATAGTAATAAAACGAACATTTCTCGTCTGGAAATGGAATTAAGCCGAGACGGCTGGCGGTGGCTCAGCTATGATAAAATTTATATCAATAAAGCGTGAACTTGTAGGTGCCATGAACCAGTGACCTTCGGGACAATAGGATTAGCAAAGTCTTGCACAGTGGGAGGAGCTAAAAGCATTGTGGTCCCGGTGACGAAAAGAGACCACGTCTCCTATACCATTTATAGAAGAAAAATGGAGAACTCGACAGAAGGAGATTCATTCACACTTAGTAAAGAACTATTTATGGTTCGTTTAGCGTAGCAAAGCCCCCTTGTCTCGCCCATGTCTTGTTCTCGTAACACTCGCTTTCCTGACCGGTAGTCAAATCTTCAAATTTAGGGGGAATTAAATACTTAATTTTTTTTACTTTATTCCTCTCAGTCCTTTCTTGATCACAAGCCTTCGGTAAACCTAGCACAGCCGGTAAATTATTTGTGCATCTTTTGGAGTTAGATACCTTATTAACGCTACCCTTCACCTCACTCGTGGGACTTGAAGGACGTCTCCAAAATATCTGCATCATTTTTAACCTTTCAAACTGGTGGCGTCCTTCCTCTCCTAGGGTTCCTCACCCTCGCCCATAAACCGGGTTACCTCCTACCTTTAACCTCCTCCTGCCAAGAGCCCTCCAAAGAAGTGATTGGTCCCCCTCTTATAAAGTGGTAACTAGAAGCCTCCCATAAAGTGGTGACAATATATCCTTCTTCAGGGTGATTTAGACCTCTTAAAAGTGGTGACCCCTAAAAAAGGACTTAAGTGTGAAAATCAGCAGCGACCTAAAGTTTTCCAGGCAGTGTGCAAATGAGGAAAAAAAAGACACAAAGACTTTTGGGATACATAAAGAGGCAATTTCGCTTCGAAGAAAGGAGATTGTCCTCAAATTGTACAACTCTATAGTCAGACCTCACCGGGAGGACGCCGTTCAATTCTGGTCCCCTGCACTGCGTAAGGACATAGATAGACTGGAAAGGGTCCGGGATAAGGCCACCAAGCTAACTCTTACCTCAGTTAGGCACAAAGGCTATCACTTCGGATTCAAGAATTGGGACTTTTCTCTCTGGAGACCCACCGATTACGAGGTCCGCTAATAGAGACATTCAAGATTTCAAGGGTGTCTAAAACGTGGACTACAAAGGATGTTCACATTGAACACAAATCCGACTCGTAAACATGGTTACAATCTGGATTTTCTCCCATTGCAGACTAGTATTTGCGGGAACTACTTCTCGTATAAGATCTGCGGTACATGAAATCGTCTTCCGGTCAAGACGTTAAGTAGTTCGGCTGTAGAACAGATCAAATCTAGACTGGATGATGTAATCCATGAATATGTATAGAACCTAGGGTCAAATGGATTGCAAAAGTAAGTTAACTATGTTTCAGCTATTCTATTAAAATTTCCTGATTGTGTCCTTTTTCACATCACAATCAGGTATCTTTTCCGCTTTCTGTACCCGCAAAAATGGGTGGAAGAGGTGGAAGGAGAGAGCCTTCACCTGTGCCGTGCTTTTCCTCATGCTATATGTTAGCACTTTCCCAAAATAGTACCTCCTCGGTATGGTCAGCAACGTCCTTTGAGGTACTACTATTCCTTGTGACTACTTGTTACTCTCCCTCCCCCTCTATCTTTGTCTTTATCTCTTTTCTCTTTCTTTCTCTTTGCCTATCTCTCTCTCCCTCTCCCCTTATTTCTCTCTTTCTTTCTCTCTCTCTCGTTGATTTCTAAGGCTCTTTTATTTGTCTTTCTGTCTCTCTGCTTTTACTAGTCTCATTTTTATTGAACATTAGTCAAATACTTTACTAATTTTTGTTTTGTTTTTTCTGTTTATATATGCCAGTATATAGTCTTGCCTCTGTCTGTCTCCAAATCTTGGCTGCTGAAAATTGTGCAATTGGAGAACGTTTTTATTTCATTAAAGCTGAACTACGCCGGGAGTCACTTCCTTCTTGTGGCCGGCGCATACAATCGGCTCAAACCTGAAGAGCAAAAAGCCTCCCCCCCCCCCCCAAACTCGATACAAGTTCGTTCAAATCACATTCCCCTGGTGTAAATCCAAATTATTTATTACGTTTTTCCCTCTGGCACTCACCGTTAGTGTCAATCGAGGCGCAATTCACTGTAGGCACTCCCTGGGAAGCTCTTGGAAAAATTAGACCAATTCCGATAATCTACGGTGACGCAAATGGCCGATTGGTGAGGTGGTACCGATCAGGTTTCCACCCATTGGCACTGTGCTACCGATGGTACTGTTCCGAACCGGTGCCTGAGAAGTGGGCTGGAGAGGAGATGGGTGCTAACCCATTTTCAAGGGCCTGGATAATTAATCGCATGGCTGAGTGAAAATCTTGGACATAAAATTACGATATTCGGTTTGCTGTTATTTACTTAATAGGAAAATAAAAAAACAACGATGGCATTTCCGCCTGTTCGTGAGAAGAGGTAAAGGAAGTGATGAAGTTAGTTGAATTGTAAATATGTGAAAGATATATATCACAAGTATTCTAAAGAGAAGAGTTCTTGGAACTCTCGTGATTGAATGCTATTTAAATATCTACACCCTGAATGCCTTGCAATACATATACAATTAAACCAAAAGCACCTACGGTTGTTTGGTTCTCGAGAACTCCGGTTAATACAGGGCGTTAACTAGATTAGGCACTGAAGAACTGCAACACGGTTTAGACAAGGCTTCAGATTGAGCCAAAATTTAAATACACCCCTAAAGTAAACAATCATTGATCCGATGGTTGATTGACGTGTGGATGGGCTGAGCTAGATGGGGTATTGTTTTAAACCCTTTTTTCTTCAAGTTTTAGTCTATGTGTCGAAGAAACTAAGCAAGCAAAGATTACCTTCTAGTTCAGTGCCCGAAATTATTAACACAAATCATGGAGGTGTTTCTGTATATAATTCTTAGCCCGCAGATGAACTGCTCTCTTTAGGGCAATATTAATTTAAAAATGAGCGTCCCTTTACAAATCTCGTCATTAAGCATGGAATCTTAATGACGAATGGTAATTCAGGGTGTCCCCTAAATAGCGATAAACAAGAGAAACAACAGTTTTCTGAAAGCGTGTTTTTATCTGTGGGTTTTTTATATATCGGTTTTTATCTATTGGTTTTTATCTATCGGTTTTATCTCTCGGTTTTTATCTATGGGTTTTATTCATCGGTTTCTATCTGTCGGTTTTTATCTATCGCTGTTATCTGTCGGTTTTTCTATCGGGTTTAATCTATCACTTTTATATGTCGATTTTTATCTATCGGTTCTTATTAATTTGTTTTTTTAACCTCACGTTTAGCCTTCCTTTATTCCTTTTCTCCTTCTGCTCTTCCTCAGATTAAGCAAAATGACTTCCAGGCAATAACAATGATTAGATTTCCACTAATGTCTGGTTGATTATCCCTGGTTTCTGCGCGCAAGAATCGACAATCCCCATAGTACCGCCATCAAACACCCAGACCCTTACCCCCACACTCGCCAGTAACTACCATCCATCTTGCAAACGACTTTTGAGTAAACTTGGTCTCCACAACCACATTCTCATCTTTATTCCTTCGTTTACATGACTTCATTAGTATGATTCTTTATTATGGACGTTTGGTGTTTACTTTAAATCGTTTAATGCACGTTTATTTGTCTCCTTTATCGCCATTAAAAAGAATCAAGAACGGTTCTTTTCTGAAGCGATGCAGTTTCCTTCTTGTCTACACTCTAAACAAACAAAGCAGCTTTAACTATGTTTAGGCCAGCGCTACGATTACGTATGACAGACAAAACACCAATGGCATCGCAGCATTATTTCAAGGAAAGTGGATGTAAAGTAGAGAAGCGCCGGGAAACGGAGTACGAGAGAGAGAGAACTGTTTAGAAGGGCAGGTTGATGTGGTTTAAACTTTATGCCAGTCTTATCTGATTGAGGGGAGAGTTCTGTTGGATGCACGTA
Source organism: Ceratothoa steindachneri (assembly GCA_963969495.1). Taxonomy (NCBI): domain Eukaryota; kingdom Metazoa; phylum Arthropoda; class Malacostraca; order Isopoda; family Cymothoidae; genus Ceratothoa; species Ceratothoa steindachneri. The sequence continues at coordinate 43,295,938 of OZ018336.1, forward strand.
CGTATGCACGCGTAATCTGGGAACAGTATTTGAGATTAGGATATAGGGTGTTGTGTTATATGTACGTGCGTATGTATTCATGTATGTAGGGGGAATCTGGGAACAATAATTGAGTTTAGGGCAATGTTTCCTTGCGGTCTTTATTGAATGGTGTCACCCGTTGTTGTATTGCTATTCTGACCTTCCGAGACGTGTTGTGAATTTATGAGTTGCTGAATTAAAAATAGGAAAATGATGAATTATATATCTTAAAATAATACTGTACAACAATGAAAGAACCCGGGAGTGAGAATCAACTTTTCTAGGGGTATTTTTTTGCGTAAATCACGATTATAACATCCGTCTCTTTCTGCGACCTTCCAGTTTTTCGTAAATTACCATCTTACTTACGTTAAATACACTGATGGTTTCGTAAGGATTGAATGAAAGCAGGATTGGGCCGAAACTGACAATTCTAAAAGTTATAAACGGATTTTAATATAATTTTAATGGGGTGTTCCTAAGGTATTTGGCAACTTGACCTATGAAATTCATGAAAGTATACTCAATATTTTTTAGTTATATACGAGTAGGTCCAAATCCGTAGTAACTCTTACGTTAAGCTTGATAATTTTGTAACTTGCTAAAAATGCTTCCTATTTTTACGTTTTTATTGAATATTTGCTGCTGTTACTATTTATCTTATTTTTCACATACTACAGTGTTTTTTCTTTACAGGAGACAGAATTAAAATGCCTAGAGAATGCAAAAAATTCCCAGGCAGTTTCTGTTATATATGTGGATTAGTAACATTAAGACAATACAAGAGACAGTTGACTAAACGTGTGAAAAAAATTATGAGCTTTAGTTTGGATGCAAAGTGGGTGACCAGGACAAACGCTGGGCACCTCACATATGTTGTATCAGGTGTATAAGTTCCCTTTCCACCTGGGTGAAAGGCAAAGGGCCTGGCCTCATGTTTGGCGCACCGATGGACTGGGGGGAGCCAAAGGACCATTCAACGGATTGCTACTTCTGCTTAACAGATATAAAAGGTGGGTATTCAATGTGTTTTCTTTCCTGGTCTTTAATATATTTTCAAGAGATATATCAATTAAAAAGATCAAAATTCATACTATGCTGTAGATCCACTATTTCTGCAAGGGATCACAGCCAGTAATATCTATTTTTTAGTCTGATTTTATTTTATTTCACTGCAGGTCGCAAAACAAAAGGCAAGAAATCTATCATGCATCCAGATCTTCAGTCTTCTATTCGCCCAATTCGACATCCAAGTGCTATTTCGGTACCACAGCCGCCATCTGAACTACTAAGCGATGACACGAGCAATTCAGACGATTCAGAATCTCAAGATACACCATATGTGGCACAGCTTGAAACTGACAAGAAACCACACCTCATAGCCCAACCGTAACTCAATGATATAGTTCGTGATCTAACACTTACTAAGCAACAGAGTTAACTCCTGGCCTCAGGTCTGCAACAATGGAACCTGTTGGATGAACATGCTCGAATTACAGTATTTAGGAAGCGTTCTGCAGATCTACAGAAATTATTCACCTTTGAAAACAAGTTGACTTACTATAATGATATCAGAGGCCTATTCAATACCCTTGAGCTGACCTATGAACCAAATAAGTGTAGGTTATTCATAGATGCATCCCTTTACAGCATAAAAGCGGTTCTGTTGACATTGGGAACACCGTGCCTTCAGTTCCAGTTACTCACTCAGTCATTTTAAGAGAACCATCTGAGAACCTTGCTTTTATTCGAGACACCATATGTGGCTAATCTCTGTGGACTTGAAAGTAGTAGCCTTACGTAATAGGCTACAAACTAGATTCACCAAGTTTATGTGCTTCATTTTCAGGCCAAAGCAGAACATTATGTATGCTCAGAATGGTCACCTTGGGAAACTCTTATGCTTGGATGCCATAATGTAATTCATGAGCCACGAGTTAAGAAGAAGAAAATCATTTTACCACCACTACATATAAAACTAGGCCTAATAAAGCACTTTAACAAAGCACTACAACATAACAAACCATGTTTCCAGTGCCTCAAAGCGATCTTCCCTAAAATAAGTGATGCCAATATTAAAGGAGGCATATTCTTATGCCCTCCGATTCGTCAACTTATAGCTGATGAGGACTTCGAGGCGAAAATGGATGAAACTGAGCTATCAGCCTGGCATTCTTTCAAAGATGCATGCAAAGGACTTCTGGGAAAGCACCAAGTGGTCCAGCGAGAAAGTATAGGGAAGAGCCTAATCAAGTGCTACCAAGATCTCGGATGCAATATATCAACACTTTCTTCATTCTCATCTGTCCTTCTTCCCAGGAAATAAAGGGGATGTCAGTGATGAAGACGGAGAGAGGTTCCATCAAAATATAGCGTCAATGGAAAACAGGTATAAAGGAAAATGGAGCCCTGCTATGGTGGCTGACTTCTGTTGGAACCTGAAGCGTGACAGACTTGAGGCCTCTTACAAACGAAGAAGTAAATACTAAAATGTAGGTTATACATTATATAATGCTAAAAAATATCGTGATTCATTATATATTGATGAATTAAATACAATGGACACATTTAAGCTGACTTAGGGAGCGAAATCCATTTATGGTATCGTGGAAATCGTATCAATTCCATAATTATTAAATTGTCAATTTACAAGAAAATGTTACGTGATGGGAAATCTTTGTTATCAAATTCGAATTTAGAAAACTCAACTTCATAATAAAATGCGCATGAGATCTTATGTTTTTTCTTGACACTGAAATTTGTTGTACCGTCGAATTAATAAAACTAGAGTGCAGTGCCCCATGAATGGGGGTATATGTCTAAAAAATATATAAATTGAGGCAAAGAAGGGAAATATAAATGAATACCAAAAGCAAGGAAAAGAAGGAGAGTGCTTGTGTTTAAGTATGCATCTTTTTTGCTGAATACAATTGACGTGATGGAGGAGTAAAAAATTGAAGAAAATAAAGAATCGCCTGATAGAAAGTTTGGCAAAAGTTGGCTTTAAAAAATAAACCATTATATTCTTATGAAACGATGCTAACTGATGTATATATATATATATATATATATATATATATATATATATATATATATATATATATCTCAGGAGCGCGAGAGAATGATGAAATAAATCTAATTTCACCGCAGGAAAGAGAAAACGAAATAATTTTTCGTCGGAAATAATTATTTCTTACTTCGAAAAAATCCGAGCTGGGATGGGATTCGAACCATGCACATTGAATCAGCGAACAACCGCCGCGATCTCAATTAAACCTCCCTTTAGACCACCCGACTACGCGGAAGACAAAAATCTTCCGAATAGACAAGCTTTTTAAAGCACGCTTCACATGTTCAAACGAGAAGGAGAAGGATAACTAATTGGGGATTCAAAGAATTTCCTTTCATTCGACCATGAGAAACGTGCATTAAAAAGCTTTTCTATTCGGAAGATTTTTGTCTTCCGCGTAGCCGAGTGATCTAAAGGGAGGTTTAATTGAGATCGAAGCGGTTGCTCGCTGATTCAATGTGCACGGTTCGAATCCCATCCCAGCTCGGATTTTTGCTAAGTAAGAAATAACTATTTCCGACGAAAAATTATTTCGTTTTCTCTTTCCTGCGGTGAAATTATATATATATATATATATATATATATATATATATATATATATATATATATATATATATATATATATATATATATATATATATATATATATATATAATATATATATATATATATATATATATATATATATATATATATATATATATATTACAGTCATCTCGCGACTGCCAAGAAAGGCATAGACACTGAAATAAATTAAGCCTGCTTATGACATACAGAGACGGATAGAGAAAGAGACAGCGAGAAGAGAGAGGTGAGGGTGGGATAGGAAAGAGAGAGGGAGAGATAGATGAGAGAGAGAGAAGGAAAGAAAGAAACAATTCATATTTAACACAACACCAATCAATAAATTTCAATTAATCACGCGTAGCCTTCCAAGTGGATGATAATTATAAGTTTGTCAGAATTTATATGTCATCCAAAAATTAATAAACGCTACCACACTGAGCCTCTTTTAATGTATGTTGATGTAGGTTTGAGTACATAAGTCATGGGTCTACAGAAAAGTGGTATAGAGAACTTTACATTCGTATGACTTATACGTAAATGTTCACAATCAACTGCCTTCACCCATTAGGAAACTACAACTCCACCAAGACAAATATAGACACCAATTCTACTTCCCAAATATAGCAATTGCCATTTTCACACTTAATCGCTTTTAATTTCTACCTTATCCCTTTAATCCTCCATTTTTGTCCAAATTGGCGTGAATAATTAAAGTTTGCTGCCGAAAAGACCATCCAAAACATCTCTTAACGCGGCTAATGGCTTTGAAAGTTGGGGGAAATCGCTAAACGCATTATTCGGTGATACCCCACTGTCACGTGACATTGTGTTAATGGTTCAATCGCTCATAACCTTCCGGCGAGAAAGATTCTTGGGTGCGAATGAGCACTGTTGCTAGAGCTGGGATTGGCTCGATTGTTTGGAGGATATAAGGGGAGGACACCGGGTGTAGGGAAGGGGAGCGATTCATATCTGTTAGATGAGAGATTCGGCCACGAGAAGTGTGGGTGACTGATATCTATTTGATTCGTGTATTTACTGAACGGCAGTGAGTCGATTTGCTGAGATGAATGTGTAGATGACCAAAATCTGTTGGTTTTGTAAACTTAGTTAGATGTAGTGAGAATCGTTACATTTCTTTTGAATGGGTTGATTTTATGTGGTGTAATTTTTAGGTAGTTCATGTATGTTGGATTGGTAGATTTAGTGAAAGGCAGGTTATGGATTTACCAATATGGTTTGTGGTAATTCACATCGGTGAGATGGGTGGATTTACTGAAAAGCTGGTTGTGAATTTCTCGATATGTTTTGTGAAAATTTATATAGGCTAGATTAATGGATTTACTAAGACGCAGCTTTGTTAATTTACAGATATGCTGTGTGCTAATTCATATCGGCAAGATTGGTGGATTTTCTGAAACATAGGTTTTTAATACGCACATATGGTGTGTGGTAATTTATATCAGCTACATTGGCGGATTTACTGAAATGCAGCTTGTGGATTTTACCGATAAGGCGCGTGGTAATTCATATCGGTTAGATTGGTGTAAATATTGAAAAGTAGGCTGTGAATTTATCGATATGGTGCGTGGCAATTAAAATTGGGTAGTCTAGTGGATTAACTGAACACAGGTTGTGAATTTCCTGAAATGGTGTACGGTAATTTATATTGGCTAGATTGGTGTATATACTGAATTGTGGATTCACCGATATGGTGCGTGGTAATTTAAATTGGAAAGATTTGTGGATTTACTGAGACGCAGGTTGTGAATTTACCGATATGGGGAGCGTCATTTTTATCTGCGAGATTAGTAGATTTACTTAAAATCAGGTTGTGGAATTAACGATATGGTGTATGGTAATTCATATGTTTTAAATGGTTAGATTTACTGAAACGCAGATTATGGATTTCCCAATAAGCTGCGTGTTAAATCATATCGGTTAGATTGGCGTATATACTGAAAGGCAATTTGTGGGTTTGTTGATATGGTGCATGGTAATTTAAATTGGCTAGAATGATGGATGCACTGAAACGCATGGTACGTTGTAATTCATATATGTTAGTTTTGGCGTATATACTGAAATGTTTGTTGTGGAATTACTGATATGGTGCGTAGTAATTCATATCAGGGAGATCGGTGGATTTATTGAACGCAGGTTGTGGATTTATTGTTCTGGTGTGTGCTAATTCATATCCGTTAGATTGGCCTATATATTGATACGAAGGTTCCGGATTTAACGATATGGTGATTCATATCGGCTAGATTGATTAATTTATTGAGACACATGGTGTTGATTTGCCGATATGGCTCGTAGTAATTCATATCAGTTAGATTTGTTTATATACTGAAAGGCAGGTTGTAGATTATTTAATATGGTGCCTGGTAATTCATAACGCAGTTTGTGGATTTATCGTAATGGTATTTGGTAATCCATATTCGTTAGATTGTCGTATATAATGAAACACAGGTTCTGAATTTACCGATATGGTGCATGGTAATTCATATCGGTTAGATTAATGTATTTACTGGGACCCAGGTTGTAAATTTACCTATATAGTTCTTGGTAATTCATATCGGCAAGATTGGTGGATTTCCTGTAACACAGGTTGTGAATTTACCTGTATGGTGTTTGCTAAATTCATGTCGGCTAGATTAGTGGACTTAGTAAGACGTAGGATGTGAATTTACAGATATTATACTGTGTGGTAATTCATATCAGCATATTTTTTTAAGCCTTATAATTTATTTTCCAACTTAACGTGTTATGAAAAATGTTATTTTTTGGCAACTCAACTCAGAAACCCAAGCGACAGTCATCCAAAACTATTCGAGAATTTATAGAACATATGCATAATTATATCATAGTTAAATTAATTTTTTCTGAAACATTTTGGATAATGTGACATAACTAATTTGAGCAGCATTACTTTCTATACCATTTCACTTCCCATAGATTAATCGTGGATACAACATAGTTACACTGTGTGTATGTGGACCAGATGGAATTCCTGGTTGACTTGAATTGCAGGAATGGTGGGTAATTCGGCAGCTATTCGTTCCAACCCCATCCCATTACAATTTCTCCTTGAGATGACTGAGCACCAGACGGTACAAATAGGTGTTGTCTTTACAATTGCTATTTCAAAGCGACGGAAATTCCTTCGTTGGTTCTTTTTTAATTATCAAAATGCCGGAGAATTTCCGGGTGTGATTTGATCCTTGGTATATATCCCAACCAGGAGCAGTATTTGGTTGGACCAGTACGTCTCAGCCTTACAAGGAAACTCGCTATTGAACTGTGCTATTGAAAGGTCTGAAGATGAAGCTAAACACCATTTAATCTTATTCTACATAATTGCTACATGCACCCAGTAGTTGAAGGATGAGACTCTTGATACAAGGGGGCAATGATATACTCCTCCTCCCTGTAGAGCTACAGGGTGTTAATACCCGTGTTGTATGGGGGTATGGTTATTCGAAGTCCCGTATGAAGACGTTTCGACCATTTAATTGGGCACATCCCGCCACAATAAGTGGGTATAGGGCTAGCATGTAAAACCATGCTCAGATGATATCTCGAAGATTACATGCCCTACATGCCCCAATACCCACAGGTGGATCTGCCGTTATATATCTTCCCTACATTTTCATTTCTCCCATATTCACTTTGGTGGAGGTGCGCTCGTTGGTTTTCAATACTTAGTTTTAAGTAACAACCATTCTCCTCCACACAACAAAAATCTCTTCACTGCCCATCTTACTCTCATTCTCCGTTCATTAATATCATCTTCACGCTCAGGCTACAGTGCTACACTATGTCTAGCGTCAACTCTTCTTTGCCCCTCCTGCCACGCATTCTTGCAAAGTCCTCATATCTTCTATTAGCCTCCCTCTATTTTGTTACCATCATATTCCACAATGTTTTATTATCTTTATCAATGATTATTTAAGTTCTTTTTTACGAATTCTAAATTTTTTTCTCATTTATTCCATATTCTCTCTCTTCTCGGGTATCTTCCGTTCGGCCTTTCTTGAGCTCCCTGCTCACCATAGTTCTCCTCTCAATTTTACCCATACTGCAGTGACACTGGAGCTATTTGCTGTGAGGTAGAGCGAGCAACCGACACTGTATTTTGAGGGTTTTGTCACTGTGACGTATATTTATAGGTAGAAAGCAAGCAATAGTAGAAATTGCCCTTTTGGGTCGTTCAAAGAGTACTCTGACGCTTCGCGACGTCCGTGTTACAAATTTCCGTTTTTCATCTCGCCCGTAACGTTCAGTCCAAATTGATGCCGATAAATCTTCGTTCCGAAACGACTCGCCAGTTTACGTAAAACTTTAACGGCTTGAATATTTCAAGAGTGTCTTTTACAAACAGTTTTTACCTATGTAATTGAGTAAAATTGGATTCCAACGCAAGTCGGATGGTCTAATTCACGCTCAAGATTCGTAATTAACCAAACTTTTGTGGCTAACTTTTATAAGGAAGGATGTAACAATTTTGGCCCTACTCTCGTTTTCTTTCTAAGAAAATGTGGACATTTTTTAAAGGTAAACTTTAGATGAAATTAGGCTTGATTATCTGAAAAGATTTCGGGGGGGGGGTAGTTTGGCAGAAAGGAAAATAAAGGTAACTGTTGATAGGTAGGATGGAAAGTAGATGGAGGCAGTGCCGGATTAACCACTAGGCAAACAAGGCAATTGATTAGGGTCAGCAAAATATCCAGTCCATCCAAAATAAAATATAAGATATTTATCATTTTTCTTTTGAACCAAAAAATAAATTTGAATGGTAAATAACGTCCTAATCATTTATTACTTTAATTTACAGACTAAAAGGTGGCAGTGATGGATTAACCACTAGGCAAACAAGGCAATTGCCTCAGGGTGAGCAAAAAATCCAGTCCATCCAAAATAAAATATAAGATATTTATCATTTTTCTTTTGAACCAAAAAAGAAATTTGAATGGTAAATAACGTCCTAATCATTTATAACTTTTATTTACAGAATAAAAGGTAACAGTGCTAGATTAACCACTAGGCAAACAAGGCAATTGCCTTAGGGTCAGCAAAAAATCAACAAAATATGTTAAATCTATTTACAAAAGATATTCAAAATCTACGTACATCAATTTATTTAGACTTTACATGACTAGCGCTTAGTATTAAGAATTAATTTTTGTAATAGATCTAATAATATTAAATATATATTATTTAATTAATTATCTCTAGATCATATTATTTAATTTATCCTTTCTAGATCATGTTGAATGAAGCCTACTATTAGTGTTCTTGTTGATTACTAATGTTTCTAGCTACCTTACATGTTGTAAGAAAATTGCATTTTCTATGTCCTTCCCTCATGGGGGTCTACTAGAAATTTGTTGTTAAGTTCTCATTTCGTTTCATTTCAGAAATTAAGTATTATATTGAAATTATAAAAATTATCTAGACCAGAAGCTGCAAAATTTCATGTATTACAAGAAACTCTCAAAGATCTTTACCAGAATCTTACTCAAGCCTACCTAGATTGAAAGAGAAATGCACTAATTTTGCTCTCAGGGCTGCTACTGGTATGGAAAAGTTACACACCAGTACAAGTACTCAGCGCAGAGATTTGACTTTGACTGTCTCCTATAAATATTTTATGAATCTATTATAATTATTTTATTGAGAGTAATATCATTAGTAAGTGTCATTATTGATTAAGCTACCTTCTTTCTACTAACACAAACGGCAATGTAAAAACGTAAAGGTGGTTGGGACTGAGCAAAGGTGTTAGAGGATAAAGAAAAGCAATTCAAAAAGATAACTAAATTAACTTCATATTTTTATGTAAGTGAGGAAGATGCTACTGGTTCTACTAATATTGGTGTTTTGCCTTCATCACAAGTGGACAGAAACCAGGAGGAACCTACTGTTGAAGCCGCACGATCTGACGCATTCGAAAGCAGGGCTGACACCGCTTCAGTAACCAATTCCATTTGTGGTTGAGGTTTTTGGTGACATAACAGATCATTTAAGTGAAAGTTTCATCAGACTTAAGGCAAACCATTTTCGAAACTTGGCAGACAGCTATCCGGAAACAAAGCGGGAATTCTCTTGTGTGAATTATTTTTTTTTAATTCCATTGCCTTCAAACGGATTGATCGTGACTGATTTGTGTATTCTCCAGCCAAAGCCTGTGTTTTCTGCTTCCCTTGCATTCTGCTTTCGTCTGACCGTGTACAGCTTTCGGGGCAAGGATTTACAGATTGAAAGAAAATTGCTCAGTACTTAAAAGTGCATGAAACTAGTCCAAAGCACATCAAGTTAGTTCTGACATTATGTCATCGCAATGTAAATGCTGGGCGAGTTGATGAGCAGTTACATCAAAACATGCTGGGGCAGAGCAACTGCTGGAAAAACATTCTGTCACGTTGTGTTGAAACAATTATTTATTTCTGTGAAAGAGATCTAGCTCTTCGAGGTACTAATGAAATTGTTGGATCTAAAGACAACGGAAATTATTTGGAGATCTTAAGAGCTTAGTGGGCAGTTTGATCCTTTTTTGTCCAAAAATATTCGTACCCATGCCAATGTGAACGTGGCCACACATCTTCCCTGTCAAAAACAATTTGCGAAGAACTAATTACTATGATGGGTAAGCGAGTTCTTAGTGTCATAAAGGATGAGATTACCAAGTCACGATACTTTTCAGTTTCTGTGGACTCTACTCCAGATATTACACATTCAGTCCAGTTAACCATCATACTGTGCTACATAAATATGGTGGATCACCAGCCAGTGGAGCGTTTTATGACTTTCATACCAACCGCCAGCCACACAGGACAGAATCTACCTGACACTCTGCTTCAATACTTACAGGATCAGGGAATTAACTTTGAAAATTGCAGTAGTCAGACTTACGATAGTACCAGTGATATGTCTTGTAAATATACTGGCATTCAGCAAATCTTGAAAAATAAGAATAATCTAGTGGATTATATTCCTTGTGTAGGCCACTCTTTAAATTCAATTGGACAGTCAGACCGTGGATTATTGCGTTGGAGCAGTTTCTTTTTTCAATTCCTTGGAAACTTGTATCCATTTCTTGTTGCATCAACACATCGTTAGCATGTCTTGTTAAGTCACGTTAAAAAGAACCCTGAATGCCTAGTTCTGAAACCCCATCGGATACGCGGTGGTCTGCTCGGTCTAATACAACAAAAGCAGTTTTGCTGTGTTACCATGAGTTTCAAAGTGCTCTGCAGGAGATCTCAGAGGATGCTATTCAGAACGGCGCCACAATAAATGAAGCAGGTTCACTGGCCAACTACATGGACACCATTGAATTTCCTTTAATGTGTGAACTATGGAAAGATATTTTGCAGCGTTTAAACTGCTGTAGTAAATTGTTGCAAGTCTCGACCATCATATTAGTACCCGCTATTGGTTTTCTGAAGAGCAAGGACAAATTCTTAGATGAATGACAAGAGAAGTTTGACAATTATGAACAAAAGGAAAGTAACCGCAGTGGCCGAGGCACATACAAATCTGAACGTCAGCGAGTGCCTATGGGTAAGAAGAGTATTAATGATAGGGATGTTAAAGAGGTTCTGGAGGGGATGTCTGGCCAGTAAAAGTATAAAATTAACACATTTTATGTCATCATCGATCAACTCAAGAGTCCATTTCATAAATGAATTGAGGCATATTCCACAGTGCTACAGAGGTTTGGTGTTTAGACTCGGTATGCCTCTGTCTGATGAAGATATCGATGTTGCTATTACAAGACTTGTCGTTGTTTATTTAAATGGCCTTTGTTAAGATTTCCCTGCTGAATTTCATCAATTTATATGCTGGTATGAAAAGCATATACGAATGACGATAAAATAGCATCACCTGGAAGTGCACAAAAAATGTTTACAGTGCTCCGCACTACTGCTGTTTCTTCAGCTTTTCCAAACATGGAATTACCACAGCGAATTTACTTATCATTATGGCTATAAACTACTCAGGGGAATGTTCCTTTTCTCTTCTGAAAGGAATTAAAGACATGAAATGATGAATTTGGACCAGTTTTATTTTCTTGTTTGTAAAGGAAATATCTTCAATGAGTAATCATGTTCTGATTTTCTTAGTGGTTGTCCATTTTTCTTTTATATGTATGAGTCTATATTTGTAAATATCATATCACATATAATGTACATGACATTGACCATCTGGCATACGATACAAGATGCCCAACATTCAAGGATCAGTGCAGCACGACTGCATACACCTTTATAGAAGTCAACTTGTAATATTGTATTTTTTCATTGAGTAAAGTGTTTGTTTATTATTAAATACATACAAATAAACGTTAAAATGTGAAATCAAGTAGTGTTAGTGGGAGGGTGTGAGTGAATATTTTGTATGCACATTTCAGGTCACTTTTCAAAGTATGCCTTATGGCCAGCTGGGCCTTAATCTGGCACTGGATGGAGGGGAATTGCTATTAGAGCCTAACAGTATACCCATATTTCAAATCAGTTGGTAAGGAATTGCAGGTGTTACAATTTGGATGAAGGAACACTCAAAGGTTTGTTCAAAGTTTAAATTATTATGGATAAAAACAGAAGATTCCTGAATATTTATGTTTAAAGTAGACCATGGATGACAGCCATGGGCAAATTTCTAGGTAGAGATAATTATTTAGGATCTTAACTTTCATCGCTCTCTATTATTTAAATATACCAATCAGGTATATCTGTATCTGACAAGAAAATCTAAATGACATCTATAAGTTTTATGACCCATCTCGAAAATATTTCAGAGATGAATACTCCTACAATATGTTCTGCCTGTATATAAACATCAGGGTGAAATCACGAGAGATAGTTATGCTTTATAGGCTTAATAATGGTCAAGGATTGTCATAATTTGCGGACGTTTGCTTCTCAAGCAGTCATTTCAAGTATCACCCACAGGTTCTCGATCGGATAAGGATTTAATGAGTTTCCAAAATGTCTATGGATCTTTCGTAGGAGTTGCTTTTAGGGTATATTTTGATACTATTCTTCAGGAGCAAATCATGAGCGATGGCACACCATCAATGGCTGGTAATTTTCATAATTGAGGGATATTTGGCTTTTCACCCCTTCTTTCTTAGGATCATCCACACGATTGATTGGATTAAAATCTAGTGATTAGCAAGGCCAAGATGGGTTGGTGTCTGAGCCATTTTCTTACATATGATCGATGACACTTGGCTCTTTGTGGTGCTGGAAACGCGTGGATCGCTACCAAAATCACATGGATCTTCCTAGGAGTAACTCTTAGGGGACATTTTGGGGCCAAGATTTTAGGGTTATCTTGGAACGAAACTCTCCTCTGCAAAAACCTGTGTCAATCCGTGTATGACTTCTGTTCCTATTACGTCTAAGACCCTTGAAGGCAAATAAATAGACACGCGATGATGCCTTTCCTTTGACTATAATAGAGTCAACCTTTTTAATAGAAACCTAAAGTTAATTTTTTATCATCATTTAAGTGATAACGCAAGAAAATAATTGATTCTTTGCAAGAAATTTACAAACATAACTTTCCTAAAGATAGGATTATTTGTAAGTAGATTAATTAAAAGAATCAAAATAAAAGAATGTTTCAAGGTCTCCATGTATAGAATGGACTACCAGCTAACCTGCCTGCAGTAAGGTTACTTAATAAACTTGATAAACTTGATCCAATATAAATTTACCTACCCACTCATGGTTCCTTTCCTCTATATCTCATCGATCTACCTTCCCTAAACTCACTCAACTCTCCGGTTTCTAATAAATTTGTTCTTTTTCATCTACTTCATCCCCCACTTATATAGCCTTAAGTTCAAATTCTTATTCTAATATACCGATTTCTCAATTTAATTAACAAACTATCTTGAAAGTTGATGCCCAACAGTTTGACCTTGCTTTAATATCTTATATGGTAACTAAAAATAGGGAATTGCTTTAATTATTGCCACGAAGAGCGAAATCTTGTCACCTCCATGGTTTGATTCTTGCATCAAAGAGCTTTATTCTATCGCTTTCATTTTGGTCGTTTTCTAGAGAATGTAAGTTATCAATATTTTTCCATAAATAATCAATGTCTGACATAGGATTGTATGTAATTGTATATTGAATTGTTGTATATAACACTGTTACGTTATAATCGGCTGTCAAACTGCTACTTTGATTAAATAAGGGTAATATTGTAATCAGAGGAAGGGACATTATCGGTTTTAACGTAGTGAGGAAGACATTACTGCTGTCTAGTAGTAAGGATAATAAAATTTCATTTGAAATTATTGACAATGAACTATTATTTTACGGTTTTACTCTAATTTCTAGAAAATGAACTAAGGTTTAGCAAACTTGCTAGATGTTCCTCCAAAGCGTAGTGCTAAAATATTTGAAGCAAATAGTAGTTTTTTCTGCTGCTCTTTGAAGTAAACTGTGGCCTGTAACCACGAATTTATGCAGAGAATAGCGACTGTCTATAAAAATTAGATGCACCAATAAAATCCGGAAATCAAACTAAAGTCAAAGGGTTGGCTTCTTAAAGGATTAGGAAGTTCTCCAGTTACTCGATTTAACTTAGTAATGCGATTAATATATTTAGATTTTTTATTAAAAATGGGGTTACAACGTTGTTACTATTATCAAGAATACGCTGTTTAAGTAAAACAAATTGTGGGAGGCATATATCCTTAATTAATTTCTTAGATTCTTTTCGCAAATATTTTGGATTACCTATGTAAAATCATGTGAACAGGATTTTGCTTTGCAGTTCTTAGGAACCATTACATCTTTATTTTAACCATAAAAGTTACCCCCCCCCAATATCTGACATTAACCAAACAACTCGTTGATAAATTACTTGAAATGAAAAAAACTATATTGTCATAGTAATCGCCAATGAAAGAAAATTAGTGATCTAAGCACTTGAAATATTATATTGAGCAGTTTGCATACAAAATTTAAGTAAATGAAAGAAAATTAGTTATCTAAATGATTAAAATGTTATATCGAGCTGTGTGCATATAAAATTTATGTAACTACCGCAAATGCTCAAAAATTTCCCCAGCAGCATACGTGCGCTTCTGAATGCGGCAACTAACTGATTCGCAGACATCGGCTAATGTGAAGGCTGTCATGGTTCTACACTTTGCCCTAATCGCATGTTTCAGATGTCTGAGCGTTTTAGATCTTCTACTCGTACCATAAATTGCATCCTTCAGGTAGTTCCGCAATTAAAATCAAGCGAGGTCAAGTCCGGTGAACGTCTAGGAAACGAAATGTATCCTCTTCGTTCTAACCCAAAGTTTAGGCAACGTTTCATCGAGGTAACTTCTGATATCACAATACTAATGAGGGGATGGGGCAGCTCTATCTTGTTGAGAGTCAAAGTTGCTTCAAACAGCCTCCGAACTGCATGTATAATTTTTTTTCACAACGTGTCAAGATATGTGTGACTAGTAACTGTCTCATTAAAGAAATATGTTCGAACCAAACCCATGGATAATAAACACCATACTATTAATCCTGTTAAATTAACATGCCTATACACATAAACTTGTAGATTAAATAAATGTCTATTTTTCCTAAAGAATGTCCTAAGTCCAATCACTAGGTCGTTAGATGTCTGGTGATATTTTTTACAATGAACATATTAAATGTTCTGCTATATTAACTCGTTGAAATGTCGTTTTAAAGTTGAGGAAAATCATAAGCAAAAGGTCTGGTAGGTAACCATAGCCCGGGAGTCGATAAATTTCCTCTTCTATCACCGACTCTCTAGCACGGATCCTGCCTCCATCAATCCTCTTAAATATGACTTTTCCTTTACTAGGTCCAAAGAGCTTTTGGGTCTCCAGGTCCCCTCAAACATTGATTTTTGGATTTCATTTTTTTAATGGAGAGAGATTTTCCAGCCTTCTGCCTTTTCCTCGTTCCTTTTTATGTAAAAAGGCAAAAAAAGGCTGAGAAATGAAATCGACACGGTCTCTTAGGGGAAGTAGGTACGCAAAATGAAAAAGTCGATTGGAAAAGCAGAGAAAGAACAAGAATAGTTGCAAGGTCTGACATGACTCACTCGCGAAGCGATGAGTGTAGTGCATATCCTATTGTCCTCTAAAGTGAATGGAAGATCCAGTGACAAATGATATCATCGTTATAATAAAAAACATTAAAAAAACACCTTGAAAGTCCCATTTGAGACGTTAAGTTGTTACCAAAACATACCCTTTGATGGACATGAAGCCAGACGAACAGTAAACAGTTGATATTTCTTTTTGTTTTCGAGAGAATGAACCTCATTGGTATTACGCAAAACTGCAAACCTAGGAGTCAAGTAGAAGGAATTAGCTAAGATAGAAATGTGTACCCATCCTCGGAAGCAAAGGCTCAATAAAGAGAGACGTAGTTAATACAAAACCTTTCTAACACGAAATGTATTAAATATGGTTTCTTGAATAAATATTTATCGAATAACTTTGAATACTATTGTGTATTTCTTTAGTATGAAATAACCAGGCAATGGCTTCGCCACTCCCCACAATGGGGAGAGCTTGCGCTTCGCTACTAAGATTAAAATTTTAAATCTAAAAGAAAGCAGCCAGGGTTAAATTTTTATAAATTTTATGAACTTTACCAATTATAATAATTTTAAAAAGGAACTCTAAATTAAATTTCCCCCCTTTCAAAATATCATGTTGCTAAAATATAGTTATAGAAGAAGATATATAAAAATAAATTTTCTGAACTTAACCATTTGTAATACTTTGGGTTTTAAAAAATTCACAAAATTTCGATAATTATATTTATTTATGAACTTCACCATTTTTTTTTTTGATATTATAAAAGAATTATTTAAAATAACTTTGATAAAAAAACATAAGTCATAACCAAACTAAGATGAAATTATTATTCAAATACTCAAAAAAATACCCTCCCCAAACTATAGAGTTAGTGATGATAATTTTCTACTACAGTCGCATTGCAGCTGCGAAATATTGAAGTAAAATTAAGAGAAGCTTAGTCAATGGGTCTTATAGACGAAAAATTGGGAGAGGCTTAGTCAACGTGTCCTTTAGACGTAAAAGTAGGATAGGCTTAGACAATAGGTCATATAGACGTAAAATAAGGAAAATCTTATTCAATGGGTCCTATAGTCACAACATTAGGGGAGGCTTAGTCAAGGAGTCCTATAGACGTAAAATTAGGAGAGGATTAGTAAATTGGTCCAATATACGTGAAATTAGGAGAAGTTTAGTCAATATGTTGTATGGACGTAAAATTAGATGTTTAGTCACTGGGTCATAAAAAGGTAAAATTAGGATAGGCATAGTCAATGATTCATATAGACGTAAAATTAGAAGATGATTAGTCAATGCGTCCTATAGAAGTAAAATAAGGAGAAGCTTAGTCAATGGGTGTTATAGATGTAAAATTAGGAGATGCTTAGTCTATTTGTCCTTTGGACGGGAAATTAGGAGAGGCTTGTCAATGGTCACTATAGACGTAAAATTAGGAAGGGTTTAGTCATTGGGACCTATAAACCTAAATGTAGGGGAATCGTCACTCCGCCGTTCTCTCGTGGTGGAGTCACGAGGCGATTACCGCAAAGACACCCGGCCCCAGGCACCGTAGGGTCAAGCGCGTAACCGCAGCGCCGCACCACTTGTCGCTATGAGAGACCTAAAGGTTAAAATGCAAGATCTCTCCCAGGAGAGTGAGATTCAATTTCACGCCAAGTAAGAAATTGGAGACGTGTTTCTCCCAAGCTCGAAGGCTAACGAGGAGCCGATGTAAGACTTGGTGAGAAAAACCGTTTGGCATAAGAACCCTCCTGGGGCCGTCCTCAAGCCCCTCTTTCCCTTACCACTCCCCCGGTGGGGTGAAAAGGTATAAATTAGGAACACTGAGGAAAATCGAGGTAGAATACGTCAGTCTCCAGGTGACGAAGACCTCGGAAGTAAGACCGGGCTACCTAGACTGGATTGGTAGTTTACTTGGCTCGCCAGACCAAGAAGTACCCTGCAAGAGAGGCAGGGCTACCTACCTTAAGGGGCTAAGAAGCAGCTCATCCTTGAGCTAGTCCATGGTTACCAAACCAAACGTTAAGTTAACTTTGTTAAGTTCAACTTACTCTCTTCAGAGAGACTCTTCATATACTGGTGCATCTTAATACCAGGGGTATTCCTCGTCCTTGAGGAATTAAGGCAAGAAGAAGGAAAAGGCTTCCCCTCGAGCCCGTTACTCGGTGGCCACACCGAACTCATAAGTTAACTTGGTTGAGGAACCAAGTTCAACTTATTCTCGTCAGAGAAACCGCCCTCCATTATACTCGCCCTTGAGGAAGACTGGAACTAAGAAGAAGCTCATCCTCCAGGTAGTTCCTGGTTATCAGACTGACCTTTAAGTTACCTTATTCAAGTTTAACTTATTCTCGTCAGAGAACCCCCCCCCCCGTCCCTCATCGATCCTCGCCCTTGAAGAAGACCCTCTCCGAGTTCAGTCCTCGCCCATGAGGAATTAAGTAACGAAGGAGAAAAGCTTCCTCTCGAGCTCGTTACTCGGTGGTCACACCGCGCTCCAAGTAAACTTGGTTTAAGAACCAAGTTCGACTGACTCTCGCCATAGAGACCACGACTACCTTGGTGCCGCATAAAGCACCGTAATTGTTCTCGTCCTTGAAGAACCCTCCCCTCCCCCTGAATACCGTGTGGACCCTCCAGCTCGTGATCCCGCCCACCTACATCTATCTGGCCAGGCGGCACGCGTCGTGAGACAATAACATTCCTGAGGTATTTAAACTCCAGTAGAGTCCGTAAGCCTAAATCTTATATATTGCTGTGTGTAGCGAAATTAACCAATTTTAGAGGGTCAAACTAATTGAATTAATTCTTGTGTATGATAATATTCGGAGTATTGCTGTGGTTAATGTTTAATTTTTGTGTATTGAATTGCTAAAGTTAAAATATAAGTTTATTTGAAGAATCATTGTGCGTTTCTCTATATCCTTACGTGTTTCCAACGGCTCTCTTCTTTAAGATATCAATATTAGAACTCTTAGCACTCTTAGAACAAAACAAAAAGGGGGGCATTCTACGACACTAAAGTTCGGAGAGACTTAATCATGGTTCTGATAGACGTCAAATTAGGATAGGTTTAGTCAAGGGGTCCTATGGAAGTAAAATTAGTGGTGTTAGTCAATGAATCCTATAGAAGTAAAATTAGGAGATGCTTACTCAATGGATCCTATGGACGTTAAATCTAATATTTCTAAAAGTCAAAATTTGTTAATTTGATTTCTTTAAATACATTGTAAATCTGAAGCATTTCGTTATTTATATAAAGATTCTTAATCAATCCTGTTTCATTTTAACCTCAGACTCAACTGCGTTTATTCCATTCCCATTAAATAAAAAAATAGAGAGTAGGGAATAATTGATAATAAAATTTGCAAAAAGAGAAAATAGAGGTGTTAATGGAGATTTCTTTTTGTCAATCATTGGACTTACTTCAAGGCCAACTGATGCAATCATAGGATTATTATTTATTTTTTTAATATTACGCTCTTTTCAGAACATTAACTTGCTCCTCCCATGTTACACACAATTGTGGTGCCAAAGAATAGCACTTATTGGGACACATACACCGGGATTGTGAGTCGCGTGATTACTTACACGCGTGGGCATCGGCATATATCCTCAACTTTGTGTTAATCGGAGTTAATGTGTACGGATGAATATTTGCGTGCATTTGTCGTTGTATGAGGGTGTGAGCGCGTGTGCGCGCGCTTGCGGTTGGGTACATGTACGTGAAAGCGTTGGCCTCGGTGAGTGTGGCCTCGACGGTGATATTAAAGAGAGAAGGCCCCGACACGGCCCGTAATTGCACGCTGGGATGCTTCCAAGAGCCTCGATGCAAATGTGGAATGTGTCCTGCACAGGATATTGGCACTGCTTGGCACTGTATATACGAAAAGGAACAACGGCATAAGAGAGTCATTCTCGGATAATATATATATATATATATATATATATATATATATATATATATATTATCTGAGAATGACTCTCTTATGCCGTTGTATAAGAGAGTCATTCTCAGATAATATATATATATATATATATATATATATATATATATATATATATATATATATATATATATATATATATATATATATATATATATATATATATATATAATGCAAGTGCTAATAAAAACATGTATACATATAGGCCTACAATATTAGGCTCTTTACATATGCTCCTCGCCCATATACATGTCTAGCTTTTCTTTGAGTGATGTCAAACTAGAGCTATTTACAACATCCATAAGCACTGCATTCTAAGAATCCCCGCCACTCTATTACTGAAATCATATTTCCCTAAATCCAACCTTAAGCAAGATTTTTTTATTCTCTAACAGCGACCCCTTCTCCTATTTTCAGTCTCTAGCTCGAAAAACTTCCCTATTTCTAATTTATCAAT
Source organism: Ceratothoa steindachneri (assembly GCA_963969495.1). NCBI lineage: Eukaryota > Metazoa > Arthropoda > Malacostraca > Isopoda > Cymothoidae > Ceratothoa > Ceratothoa steindachneri. Next base: position 43,316,103 of record OZ018336.1, read on the forward strand.
CTTCTAAATATTTATAAATGCCGGATCATATCACTCCTTAAGCAACTGATTTTAGTTGAAAACATGTTAAGTGCCCCCAATGTGCCTTATAATCAATGTGCCTTATGCTTTTTTTGTACCGCCTACAGAATATTGAGATCCTGCCTGTGATGTGTGGACCATGCCAGAATGTAATATTCCAGGTGGCTTAACATACTCGTAGCAGTTATATAGCATGAGAATAACGTTCTTAATTTATAACTAACATTTATATTGATAAAGATTAATACCATATTTTTTTATTTCTAGCCTCTAAACACTGCTGAGAGAACCTCAATGACTGATCTATTACTACCCCTAAATCCCTCTCATCTTCAGCGGAGTCCAACCAGTAACCTTCCATTTCATAAGTAAATTCCCTTTTAGGGTTAGCCGTGTGAACAACTTCGCACTTTTTGGAGGTTGAATATCATCTGCCACTTGTTTGCCCATATAACTAGTCTATTTGATTTTTTATATTTCTCCATATTTCCCTTATACTCTGGCTGCTAACTTCGTATCCTCAGTAAACATGGATATTTTGCTTTTAAAACCTACCTACCTCAAGGGCGTTAATGTAAACCAAAAATAATAATAGGCCCAAAACAGACCTTTGGAATATCCCTTTCTACTGTGTACATAACAAAATAGCCTAATTTAAAGAAAGAGCAAAGAAAATAAATAGTGGAAGCACGATTTGGTCAATTTAGGAAGTCTGGGAGAGGTCTAAAACATGTTACAAGATCTATTGGGATCAATCCTCTGTTGAAGGCTTAAAAAGATACTAAAACTCTAAAATTGTACCAGAAGAACAACAACCGACTATGTCCATTAGGTAAATGCTTGTTTGTTTTTTCGTCCGTGTTTTTGTGGAGCATTGGGTAGTATTCTTGAATTTGAACCAAATATCACGTGTTCCATCATGACCGAGGCCAATAAAAAAATGTATCAACGGCTACCTTCAAAGAAGACCCCAAGATACCATAATGCAAAGAGCCAGCATGTTAGTTTAAGACCTAAACTTCTCATTATGTAACGAAACCTTCTAAAAAATTACGTTTCTCTTGGATAAGTTAATGTAAATTAAAGTTCAACCACAATGCTTGGACAGTCAGTGGGTCTGGGCACCAAAATGCGACTTACTAAAAATTCAAAAGTAAAGCAAACCTATAAAAGCTAACAAAAAATCACGACAATGCAGACTACAATTGCAAAAGACTGAAGCTAAAGGTAGTATATATAACAGAAGCTCTCATTAATACCACAACTACTAACAATCTCTTATTCTAGCCCAAAAGAAAAGAAGATCAAAGGAAACATGGTTAGGGCTTCTTCCTATACAAAAATCGAAAACAAATAGATATACATAATGGTATATTCCAGAGAGTAGCATACGTAACCTTGTTTTCTAAATGATACACTCTTCAAATTCTAAACGCAATAACAATTACTAGTACATAAGAAGAAATTGCCGTATTGTTTATGACATAACTACTTGGTATAACACAAAAGGATCCTATTCCAACATCATCATAGGATATTTCAGAGCAAAAGTTGCTAAAGATATATGAAAGTTTTCAATGGATGAGCGAAAGAAAGAAGACCAGACATGGTTGAATTTAATTTTGCAAACACTATCTTTATACCTAAGAAATAAGTAAAATCAACTTGGAAATACACAAACTATAAAATAATCCATGAAGTCGATCACATCCTGATTGTTAAAAAAGTTAATGTCGATAATTTCAAAGTGATCATAGGTGACAAATGAGAAGAAAAAAACAAGGTGAGACCAAAAAGTCGCGTGCCCTCACCTATTCCGATTTATGACCACACCTAACATAATATAGCCAAGCGTATCATATTATAGCCTAACCTAGTATATCCTAGACTAGTATAGCATATCATACACTAGGCTAGAATAACCTTGATTAGCTAGCCTATCGTAGCCTAACATAGTATTACCTAGCATAGCCTTCCCTAGCCTATTATACTTTAGCCTCCCCTTGCATAGCATAGTATAGCCCTATCTAGCCTAGTATAGCTTAGCATAGCCTAGCTTAGTATATCCTAGCCTAGTATAGCTTAGCATAGCTTAGCATAGTATAACCTAGCCTAGTACTAACTATCATAGCCTAGTATAGCTTAGCATAGCTTAGCATAGTATAACTCAGCCTTGTACTAACTATCCTAGACAATTATAGCCTATACTATCCTATTATACCCTAGTCAAGCATAGCTTATTATTGTGTAGCCTAACATATTATATGCTATCCTAGCATAGCATTTTATAGCCTAAATTAACATAGTATATCTTACCATTGTACATTAAATCTTAGCATAGCTTGGAATAGTATAGCCTAGCCTAAAATCGCTTAGCATAGTTTCGCCTATTCTAGGCTTGCCTGGCAGATTATAGCATATTATAGCCTAGTCTAGTCTAGCATAGTATCGGCCGAATAGTTATGATGTTATTGCCAAAACAAAATAATTCCCGGGATAACATCGGTAAGACTTTGGCAATTATATCATTCGAAAGTGAATGTAAAACAACATAAGTATTTCAAAATATGCTGGAATCGGCCGAATAGTTATGATGTTATTATAAAAACAATAAAAAAGCAAAACGGGGACCGACCGACCTACGGACATAGTGAGATGTAGAGTCGCTCGCGACTAGACTCGGATGCGATTAAAAACTGCTTCAAGAGATAAAGTCGAAAAAAAGATTTACTGTAAAAATATATAGCCGGAAAACAGAAATCAAAACAAACAACAAGACCATAAAGCTTCAGAAAACCACAAGAATCCATGAATGCCTTATGATCTTAATAACTTGATATCACAGACATATAAATCACCATATCCTAAACAACCCAAACTTTAAAATAGAGTAAAAACTATATAAAAATAAATTAATAAATATCAGTTTTCATCCCCACCTAAGGAAATGGTAACCAAGTAACCTTAGTGAAGGCCCTAAAAAAAGGAAATAACTAACTTAGTTTTGCTTTATTACTTCTGCATAACACATAAGAACCAGTTTTCTTTTGTTATATATAATTAGTGTAAATGCGCCCTATTTATTATACCATTGGAAAGTAATCAAGTAACATTAGGTTAGGCTCTAGATTATATAAAGATACAGGCATAATTTGCCTGTTGAGGTCCTATATAAAGGATGACCACCTCATTTGCGGAGTGGTATGAAAGGGTTTTATTATTGTGAGTTTCTTAGCATCATATAGGAATAAAAAATTCATCGCGTACTAAATACATTAAATACTTTACAGGCTCGTTGTACTTAACATCTTACTAATGTTCTGTGTATGTGAATATAATTTCTGCGACTCTACAAAAATGTTAATTATTTTTCTTTTCCAAAAAAAGCTCACAAATAACAATTTGTCATGAAACGGACAAATCTGCCAACTTTGTTATGGCATCAACTTAATTGGTAAGTTATTTAACACGCTCTTACATTATGCCTGTATTTTTTATATATAATTTTCGTAGATGATAACATTATTCTATCATTCTGTAAATCTTTTAATTGTAATTTTAGCGGGATTCGTACCACTTTCTACATTCTTTTGTTCGCCGTACCGCGTATATGGAGTTCATCAATGAATATCACTTTTTCTCATTTTAACACATTACGACTCGGCATTCGTTAAAGGTATAACAGAACAAAGCTTTCGAGCTGATCATCTTTAGACAATTAATATAAGCATTGATGATAGGGCGGGAATTAAGCTTGAATTCAAATATTAGCAATTTCTTAGTTTTCCTTGTATATATATATATATATATATATATATATATATATATATATATATATATATATATTGTCGTAGAATGGACTCTCGACGATATACCATATATAACTATTCGTTGAGGGAACTTATTTAATTATCTTTAGAGTGCGTGGATGTCTGAGTTGGCCGATATTATGTATCTTCGATATGCTTAAGAAGTGGAACTGAGCTCAAGGATAATAATATGGCTATCATTAATAAAATAGAGTTTTATTAATAAAAACTATCAATGATACACAAAACGGAAAATATTGACATAAACAGAGAATGGAAAGGTTCGTGGGGAATCTAGCTAATCCGAGGATTAAGAGAGATTTTAAAAAGGTAAAACAAATATAAAGTTAAAGGGATGGGATGGTTCGCTAAACCATTTAAAGTACAGGATAGGGTTGACAAAAGGGTTAAATACTCAAAGGTAACGTTCAGCTTACGTAAATACACTTGTTGTGCAGATGAAGGCGACGTGAAGGAATTTTCGGTCCGCTGGCGAGTTCCAGCCGAAGGGGGGGGAATTAAATGACCCTGACGTCGCGTCTTGGGAATGAGAACCGTTTCTTGACGAACGGGCTTGAAGAACAATGGCTGTTCTACGTTGTTTTCTTCTAAACAACAGGGGGGGGTGAGAATCGTCTCTTGTCTACGGGCTCCAAAACAATGGCTGTTCTAATGTTGTTCTCTTCTGAACAACAAGGGGGAAGGGTGAGAACCGTTTCTTGGCGAACGGGCTGGAAGAACAATGGTTGACTACGTTGTTCTCTTCTGAACAACAGGGGAGGGGGGGGTGAGAACTGTTGCTTGTCAACGGGCTCAAAAGAACAATAGCTGTTCTAACGTTGTTCTCTTTCTGAACAACAGGGGAAGCCTAGTGGACTTGGCGTCACGAAGGCTCGAACCTTGGCACTCAAGGGATATTGTCCTTCTTCTGGACAAGTGATGGTGGATCTTGAGGTCGAGGGCCCTTTGGTGCACAAGGTGAGACTGGACCGTAGTGATGTCTCGCGAAGAAAATCTGGATCTCTAATCTGAATCTTAGTGGTTAAGTTTCCATATAAATAGTCGGGACATCCCCTTGGCGTCGGGGAAAATGGAGTGGGGGCTTAGAGGGAATGCACAGCTGAGCCTGAGATCAATACCTTATCTGCCCATAAGCCTAACTCAATCTGGCGAGGTCGGCGCATGGGGCGACGGAGGAAGATAAACCTCCTTGTTTTTATATTGACTCAGGTGGCTGCGATAAGGCGCCCGGCTTCAAAGCGAAGATGCACGTGGGTAGCATCGTGGTTTTAAATAACATGTGATAGTGGTTGAAATTAAGCGGCCTCAACCCGTTCTATCATATATATATATATATATATATATATATATATATATACATATATATATATATATATATATATATATATATATATATATATATATATATATATATATATATATATACATATAAAGGGTGTTCCATTAAGACGAATCGAAGTTAGCAGTAAATAAAACAGTGTTATTGGTGAAAATTTTTTGATTTCACTATTGGATCATGTTATTTGAGTCATGGCAATTATCTGTGAAAAAAAATAACGCCTAAATGTCCGCCAAGGCTCCGGCGGCACACCTCTACTCGATGATCAAAAATTTTGATGACGTCTCGGCCTAGTGGCTCCTCGATCTCACCAATATGCCTTATTATATCATCCTTCAGCTGTTGAATTGTTGTTACCTTGTTGGCATAGACCTTACTTTTGAGATGACCCCAAAGGAAGAAATCTAAAGGAGTCAAGTCACACGATCCTTGTGGCCAATTGACCTCGCTGTTTCGAGAGATGATGCGACCTGGGAACTTCTCGTTCAATAAAGCCATTGTTGCATTGGCTGTGTGGCATGTGGCGTCGTCCTCTTGAAACCACAAATCTTCGACATCCATACAATTCAATTCAGCCCATAAAAAGTTGGTTACCATGGCACGGTTTCGCTCGCCTGTCACCGTAACAGAATTCCCGGCATCATTTTTGAAGAAATACGACCCAATGATTCCGCTAGCAAAAACTGCGCAACATACAGTGACCTTTTGTGGATGCAGTGGCTTTTCAACAATCTTCCTGGGATTTTCATCAGCTCAAATGCGACAATTCTGCTTATTAACGAATCCACCAAGATGAAAATGGGCTTCATCACTAAAGATGATTTTTTGTGAAAAATCATCATCGGCTTGTCTTTGCTCGTGCACCCAATATAATTTTGTGTCAATTGAATTTTGTAAGCATGTAGAGACAGCTCTTTTGTCAAAATTCCATGTAACGTTGTTGTGGAGAGGTTCAATTCCTGCGCGCGATGACGAATAGGTGTCTGGATCTTCAGCCACATTCTCGCGCACTGCAGCAATGTTTTCAGCTGAACAGCGTAAATGAGCACGCAATGGCGTTTTCATATCTGCCACCGACGCCGTTTGTTTGAATTTACGAACAATTTTCCCAATTGCAACCTTGGTTAGTCGATTATGTTGACCAAAAAAATCGCGAAGTGCCTGAAATGCATTTCTGTTTGAATGTCCATTTTCGTAATAGGCTTCGATACTTTAACACGTTGTTCGATTGTTAATCTTTCCATGGTTGAAATTGCCAAAGACTGAAGTTGTTAAATCTGAAAGAAAAAGAAAAAAATCCTTAGACACTTAAACTTAACTCACATTTAAAATCGGTCCAAGTTATTTGAACACCCGTTATATATATATATATATATATATATATATATATATATATATATATATATATATATATATATATATATATATATATATATATATATATATATATATATATATGTATGTATGTATGTATATATATATATATATATATATATATATATATATATATATATATATATATATATATATATATATATATATATATATATATATATATATATATATATATATATATATTTTCTTCAGAAATATTATTTCCTAATTCGCAAAAAAACGTGCACACTGAGGCAGCGAGCATCCGCTTTGATCTCAATTAAATCATCTCTTAGGCCACTTGGCTACGCGGAAGACCAAATAATCTGCCGAATAAACAAGCTTTTAAGCTACGATTCGCAAGGTCGATGGGACTATGAAAGGAAGAAAATTAATAGGGAATTCAAAGGACAAAGGAGAATTGAGGTAAACACGAGGCGAATATACAATGTATAAATCTTTCATGAGCGCGAAAGAATGATGAAAATGAATCCAAAAACCGCAAGAAACAGAGAACGGGAAAATCTTTCTTCGGAAATATTATTTCCTCTTTCGCAAAAATTCATACAGGGGCGGGATTCGAACCGTGCACACTGAGACAGCGAGCATCCGCTTTGATCTCAATTAAATCATCTTTCGCGCTCATGAAAGATTTATATATATATATATATATATATATATATATATATATATATATATATATATATATATATATATATATATATGTATATATATTTATATATATATATATATATATATATATATATATATATATATATATATATATATATATATATAGCTAGTTTACGCGACAACCACACAGGCCTATAGTTTTCGGTCATATAATAAAGATATGCGCGCATTTCCGTTTTCATCCCCTCCATCCTACAGGCACAGTTTAATTTGGGCGGTGGTTTTTGGAGGTGCGAACAAAGAAGTTAAATTGATAAAATGCGTTGCCTCACTCATTGGTCCCGTTATCTCTGTGGGTAGAGCACTGGTCGAGATAACCTAAGGTCTGAGGTTCAAGTCCTTGCCCTGGCGACGTGTTCTTTTTTCTTCTCCTCCTTGCTCTAAAGGTTAATAATACATGGTGGTCCATATTCAGACACATTTTAGTGTTCATCATGTAAAAGGTCGTCTTCCGCGACCCTTTATGTAACATGTCCGGTTAAGGATTCTTTCATCCAATTTCTTATGTTTCTTCCTGAAATGTATCTCGCATCTCTCTAGAACTCTTATTGTCTACTGAATCCGTCACAAATTTGTGGGTTCTTATCCAATTGTTTCTTTTATGCTATTCGTGTATTCCTAACATGTATGGCTCTTGGTTCCTCTGAATCCTCCTTAAATTTTCGTGTTACATATTATTCACTGTCCGTGTTTTAATGCCGTCTGTTAAAACAGGTAGAACGTATCGATTAAATACGTTACGTTTAAGGCGTAGCGGTACGTTGCCTTAAAATATGTAGCTTGTTTTCACCTACTATGGGTCTAATTGCATTGTCCTCATTTCCTTCTCCGTGTTATCATCAAAAGTCACAATTGGAGCAAATTATGGTGAGTGGCGTTCTCTTCTAATCCTAATCCCTAACATCTCGATTCATCCCTTATAAGTAAAGTTAACCCAAATTATGATGTCACATTTTTCAAAATGTTTCTGATAAAAGTAAATTAACTGCGATATAATTATTTAGGTGTTATAAATCCACGAATACCTTTGCTTAACTGCCGCTAGGCTTTGCTGCTGCGAAAATAATATTTTCCCTCACACGTTAGGTTGAAAAATTAACTATAGCGCTAAAAATAGCTAATTGTTAATGCGAATACTTATGTAATATTCATGATTAAAAATTACATATAAATATAAAGCTAGTTGGGGAAAAAGGACATATTTTCGGGAAATTTGGCTACCTTGTTTTGAAACAAATTCATATCAAAATGTTTCGACACTAGTGCTCAAAATACTGCAATAACGTAATCATCTGGGAACTTAATTTATTTTATTGATAAATGCCCCTTTCTAGTTTATTTATAACTAAATATACCCCAAATCCTCCATATCTCTTCAAACAAATATACTAAACTGTCACTCTCTGAACGAAATTGTGACAGCGTAAATGGTGACATGACTAATTGGGGCAACAACACCTTCCGCACTTTTTGGCTTCCTCTAACGTTAGAACTTTCTCTAAAACTTTTCGGTGGAGAAACCCTCGTTAGTTTTCACTTCATTTTTCCAAATATATAGAATCTCAGATCTCTGTGGAATCCGTGTCTCTAGATCCTTAAACTCATATGGAGACCAGTACTCTTGACTCTCCACGACCCCCAATGACTACTTGGGGTAAAGTGTGCCCCAATAGGTACGACAAGAACAATTACAATAGGTCTATTATTGCATAACGTGGGAGAACCAAAAATATAGTAGATGAACAAACTTCTATTCTCCCCCTTCTCTCCTCTACCTCCAAGCCAGTCGCTTCACGCTTTCAACATCATGACGTCTCTTTCCTAACGCTGGCACCGTCTATAGGCATCCAAAGAATACCACTAGCCGATGAGAAACAACAACAATATGGTCGTGTGTTGGACATTTTTTGATGAAGGGGTAAATAAACATTCATAAAATGGCTATTTTATGCGGTATAAACACGAGGAAACGCTTAAGAAAACGGAGGGAGAAAAGAAGTCTATCATATAGCGATTTTTCGTTCTTTGCCAAAGTGGCTCCTTATCAGCCGAAACACTCTTCCGACAAATCGCTTTCCGAGCGAGGCCAGAGCTCGTAAAAAACACAAAACTGCCAAATTGACCTGACCAGTTGTGGACAGCATCCCCAGTAACTGGCCCCTCCCCAGAACTACCCCTATTTTACACATCTGAGGCCCATACACACTTTCATAGGCTTACAAACATCGCCCGGACAGTAAAACTAATCTAATCTTCTTACAAACTCAGACCAGACTCTGGATTTTACCCCGTTGTGTGTAAGGGGTGTAAAAGTAAAATAGGGTAGATGGAGGAATAAGGAAAGAAGATAGGGAAAAGGTCATTTTCAAGGCGATTCGAAGGATGAAAAATGTAGCTCAGTTTCCCATGAGTCATTTAGGACGTCGGAAAAAGTTTGGCTCTCTCCTGTTCCTACTCCCTCACCTATTACCTCCTTTCTCCCCCTTTTTTTCCTTCCCGAAGAGTAGATTGTAGATGGACGGAGCCAATGGTGATTTATGATCGAGAGAAAGGTTTTGGGCAGCGTGTCGGACTGGATGTTAAAAAGCGGTTGCTCCTATCGCGTTCAAGCATCTGCGCTCCCACATTCACTAATATTATGTTATAACGTCTAAGTATATATATATATATATATATATATATATATATATATATATATATATATCTCAAAAGTAAATAGGTCCCATATCACACCGTTTTTTCTATGAAGCTCCTTGAATCTTATCAAACAACTTGTTAATATATTATTATTTTTCATTTCAGATTTCAGATATAAATTGTATATAGCAACCAGCTATGCCACGAAGAACAGAAGTAAATGAGTTGTGTGATTTTCAAAAAGGGCCTATTGTGAATCAATCTGAGGGTGGACTTACCCAGGGTCAGATTGAAAAAACCCTTGGGGTTTCTCTTACCACAATCAACAGAGTGATTGTACAATTCCCCCGCAGAGGCGATGAATCAACAGCATCCCACTCAGTTAAACCTTGGCCCTCCGACATGTGTCTACGACCTGTAAGCGTATTCATAACAAAATTCCCGTTCTAAAGCAGTTGATGCTGCAGTGACACTCTGAGTGAGTCGTAGTACCCCTGTGAAGTATCTGCATCAACTTGGCTAATATGGCAGAGCTGCTAGAGTGAAGCCTCTTCTTAGACCAGAAAATAGCCAAAGAAGAGAAGGAGTGGGTAAATGAGATGGTAGAAAGACCCATAGGGTGCTAGCAGACTGTCATATTCTCGGACGAATCAAGATTTGCACAATTTTCTGACATCAGATTTGTGTATGTGTGTGTGTGTCTTGAGACTGCATAATCGAGAGTTTGATTTAGATCGGCTGCAACCAACTGTCCAACAAGGCAATTTTTCAGTGATTGTGGGGAGCAATCTAGAGCAGTGGTCGTTCACAATGGTGGAGTGTATTGGCAACATAAACTCTGAAAAATATCTCTCTATCCTTTGGAGAGAACTGTTTCAAGTTTCCTCGTGGTCAGATGGTATAAAATGACACCTTATTTACTGAGGATGATGCTCCATGCCACAACCAAAATGACTGAGGACTTGCACTACAGAAATGGGATCAGAAGATTTCCTTATGCTTATTAAGTGAGTGTTTATTAGAATACATTTAATTTTCAAAATGTAATAGAATCTACAGACACTATTTAATTGTTTTATTAATGCCTGTTTTCAAACTGTCATCGTGCCAAGTACCACTCCCAATACTCCACCCTTCGCTCGGGATCATCTTTATTAATAACATGGACTGGCTTTTGAGTGTAACTTTCCCATGGACAGAGCTTCAAAATGCATTAGACAGAATATTTTGTAAACACCTACCTCACGACTCGATTGCCGCACATATTTTCTTGGACTTTGCTTGGTAAGACGTTTCCAGTACTCTTTCTTGATTTTCTGTGGCTTGACGATGTCCGTGATCTTCCGGCACGCTTCTTGTGGACATTCTCAACAGTTACATTGACTTCAATCTTATCTCTAATTCGAGTGATGGTAAATCGCGTTGTTGGATCTTTTTGAAACTCCTTCCTAAACTGTTTTCACACTTCCAGTAGCATTTTAGAATAAATTTCCTTTGTTCAAAGCTTAGTCTGACTGCCATTATTAATTATGATGGCTTGATAAAACAATTGACCAAAGTTATCGACAAGGATGATGACTATTTCACTTGCTTGTGCCACGCTTTTCTAGGAGTGACCATGGAGAAGTTGAAAGCTGGCATCTTTGACGGTCCTCAACTCCGTCAGGTCATCAGAGATCCAGAGTTTGAAACCTTAATGGGCGAAGTGGAACTGAAAGTGTGGAAGTTTTTTGTTCTGTTCATTAAGAACTTTCTTGTCAACAAGAAGGCCAAGAACCATACAGAACTTGTTGCCATTATGCTGACTTTATTCAGAAACCTCTGATGCAACATGTATATCGAAATGCATTACTTATTCTCACATATGGATTCGTTTCCTGAGAATCTGGAATCAATGGTCGACGAGCATGGGAGAGATTCCATCAGGACATGAAAGAGATGGAGACCAGGTATCAGGGACGCTAGGATGCACTCATGATGGCTGAGTACTGTTGGAAAGAGACATACCTAATGCTGGACATTCTAGGAGTTCGAAGAAACGGAAGTTCATGCCCTGAATTCTGAACAATGATGACCTAATATCCAATTTATCAATGTCTACTATTTAATCTACACTAATAATTTTTTGTAACATTTAATTAATAAATTGTGTTAGAAAACAATGTTTAATATCTTAAAACCCTATTTTGGATGAGAAATATTAACAAAAATCCACCGAAAAGGCCACAAAAATGTAACTAAGTTAGTTATATGATCGATTTTTTAAAAATCGACCAAAGACCTGACCTCATCGAAGGAAACAGTGTCATTTTCGACTTCAGCGGTGCAAAATTGTCCTAAATCAGTTGAAAAACTTATACGACTTACAAAGATTTTCTTTTGTAACTTAGTGTTTTTTTAAGAATTAAATTTTTTCACTTAATTAAAAGATTTTGGCTGATAATGAACATTGAAAATGTCGAAAAGATTCATAATAAACAATTTTCGTCTCCTAGTTTTAATATATCTGCAAAGATTGCAGTTTCTAATGTATATCCAAACATATCTACACGTACATACATGACTTGAACAAAATAATGTGAACATCATGTTATATTCCTTAATTTTCGACATGTTGGCAACACTGCCTACATATGAATTCTGCGATGTTCTTTTGTTACGATGACTTTTTAATCCTTTTATCTTGTATTTCAGTGTACACCACGTTGTTCTCAGCAACTGTCACGGCTGGCGGCCGGAATAATTCGTGACCTATCAGTTTTTCAAATAGGGCAACTCGTTGAAGTTCACTTAGCGAGAGCGTCTGTAACTGAAACAGCTGAACTCTTTAATGTTTCTTGAGCTCTAGTGCCCACGGTTATAAAAGTATCCGCAAAACATTATAAAACTTTATCTGCGACGCACAACTGTGGGTGAAAACCGTAGATAACTGCTAAGGGTCATCGAAAACTAACAAGGATTATGGCCAAGGAACCCTAAACATCTGCAACAAAAGTGACAGAAGATGTTAATTGCCATTTGAACGAAACTGCTTCAATAAGAATTGTGCGCCAGGAAATTCACAAAGCTTTCATGGAAGGGAAGCGATTCCGAAACCGCTGGTAACGGAAACCAACACCAAATTTTGAAGTATGGTTTTATGTTCATAAAATATAGACAATTGATGACTAGAAGAATGTAGTGTGGTCTGAACAGTCATCATTTACATTATTTCCCACAAATGGTCATGTTTATGTTTAAGAACCATAAAGGAAGCCTACAATCTGGACTGCCTGCTTCCAGCCATCAAAAAGGCCGGGGGAGGGATCCGTAATGGTTGGGGGGAGGGGGATGCAGCTGGTCCCATCAATACAATGAATGGTCTTGTTACTGCCAACAAAGATATATACATTCTCAATGACGAGATTCTTACTATGACTAGTATAATTTTCAGACAGCGCCATTTTTCCAGAAAACCTTGCGCCAGTACACAGCCGAAAAGGTTCAGTCTTGGCTCGAGGAGCATCGTAATGTAATTCAACATATTCCATGGCTATCACAGTCACCCGATCGAACCCTTATGGGCAGTTTGGGAGCAAAGAGTGTAGGGTAGATTTCCACCTCCGCCATCACTGAAGCAATTGGAAGACGGTTTAACAGAAGAATGGGACAACATTCCGCTGGAAACTATACAAGGGTTATATGATTCTATCTCACGAAGCATTGCAGCTATACCAAAGGCAGATGGTGGTACAACACCTTATTGATAACCAAATATCTCTCGATTCTTCATATTATTTTCTTCAACCCTTGTATATACGGTACGGAATTTACCATCGATTTGCACTAGTTTTTAGTGCTCTTTCTGAGTGAAGACCCTAAATTTACCATGGGACTCAAACCATTGAATGCTACAGCATTTGATAGTCAATGGAGAGCAAAGTCAACAGAAAACTGAAGTCCATCTGTTGACTAACCACTAAATGTAGCTCAATTTTGCCAACCTGAAAACGCGTGTTTCTACTCGACTAGGCTTTAAATAGGGAACTTTTAATATGCTTCTGGAGCTTTTAATTCCTACCTTATGTTTTTTCCTCTTCTCTCTGATTATGATGCATTCACTTATGGCGAATCCGATCTCCCTTTCACTCGGAACGGGTTCGTGCACACCAGAGTGGAATAATTTGGTTTCCAGAATAGGCGCACCTCTTAAATTGAACTACATCACCATCTTACATTTATTACACACACGCTATTTACCCCTCCTAGATTGATCCTTTTATGATCAATCGTTTTGATACAGGGGTCCTAAAATATTCCCCAAACCCTGGCTGGTATTTAATAATCCCCCAACCTCCACGACCTACTCTCACTTTCATAGTGTATGCAAAGTACATGTGAGTATATGTATACGCCCAGATTTGATAGATTACACACGAAATAACAGTTGAAACATCCACAACTGCCCCCCCCCCCCTCCTAAAAAATCAAAAGCGAAAACTAACGTGGAAATCTTCGACAGAAAGTTGTAAGGGGAGGAGAATCCATAAAGAAAAGGGTGAGGTTGAGGGGAAGTGTGAATATGTATAAGATATGTAGCTACAGACCCTCCTTCAGGCATTAGACCTAGGAGGGAACTCATTTTTGGTCGGTGGAACAGAAATGGCACGCAATCTTCAGATGTAGGCTTCAGCATGGTTTACATGCTACACTTGTCACCCGATTGTGGTTGGTTCCTGCAACATATGGCAGCCGCTACCAACCCGACTCTGTGCTATAATCGGTGTTTCCACTCTACCCTAAAATGTCTGAACTTGAACACAAAAGAATAGTTTTAAATAAAATATTCCGTAGGTGAAGAAAGATTCAAAATCGTTATGAACAAAGTTCGTAAAAAGAGGTCCTCAAACGTACGAACTTAAACCGTATCACGAGGTCCGTCAAAGTCAAATAATCCTGATGCGTTTCTGGGAAATCAAATGATTTCAGTAAACCGAGGGGATGTCAGTGAAAAAATCCCTGCCTTTTTATAAGATGACGACTCCCCAAAGGGGTGTTGCCGTCTGCTCTTTAAAGTAATCAGGAGTAGATATGGATTTAATCCTTGGTACTAAATATTCGGGATCAAAGAATTTTGGCACTCGTGTGTTTGTCATTCCTCGATTATCGACTACCGATTGTCGTTGATTTCACTCAAATCATTTTCCTAATTGGGCCAATTTGGTCTCCTTCTCTCCTTAGCGTCGTGCTTGTTAAAAGGAGCAAACCTCAATTCGTGACTTTGGCAGCGCTTGGCCTCTTCACACGGGTCAATGCTACTTGAATAAGGAATTTCTTTGTTTTAATTCATCTCCAATTCTTATCTTTTATTCTCAGTTTTCTCGATTCTCGGTTTCTCATTCATTTTTATTCCTAGTTTCTTTTATTATTTATCTTTTTAATTCGTGCTTATTTTGTTAGTTTTGAGGTCTAATTTCCGGAGATCCTTGCCTTCATTACCTTATCACCGTTGTTTCCGTTGTTCTTGCAACTTTAATGTCTCTTTCTTGTTCAATTGTTTTAATTCTCTTTATTTGCTTTCATCGATACATTCTGACCACTTTCTGAAATCCTACTACCCCCTTTACTATTACTATATCTACCATATATCTATCCAATGAATGGGAAGTAAAGTGAAGATCATCTTCGTACAAATTTCTCCGACGTACCTACGTTTGGTTCCTTCCTTTTTCGTCCTTCCGTTTACCTTTTATCTTGCCTTTGTGAGAGGGTGGTCCAGAAACATCAGACGGGTTTCAAATTTAATATTAAAGGAATGTATTATTTAAACAAAAATTGCACCGACACAGATACATATAAAGAGTTAAAGTCAAGATTTTATTTTCCTAAAAGATATGAATCGTAAGAAGGTCCCCTTCTCCTAACAACATTCTAGCTCGAAGTGAATGCATCATACTTTGCCGTGGCTTGTTTCGTTCCTTCTATGGTCATCTAAACATGCTACTTCACTACACTGATGCTAGCTGGACGTGTCTCATATGCGTTGGTTTTTACATAGAAGGAGTTGGATTATTAGGTGAACGTGGAGATTTAATTGATGCCACGAAACCGTGAGATTAGGAGTACAGGGGAACATCTACTGTAGTGTCTACATGCAATGTCGAGTTGTATGAACGATGGCTCCATCTAGTTGAAATTAGTGTCTATGTCTTTCAAAGGAATTTATCAAGAAATTCATCGAAATAGGTCATTCAAAGGTAGTCATACTACTTATTGACATTTGCTATCAATAAATATCACACTATACCAAACTGTGATATTTACAATGAGAAGTGGCCTATTGTGTTGCTCAATCCGTTTATTTGTGAGTCAGTAGTGACAGCTTTGCTTCTTTTAATCCCCTTGCAGGTGAAATTTCCCTGATCTGACAGAACAAAATCAACCATCATGTATTCACATTGTCTAAAATATTCGTTGCAAAACTCTGTGCATGCTGCTTTGTCTTCCTCTGTCAATTCTTGGCCAAGCTGAACTTTGTGAGGAATGTTAAATTGCCAAGAAGAATTCTTGAGTATTTTTCCACGAACAACGTCTAAGTCATGAAATGACGTTGAGCTGACTTTGATGGAGTTTTCAGTACGGCGATACTGTAACACGTATTACAAGTACGTTTTCATAATAACGTATCGATCTAAAGTAAATAGGAGAACATAAGAAATGCAGAAAACCACTTTCATGCCATTTATCTACCATTAGTAAAATGTTCTAAGATTCAAAGTGATAAATCTGTTATAATAAAGCCTAAACGTCAGCTGAGTAACTGTTACAAAGCTTGTGTGACTTAAGGTTGCTAATACATAAACGTTGCTCTACCGATTAACAGTATACTGTTGGATAATACAGTGACATCAACTTGTAACAAAAAACTTTTTAAAGTGCGTAATGTATTTCTAAACAACCTTGGAGATTACTCAAAAGAGAAAGAAATGATATTCCAAGCAACTCTTCGCAAACTTTTTGCATTGTACTTATGTGATTTTATTCCATGCTTCTTCCAAGCTTTGACAGAAATTTTCAACATCCGTCGGATTCTGATCCATAACATTCTCACTGAGCATCCTCCATAGGTTTTCTATCAGTTTTAAAACAGGGACCTGCACAGGTCTGTTCATCACATCGATATCTTTAGCAATTAAGAACTACTTCACTGTCTTTCTTGAGTGGCACAGTGCATTGTCCTGTAAGTGGCGGCTCGTATATAAGCACTGCTGAACTGCAGCATCCCCTATTTCCACTCGATATTATCGATAACATTCAATTTTATCAGTCTTTTTTTTAATTCTTTCTTTATAATTTTACATTATATAATCCTCAAGCTTAATGGCAGTAGCCATCCCCTAGTTTATGAAAAAAATACAAAAATCTTTGTATAGAACTGGGCGCTTCACAGTTCCAGCGACGCAGTGTTTGGCTGTTGTGCGCATGCTCACATGTTCGAGATAGCAATCTGCACGGTAGAGAGAGAGAGAGAAAGAAAGAGAGGGAGAGAGAGCACTGTGTCTCACGCAGTGCTGCCCCGGGTGTGCTGGTGGAAGGAAGTGTTTATTTTTTTCCTCCGCGTGTGTTGTGCTTAAAAACGTGTTTGTATTCTTGAATGTGATAAAGTGTATAATTTAATTCTTTTTTTTGCTCTTTTATTTTATGAAATCTAAAAAGACTAAATGCACTTGTAGTGCTTTCAACGAAGAGAAATTCCCCAGTAGTCATCTAGAGATCAAGGAAAAAAGTAATTAATCTTTTCGCGCAAATTAAAATAAGAGGAATGGATTTCGTTTTTAAATGAATGGATCAAGCTTGAACTATAACAATTTAGGCTATTAATAAGTAAAAAATGTTTATTTTGTTCTGTCTACATTTCTAAAGGATTGGTCTACATTAACTCGTTTTGCTATCCCGATAAATAAGTAATATTATAATACTATCAATAGCAGTCTACATTTGCGTGGGACAGTGTTATCATACATACGATACGAATCTTTTCATGTAAACTGGTTATAAGTTATCATTCACTGGTTTTTAATGCATAGTTTCTTCAAATACACATTTTCTTTATAACTTTTTTAATCCACTGTTCTATGAAGTGAAACTTTCACACTATCAGATGCAAATTTCAAAGAATATTTTCTGCAATTTCCATGGAAATTAAACAAGTATTTTGAAAAAGATATCGATTTTGATATTTTGTTATCAAGTTTTGGACTGTACTCCTACGTTTTGAGCAACTTGACTCAACATTCCTTTGAACAGATCATTTGAGCTTACGTGTAAAACTAGACTCCATGAAATACCCCCTTACATTTTCTCCTTTATTTAAAGGATTAAATCATATCCTTCATTCATACTATCTTTTAAATATCCTTCGACCATTAAAGACTTTCTCAACTAAACCTAAAGATAAAACTTGTTCTATTTAGGGCAGACTGGAAGATGCTTAGAAAAGAAAGCGTATGAGTACAAAGTTGATATCAGGCGAACTAAACAAATAAACAAACAATTTATTGGCACCTACAGGGAGCCATAAAAGCTCATACATGGTACGCCTTATTAAGAATAAGGTTAATTTGGGTGGAACCCCCCTTTAATATTTGTTTCTATTTTAACTTGTGTTACATCAATTATTTTTAACCATATTAATAATTTTAACCATCCAATAGATTTTCTCCAGACCCAAATAATTTACCCGTGTACTGATTTTCGGGAAGATAAAAATTATAGAATCCACATTAATTCACACATATTTTTGTATTAATTGACACACATTCCTGAATAACCTGAGCTTATTCTAACTAAACAACTGTAGAAGGTATGATAAACCACATACCAAAACTGGTCTCGTGATTAAACATTACGATACCAAACACTGGTTTTATTAACATCCATGGACATTCTTTCGAACGCTTCATATGAGCCTACGTACTTTCGGTACTTGTAGATATGTTTTCAGCAGTTGTAGACGTTTTTTCAGCCCTTGTAGACAGTTTTAACACTTTTTTAAAAACAGCAACTGTTAACATGTTTTCAGCACTTGGAGAACACTTCCATGAACATTCTTTCGAACACCTCACATGAACTTACGTACTTTTGGTACTTTTAGATGTTTTTAGCACTTCTAGACGCTTTTTTAAGCCCTTGTAGCCATTTTTCAGCACTTGGAGATTACTTTGAATAGTTTAAAAAAATAAAAACTCGACTCTTTGAATGTTCTTTTGAACACCACATTTGAACCTATGTTCAGAAAAACTCGACCCCTTAACATTTCCCTTGAATACCACCACATTCGAACCTAATTTTAGAATATTCCATTCTTTATACATACGTTGAACATCATAATTGAACCTATACGTTTAAAAATATTGAACTCTTTGAACAATTTTCTCTTAACCTCTTCTCACCTTACTTTAGACACGCCATTCTTATGTCTGTCAACTAACTGGTATTCAAACAATGTTGAAAACATTCTTCTGGTACTTTGCTTAACACTACGCTTGTACTCTTTCCTTGTACTATACTCCTTTTCCCCTCCCCTAGAGTTATTCCTCGAGCGCTCTATTGGAACTCTCCTTTGTCATCCTTCTTGAACACATTCCTTGAACTCCCTTTTGAGTTCCCAAGTGGGAGCTACGCTATCTCTTCCACTTGGGCGATTTCACGCGCCACAGACGATTCCAATCTCCAAAATGGCTTCTCTCCCCCCTTTTTAAACGCCCCCTTGGGGCAAAGGGGTGCGGAGGTTGACAGGTAAAGGGAAAAGGGGAATCCAGGTACAAGTGGGGAGTCCCAGTGCTCCTCAGTCCACTCCTAATATGACATCCATTTTACAAGGCTAAATCGTATATACAATGTTTGAGCTTGGGTTTTCGTTTCGGCTTTTGGACTACTCTTATGACTCCGATTTGTTGTCAGTTTCGTTTTGCTCTCTTTTCTACTCCTTATTTGTGTGATGTTAGGATTTGTACTCCTTTGTGGTTATTAAGGGGAGTTATTAATGGTGATTCGTACCTTGGAGTAGCAAGTTGTTGGCTATTATTTGTGGTAGATAACGTATTCCTTTGTTCATTTGAGTGACTATTATTTATTGTAATGAGTGCTAGTTTGTGAGTTTCGGTGGCTATTATTTGTGCTTGTTTTCGCAGTTATGGCTATTATTTGTGCTTGTTTTTCGCAGTTGTGTCTATTATTTGTGCTTGTTTTTCGAAGTTGTCTATTATTTGTGCTTGTTTTTCGCAGCTGTGGCTATTATTTGTGTTTGTTTTTCGCAGATGTGGTTATTATTTGTGCTTATTTTTCGCAGTTGTTGCTATTATTTGTGCTTGTTTTTCGCAGTTGTTGCTATTATTTGTGTTTGTTTTTCGCAGTTGTGGCTATTATTTGTGCTTGTTTTTCGCAGGTATGGCTATTATTTGTGCTTTTTTTTCGCAGTTGTAGCTATTATTTGTGCTTGTTTTCGCAGTTGTGCCTATTATTTTTAGTGTTGGGTTTTTGTGTCTTTGGAGGAATATTACTTGTGTTATTTTCTCTCCTTTTATATTCATTTGTAATATTTGTGATTTCTCCTTTGTGGCATTTTATTCCTGTTGAACTTCCGAATTTTGTATTGATTTGGCCTTTGTATTCTTTTGGGCTCTTTTGGTGATTAATTTGGGTTTTTTGCCCTTTCTATTTAGTACTCTTTTGTTTTTATGCGATTTGCACTCATTAGTATAATTTAGGGCATTTGATAATGAGGTTTGTTTTGTTCTCATGCGTTTGTTTTGTTTTCATTTAGTACTCATTTATGTAGTTTCTCCATTCATATTCTTTTTTAATATACCTCGTGTTCTTTTTCGATTATTTAGCGTCTACTACGCTTACAACAAGTAGGCCAGGATACGTTCGCAGTACTTGTAAACATGTTTTTCAGCACCTATTAGAGTTGTTGTTTTTGTTGTTTTTTTTGGGTGGGGCGCACTTTCGAATATGTTTTAGTACTTCTATATATGTTTTCCAGTACTTTTGAATTTATTTCTGGGCATGTATACATGTTTTGATCGCTTGTGAATACGCTTTCGGTACTTAAAGATGTATTTTCGGCATCGTTAGACCTGTTCTATGTCCCTTGTAGTCATTATAGCACTTTTAGACGATTTCCAGAACAATTGAACATGTTTTACGTACTTTTAGGCGTTTTCGTTACCTGTAGATATGTTGTCAGCAATTGTAAGCGTGTTTCAGTCATCCCTTGCATACATATTTTCGCTACTTGTATATGTTTCTCAGCACTACACGACGTGTTTTCAGCACTTACATATAAGCATTTTTTTGATGGTCAATATTTTCTCATTGCTACCCACATATAGAAAGGTAAAGATAATTTAAGGGAATAAAACTAATAGTTATTAATCCAAACTGAAAAATATAAAAAATATTAATAATAATTGGAAAAAAATAATAATAATTACTATTCTACACTGAACATCAAATAAAGAAATAAGAAAAGAGAGATGAATTGTTCTACCTGCTGAATTTCTTGACTATTTGGGGGGTTGACACTCCTACACGTATGAGGGTTAAGCAGACACACGCATGTAGAATCTAAACTAGGTATGCATATAGACATGCACACGCACACAGATACGCAAATATGCTATCTATGCATGGTATTTACACAGGCACACGTATGCACTATTTACATCTGAAGGGTGTTCCAATAACTTGGACCGATTTTAAATGTGAGTTAAGTTTAAGTGTCTAATGATGTTTTTCTTTTTCTTTCAGATTTAACAACTAGTCTTTGGCAATTTCAACCATAGAAAGATTAACAATCGAACAACGTGTTAAAGTTATCGAAGCCTATTAATAAAATGGACATTCAAACAAAAATGCATTTTGGGCACTTCGCGATTTTTTGGGTCAACATAATCGACTAACCGAGAGTGCAATTGGGAAATTTGTTTGTAAATTTAAACAAATGATGTCGGTGGCAGATATGAAAACGCCATTGCGTGCTCATTTACGCTGTTCAGCTGAAAACATTACTGCAGTTCGCGAGAATGTGGCCGAAGATCCAGAAACCTCTATTCGCCATCGCGCGCAGGAATTGAACCTCTCCACAACAACATTACATGGAATTTTGACAAAAGATTTGTCTCTACACGCTTACAAAATTCAATTGACACAAGAACTGAAGACTGATCACTATTTGAAGCGCCGTACAATTGTCCATTGGGTGCTCGAGCAAAGACAAGCCGATGATGATTTTTCGCAAAAAATCATCTTTAGTGTTGAAGCCCATTTTCATCTTGGCGGATTCGTTAATAAGCAGAATTGTCGCAGTTGCGCTGATTAAAATCCCAGGAAGATTGTTGAAAAGCCACTGCATCCACAAAAGGTCACCGTTTGGTGTGCAGTTTTTGCTAGCGGACCCATTGGGTCGTATTTCTTCGAAAATAAGGCTGGGAATTCTGTAACAGTGACAGGCGAGCGAAACCGTGCCATGGTAACCAACTTTTTATGGCCTGAATTGAATTGTATGGATGTCGAAGATTTGTGGTTTCAAGAGGACGGCGCCACATGTCACACACCCAATGCAACAATGGCTTTATTGAATGAGAAGTTCCCAGGTCGCATCATCTCTCGAAACAGCGAAGTCAATTGGCCACCACGATCATGTGACTTGACGCCTTTAGATCTCTTTTTTTGTGGTCATCTCAAAAGTAAGGTCTATGCCAACAAGCCAACAACAATTGAACAGCTGAAGGATGAGATAAAAAGGCATATTAATGAGATCGAGGAGCAACTATGCAGAAACGTCATCAATAATTTTGACCATCGAGTGGAGGTGTGCCGCCGAAGCCTTGGCGGACATTTAGCCGATGTTATTTTCCACAGATAATTGCCATGACTCAAATAACATGATCCAATAGTGAAATCAATAAATTTTCACCAATAACACTTTTATTTACTGCTAACTTCAATCCGTCTTAATGGAACACCCTTTAGTATGCTCACAGACCTGAACAAGGTGCTATGAACTCCTAATATATGTGAGGTATCATCTATATTGATATTAAACTCAATTATTAATTTACATAAAGTGACCTTAAATGTTGGTCCTCACATCATATAACGTGTATATTTTATAATTATTTTAATTTTAGGCCGTTCATCAACGTAAATATTCACATTAATTGACTAATTGGCTACTCACCATATAAATTGGCTTGGGGGCAACTGGCAACTAGTTTGTCACGCACCGACTCATATTCATCCCCGTGAGCACTTTTTTAATTACATTTTCATTTGTTATATAACACACAGACACACAAACTATCAGCTTTCTATTATTCCAAAGAAGAGGTAGAGAAGAGAAAAAAAAAGAGTTCAAAGCCAATCATCAGAGAATGATAAAGCCTATGTACACTGATATAAACGTATGTACTATGTACGTGTATTGAAACTTATTAAGATTTTCTCCCTGCTCTGTCGATGTTTCCAACAAGATTAAAATTAAAAACAAAAGATCTTCCATGCTTTACACCCCATAGAGATCCCCAGACTGCGCCCTCCCCGCTTTCCAGCTTAACACCAAAACTACCCATTAATTTCATAGGAAATAAAAAACGACTGTCTCCAAGATTCTTTAGAGCATAAAATTAATAATATTGCATTGTGAAGTTATATATTAATAAAACTCAGCTTTAGGAGTTGTAGGCACTTTTCTGCCGAACTTTCTGAATATATTTAATCACGCGCGTCAGAGACAGCGAGAGAGAGAGAAAGAGAGAGAGAGAGAGAGGGGTGTAGAGGCAAGGCGAGAAAAATAGAAAGAGAGGGGGGAAAAGAAAAGAGTGATATATTAATATATATATATATATATATATATATATATATATATATATATATATATATATATATATATAGAGAGAGAGAGAGAGAGAGAGAGAGAGAGAGAGAGAGAGAGATAGGGAAAAAGAGAGTCGTGTAGAGACAAGGCGAGAAAGATAGAAAGATGTAGAGAGAGAGAGAGAAATGAGTAGAAAGAGAAAAAAAGAGTAGAAAGATATATATAGAGAGAGAAAGGAGTAGAAGGATAGATATAGAGGGAGGGACTGAGGGAGGAAGAAGAAGAGGAAGCGGTAAAACTAAAATAAATAAATAACCCGCTGAATTAAAATTTGGATGAGAAGATGTGAAATGAAATAAACTAATTATTGGTGAGAAAAAAAAGGTACGAATATACAGAAATAGATGAATAAATGCAAATGGACTGAGTATTAAAACGATGTGAATTGAAATAATTTGAGATCAACACAAAGAAAGAGATGAAAAACAATAAATTATTAAAAATATGTGGGTGAAAAAGAAAATGGAAATTATTTGGATTTTATTATCGCTATGTATTGTTTTGTTTTTTTGTTTTTCATTTCTGAGTCAGGATCTATATTGTTATGTGGGGTCCGAACTTCAAAATGTGTACAGCGTATGGGAGCCACCGTGAAGTGATTAACTTCAGTGTAATCGGAATCGTTGTTTATACTCGGTTAATCCGTAGATCAATTGATGACCAAAACCTGAATTACAAAAAATCCGGACCCAAAATATGATAGCATGAGAAAGGTCACAGTAATCACTCAGTCTCTCAAGTTTATGGTCCTAAAAACGTATGAGAACTCTGTTCATTACAGTGTAGTAAAAGCCTGGTGAAAACTAACGTGGAGGGTCGCCAATTCGGCAGAGGTAGACGGTAGATTCCAGTAGCCTTAGTAATTTTAACTTCAACAGAAACCATTCTCTTACGAGGTAGTGTCGCCGTCAATCAAAACAATATATGTACTTTAAGTAGAATGATGCTGAAAAAAAACAGCCTTGTCGTTAAGAAATGCATTCACATCAAAACAATACACTTCAATTAGCGTGTTACTGAAAACAAAACAGCCTCGTCGGTAAGAAAAGCATTATTCAAATCAAAAAAATACGCGACATTTATTGTTGTGCTGAAAACAAAACACCCCCCATCGGTAAGGAAAGCATTCACATCAAAACAATATACGTTATTTAGCTTGCGCAGAAAACAAAACAGCCTCGTCGGTAAGAAATTATTTACATCAAAACAATATACTTTAATTAGCGTAGGGCTGAAAACAAAATAACAGCCTCATCGTTAATATATGCACTCACTTCAACAGCCTCGTCGTTAATAAATGCATTCACATTAAAAAATACACTTTAATTAGCGTTGTGGTGAAAACAAAACCCAGCCTCTTCTTTAAAACATTCATTTACATCAAAACAATATTCTTCAATTATCGCGATGCTAAAAACAAAATCAGCCTCGTCATTAAGAAATACATTCACATCAAAACAATTCACTTCAATTAGCGTGGTGCTGAAACCAAAGCAGCCTCGTCTTTAAGAAATGCCTTCATACTTGTTTTATGTTACTCGTACTTGGATAAATATAATCTCACGCTTCCCTTCCGGCCGGTGGCGATGGGGAGTGATTCTTCAAAGATTGAAATCCCAAGAGCAGATCTAATGGCAGTTGTAGTAGAGAAAATACTGTAAATGCTAGACTGCATATGGGGGAAAACCATAGTAGATGTTATATGACACAAAGGAGGGAAAGCATAGAAGATGGGAAACGGCAAGGGAGTGGTGGCCCTACTAAACATAAAAAACAGATGTCTTTGTTCCATTTTTTAACCAGTCTAATCTTATCAGAACAAGATTTTTAAAAAATTTGAATCGTCTACTTTAAACTTGAATCATCTTTTTCAAAACTTTAATTTCTTAATATTTGAGCTTATCTATTCAAAAATATTTTTAAAAATGAAAAATGCAGCTCACTCATTTAAAACAAGATTTTTCTTAAATGGGCACCCTCTGATTTTTTCAGGTAAGTGAGGGATCTTCTATTTCCAATCTTTTAAATATCTAGAATAATATATCATCCTTTTCAAACCTTTATTTTATATTATGTTTACTATTTCAATAACTAAAAATTAGAAGGTAGATCATCTATTTTAAAATCTATAAAATTTTAACGATCGATGGACTAATTTAAAGCGTTTAACGTGTCGAGAAATTGAGATCAAGCATTATAACAATTTTAACGCTCGATGAACTAATTTAAAGCGTTTAACGTGTCGAGAAATTGAGATCAATCATTATAACAATTTTAACGCTCGATGAACTAATTTAAAGCGTTTAACGTGTCCATAAATTAAGATCAAGCATTATAACAATTTTAACGCTCGATGAACTAATTTAAAGCATTTAACGTGTCGATAAATTGAGATCAAGCATTATAAAAATTTTAACGCTCGATGAACTAATTTAAAGCGTTTAACGTGTCGATAAATTAAGATCAAGCATTATAACAATTTTAACGCTCAATGAACTAATTTAAAGCGTTTAACGTGTCGAGAAATTGAGATCAAGCATTATAACAATTTTAACGCTCGATGAACTAATTTAAAGCGTTTAACGTGTCCATAAATTGAGATCAAGCATTATAACAATTTTAACGCTCGAGGAACTAATTTAAAGCGTTTAAAGTGTCGATAAATTAAGATCAAGCATTATAACAATTTTAACGCTCAATGAACTAATTTAAAGCGTTTAACGTGTTGATAAATTGAGATCAAGCATTAAAACACATCTATAAAAAGATTCTAGTTTTTATCATGCATATATTTCAAAACCCTCAATATGTCTCAAATTGAGGATTGAAAAAGTAAAGATAAACATTATAAATTTGGCCAAGTAAAGATAAGCACTCCCTAAAGTTGAACGAGTAAAGATGAATAATCCCTAAATTTGAACGGAGAAAGGTAAGCGTTCACTAAATTTACCAAGTAAAGATAAACACTGCCTAAATTTGAGGAAAAAAAGATAAACATTCCTTATACTTTTACATGTGAATAAAAACCTTCCCTAAATTTGCCCAAGTGAAGCTAAGCACTCCCTACATTTCAACAAGCAAAGATAAACACTCCCTTTATTTGAAAGGGTCGAGATAAACACTCTAAAGTTGACCAAATAAAAATAAATACTCACCCAATTTGACCAAGCTAGGCACTCCCTAAATTTGAACAAGCAAAGATAAACACTCCCTTTATTTGAAAGGGTCGAGATAAACACTCTAAAGTTGAACAAGTAAAAATAAATACTCACCCAATTTGGCCAAGCCAAGATAGGCACTCCCTAAATTTGAACAAGCAAAGATAAACACTCCAATTATTTGAAAGGGTCGAGATAAACACTCTAAAGTTGAACAAGTAAAAATAAATACTCATCCAATTTAGCCAAGCCAAGCTAGGCACTCCCTAAATTTGAACAAGCAAAGATAAACACTCCAATTATTTGAAAGGGTCGAGATAAACACTCTAAAGTTGAACAAGTAAAAATAAATACTCATCCAATTTAGCCAAGCCAAGCTAGGCACTCCTTAAATTTGGACAGGTAAAGATAAAAATTCAAAATTTGCACAACTAAAGGTGAATACTTCCTTAATTTGAACAAGTAAAGATTAACTGACTTAATTTTAACAGGTAAGGATAAACACCCTGAATTTGGCCAAGTAAAGATAAATACTCTCGTGCTTTGAACGGAAAATAATAAAGACCTTAAATTTATCAAAGTGAAGATAAACACTCCTTTAATTTAAAGAAGCAAAAATAAATATTCCCTTTAATTTGAATAAGTAAAGATAAACACTCACCTTATTTAAAGAAGTAAAGATAAATATTTTCTTAATTTGAATAAGTAAAAATAAATGCTTCCTAAATTTGGCTAAGTGGAGAAAATCACTCCCTTAATTTGACCAAATAAAGATAAACACCCTAAATTTGAATATCTAAAGATAAATACTCCTTAAATAAGGACAGGTGAAGATAAACCTTACTTAAATTTGAACAGGTAAAGATAAACACTCCCTAAATTTGGCAAGTGAGGATGGACACTTCTTAAATTTAATATAGTAAAGACAAGTCACATCTAAATTTGACTAAATACTGATAATCAGTCTTTAAAATATGAGTATTTGGGGGGAACTTTGGGGGTATTTATTTTATCACGAAAACTAACCTTGCCTCAATCTAACTTTGATCTAACCTAAACCTAAACTAGAAAAGGTCTTAAGATTAGCCCATGCCGAAATGACCAAGTCAAGATAACCATTCGTTTCTTTCTTCGTAGCGATTAAATAAAACCCGTTCAGACCTGGTGGTAGGTACTTTTAAGTACCCAAAAAATCTTCATTGAATTTTAATAGTCCTGTTGTCCTGCTAGTACCTCTTAGCGTCGATTTAGATTAGTTTCTTAATTGTTTTATTAAAAGAAGATTATTGTATTAGTTACGTAATGAAACAAGTATAAACTAAAACTTAAATAAATTTATACAATTTGATAATTCAGGAATGAAAAGTGTAACTTAACTTGATTCCTTTCCTCAAAATATTTCGGCCAAATTAAGATAACTACGATAAAATTATTGGTGTTTTTTGAATCCTCGGATAGGCTTGCATGGTGCTATCGATCACTAAAAATTGAATAAACATATAATATATGAAGGGAAGTAAGCTAGGAAAAGGCCACATTTCTGAAATTTGGCAACCATGTTTTGAAGCAAAACCATTTCAAATTGTTTCGCCTACTACTTGAAATACCTCAAATAAACTCCAAACACCCCATCTCTCATCAAATAATAATATATTAAATTGTCAGTGAAAGAAAGTCAGCGTAAAGTGTGACATGACTAATTGTAGCAATTATATTAGCCGTCCACGCATCATGATGAAGATCACGATCTGGAAGTAAAGTGTGACATGACTAATTGTAGCAATTCAACTTTACACCCACGCTTCACGATTAAAATGATTATCTCGGAGCAAATGTTTGAAATAATGAATAAATGAATACATGACCCCATAAACTCTATTCAAGGAAAGAATTGGGTGAAACTAACGAGGTCATTTTAGTAACTAGGAAAAATAAAAGTGGAAACAGAAAGATGAACAAAATGTGGATAATGAAGAAAATAGTTAAAGGAAAATAAAAATAACAAGCACTGAAAGAACAAACACCGTTAACTACAAATATTGATGCATGAAGAACAGTCATACAGTGTGCACGCGGATTTCAATGTACAAACAGTCGGTTTGCTAAGAATATCCAGATAATTAAAAAAAAAACCGAGGGCATCCTAATATAAAAATTGTAAAGATGTTCGTTAAAAAAAGTGAAGTTAGGTTACCTAAAGACTGGGGATGGCACATATCCTGAATATCCAAATAAATGGATTAAATGAAGGGGGAAATTGGGAAAGAAAGTTACAGATTGCCGTGCCCCCCCGCCCCATTGTAGCTCCGAGGGAAAATACCTTCAGAGGGTGCAGGAGAGATGGGAAGAGGAAAACGTCAAGGATAGAGCAGAGAGAAGTAAAGTCAAAGAAATAACAGTTGACTTAAGTAGTCGATGGGCCTACAATTTAACGTGGGATCCGAGCCACGCTGTCTTAGTAGGGGGTTTTGCCCTATTTCATTGTTTTATATGTTGAACTCTGTCCCGTGTAGTTGATGTTTGACCTGAGGAATAGATAGCGGTAAAGTTGAAAGAAGGAAATGGAAAGAAGTATGAGGTTTGTAGAGAGTTGTAAGTTTGCGTGAAGGTCACGATAATCTCTGTCACCTAAGCTATATTTAGACTTAAATTCGAAATGAGTAGTAGTTAAAAAGTTTGTTTGTTTGCTTCTATGTTTGTTTTAGTTTTGGTGTTTTGTGTTTTTGGCATTCAAACTGTTGTTAGCTTATTTCTCTTGTTGCTGGTAAGCATTATTCTCTCAAGTTACTTTAGTTTACTTTGTTCTTTGTTTTGGTTTCACATTCTTGTATCTCATCAGTCTATGTTTATCTTAGTCTTTTCTATGTTTTATTATATATGTTCCTTATCTTCAGTTAATTTTTTTGTCAGTTTTATTTTTTCTCTTACTTGTCTAATCAGGTTAATTTTTCAAAAGGGTTTTAGGTCATGATTCGGTTAGTTTTGTCGTTTTTCGGCGTTTTTAATGTCTTATTCAGCTATTCGGAATCGGGTTTCATATGTAAATCTTTTCTTCTTCTCTTTGTTCCGCTTTGTTTGTAGCACTCGGAAATACATAGTGTTGTCTCCACCTGCTCTTTGTGCTATTGAGTTGTTGAGTTCCTCTCTTTCTTTCTGCAATTTTATATAATTACTTAGCTCTTTTCTCAATTATTTTATTTAGTGGTTTTATTTTCTCTTCGTTATGTAGATCATTCTGTTTCCCTCTTTCTGATCGCCTGATATTCGTGATTAATAACATTGCATTGTTCTGTACGTGTTGCAAATTAGTCAGTCTTCATTTGGACATTATGTACATTGCAATTGTTGGGTATACTAATGTAGGCTGTATCATAACTTGGTAAATCTTTTTCTTGTTTTACAAATTGAGATTTCTTAGTTTTTGAAGTAATCTCAATCCAGCCTTTCCTCTCTTTATTCTTTCCGTTAGGGGTTTCTTGTAACCATTCTTTGTAATTGTTAGGTCTAATATCTTGCCTTCTGTTTTATATGTGTATCGCTCGCCATCGAGGTAAATGTCAGACAACTTTTGTTGATACATAGGTATTATTTTGAATTTATCTCCATTGGTCATTATCTTCCATTTCTTTCATAGTCGTTCAAGTTCTTTATTTTTGCGGCCGTCATACTGGCTTGCATCTGAGAATTTATGTAGACACAAGGAATCAATTGTGTGAAATAATCGGCGAACTGTATGTTAATGCAGTCCACATTCTTGTGTAGAGGAATGTCGATGTACTCGTATACACGGAGCAGAGTGCGGGATCAAGAGAGCTTCTCCGAGCGAGGCCGGCGTCCAGCTTGAAATTTCTCCTTGGTAATTTCCTCTGTCTATGTATGCGTCTCTTTCCAGAACGTAATCGCATAGTATTCTTTCTAAATTGTCGATTAATCTAAAGTTCAGAATTGTGTAGTTCATTCCTATTTGCCATAACTTATCGAATGCCTTAGATACACTCTTGCTGACCTTATCTACATTGCCTCTTTCTCCTTTAACCTTGTATATTTTTCCTGTAATAACGCTGAGAACCATTTTTATGCTTCCTTTTTTCCTGAAACCAAATTGTTTGTTATTCCATAATTTTTTTTATGTTAGGTATTCATTCAGTCATTGGTTCAGGATTTTTTCGTATACCTCTCCGATGAAGTTGAGAAGGGATGTAGACCTTTATTTTTCGACCTCAGAAGGAGGTTTTCCAGGTTTCGAGATGAGTATCATCTCTGCTATTTTAACTGGTCAGGTTAATATCCCGTGATTAGGGAATCCTCTCTGTAGTTCTTCCTGATGGAACCCGATCTTCCTGGCGATTTTTGTTTGAAATTTGAGATGGTACCGGTTACTGTTAAGAACCTGTTACACTCGTTAGGACGCTCTCGCCAAACGAGACCATGATAGTTTTGATGCAGTTAGACACGTTTTTATTGTTTTAACATATAAATATGTTTAAATTGTAACATAAATCAATGTGGCCGCCCTAGGTGGCGAGTATGCGATCCAGGCGAGACCAGAAGGCCACGCAGACTCTGTGGGTGAAGTTTCTCCTCATAAAGGCTCATATCCGGGTGACGGAGAAGTTCATTCAGCTCATCAACTTTGCTGTCGCACACCTTGTAGGCTTCGTCCTCGATATGCGTCCACGCGTTGTAGTTGATGGGATTGAGATTAGGCATCTGTGGTGGCCAAAGGTCCTTTGACCAGAAGTTTCTGTTCGACCCCAATCACTCTTGCATGTTCTTGGCCGTGTAGGTCGGGACACCGTCCGGCTGAAAGGCGTAGTCCGCCTTTTTCTTGATCTTTCTCACACAGTGCTGTAATTTTGTGGCCAAGATGTCCATGTAATCGGTCACGGTGAGACTGTAATCGGCCGTGAACCACAACAGCGGCATCTTCTTACCATTCAAAGCCATGAGGACATGCATCATCACAGATGCCGGGTGCTTGGTCGTGGACATGTAGCGGACCTCGGAGACGTCCTAGCTGAAGCTTACTACGTGGTCGTTCTGCTTGTTGATGACCAGAACGAGCGTGAATGTTGTTTTCAGCCACCAGAAAACAAGATAATTCGATTGCAATGACTCTTCAAGTTGTTGATAAGGACACGAAAGCGTTCCCGACGTTGTTCTCGCATACGGTCGGTGAGTAGAGGCCTTTTCACGCACCTCAAGCTCTTGTGGCCTTCCTCCTTGACAACTCTTGACACAGTGACTATCGAGATTTTCTTCATTTTCGTGAGCGGAGTCATTTTGAGCTTCGGAGCACTTTTGAAGGTCTTTCTCATTGCCAAATGTCTGACAACTTGAGGTCTGCCTGAACGAAATCGATCTTTGAGGTCTTTTCCTTTTGGGGGCCTCCCGCGTATCTTTATAAAAGGTCATCCGGCAAACGGTGAGCCGTTTGGCGATCTCGGACTTGTTATGGCCCACGCTCATGAGAACAGAGATCTCGATTGTTGCCACTTCCATCTCAACACACCAGCACACAATGGACATACTTTTTAATGAGATATGTTAGAAAAGTAGTCCTTTAGTTCTGTTTGACGGAACTTTTTCTATCAGACACGTAAGCCTCTTTAAAGATAAAAAAAAACTAGTGTAACAGAACTTTTGCAAAACTGGTATTTCTTAGCTCTTCAGTGGTAATTTTGGCATTAATTCACCGGTTGGCATATCTTTCCTCTTTATCGTAGGGATTTGGCTAGTTTGTTTTTTTATTTTTTCGTTTAACAAATCGATTATCTGTTTTCCAAAGTCGATATAAAAATTCTCATTCTCTTGCTTGCTTATGCTGAACACTCCTTTCCAGTGTTCCCTCAATAATCTTTTGATCTCGTTTTCCTCTTCAATTATATTTCCATGTATATCCTTAATCTTTTATTTGCTCCTTGAATTTAGTATTTCCCATTCATTTTATTTTGTTCCAAATTTCTTTGGGCGTCAGCTCATTGTCGATATTTTGAACGACTGTTTGCCGGGATTCATTTTGTTTAGCAGTTATGTATATCTCTTAATAGTTCTCTTTTTCTTTCTCAGATTTAAATATATTTCCCTTGTTGGTCCTTTCCTTTGTAGATCCTTGTTTAATAATCTTATTTCCGTATTTTTTCCTTTCATCTCTGGGGTACATATGAAGTATTTAATTGTTTTATAAGCGATTTGGGGATTGCATTGGTTCTGTTTTTTTGTATCAATGACTTTATTCTGTTAAGTTCGTGGTTGCTTCCTTAAGTCCGTTTGGCACGTAAGCATCTAATCCATCCTTTTATTTTTTATAATCGGCTGTGTCATATTATGCCCTCGACCTTTTTGCAGGGATCTGATTTGCTTGCTGGTTAATGGTGAGTAATTGATGTATGATCACTGCAGAGCACATTTACAGGTTTCAGATGGTAGATAAATGGTAGATTGTTATTTTCAAGGCATATGTCTTGTGTTGTTGCTGTTTCGTTTCTGATAAATGTTGGGAAGTCCGGTCCCACAGTCGTCTGACTATCCATTTATCTATTAGGGCTTATAGGTCCGTTCCTGCTTGGTTGTTTCCTCTGTAACTGGTATCTACATAACTTCCATAAACAAGAGTGGTAGTCTATTAGTAAATATTGTAACAAAATAATTTATTGGAAGATTTGGGCCCTGAGGAGGTTGATATCCCATTATTATGCTGCATAGTTCATTCTTATCTCAATATAGGGGTAGGATTCGGTTATTTTTTTGGTGCGTCCTGTAGTTTATTTCTCTTTTAATAGAGCATCACACAGGCCGAGCCAAGGCTATTAAAAGAATATTCAAAGAGGATGCTACTAGGCGCGATGTACAGTGAGAAGACACCCGTTTCCTCCGAACTGAAAGAAATCGATGGTTAAAGGAAGAAATAGATAATAAAAAGAGGAAGAGAAAATAATTAATAATAAAACGCGTCTAAACGAAATACGACACACTAAAACGAAGTATACACGTATATACACGTACATGAAGCCAATTATATTTACTGTCGTGCCTATGTGTGTCTCCAATCCGCCGCTGTGCCCGAATTTACAATTTCCTCCGCGTTGTCGTCCGAAACTGAATTTTATTGGCCAGTTCTGTCGCGCAGTCTCAAGTCCATCTTCGCGGCCCAATAAACTTTATTGGGAACCGCCAAATCTCACGTCGAAAATTTAAAGAAAAAAAGAAGTTGAGACCAAATTAGAAAACGACGGACTCTCAGCGCGGGGAAGAAAGAGACAAAAAAAGAGATAAAAATAGAGAGAATGAAAAAAAAGAGAAAGAATGTAAAATTATAAAAAATAAAAAGAAGAATGAAAAGATGAATAAAAAAAAGGGAGAAAGAAAGAAAAAGAGAAAATGACAAAAAGAAAAAAGAGATAGATAGAGAGAGAGAGAGAGAGAGAGAGTTATAGAGAAAGAGACGCATAGATGGATATAAAGTTATATATATATATATATATATATATATATATATATATATATATATATATATAAAGAGATAGAGAGAGAACGAGAGAGAGAGAGTTATACAGCTAGCGAATGATAGAGAGTTATAGAGAAAGAAAGAGACGCATAGAGGGATATATATATATATATATATATATATATATATATATATATATATATATATATATATATATATAATCGAAAATCACATGACACGCTGATATATGATAGATGTATAGCTACTAGAAAAATACTTGTCTTGTCTTTCACTGGATAAAGAAAACCTACACTTCGT
The DNA here is from genome assembly GCA_963969495.1 of Ceratothoa steindachneri. Lineage (NCBI taxonomy): Eukaryota > Metazoa > Arthropoda > Malacostraca > Isopoda > Cymothoidae > Ceratothoa > Ceratothoa steindachneri. Next base: position 43,350,841 of record OZ018336.1, read on the forward strand.
GATTCAAAAGGCTTCTTGAATCAACATTTTGAGGGGTTGAGGATGGTAGCTCTCGAGATGAGCGTCGTGTTCATTTTAGCGAAGTGCGCTTTATGACCCAGATTCAAATCCAACCCCTTTAGTCATTTTCATATAACGGTTGAAATAGTTTGCCTTATAATATAAGTCGGTTTCCATATCTTCCATTTACTTTCTTAAGCTTCAATTCTACAAGTAATCATTTCTTTAGCGTTTTTCCGGGTTGTGTTACCAGTTTTCATTTCCTTGGGCCTTGAAAATACATCTATTATATATCACGGTGTCATGTGATTTTCGATTATATATTTATATATATATATATATATATATATATATATATATATATATATATATATATATATATATATATATATATATATATCTTTCATGACAGAGTTATTTTAAGATTAACTGATATAGAGATTTAAAGATAGATGTTTTCGTGCCATTTGATTAATCTTGATTGAGCGTAATTTTTTATTTTACTTTATAGAGAAGGAAAATAGAATGGAATTAGCCATCACCATTAATAGTAACATTGATAATTCATAATCGACATAATAGTAATGACCCTGGTTCTTAGGTCCCCTCCTTGTATTTTTCTGTGCCACTCAGTACCATGGTTATTTTATGAAATTAGTAGTAAAAGTAGTAATTTCCAGCTGCTAACTCTTTACCTTGAGTGAGATTTGCGTTCGTTACGGAGCATGAGTTCAGCTCCTTCCGTCCTTCCTACAGGAGTCTACTCACACTATCTGCATTTAAACATTTTATTATAACTTCATCACCTACTTTTTATTAAATAACTTTGGCGTTAATAGTTCTTTGTTTTTTAAGCAGGTTTATTTTATCAGCGAACCTAACCTTACCTCAATCTAAATTTGACCTAGTTTAGACCTCCCTTAGAAAAGATACGTACTTTCAACGCCCATAGGTAAAGATGTAAAGATGAGCCAATGACGAATTGACCAAGTAAATATAAAAAAATCGTTTCTCTCTTAGCCGAGCTTACCTTCACTCGAATCCTCTATCCAGCAAATAGCAGTAGGCGCATTGGTGAATTTGTGTTGTAAGTTCTCTAATTTCCTAATACGAGTTTAGTCGTCAGGAGGAAATCAAAGAACAAACAACTCAAATCAATAATGAAACTATTGTTGTTGTCTTATTATATATATATATATATATATATATATATATATATATATATATATATATATATATATATATATGTAATGAATAACTCACAAAGTAGTAGGTGAGGTTCGCAAGGAATGCAATGTCCCGCAGGAAAAAATGAAAAAGTGCTTCCATTACTTTCTAACTTTATTCAGTTCATTCTCATTTTTCCTGCGGGACATTGCATTCATATATATATATATATATATATATATATATATATATATATTGGTAAAATTTTAGAAACTATAGGTAAATGGTTCGGTTAGTATAAAGCAAAACCTGACCATCCCAAAAATACTCCCCCGAAAAGCAGTGTTAGAAAAATTCTTTGAAAAACTCTTCCATGACAAGCCACGATGCCTGTGTCCCAGGATCTGATAGAGTGTCGCTTTTCAAATCAAATTTTGCTTTGTACTAACCGCACCATATATATATATATATATATATTAATTGAGATCAAAGCTGTTGCTCACTGCCTCAGTGTGCTTGGTTCGAATCCCACCACTGTACGGAATTTTGGCAAATTAGAAAATAAATCTTCCGAAGAAAAATTATCCTGTTTTCTCTTTCTTGCGGTTTGCTGGATTTATTACATCATTGTTTCGCGTTCATGAAAGATTTACATATATATATATATATATATATATATATATATATATATATATATATATATATATATATATATATATATATATATATATACCAGGTATTGCAAAAGGACCCGATGGTAGTTTTGATGCAGTTAGACATGTTTTTATTACTTTATCTTATAAATATATGTTTAAATTGTCATATTAGTCAATGTGGCCGCCCTGGGCTTCGAGACTAATCTCCAGGCGAGACTTGAAGGCCGCCCACACGTTGCGTTGCGAACCAGGGGCGCCACCGGCCCGAGAGCTATATCTACCTCTCAAAGGAGTTTCCTGGCACTAAACTTAAAGGGCTTAGGGTATGACTGGCGTCTCTTGGCAGCATAGGCACCATCTAGATCAGCTGCGGATGCAGTGAGAGCTGTTGGCGACTGAGGGAGGCGCCGGGCTCGCGCGTACAGGCGAGTGATGCACTGCACGCGGCGCAAAGCGAGTGGCATCTTCCCAGCATCGACAAACAGGCTCTTAATGGGGGAAGTGCGGAAGGCACCGGTCGCAAGGCGAAGGCCAGTGTGGTGGATCGAATCCACCTTCCGCAATAACGCTTGGCTGCAGATGCATAAAACTCGCATCCGTAGACGAGCTTCGAGCGAACAAAGGATCGATAAAAAAGTAAGGCAGTAGCTCTATCAGCATCGCCCCAAGCGATGAACGTCACGGAACGGAGAATGTCCATGGCGCGGGTACAAGAGACCCTAAGGCTGCGAATATGAGCCTCCCAGGTGAGGCGTCGGTCGAATACAAGACCAAGGAAACGGTGCGACTCAACCACATCCAGGCGCACCCCATTAAGAAACAAATCTGGGTCGGGGTGAAGCCGTGGATGGCGGCAGAAGTGCACCACCTTAGTCTTGGCCAAAGAAAACCGAAACCTGTGCGCTTCGGCATAGCAAGAGACGCGGTTCAATGCCCGTTGGAGTCGACGCTCCAGAGTTGGCATCTGCGCGGCGGCAAAGGAGATCGAAAGGTCGTCCACGTAGTGCATAGCGAGAACATCTTTCGGCAACACCGAGGTGATGCCGTTGATGCTCAGGGCAAAGAGTGTGACACTGAGGACACTTCCCTGCGAAACACCCTCTTCCTGCTCTTTTGGGCAGGAGAGGGCTCACCCCACCCGTATGCGGAATCGAATATCTCGCAAAAATTAAGATATAAACATTGGGAGGCGTCCCCTCTCCCCCATCGTGTGGAGATTCTCCATGATATTCTATCGCCATGCGGTATCATAGGCCTTCTCCAGATCGAAAACACCGTGGTGTAGTGCTGTCTACGAAGAAAAGCCTCGCAGACGGCATTTTCCAGTCGGAGCAGAGCATCCGACGTGGAGTGGAACTTGCGGAAGCTGCACTGTGCGGAAGACAGATGGCCTCTGCTGTCCAGGAAAAAGGCTAATCTAACATTTACCATTTTCTCCATCAACTTGCACACGCAAGAGGTTAGAGAGATTGGGTGGAAACCGGTCGGAGTAGAGTGATCTCTCCCCGGCTTGCGAAAGGCGAGCACAGTAGCGATTCGCCAGGAGTCTGGGAGAAGACCTTCCACCCAGATCCTGTTGAACAAATCTAACAGAAAGGCCATGCCTCGCTCACCGATGAGTCGAAGCATGGCGTACAGAACATCGTCCGGACCATGGACAGTGTACGCACACGAAGCGAGAGCGGAACGCAACTCACTCACAGTAAACTTGTCGTTGAAGGGTTCTCCGCCTCTGGAGGTAAAGTCCGGCCGGTGGCCTTCCAAGACATCACGACGTGCATCAAATGCTAGGGGAGCATCATCACGGCTAAAGAATGCGGAAAAAGCGGTCACTAAGGATTCCGCCACGGACGCGGGGTCTGAGATTTCGGTCCCATTCTCCTGGAGAACGGAAGGGGGGGCCTGCGAGAACTTGCCCCGAATCCTTTTGACTCGCTTCCACACCTCAGATAAATGGGTCTTATCGTTAAGTGAAGACACGTATGCCCGCCAAGAAGAGCAACGGGCGTGCTTCGAAATATACCGGAACCTAGCCCTAGCCTGACAAAATTCAGCGACAGTGAAATTGTTCGGGCGGCGCTTATAGCGCAAGTAGGCATAACGCTTCTGTGTGAGGGCCGTCTCACACTCGGCCGACCACAATGGAAGTGGTCGGCGTGAAAAACGGCCAGACGTCCTAGGAATAGTAGTCAGGCGCACGGCGATGAGGTTGCCGGAGAAGAACTCAACGGCCTCCTCTACCGACCTAAACTCCTCGACTGAGATAGAGAATCCAGTCATTTCCTGAAATGCAGGCCACCGCGCCCGCACCAACCACTACCGAGGTGGTCTCTCAGGCGGCAGTTGCCCTGAAAATGATATTTGAATGGGAAAGTGATCACTACCATGGAGGTCATCGACAACCCCCCAATCAAAACAGGCTGTACATCCGAAGAGCACAAAGATAGGTCAAGGCAAGAAAATGAAGCGGTTCTCGGACAGTGATGCGTAAACTCATCCACGTTTAGGACACCCATCTCAAGCTCTTCGATCAGATCGGCAAGGACTTGTCCCATGGGATTTATGGAGTAATCTCCCCAGAGAGGATGCCTGCCGTTCAGATCTCCAAGCAAGAGATAGGGCCTCGGCAACCGTGCCACAACGCGGCGAAAGTCCCCCGCGTCGAAGTCAGCTGACAGTGGAATGTACGCAGAAATGATAGTCTACCTTCTATCCAGGTGCAGCTGCACAGCCACTGCCTGGAAGGGGGTATCTAAAGAGAAAGGAAGAACGGAGACATCATGCCGGGTGTAAACTGCGCATCCCCCAGCCCGGCCATTCCGCGGTGGTGGGGTCGAAAGACCCTTATACCCCGGGAGGGCGGGCAGGGGGCACGCGCCTAGCATGGTCTCCTGCAAAAAGATAGCTAACGGGGAACAGGACGAGACGAGCCTCCACAGCTCCTCCCAGTTGGCCCGGAGTCCACGGCAATTACATTGAAGGAATATGCCTTCCAGGCCTAGCTCGGAGAAGACGCGGGGGCCTTCCTCGAACTGAAGACCCTCACGGGAATGGCTGTACGCTTCCCGGGGGCAGAACCCAAGGCGCTGTTAACCGGACAAAGCGCTGAAGGCGCTGTCGCCTTTGAGGATTTATTGGGGAAGGTTGGGCTCGACATGCGAGTCTTTTCCTCCCTCCGCCTCGAAACCTTAGGCGGGCGTTGTGGCTTCGGAGGCGGGGGGCCCTCTTTTCGAGGAACCATCGTCTCCCAGATACTCGCCACACCTCGGGGCGTGGGCGAAGATCCGAAGCTCCTTTGTTGCTGTCCTCCTTTCGGGGGACAGCTTTAGGAATCCCGAAAGATGGCCTAGCGACCATCTTCAGGGGTGTTGCCTCCTGTGAGTCTAACGACTCGGTGGAGGCGCGTGGCCGTTTCGCCTTACGGGGAACAGGTACGCTGGGGAAAGAGGGGGGAGCCCTGGTTTTAGCCGGGGCTGGGTATCAACCCTTTTTGCCGCCAGCTTTACCAGGGGAGCGCCCGGGTTGGGTAGAGCCCGCAAGAGGGCTCCGAATAGACGCGGAAACAACCGTGCTCGTTGGCCTGGATGGGCCAGGAGCAGAGGGTGCCTTTCTAACTATTGAGGCATATGACGTCAGAGGCAGAGCCGGGCGCGCCAGGACCAAGTCCTTAGCCTCGCGGAATGAGAGTCGATCCTGGACCTGAACGGCCAGGATTTCTTTCTCAAGGAGATATGCACCACATAGCTTCGAAGAAGCTGGGTGTGGCTCTCCGCAATTGACACACTTGGCCACACACGATTTGGACTTATCGTGTGCGACCTTGCGGCAATTTACACAGACTTCGGGTGACCCCGACTTTGCACATCTACATGAGCGATTCGTATGGCCGAAGCGGTGACAGTAATAGCACCGCCGCGGCAGTGGCACGAATGCCTTCACGCGGTAGCGGTACCAACCGGCACGCACCGACTCAGGGAGCTTGTCACAGTCGAACATGATGAAGAGTGTAGGGGTGGGTCTCGAGGCCCCTCCCTATTTTCTCATCACACGTTCGACCTTGACCGCCCCATGGTCGGCCAGCTCTAGGGTGATGTCCTCAATGGAGTAGTCAACGAGTTCCCTAGCATAAACTACTCCTTTCACAAAGTTCATGGTAGAGTGCGGCGTCACACTCACCGGGGTGCCATGAATTGTCCGAAGAGCACTTATCTTGGCCTCCTCGGCGGGATTTGCCGCATTCGCCAGAAGACTCCCGTCCGAGAAACGGGTCACCTTCGGCTCTCTCCTAATTGCACTAGCTAATCCTCTCCTCTGATGGATCATGTTGCCCTTGGACAACATGGTGCCATCAGTGGAGGTAATAACGAGGAAGCGTTTGAAGCCAGCAGGCTCGAAAACGCCAGGTAACCTCTGAATGAGGGGCCCCGATGTCATCGAGGCTCCGCCCTGTGCACTCTTGGTATTAGTCTTAGTCAGGGGCTCCGCAACCGGGGGGGCGAGGGGCCGGATTTGCCGATCTTGGCTTGGTCGCTTGCCAGAGTGGCAGCAGACCCATCCGTCCCCGCAGCCCCCGCGGATGGGAAGGAGCCCCGAGTCTTTTTTGTCTTTTTAGTCTTTTTCTTTTTCTTTTTTGGAGAGGAGGGCGGGGAATGAACCCGCTTCTCACCTCTACCGGAAGAAGCCTCTAGTCAAGATGGACCGGCCTCAGCCAGGTCATTCTCCGAAATGGAGAAGGTCCTGGTAGTCGTGGGGGCACCGTTCAGAGGAGATCCCTCCCCTTCTTGTACTGCTTCGGAAACCACAGCCGTTTGAGGAGGACCTTGCATCGGGGCGGATTCGGGTTCGGTGCTTCGCGCCGAGCCAGGATTCCCCCCCATTGAAGGCACTACCGTCTGAGGCTTGGTTTCCTCAAGGACCATGTCTATCTCAGCGGGAGCCTCCAGTTAGCCATCCTCCCCCAAGACATCGCAGGTCCCGTTGGCAGTATCGTCACTAGTCTTCTTTGGGGAGGCCCGGCCTTGACCCCAGGCAAGGTTCCATATTCTTGCCAGAAGGCCTTTTGAGGGAAGCGACCGAAGGGGCCTGGCTTCCCTCTCCCCCCTAAGGGGGTTTGCCCTACCGAGCCGCTTCGATGTGGAGCGGCTGGCTAAGGGTTGCCTGCTGGCTTTCTTGGCAGTCCCTTTGGAAAGAACAGAGGGGACTGCCGCTGGTAAAAGGGAGGCGCCCGAAGGCACCTCCAGAGAAAGTGGTGAGGGGGAGTCCCCTACACCCGTAAGCGAAGGAGAGGAGTAAGCCTCCTCTCTGGCTAGAGATATATGGAGGGTCCCCTGAGCAAGCACAGGGGAAGGACCTCCATTTTTTTGCTGGACCTGCCCAAGGGCGGCTTCGTCGATGTTATAGGGAAAGTTGGGGGTTGGGGGTTTTTTTATACTCATCATTGGGCATGGTGACCCTCTTTTTAACACGGGATGCAATCGCGCATCACCTTTCACAGTAGCCCGCACTGCAAGAGGTGCTTACAAGCCCGGCAGAGTCAGGCACTGCCATTTAAGACCACCCCTCCGGCCTGGTGGTCTGGCAGTCCATCGGCATGGCGGCTCCACCTTAGACACGGCATAAAACAGATAGAATGTGAAGAGGAGAGGAAAAGGGATGTGAGGAAGGTATGGGTTGGGATGAAGCAGGTTTTTAAAAACCAACCACCCCAGACCGGAGCTCAGGGGTTAGGGGACATTGTCCCCCACCCCCTCAGCCCCGATGCGAGACGGTTGGCTGAAAGGAAGGTCAGCATCTACCCTGTGAAATTAGAGGCTGACCAGAGAAAGTTGTGGGAAAGGTTGTATGAAAAGAGAGGAAACAAGTGTTTTGAAGGAAGGAAGAGAGGCTAAGCTGGGGCCGGACGGGGTGCTGAGTCCCGTCAGCACGGCGGCCAGGATGGCAAATCGCCGCGCCCCTTACGGGGTGCTAGGATCACAACAGTGAGGTGCTAGCTCAGAGCACTTTGGAGAGCTACCTCTCTGAAGCCATCGCGGTACATAGTGGCCTTCTACCAGACCACAGCACGAGTGCAGACTGCGAGCCACCTTCAAATAATCTTCGAAGCCTGAAGATTAACGAAATCAAATTCTTGCGAAACTACACTGATTGAATACGTCGAGAAAACAACGCAACTTCCAGGTACGACCTTTGGGCGTACAGGGCATTTGGCTGTTAGCTTCATTTTGTGGTCGCACCTTAATATTTCATATTCACGAACGATTTTTTATTTATTTTTGAATAATTAGTGAACTTATACCAAGTAATTTTTGGTTTGGTCCGTAATTAAGATCAAAACCTTATGGATCGGGTACGATATTGAGACGGGAGCTTTAGGCTTCATTTGAGTGCAAATTATTCGGGGACTAAGCTTTAAAGAAGGGGTACATATCCGTCAACAAAACTTATTATAAAAAACATCAAACTGAAAATAAATTCAAACTTCTTTGAAAAAACATCAAACTTATTATAAAAAATATCAAACTTATTTTAAAAACCATCAAACTTACTATAAAAACCATCAGATTTATTATAAAAAAACTCAAACTTATTATAAAAAACATTAAACTTAGAAATTCCAGTGAAATCTTACAATTCGTTAAAATACTAATGGAAATACCACAAACCCATTTTAACTTGCGTCAAAATACTAATAGAAATACCACAAACCCATTTTAACTTGCGTCAAAATTACTTTAACTTCATTCACTCCAGTCTCTACCGTTAAAATCGATCAATAAATGGAATCCATCCATGTGTTAATATTCAATAGCAAGCTGATATTGATTTGTTTGTCTGATTGTTTACTTCCTTGTTGCCAACTTGCAACACGACTTGCTTGTTTGTTAGTTGGTAATGTTTGTAAGGTTAGATTGTACGTTTGTTTCGGTATTTTTCTATAACAGATTCTTGCCTCAATTTCTTGTTTATCTGATTTGTTTGTTTTTGTCTCGCAGTCTAACAGATAAGGTTTTTGTTTGTGTTTATCGTGTCGTTCGGTTGTTTGTTGCTTTGTCATTGGATGTTTTTTGTTTATGTGTTTGTATTGAGAAGATTGTTGGAGGGGGTATTTGTTTCCCTTAGAGAGTTTGTTGGAGGGGAGTCTTTACCTTTTTAGCGACGTCGCGTTCTAGTTTTTTTTCAGAGCATTAAATGGCCGATGGATTTCATTATCTGTCTCTACTTACTTTATTATCTACTATCATTATCCCATCTCTATCGGCTCCTGTCTTCATTCACATTTTCTTATTTGCTACTGCTCCGCTCTTTATTTCTTTATATGTTCATGTATGTTTAGGTTCTTTTCTTTTTGGTCTTTTTTTACTTCTATCCTGTGTCCTATTTTTCTATTGGTCTCTTTCCTCATTTTTATCTTCTTTATTGCCCTTTATGTTGATATTTTTTAGTTACTTCCTTGTCATTTCTTTTATGCCTACCTTTTCCTTCTCTTATTTCTTTATCTGACCCATTTTTCTTATTATTTTTTAATCTGCAGGTGTATTTATCCTTATTTATTTATCTTCTACGATTTACTAATTTCGTTTCTTCCAAAGTTTTCCTTATTTCTTTATCTTCGGTGGTCTTTCTCTGCATTGTTTTCATTTTATGCATCATTTCTCCATATTTATTTACATTTTAATGTCTCTCTCCTATTTCCTTATTTCTGATTTAATCTTCTGTTGTTCTTTTCCATATTTATTTTGGTTCTGCCACATTTTTTTATTATGTATCTTCTACTCTCTTTCTCCATTTCGCTTTACCTTTTCGTTTCACCTTATTCATTTAATAGCTATATGCTTTCTTTATCTGATACTGACTTTCTCTTTATTGTTTTACTTTGTATTTTTCCCTAATTTTTCTACTGTCTTCATTATTTCTTGTCATTATCTTCTTATCTAATTTCTTTATATTATGCTGTATTATTCGTCATTTGCCTTCTGCTATATTTCACATTATTTCTTTGTTGACTTCGGACCTTATTTTTTAACTCTTTTTTGTCGCTTTAGTTATTTCTTAATCTGATCGAATTTGATTAAAGGATTGTATACAGCATTTTGTCTGTTCAATAAAAGCCAATATTCTTGCAATTATGACTTCTGAAGCTATCGAAATTTGGTGCAGTTATATTACGCTATGCGGAGGCTATGTGGTCTCTTTGGCTACTGAAATTTGGTGGATTTATCTAACGCTATGCGGAGGCTATGTGATCTCTATAACAACGGAAATTAGGGTTATTTATTTTACGCTATCCGTAGGCTATGTGATGTCTATGGCAACGGAAATTAAGGTTATTTATTTTACGCTATCCGTAGGCTATGTGATGTCTATGGCAACGGAAATTAAGGTCATTTATTTTACGCTATCCGTAGGCTATGTGATGTGTCGTAGAATGGACTCTCGACGATATACCATATATAACTATTCGTTGAGGGAACTTATTAAATTATCTTAGAGTGCGTGGATGTCTGGCGGGCCGATATTATGTATCTTCGATATGCTTAAGAAGTGGAACTGAGCTCAAGGATAATAATATTAATAAAATAGAGTTTTATTAATAATAACTATCAACAATACACAAAACGGAAAATATTGACATAAACAGAGAATGGAAAGGGTCGTGGGGCTCGGGCTAATCCGAGGATTAAAAGATTTGAAAAGGTAAAACAAATATAAAGTTAAAGAGAAAGGATGGTTCGCTAAACCATTTAAAGCACAGGATAGAATTGACAAAAGGGTTAAATACTCGAAGGTAACGTTCGGCTTACGTAATTTTATACTAGTGGTGCAGAGGAAGTCGACGTGAAGGAATTTTCAGTCCGCTGGCGAGTTCCAGCGGAAGGGGGGGATTAAAATGATCCTGACGTGGCGTCTTGGGAATGAGAACCGTTTCTCGACGAACGGCTTGAAGAACAATGGCTGTTCTACGTTGTTCTCTTCTGAACAACAGGGGGGTGAGAACCATCTCTTGTCTACGGGCTTAAAAACAATGGCTGTTCTAATGTTGTTCTCTTCTGAACAACAAGGGAGGAAGGTGAGAACCGCTTCTTGGCGAACGGGCTCAAACGAACAATGGCTGTTCTAATGTTGTTCTCTTCTGAACAACAAGGGGGAAGGGTGAGAACCGTTTCTTGGCGAACGAGCTCAAACGAACAATGGCTGTTCTACGTTGTTCTCTTCTGAACAACGGGGAAAGGGTGAGAACCGTTTCTTGTCAACGGGCTCGAACGAACAATGGCTGTTCTAACGTTGTTCTCTTTCTGAACAACAAGGGGGAAGCCTTGTGGACTCAGCGTCACGAAGGCTCGAACCTTGGCACTCAAGGGATATTGTCCTCCTTCTGGACAAGTGATGGTAAATCTCGAGGTCGAGGTCCCTTGGCGCACAAAGTGAGAGAGGGTCGGGGTGATGTTTCGCGACGAAAATCAGGATCTCCAATCTGATCTTAGTGGTAAAGTTTCCATCTAAATAGTCGAAACACTCCCTTGGCGTGGGGGGACAATGGAGTGGGAGCTTCGAGGGAATGCACAGCCGAGCCTGGGAACAATGCCTTATCTGCCCATAAGCCTAACTCAATCTGGCGAGGTCGGCGTATGGGGGCGAACGGGGGAAGATAAACCTCCTTGTTTAAACATTGACTCAGGTGGCTGCGATAAGGCGCCAAGCTTCAAAGCGAAGATGCACGTGGGAGCATCGTGGTTTTAAATAATATGTGATAGGGGTTGAAATTAACGCAGCCTCAACCCGTTCTATCACATGATGTCTATGGCAACGGAAATTAAGGTTAGTTATTTTACGCTATCCGTAGGCTATGTGATGTCTATGGCAACGGAAATTAAGGTTATTTATTTTACGCTATCCGTAGGCTATGTGATGTCTATGGCAACGGAAATTAAGGTTATTTATTTTACGCTATCCGTAGGCTATGTGATGTCTATGGCAACGGAAATGAAGGTTATTTATTTTACGCTATCCGTAGGCTATGTGATGTCTATGGCAACGGAAATTAAGGTCATTTATTTTACGCTATCCGTAGGCTATGTGATGTCTATGGCAACGGAAATTCAGGTTATTTATTTTACGCTATCCGTAGGCTATGTGATGTCTATGGCAACGGAAATTCAGGTTATTTATTTTACGCTATGCGTAGGCTATGTGGACTTTATGGCAACGAAAGTTAGGGTTATTTATTTTACGTAATCCATGCGCATTCTAGGCATGGACATGGCATATATGGCCTCTTACCACTGAACGTTAATGACGTTTGATTTTGCTAAATAAATATTATTTATCGGCTAAAATTTAGTATAAAATACTTTATTTAGATTAAGATAATTTGGGGAGATGAAATTCAAACCCAGGAGACCTATTAAGCTATTTATGCTCACCTGCGTCTTTAGAACCTTTCAGCATTTCAAACTTCGCTACAAGAAAGGAGGGTTATTAGTTGTACTTCTAAGTCTATGTGTCCATTGGTACGAACTTGTTCTGGTGATTATAACACATTTCCCTGGCACCATTTCTTAGTGTTGGCGAGATTTGTCATTATAGTATTTTACATTGTTCATTTTTCACTATTCTTATTATCTCTATTTATCCTTCGTTTATCTTAACTTTCTCCTTTTTTCTCTAGTGAGTGAAATTGCGTTCGATGGTTACATTTATCTATTGAATTCACTCAATGGAAAAAATGGGGGGGGGGAGTATCAGATAATGATTCATATGGGAGAATAAATCTGAAACTTTTATCTTTTGTTTATTTTTATTTTTTTATATGAAATTTTATTGATTCTTGATGCCCTCTGAGCCACCTGGTCGCGTCAGGTTGTGAGGCACCAACGCAGTAGTGTTGTAGTACGGGGGATAGAGACCAATGGAGGTGGTAGATGCCGATATAGGATAGATGTAAGGCAGAAGTGTAGGATATACAAAGTTGAAGGACAGAGGTGTAGGACAGACAGAGGTGAACGTAAGAGATGTAGGTCAGGCAGAGGTGTAGGATATACAGAGGTAAAAGATAGGGGTGCAGGACAGACGTGTAGGTCAGGCAGAGATGTAGGATAGAAAGAGGTGAAGGGCAGGGCTGTATGATAGACAAAAGTGAAGGATAGAGTTGCAGGACAGAGGAGTAGGTCAGACAGAAGCGTATGATAGACAGAGGTTAAGGGAAGGGGTGTAAGGGAGACAGAAGTGTTGGATTGGTGTGGAATAAACAGAGGTATGGCACAAGTGTTACAAGCAGTACTAAGGAAGAGAAGTACCTCAGGCTATCTTGCAAACCACACCGGAAAGGGTGAAACATAGTGAGTCTGAAAGAAATAGCAAAGTTAAATGTTCTCCCCGGTATGGAAAAGTGAACAAACATTCTATGAATGTTGATCAAAGAGGAATTTAAATAAAAGAAACATAATGTTAAGATTTGTTTAAGTATTTTTCGCTAAATTTGTTACAAACAATAGTTTGATAAACTTCATTGTACGCAGTAATGGTATGCAGCTAGTACTGCAATGGCAAAAGTGAAGGTTGAAATAACCTATTAATACAGATCTTTTTATGGTTATTAGATTGGTCTATTAGATATAATCACTTGCGTGGCATGGACGAAGTGTGTGACCCCAGGCGTGTCTGAAGGCGTGTGAAAGTTGGGTACATATTGTTATACTAACCGCAGAGCAACAGTTTATTAAGGTACTTTTTGAACTTATCCTTAATATCGTTGTTTACTATCACAAAATAAAGCCGGATCCAGTATTCTACATTTTGTAGTTGAAGATCCCCACCAGAATAATCCGAAACTGTGGAAACCCCATCTTTTAATTGGAGTTACGAGTAATATTTTGATATAAGGTGAACTTCTCCCGTGATAAATATTCTCGAAACTTCGAAGAATCTTGAACATCTCTAACATTTAACCTCGCAATCTCAGGGTCTCTATCGAAAAGAGGCCGTCTCCTACAGGCAGTTTTGAAATTTCATATTTCTGATTCGATGAGATCAGTTTTAGAGCTCAGATTTGCCTCCATTTCCAAGCGATCGATGTTCTTTCAAAAGCTTTGGAAAAAAACTCCACCCTATATTGGAAATTAGGTCTATCAACAATTTTAAAGTTTCAATACATCCTGATTATTTCAGAAGTTTAATTGCGTACTTGACTTTATACTCAACCCCATTACTCAGCTTGGAGAACTTCAAGTATTTGGTATTAAAAGCTCCCAGGTCTTTCTTAACGACGTTCAATTCTAGTTTTTGTGCTTTTTAGTGAGTAATCGGACTCCGTAGTGGAGTATCCGATGTACATTACTTTGTTCAAGTTGAAAGGTATTAGCCACAATTCGGACCACTCACCTACTCAACGTAGGGCCAGCTTAAATTCTTTCTAAGATTTCATCCAACTCTATACATCTACCTAGTTTTGTTTCATCTGAAAATATTTTAATTCTGTTTAACAATCCTTTACCAAAGTTTTGAGGTAGAAGATCAATATAAAAGGGCCGAGCACTTAGCCTTTTAGTTCTAATTCCAACGAAGCGCACTTTGGAATTATATTCAAAAGTTCAAATTAAGTATGTAACCCGTCGGAATCGGTGGTACTTGTCCACTATCTAATAGATAAACTAGAACAAGTTGGTCAGAAACAACCTTTTTCGACGAAACAGATGTTGGTAGTCCCTCTTCAAGTTATTCAACTCCATATGTTCCATGACTTGATCCACTAAAATCCCCCTCCCATTAGTTTACCGTCGATATAGGACAGACTTATTGGTCAGTACTCGGCCGCTTTACTTCGGCTAGGATTGGATCGCCAATCCAACGACATTTCACTGCTTTCAAACTACAAGTTAAAGATTTCGATGAGGATAGAGGACTAACTCATCCTTAAGCTCACGCAACGCCTGTAGCATAAGAAAATACGCGGTCCTGAAGACACGGCAAGTTTAGCTTTCCGAGCCTAATTGACACTTTTTCATCAGTTGAATTCATCTAAAGGGGCGGCCCCTTTGCAAATTCATGTTGTGCACTGGAACTTTGCCACCAATCTATCCTATGAATAACAATGAGACACTATCATCTATGTATGTGGTGTTATCTCTCCGGATAATTTTGAACACCATAATTTTGGAATGAAAATAGTCTTTTGCACGTAACTTGCAATTTCATCCATCCTAACATGTACATTTTACATGAACAACTTATAACCATGAGATGGAACCAGTAATTTTCAATAAGGATCCCACTGTCCAGCATTGGTTAATAACTTTTGTTGGACAAAAGTAAAAAAAAATATTAAAATGACACATTTCAGCAAAATGCTGGACGCCTGGTCACCATTGGTGCATTCTATCTTCGCAGCAGAGTCTTGCTTCTCGTCCATGGCCCTGTTTACGACAACGAGAATAATAGATTTAGTATTCACATATGGGAAATGTTACCTGGTGTGATTGATTGGCGGTGGTTGGCGGTAGGGATGCGTTTGTGATGATGTGTTGTTTGCAAGGCCCGGTGCGTTTAAGGGAATATTTCTTCGGTGTTTGTATGTTGGAGTAAGAGTTTGTTAATTTCTTGGTGGTTGGTGTTGGATGAGATTTGTGTTTCCCGATCTTTTATAAGGCGTGAGGTCAGAATACTGCATTTTATTTTATTTGAGACTCCATTCATCGTTAGATTAATGTCTAAAGTTCTCTAAATTTATTACCTGTGGAGCTGAGGCTAATTTTTTATATAAATAGCAGTCAATAAATTATATTAATGGGGAATAAATCAATAATGAATTCATTTTAAGCAGACATAAAGGTTTTGTCTAAAAAACACAATTCATGGACGTGATTCAAAAATTCCTTTGAATCCTCATTCTCACTTTTTCTTATAAAGAGGGTCAAGAAAGGCTTACATAATTTCTTTTTTTTTGGGGGGGGGGGCTTTAAGTGGTATTCTTCTAATTTCTTTCCAACAAAATGCTTGTAAATTCTGTGCAATTAGTAGCCTTTTTTAGTAAATATGTGAATGTATCGATGACATTTCCTTATTTAGTATATATAAATTACGACGCTCACTTATTTTCATGTCATCGTCTAGGATGAAAATGTTGTTCAAAGGATTACATCCAATGTTGTCCTTACGTTTTGGGAATTTACCATTAAGAGATCCTTTAAATGGGACCTCCCATTTGTGGAGAGCCATAAATTTACTAAGATAAGCGGGGCATAATCGGGTGCCTGGGGCATAGCGGTTGTGAATGAGCCAGGGACACTAAATATACAAGGTAATGTAACTTTGGTAGAGAAGTTAATAGTGCAAGTATTGGTACCAGTGATACACATCGTGTTAGTGACAGCGAAGCTTAATAGATCGGAAAATAGGAGGGAGGAGTTTGGGGAAGACGATAACCTTAAAAATGGTCTTCAACTTCTATATCACTGATAGACTATAGTAAATATTTGCAAAAAATAGGCTTGAATTAAACCACATCTAAATAATCTAACTAAAATACAAAATAGACAACAATTTTCCATAAGCTAAAAATACATAGAATAATGCTACTAAATGAAATGCAGGTCTTAAAATTGACCAAACCTTGGTAATTATTTATGGGTTTTCTATATAGATAAGTCAAGAATTCACTTTGATATTATTACTACTTCAATAAAAATTTTACCGAGCATTTAAATGATTTTCTAATGTGTAGTGTATCACTTGGGTATATTTTGTGCGTTTTTCTTGTACACTACACTAAAAATACGATATTGGTTACTTAGTTTTATTCGGAAGGGATCCGAAGGCAAGTAGTGGGATCCTGAAAAGATCTGACTGAAAATTGGCTTGCCAACAGTTAGATCCGAAGACGATCTTGAGGGACTTCGAAAGCAAACGTCTAAATAAGCGATGTGTCCAGAGCGGTAATGCAGTAAATTCAAGTTTTTGAAGTACGAGTACTTATGGGTGATGGTCTAAAGAGGAAGATTCAGGTTTGAATCATAGACCAAAGGTTGAATGTCAAGGTACAACTGTGTAGATGCACCCGGTAGGTTGAGGTCTTGCGCTGTTTATAAGGATCAGTCTAAGAATAATTTAAATGGATCTCGGGTTAAGTAAAGGCAGGCGAGCGTAATGTAATTGGAAATTCAGAACTGACCTATGGGAAGAGGAGAATGAATAGCTTCTGCCAGGAAGAATAGCTGAAGGCGGTAGCTGCGGCGACGAAGGATTAGCACAGAGGGTGAACTGCAACAAAGCGAAAGCTCGAAGATGTAAGTGACCCTATATATATGTATATATATATATATATATATATATATATATATATATATATATATATATATATATATATATATATATATATATATATATATATTTATATATGTATTATTTTTGTTTATTAAAAGGAAATGAAGTCTTCAATTTTGCCCTTTTGTGTTTAATTTAAGCAGTGGAGCTAAGCTTTCCTCATATGCATATGACATGTACAGGAAATTTGATTTTATGACATCCTGCAAGCGAGTATACATAGCCAATTAGAAAGGAGGGTGAAGGGATAGGATGAAGGAATTGTTTTTAGGTTGGTCTTAACATTAAACTTTAAGATTCTTGCTCATCTCTGATTTGCGAAGTACCTAATAAAAGAATCCGTACAGGATTAACCAGGACACAGAATTGCAATAGTGACAATTCCCAAAGTCGTTGATGAAAGACTTTTCCTTTTAAATCAAGGAAAATTTAAATGAAGCCGGTGATCTTCAATTCTCTTATTAAGACTCCTTTTTCGAATTTCCGGATCGACTTTTGCCTGGAACCATTTTTTTTTTCCTGATGGAAAGCATGTTTAAATAATTGCGTATTTATCGAGGAATTGCAAAATGATTGTTCTTAAAAATGCTGTCATTTATATATATATATATATATATATATATATATATATATATATATATATATATATATATATATATATATATAGAGAGAGAGAGAGAGAGAGAGAGAGAGAAAGAGAGAGAGAGAGAGGGGGGGGGGGGGTAGTAGGTCATGTTGTATGTAGAATTTGTTAAAATCAGCACCGATGGCTGCTTGGTTAAGCTTGCGCTGCAGCTTTGATTTCAATGCTTCGCGTTATTACAAAACCCATTTTAAGGAGCTTCTGTAACTTCCTTTGGGAAGTCTCGTAGCGACATTAGAGTTGTCGACCTTCTTCTCTATTGTGTAATAATATGTATTCACCATGATTTCTTCTCAAAAGCTTCGTTTTGTCTTTCTTCATAAATATTAAACTCAAGCTTTGTAGAACTTATCATGGTAAATACATATATACGAGGGATCTTGAAAAGGTCTTGGTGTAAAATGAAAAAAATATTTATTAGAAATTAAAATAACCAAAACGTCACTAATATTTTTCAACCTAGTTTCCATTTAGGTCAATGCACTTCGGAAGGCAATGTTTCCACCTGACAAGTCCCTTTCTGAAGAACTCCTGGTTTTTTGAATTGCGCCATGCCTTGACTTCACGTTTTGCCTTTTCGATCGGTGAAATCTTGATCCTTTTAAATGTTCCTTAAGCTTAGGAAACAAGAAATAGTTCGAGGGGGCAAGATCAGGGCTATAGGGGGGATGGGGTATGATTTGCAATGGAAATTCTCTCAAAGTTTTTCTTGTTAGCCGTGAAGAATGTGCTGGAGCATTATCAATATGGAACATGACTCCTCTGTGCAGGCTGATCATCCCGCAACGCTTTCGGCACCCAACGGGCAAAGAGCTTTCTGAGACCAAGATAATCTGTTAAGATTGCATATGTTAATCCTTGAGAAATATCGACCTCTTTCGCAATAAATTCAACGCTAATCCTGCAATCTTGATCTAGAAGTTTTTGAACGGCGTCCACATTTTTTGCATAGGTTGATGTCGATGGTTTCCATTCTTTCTCTTCGTCATTGAGGTCTTCTCTCCCTTCTTTGAAACGTTTCATCCCATCAAATCATGCCAACTGCAAGACGAGGGGACCAGGTACATTTCGGACAGCTGTCTTTAGCCTCTAATTACCTCTGGCAAGCATCTTATCCCCCCTCATCGTCTCCGGCCACTGGCTTAGACTTGCTCGACGAGGAAGTGTACCTCCTCAGCCTACTAGTTCTTTTGCACGTGTCTATGTTCCGTTCGTCAGTTTTTAACACATTTTTTAGAATATATAAACTCGAATGCATCGATTACATAATTTCCCATTTTCCTCTGAAGATGATATTCCTCGTATCGAAATGCATCAGTATAATAAAAGAAAGTGCTAAGGTGCATTAATTTCCTTCCACCTTTTTGCAATTAATAAATATCAGTCTCTAATAAACTTCAAATGGCTTATTCACGGGTTAAACAATGAAGAAACGGCGAACATAAAACAAATCGAGAAGATTGAAAAGAAAATGATTAACACGAGACTAGCGGTCGCTTTCAATAAAACCTGCCATAAGGCAAATATATTGCCCAAATTCACACACACACACACACACACACACACACACATATATATATATATATATATATATATATTATAAGGTTGGAACGAAAATAATGTCTGGTTTTAGGGTTTTTAATTAAAAATGAAAAACTTGTGAATATAAAAATATTTAATCATAAACATAATCTCCATTGCTTTTTAGAACCTCCTTCCATCTGTCAACAAGCTTATAAATGCCACGCTTGTAAAATTCTTTAGGCTTTGATGCAAACTAGGAATCCAACTCGATTTGGACCACTTCTCTTGATGTCAACCTAAGACCATCCAAATGGTTCTGAAATCCCCTAAACAAATGATAATTAATCAGAAGGAGCGAAGCCAGGGAAATATGGTGGATGAAGCAATATTTCTCACCTGAGCTCCTCCAAGGGATCTTTGGTCATTCGAGCTGTGTGACGACGGGCATTATCGTGAAGGAGGAAGACAACCCCTTCTGTCCACTAAGGAGGGTCACTTTTAGCCCAAAGTGGCTTTCAAACGACGAAGTGGATTAAGGTAGAGATTATCATTAATTATTTGGTCGTTGTCTAACAGTTTGTAATGGACATTTCCTTCAATATCCCACCAGACACTCAACATGATCTCTTTTGGAGGAAGCCCTCCACTTAGTTGTTGAGAAATTCTGCTTCCTTGACTGATCCACGAACGTTGCTGCTTAACGTTCTGATAAAAGGACTCACTTCTATCACCATTAACAAGCATGTCTAAAAATGCTGCCTGAAGGTTTCGTGAAAGCAATTATTAAAATCAAGTAACACGATGTTGCAGATTCGCCGTGGATAGTTCGTGCGGGACCCATTTTCTAATCAATGGAACCTGTCTAATCCTTTTCAGTTTGCGTAGTACAATCGTTGGGTTACGGTAAATTGTTTTGCGAGTTCACTAGAAGATGTTGCGGGATTTTCTGTGACAACTGCTTCCAACTCTTCGGAATCAAGTTCTTTTGAACGAACTTCTTTTGACCCATCTTTTAGACTGAAATCCCCACTTCGAAAAAGGGTAAACCACCTCCTTCAACTTCCTTCATTTACTGCATCTTCCCCATACGTGCTCTTAATAGATTTAGCCGCTGTACTTGCATTGCCACCTTTAGGAAGCTCATCAAGTAAAAGATGTCTAATGTGATGCTTTGATGGGAGGACATAGGGCTGAATACCGAAGAAGATTATAAGCAATATGTTTTATAATCTGAAAGAAAAAGGTAAAAATTGTTCATTGTAGCATTCTTAATAGATCAAAAGAAGCACTAATCTTATAAATACTATCTAAACTTATTACTTTCTTATTAACCATGCTCGTGTCCGAGCATCAGTTTCGTTTTCAATTTTCCGGTCTCCTCGGCTGATGTTTGTGCCGGATTTGACTTAGGAAACCCAGCATGTTAGGGAGAGAGTCCAGTCCGGGAAAGAAAGAAATCCGGACAGATAACAGAGACGAATGCCAGTCGCTGAAAAATTTGTTTTAGGCGATCGTAGCTGCACGACTCCCACTCCCACGCGCGCGTACTTGGCGAATAACGCGTCCACTGCGGCTCAAAACATTGAGACATGCGGTTTTGGCGAGGCTGGTTGGATTGGGCTGCCCGGTTCTCGGTCTATCAAGGCCCGCCTTTGTCGCCCCTGCCTGCTGGGTGCTGCCCTCCTTCGCCGTAGCTAGACATGGTCGATGTCTGCTTGGTCTGCCGTTGGAGTCTTGCTGTTGGTTGTGTTTAGTCCGTAATCTCATCCACGAACTTACCGTCTTTTGTGACCCTGCCAGGAGTTTGAAACTCCCAACAGCATCGCTCTTGGAATCATTGGAGAACACTCCGCCCTTCCATAGTATATAATAATGATATTGTTCTGCTTTCCCTTTCTTCATAGGCCCTGCGAGCCCTAATAAGTATAGCAGTGCCTTCTTTTGAAAAGGGTGGCATGAATATTGACGAAGTCCACTTAGAGGTATTAGAGTATAATATCAATGAAATATCTTGGAATAAATCTCTCGTCTGATAACAGAAACAACGCTGATATCCTGAAAAATGAGGACTTCCTCTTTCAATTAAACTGGCATATGCACAAATTCAAGAAGCATAAACTAAACCGAAAAATATCAGTGGCTCCGCCACTCCTCCTTACAGGAGGAGCCTGCGCTTCGCAGGAAGACATTCGGATTGAGTCCTACGCTAGAAAAAAACAAGGTCTGCTGACCAAAGGTCGCGTGCTCTCACTTATTCTGATTTATGATCTTACGACCTTCAAAACTTTTAATAATTCCCCGGCTAACCTTGGGAGGACTTTGGCAATTATATCATTCGAGAGAGAATGTAGAACAACTTAAGAGTTTCATATTTCGTTTAATCAACTGAATAATTATGATGGTAATGCCAAAGCAAAATAATCTCTGGGTTAACCTTGGGAGGGCCTTGGCAATTATATCATTCAAAAGAAAATATAAAGCAACATAAGGGTTTCAAATTTCGTTATGATCGGCCGAATAATTATGATGTTATTGCTAAATAATTTCCCGGCTAAATTTGGGAAGACTTTTGAAATTATATCCTTTGAAAGAGAATGTAAAACAACATAAGGATTTCAAAGTTCGTTAGAATCAGCCAAATAGCTATGATGTTATTGCCAAAACAAAATAATTCCCGAGCTAATCTTGGGAGGACCTTGACAATTATATGAATCGAAAGGGAATGCAAAAAAACATAAGGGTTTCAAATTTCATTACAATCGCTGAATAGTTACAATGTTATTACCGACTGACATAGTGAGATGTAGAGTCGCCCTCGACTAAAATTCTTAAAAGAACTGATAAAAGCATTTAATATACGAAAAACAATCTCTGGTCTCGTAATAATTTACTCTTGGTCTATTTTTTCATGTCCATATATATATATATATATATATATATATATATATATATATATATCCAACTTCACCGCAGAAAAGAGAAAACGGAATCATTTTTCTTCGGAAATAGTTATTTCTAACTTCGAAAAAATCCGAGCTCGGGTGGGATTCGAACCGTGCACAATGAGGCAGCGGTTGCTCGCTGCCTCATTGCGCGCTCATGAGATATATATATATATATATATATATATATATATATATATATATATATATATATATATATATATATATATATATATATAACAAATTTGGAGGTTAAATAGTAAGGTAAAAGGTAACAAAAGGAACATACCATTAAAGACAATTGCAATATATGACTGTACAGACTGTAGAGGTAGAACTCTAAGATACAGGGATATATAAAAGAGTACAGATTTGAAGGCTTAAAATGTTAAGTCGTTTCTTGTCTTGAGTAGCGGGAGAAACGCACCTAAATAGTATGATATGATGAGAAAAACCCCGAAACTTTCTATACAATAATCTTTCCCACACAATATACACACACTCCCATAGATATTACCTAAAGACGCACAGACGGGAATGTTTATCTAGACACATACATAGACGCAAGCACTTACACATGTAGGTGGAGTCTAAACGAAATTATGTAGTGTCCTTCGTTAAATCATGAATAATTAAATCCTTTTTTTTAGTCAAAACAATCCTGATTTTTGCTCTTCCCGACAGAGTCGTTAAATTCCTCTTCCTTGAGACTCCGAAAATAACTTTAAAATGAGTCTTCATTAACATATTTGGGGTCGTTTTAGGTTAACTAAGAATTTATACTATAACACATCTTAAAAGTGTTACCGAATAATGATGGGGTTTTTTTCGTTTTTTTTAAATTGTTTTGTTTTAAATAGTACTTTGGGAGATTTATTGAAATAAAGAGGAAAAACAACGAGGTAATCGATGGCAGAAAGATTTGCAAGGAGGTTGTAAGAGAAAGGCCTGGCTGACTAAACTCTCTTCGGTTGCCGCCAGTTAATCCCGATAAAATTGAATTTGTAGAGAAATGGGGTGCCGTTTTGGGGGTGATATTGTTTACACGATAAGCAAAGTAACGAAAATAGCCAAATCTGGGAGGTATTAGGGACTGAGCGGTCAACCATCTATCCTGAAAATATGCCGTCTGCTTCCGTTCGCAAATTAGACCCACTTGCTAGGAAGTCGTCGTGACAGAGCTATGCACGGCGCCAGATGAACAGAATAGCTGTGCGCAAACGGCTGCCAATATGAGAAACAGCTGAAAAGCACTGCCTGTATGAGAAACAGCTGAAAACAACTGCCTGTATGAGAAACAGCTAAAAACAACTGCCTATATGAGAAACAGCTTAAAATAGCTGCCTGTATGAGAAACAGCTGAAAACAACTGCCTATAGGAGAAACAGCTGAAAACAGCTACCTATATATGAAACAACAAAGTGCTACCGATATGAAAAATAGCTAAAAACAGCTGCTTATATTAGAAACAGCTGAAAACAGTTACCTTATGAGAAACAGCTGCCACTGTTAGAAACAACAACAAACAGATAATTTTATGAAAAATAGCTTCCTATGTTAGAAATAACAATAAACAGCTGCTTATATGAAAAACAGCTGAAGACAGCTACCTATATAATTAACAGATGAAAGTAGCTGCTCATATGAACATCAACAACAAACAAACTCATATAAAAACAGCTGAAAACAGCTGCTGCATATATGAAAAACAGTTGCCTATGTGAGAAACAACAACAAACAGCTGCCTATATGAAAATAACTGAAAACAGCTGCTGCCTATATGAAAAACAACAATAAACAACTACCTATATAAAAACAACTAAAAACTGCTGCCTATATGAAAAACAACAACAAACAGCTGCTTGTACTCGTATGAAAAATAACTGAAAACAGTTGCTGCCTATATGAAAAACAGATACAAATAGCATCTTCTGGGTGTCTTTATGTATAACATTGCTTATTTTAAGATCTTTCATTAATTTTCGGTGGTTTCTTGTAGCAATGGGCCTTGTCCATTTTCACTTCTTTTTATTACCATATATCTGTCACCTTTGTTTGCGTTCTTATCTGAGTGTTTCCTTTCGCAGTCCTGGCATGTTATTCTTGTGTGAGGGTTTTTTTCAATTCTTACTTCTTTTTTTTAATTCCTATTTACTACGCACCGATGGTTAGAGTTGGGTGGGAAATTATATGGGGAGTGTTGGGGGTTCTGGCTCAATTGCATGGTTCTGCAATGCAAAAGGAAGTGAAGTGGCATTTTCACAAATGAGCTGGAGAAAGGTGTAGAAGGTAGAGTAGAGGCAAGTGGGGAGTGAAGTGAGATTAAGGAGCATTTAAGACGAAAAGGGAGAGAGAGAGAGAGAGAGAGAGAGAGAGAGTGAGAGAGAGAGAGAGAGAGAGAGAGAAGTGTATGTTGGGAACAAGGAGCGTACGGGTTAGAAACCTGTACAGTGAAATTACGAGTGTTTAAAAGGCACATTATCTCTCCCTCGTGAATTGTTCCCAAGTGGCACTCTGACTGGTCCTCGATAGTGCCACGAGAGGGCCTGCCTCTGGCAACAATTGGGCCCATAAATCTGCAGGTCTGATCCACGGCCGCCTTTCAGTTAACAAAACAGTCAAACATTCCCGGCTCGTTCGGCTTAATTGCCTCTTTCTCATTCTCTCTCTCTCTCTCTCTCTCTCTCTCTCTCTCTCTCTCTCTCTCTCTCTCTCTCTCTCTCTCTCTGCATATATCTCTCTATTTCTGGCTGGGGTGTGTGTGTCTCTTTCTCTCTCTCTTTCCGTATCTCTCTCGATTTCTCTTTCTCTCTCTATTTACGTATCTCATTCAATTTCTCTCTCTCTTTTTCTCTCTCTCTCTCTTTCTCTCTCTATCTCTCTCTCTCTCTTTCTCTCTCTCTCTCTCAAGTTATGTGTGTATATGTTTGTCTGTCTTTCTCTCTCTCTCTGTAACTGCCTTTGTCTGTCTGTCTCTCTTTCTCTCTCTCTCTCTCTCTCTCTCTCTCTCTCTCTCTCTCTCTCTCTCTCTCTCTCTCTCTCTCTCTCTCTCTCTCTCTCTCTCTCTCTCTCTCTCTCTCTCTCTCTCTCTCTCTCTCTCTCTCTCTGTAACTGCCTTTGTCTGTCTGTCTGTCTGTCTATCTGTCTCTCTCTCTGTAATTTCCTTTGTCTGTCTGTCTGTCTGTCTGTCTGTCTGTCTGTCTGTCTCTGTCTCTCTCTCTCTCTCTCTCTCTCTCTCTCTCTCTCTCTCTCTCTCTCTCTCTCTCTCTCTCTCTCTTCTCTCTCTCTCTCTCTCTCTCTCTCTCTCTCTCTCTCTCTCTCTCTCTCTCTCTCTTCTTTTCCCCTATCTCTCTCTGTCTCTATCAGTCAAATCCTCTCTAGCTTCATCTCTCTCGCACACAAGTAAACCTCCCGGGCTGCAATGTAAGAGAGAAAGGAACAACGATTGAGTCGACTAATGTCTTCTCAACCACCATTCTATTTAATTATAAAATGAGTACTTTTAGTGATCTTGTTCATTGTAATGGTCGCCTAGTACTCACCTGGTTCTTCCATGTGTTTTGACTCATTTGAAAGATGTGGCATTATTTTGGCTGTTAAATAAACCAGCGTTTCTTTGATACTTGTTCATGTTTCCCAGGCTCTACATCACAAGCTGCAATGACGGCGCGAGAGAGAGGGAGATTTTCACTACTTGTTTTCGCATTTAATATCAAGTTGATGTAATGGCTAAAGGGAGGGGGGACCATGCTTATATATAGTGCTCTAAATGTGTTCTGATATCATATGGTTTAAGGATAATATCTAAGAAAAAAATTGTTTCTTCAGAGTAGCAGAATGATGAAAGTCGACCTGCCTCTGTTTACACACCATTATTATTTTTTGTGCGCTCCATTTTTGCACTCCACCACATTATAATCTTTAGCCATGAAGGTGCTTACGCCCCCCCCCCCCATCCTCTCTTAGTAGTGTTGTTTATTTCAGTCTCCCTTTGAAGAGACTAGGATGTTTCTCTCCTCAAGTGCATTTTCATACTCCCTAGGAACCGAGGGGAGGGAGTAGGTTAGAGTTTTTGGTCTTTTTAGTAAATATTTGTTCTTTGGGGGGATATTTGTCCCGGCAGTACTGGAATTGCTGGTTTTATCCATCAATTCCTAACACCCTCGTCCAAGCATGTCTTTACCCGCGTGGACGCGACTCTATAAATTAATATGTCGGTCCGTAGCTCGACGATCGTACGAGGGGCGGTCAATAAGTTTTGTGAGTCGGTAGGGCAAAACAGAGGAAGGGGGGGTGGCTGTTTGTGGGGGTGTTAAAACAAGTTATGACAAGTCAGGACCTGCAGCCGCACGCTCTTGCCTGGTCTATTTAAAAAGCAGTAGCTGATCGCAGATCGTCAGTCACAAATTTTTCAACAATGGAGAAGGTTGAGCACCGCGCAGTGATCAAATTTTTGGCCAAGGAAGGCAAGAATGTGAAAGAGATCCATGAACGCATGGTTGCAGTGTACACCGACACCGCCCCTTCCTATGCAACCATTGCTCGCTGGAATAGGAATTTCTGCCATGGTTGTGAGTCCCTTGAAGATGACCCCCGTCCAGGACTCCCGTCAGACATGACAAACGAGGACAATGTGGCCCGTGTGGAGAGGAGGATCCTCGAAAATCGACGGGTGAAGGTCGAATAAATCGAGCGAGAACTTGGAATATCACAGGGAAGTGTTATAAATATCGTCCACGACAATTCGGCCATGACCAAGGTCTCTGCCTGTTGGGTCCCTAGAAACCACACGCCCCATGATCGACTTCAACGTCGTCAAAGTCCACAAGACCAAAGCTGCACAAGCTGCCCTGCGCGAGTGCGGATTCGAGGAGTTCAACCATCCTCCCTCCACTCCAGATCTGGCGCTAGCGACTACTTTTTATTCCGCCAGCTCAAGGCTGCACTGCGTGGACGCCGGTTTGGGGACGATGAAGATGTCCAGCTCGCCGTCCAGGAGTGGATTGTACAGCAGTCGGGAGATTTCTGGTTGTCGAGAATTCGAAGCCTCAGGGACAAGTGGCGCAAGTGCATTGAAGTCGAGGGTAGTTATATTGAAAAATAATAAAACCCTTTTCCTCATATCTCGTTTCCTTATATCTGAATTGCAAAACTTATTGACCGCCCCTCGTATGTAACCATTTTACTTTTCAATGAGTTTTTTGGCAATCACATCATAACCATTCGGCCGATCCTAACGAAATTTGAAACCCGTATGTTGTTATACATTCTCTTTCAAGCGCTATAATTTTCAATGTCCTTCCAAGGCAATTCCGGGAATTATTAAAAGAAAACTGACTATGGGTCGTATTGCCCCACATTTTGAAATGTTTGAAGGTCATATGGTCATAATCTCATAAGTCAGAATAATTAAGAGCACGTGACTTAGGTCTCTTGACCTTGTTTTTAATTTTTTTTTAATCTATTTTTCATTCGGTCTGTTGTTCACCTCCTCCTCAGCACATATAGCAATATCCCAGTTAATTGTCACTAATTTGGTGAACAATGGTTGCTCTTTCCTCGAGATTCCACCAAATGAAACACCACATTAAACATTCCTCCTCATTACCAACTTCGAATAAACTTTGATATAAATGAAGCCATAGCAAAAAAAAACCCGCTCAAAAACTTAATAAAAAATAAAATAAAACTCGAGTGTTATTAAACTGTTGCTGAATTTTCTCTTCCGTAAAAACCAACGCGGAATATTAACTTATTATGTTATATGATTAAGTTTAAATTAATTCTCTTATACTCTTTCTCACCCTCTCTATCTCCCTCTCGAACTGAAGAAAGATGGGAATAGGGATTCGAGAGAAGTTAATACGGTAGAATTTATTTAAATATAATTAGAGTTTTATAATAAAATGCTACGAGAAGCAAAATGTAGGAGAATTTCATCTGATATTTTGCTAAAATTTTACTTTTCTTATACATAAAATATACCTCCTTAATAAAGCAATGCATAGAAGCCTTCACGATGCGTCCAGCACTGTGGTAGACTCCTCAGCCACAACATCCATTAGACCAGGGTTGTCCAACCTTTTTTTCTAATAGGCCAAATTAGAAATTTAAGTTTATTCACCGTGTCATAAAGGTACTTGAATATAAACTTTTAAAAAGTTAAAAATGTATTGGATAACAATTTTTACTAGCAAATAAATGTATTTACAAACAAATTACTGTACTATTGACAATAATGAAATTATACTTACACAAAATAAAATCAATGTGATTTTTGACGTTGCCTTTCTTTTTATGATAGTCTCAATATCTGTATTTATAGTACGAGTCTTTTTTATAAGAATGTTAGTTAAATATCAATTCCTCAAACTATTTCTTTCAACAGTTTTGGTGTTTTTCATAGACGAAAAGAATTGTTCACAACAGTTTGTACTACTCCACATGCATAATAGATTCTAGATAAATTAGCAATTTGATCAAATTCTTTGAAAGAATTCACGAAGGAAATGTTCTCTAATTTTCAAAGATTTTCTAATCTAGAGCTCAATAAGTTCTAGCTGGTATTTGGCTAGTGCTTTCACATAATTAAATTTAAATGGATCACTAAACCGTTTTAATTCAGTTTCTATCTTTCTGAAGTCAGAAAATCTGGTTGTAAAATCTTTTAACAAAATTACATAATTTAATATATATTTTTTTAAAAATTCACATGAAATTCTTCTGTTCTTTTAAATGCACAATTTCACCAGCTTTCTATTGTGTTATTAAAAGTTCTAACTTCTTAGTAAAACTTGCTATTCGCAAACATTGAATAACATTACGGGTCTTTTCCGTGTACAGTAAATTCAAATTAAGTTCAGCTAACATTTTAGCTACATTTCTTCAATGATATTAAAATTTACTTTATTTTTCCTTATAAAAATAACCAATTGCGCAGTGTCACTTTAATCAGTACTTTCATCCAATGGTAAACTGTAATAAACACATTTAGATAATTGGGTCGGCAATGCAATCGCAATACTGTCAACTATGTCATCAATTCTTCTACCAATTGTCTGATGTGACAGTCTCGTTTTCTTGAATAAGTTTACTTTCTCGGGACAATTATAATCATTAAAAGCAATTACAATATTTTCTTTTATTAATTCACCATCTATCAGCGGCTTATCCTTTTGAGCCAATTTTTCAGCTATTGAATAAGTAAATTTTGTACGTTTATCAGTTTTAACAACGGATTTTTTTGAGAATGTTTTGTTGTGAACTAAACTATTTCAATTCATATAGTTTAATTCAATACATTTTGACTCATGTTTGTCAGCTTAGTGACGCTTCATATCGTATTATTTGCATACAACTTCATCATTACATATGAGGCAGATAATATTATTGCATGTTTCAATTATGAAATGTTTTTCTGTCCATAGGATATTGAATTTTCTCTTTTCTTTTTGTTATTTTGTCTCTTCTTAGTATTTGATGGCATGACCAAATGCGATAAATTAAAAATATAATATACAGGAAATTAGAAAAAAATAAAGAATAAATTAGCCCCTTTCGCATAAATTAAAAATATAATATACAGGAAATTAGAAACAAATAAATTAAAAATATAATATACAGGAAATTAGAAACAAATAAATTAAAAATATAATATACAGGAAATTAGAAACAAATAAAGAATAAATTAGGCCCTTTCGCCTGGAGCAATAGGCCTAGCCTAGAATCACTGCAAATGTTTGACACTCTTTTTCCATCCGCCTGGATACTATAGCAGGTCCAAAGGTCACCCCAATTATAGGTTTGCAGGTTGTTATTGGCCTATAATTTATTGTTTACCGAGGGTTAGTTAGTTGTAAGTGGTCAGGAGACGATTGGCTAATGTTCACCGGTAGAGGTCGACTTTGCGGTTTCCCATTCAATTACTAACACGGCCTAATGTTGCTTAACTTTGACGTAGCGCTATTGGTGTATTCAGTTACCGAGCGCTGACCTTGGGCTGACTGCAATTTGGGGAAATATATACTCTCGCTTGATCTTAGTGGAGTAGGCTGGGTAAGAGGATAGGTTGGATCAACTGTTATTCATCCAGGAGATTCAAATAGTTACTTGGTAAAAGTGAGCACTCTTCGGAGTGTGCAAGAATGGGGATTGGAATCCTTCTTTAGCCCCTATAGGCTCCCTTTCTCCGATAGAGAGAGGCTGTTGATCAACCCTAACGGCCCTGTACGGCGAAATCGACCATACAGTCACTTGGACCATCGCCCGTCAGAGGGTGTTTCGAGATGTCGCTAGATCAGGTTTTAATTTTCGCGAACGAGGTGCTCTCCCGTCGCTCCTTCGGATGCGTCTTGCGGCGCTAACTTCAACTCTCGTCAAAATTAGGGGGTTTTTCTCTGCAAAATTGAGGGTGATATTAAATGTTTACAGGGAATTACGCTTGTAAATGTCATGTGATAAAAACCCTTACAACAATTTCCCCCAGCGCTGGAAGCAGAAGATGAACAATTGGGGGGGAGTGGGGAGATATCTTAATACTTGTGTGGTGACTATCTGGGAGAATAACTTGCACGTGGTTGTTCCGGGAAAGAAATCGTAAAGGAATAAAAAAATTACCAAAAATATGTAAGGTTAATTTGCAACAACATAACTACTGGGGCCTGAAGGGCAAATTCATCCACGAAGAATTCCATACACACAACAAGTACGAACTAGGTTTGTGAAGTAGTTTTCTTTCATACTACCCTTGTATGACTGACGTTAGAGCAGGCTAAAATTACCAAACACCTCCCAACACTAGCATCAATATAAGTTGTCCATTAAACATGGGATACACAATAACTAAATAGTTGCTAAGGGTATTACATCAAATGAAGTTTAAAAAGACTGGGTATAGTCCTGTAAAGAAGTTGTCTGAATGCCCAATTGCTTCAAATCAAAGCCAAGATCGCCTCCTGGTAAGATCCCAATTCAAAGATCGGGTTGCATCCACTGCCAAGCTTGCTGACGATTGGAAAGAAGCAGGTCCGAACGCTTCAACGTGCACAGTTAGACAGAGACTTCGACAAAGGTCTCAAGTCAAGAAGAGCAGCGAAGAAACCTCATCTCACAAAAAAAAAACTTACGGATAGGCTCCACTTTTGTAGGAAATATAAAGAATGGACTAGCCAAGTCTGGGATAAGGTGATACTCTTTGATGAAGCTTCATTTCGCTTATTTAGAGCTTCTAGAAGATCACAGTGAAGTATCCAAGCACTCAACAAGTCTGGGGCTGCTTCTAATCTAAGAGAACTGGAGCACGAACAATTTTGCCCAAGAACACTGCCATGAACTCAAAATGGTACCAGAGTGTGCTTTATTAGAGTTTACCAACAGTTCAGGACCAATTTGCTGATGATAACTGTATTTTTCAGCATGATGGCGCACTTTATCATAAAGCAATAACAAAGTTCTTGGCTGAAAATAAATCGAAATCTTTGGACTTTGACCCGGTAATTGGCCAGATTTGAACCCAATAGAGAATTTATTGGTGATAATCAAACTAACGATTGATAAACAGAAGCAATCCAATTATGAGAAATTGCTGGTACTTATCTCTATCTCTAAGACGCTCGATCTTTCCCGGCTGCCACACCGTTGTTCGCTCATAACTAAGGGTCAACGCACGCTCGGTGAAACGTTTACTCATTGTAAATATATTTTATGGGATTATATGATACGGAGAGTGCACAACTCTTCTGAATCTTCCTTCACCCCACAAATAATAATAATCAGCAAAAATAGATATTTTTGTTCCACTATATAATAATTTTAAACAATATGCATCTGTATTTATTTGAGGAAAACTATAAATCCTGGGCATTTCTAGATACCTGTACTTATTGAACAAAAATGGAGCCATTTAGGTGTAGATTTCATCGCAAATTTGGTCTCCAGCATCACCAAACGAATTAAAGCAGCTTGAAAAACAAGGAACATCATTGTAAATAGTGACTGTGAGCATCAATTGCCTGTATTTATTAATAAAACCAGGCAATGGTTTGCCCCCGCTCCTCTACGGGGGAAGCTTGCGCTTTGCTACTAGAATTAAAATTTAAAATCTAAAAGAAAGCAGCCATTGTTAAATTTTTAGAAATGTTCTGAACTTCGCCAATTATAATAATTTTAAAAAGGAACTCTAAACTAAATTCCCCCCCTTTAAAAATATCACGTTGGTAAAATATAGTTATAGAAAATATATAAAAATAAATTTTATGAATTTCACCATTTGTAATTCTTTGGGTTTTAAAAATTTCACAAAATTCCGATACCTATATTTATTTCTTAATTTCACCATTTTGTTTTGTGATATTATAAAAGAATTATTAGAAAGAACTTTGATAAAATAAACATAAGTCATAACCAAACTAAGATGAAATTATTATCGAATACTAAAAAAAAATCCCCTTTTTAAATTATAGAGTTAGCGATGATGATGATAATGAGTTTCGGCTCTAAGTTTTCTTACAATCAAATTTTTATACAAACAAACTAAAACAAAATGTAACGCTTGGTTAGTTTTATTAATTTTCTTATATGAAAACAAGCCGCTGTTCTCTTCCTTAACAGGAAGAGCTTAGTTACACAGGCACCCCTGCGGGTGTGTGGCTTACGGCCTTATTTGCTAATCTTAACCGCCTTTTTTAATCCCGTTTATAAACTCTTTATTTTAACACCCCGGACACCCTTTTCTTCATCTTCATCTTCATCTTCATCTTAATCTTAATCTTAATCTCAATCTTAATCTTAATCTTCTTCTTCTTCTTCTTCTTCTTCTTCTTCTTCTTCTTCTTCTTGTTCTTCTTCTTCTTCTTCTTATAAAGAATCATTAGAAATAACTTTGATAAAAAAATTAAATCTACTTAGGTGACAACCGAACTAAAAGAAAAAATCTTATTCAAACCTTCCAAAAATCTCGTTCTTAAAATATAGGGTTATGGATTATAGCAGACTCAGAACTTTTGTCCTTGACTGTACGTACGATCATTTACGTTTTATGTACGTACAAGCATGTACATTCTTATGCATGTGCAAGCACGCTACCAGCAAATCTCGTTTCTCGTCCCCTGCATTTATGTGTCTGGTATTTTCTGGTAGGGTGGGAGTCCCAGCCCTCATTGTTCACTTTCCAGCACCCCTTTATTTGAAATCTCTTTTTCCTGACCCAAAGTCCAAAAAATTCCACCCAAAGAAAACAAAGCTTCATAAATTTCCGCGAGTGACAATTCCTGAGCGTGCCTTATTATTCGGTGCCTTCAACTCTTCCCTCAATGTGGCACTCTCCTCCTCAGATTAAAATTCTCACCGTGACGCCACATGAAGAAATTCCCTTTATCCAAAAAGGTTCGGGCACCGAGTCGAAAAAAGAAACTGCCAGAAAACGGACGAAATGTTAAAAGGTGCCAACGCCAAAATGGCACCCATAAAAGAGCCTCGAATTAACATATTTAACGGCGGGATATCAATAGTGCCCACGATAAAAGAACCGATGACTGCCTGTCGCTTTAAAAGCAGCATCGAATAATAGGTAGTGCCAAAGGGAAAAGAGTTTCAGCTTTGGCATTGCATTTATTGGAATGAAAATTCAGAAACATTTGGATGTTGTTCGAGTAACTGCAGTGCCAACGATAAAACTTTGGCACTCCCTATTACACTGGTCAACGCACATTTTTCATCAGAGACCTTACTCTACTTTTGTAAATGCATTTTCCATGTTGAATCCGAATCTGCCTTCGGTTTTGCTCTAGCACGTACCGTTTTTAAGATATGCCAAAAATTCAAAATGGCCACCTGCGATTATAAAATGTAGTATATTAATGGTATTGCTCTATTGCATGCATCATTATTGTACTGTTAGGATGAGCAAACTAGATGCTTCGTGAGTTCTTGCTGGTTAAAGGGGTATAGAGAAGAATTCATTTACACTTGTAACCCGCATGCATATTTTGCGCAATTATTTATAATTCTGTTTTATGCTTTTAGGTTCCCCATGTGATGTGCATCTTCTAAGCTGCTCCTTCTGCGTTGATCATAAGAGGCTTCCAAATATTTACACAAAAC
The DNA here is from genome assembly GCA_963969495.1 of Ceratothoa steindachneri. Classification (NCBI taxonomy): domain Eukaryota; kingdom Metazoa; phylum Arthropoda; class Malacostraca; order Isopoda; family Cymothoidae; genus Ceratothoa; species Ceratothoa steindachneri. The sequence continues at coordinate 43,385,187 of OZ018336.1, forward strand.
AGTAACAATGCCTCGTTAGTGCAAAAATCATCTAGATAAATTCTACTATGTATGTGGGTATTTTACAACAAAATTTCAGCAGCGTACTATCACAAATAATATAAAGAAACTACAAACTCTACTTCGGTTGCCCTCTGGGTGACCAAGATAAAGCATGTTCACCACACCAAATTTTTACTTCCTGCTCTAATGGATTACGTGACTGGGTTAACAAAAAGCAAGCTTCAATGCCCTTTGCTGTTCCTATGATATGGAGAGAGCCCAGAGATCATCTCGAAGATTGTTATTTCTGCAGTGTGACCACAAAAGAATTTTCTGCAAAGAACAAGCACCAAATTGTTTATCCAACCATGGATTCGGCGTGCAGACCAGTTCCACATGATATATCCTTGCCAATTTCAGTTCCACCTGATGATGGCCTCGTACCTGATGATACCAGTGGTGATAGCAGTAATGAATGTGCATGCACATTAGATGCTAACTCTGATCCAAAGTTATTTACTCAGGAAGATTTTAATGATCTTGTGAAAGATCTGTCACTGTCAAAGGAGAAAGCCGAACTTCTAGCATCTCGACTACATGAAAAATTCTCACTCGAAAAAAAATGTGCATTTGATTTATTTTAGAAAGCGTAACGTGATTTAACTTCATTCTCCACAGTTAATGGACCTCTCCTCTACTGCCATGATATAAATGGATTTTTCGAAGCCTTGTCACAGACATACGAGGCGTCTCTTTATTGAGGCTTCTAAGACAAGTCTGAAAGCTGTCCTCTTGCACAATGGCAATGTAAAGCCTTCCATTCCTATTGGCCATTCTGTCCACCTTAAGGACACATATGACAATATGGATATTTTTCTTAAAGCCATAAATTACCAAGCCCATCAGTGTACACCTGTGGTGATCTAAATATCATAAGGATGCTAATGGGTATGCAAGGAGGATTCACGAAGTACTGTTGCTTCATCTGCCTGTGGGATATCCGTGCCACTGAAAAACATTATGACAAGCGTGATGGCCAATTCGATCTACATATGAGCCTGGAATAAGCAGTGCTCAGTCTGTCCCCCTGGTAGAGCCTCAGAAAATATATCTGCCACCTCTTCATTTAAAACTAGGTCTAAGGACAATTCTCAGGGATTCCAATACCTGTGCTGAAGATTTCTACAACTGAGCACGGCAAAACTATAAGAAGGCATATTTGTGGGACCACAAATAAGGGAGGTTTTAGCAGACCTTGACTTCAAGAAGACTCTTACCCCTCTTGAATTAAATTCATGGCTAGCTTCAAGGGGTTATGTGCAAACTTTCTGGGTATCAACAAGTCACCTGCATACAGAGGTGGCGTGGATAACCTTCTTCAATCTTATAAAGAAATGGGATGCCGTTTGTCACTTAAAATCAATTTCCTGCATTCGCACAAAGACTTTTTCCCAGAAAATCTTGGAGCCGTAAGTGACGAGCAAGGTGAACGTTTACACTAGGATATCAAGACCATGGAAACTCGCTATTAAGGATTTTGGAATGACAGCATGATGGGAGATCATTGTTCGATGTTGTATCGTGATAATCCTGAGAAAAAATTCAAACGCAAATTCCATGCACAACGTTTATGAATTCGAGTTTTGACTTATTAACTCTTTAATCATTGTTTACCATTCTTATACATGCAATATTTGTAGCATTAACTTTATGATGTTTGTGGAATAAACAAAACATAGCTATTTATCTTTATCATATGTTTACGCCTAAAGAGAATGATAAATTTTAGAGTTTCTATATGTTAAATACATCATTTTGTGTCAGTTAAACTTCTCAATGCACATGAAGAAGGCAAATTTTTCTAGCAATGGCGCTATGCAACCATATATCACCAGATTCGGCAAAGAAATCAGAGTAAAACGCTACATTCTATCAGCGATGGCGGTCATATTTCATTTTCGAATATCTCAAAAACCTGATGTGTTAAAGAAAATCTAAAGTCAGATTTGAAATCAGCAAGAAAAATGCCATGAGAAAAGTTTGTTTAGGTCTCTGATGATTAAAAAAAGTTAAATTTGTTGGCCAGTGTTATTGAAGCTGCTTTTAAAGCGACATGCACTCGTCCGTCATTTAAGCGTGGGGAAATTATTGTTTTAGTTATCTTTCTTGGTCTATGGACTTCAAGAGACGGTATTTCTATCCATTCAACCACCTCTCTAAATACCAGTTTTCTCGTTTGGAACCACTCTGTAACAGCAATATTATTTTATACCCGTTATCCACTCGAGTTTTTCTCAGTCGTCATTAGAGTTTTGGAAGCAAAGAGAAGTCTGATGGGGCAATAACAGGGTTGTAGGGTAGATTTAGTAGAATTTACTATCAAAATTGTCACACAATGCCCCCCCCGGTTTCTCTCTACGAATGAGTTGGAGCATTGCCATGCTGAAATTTGACTCTTCTCTGCATTTTCTTTCGTTTTTCAACCAATGCTTCTCTCAATCTTTTTAAAATTTATACGTATTCGTTTCCATGACAGAGCTTTATCTTCCAGGAAAGTATACCAATATCTCCCCTTACGATTCCGCCAAAATGGTGGACATTGCCTTCTCTGCTGGTCTCTCTGATTATCTAAATTTAACAGGTTCACAAGATCTACATAAAGTCGTGGAACTTTTTGAACTGAGTTGTACTTTCAGGGTCCTGTTAATGAATCAACGTTTATCACCAGTTAAATATGATACATAATAATCTCTTTATTTGATTCGATTTTGTTCCAAATAAGAATCGAAAGATCAGCTTGCTTGGACATCTAATCTTGGCGATCCTCTTTTCACGCGAAAGCTTGCTTAGACCAGTATTTTCATACAAAATCAAAAATGTTGAGCCATTCGAGATATCCTATTTTATTTTGTAAATCACTCAACATGTTAGAACAGGAACAGTCTTCTGAGAACCTTATGACTTGCCTTTATGTATATATATATATATGTGTGTGTGTTAATATTATGTCATAACTGAGTTTAAAATGTTTATTTCAGGAACTTTTGGACATAAGTTAAACTTCTTCCTCATAGATGTTCGCAGCGTGAGTCAGAAGAGAGAATGGTCCGATCGGATTCGAATCGAATGAAATGAAAGAACAGAGGAGGGATCACTGCGAAGGACCGAAGTAGAACGTGTATGAGAAGAAGAAAAGGTTCGCAAAAAACATTAGAGTGGATAGGAGGAATAGGCAGGTCGGTGGCTATAAACCGATTCATGGTGTTATTGTCCGTGTAGATAAAGGTATTGACTGGAGCGGTTGGAGGATGGGATGGGGTTGTAAGGACAGACCTGAGAGCTGCCACTCTACTTATAGCTGCAATAGAGCTGGATAAGTACATATCAACATCCAGTTTGCCATCTCCTTACAATGGAAATGGTGAGGTAGGAGAGAAAGGTACAAATAGAAGAGAGACTAAGGCATGGGAAAGGGAGGTAGAAACCGATTGAGTATGGCAGAAGAATCAATTAAACATGAACAAATAGGAAGTTAATCATAAATACAAATAAGATATTTTGTAAATGGTAGATACATATAACAATATAAGTTTCTATCGCAGGAACTAGTAGCAGGAACTGGCCCCAATGTTTCTGTTGATGCAGCCGTCACCAAATAACCATGCTTCTAAGGACACCTTGCTCTTCTTGATCCTAGCTTGAGCCATGACCTTTGCTTCTTCTCACTTCATCTCGTGTCTGTGGGCAAGACAATGGGATACGACCAGTGCTACAGGATCTATCCTCAAAAAGACAAAAAAAAAAGACAAAGAAAACCAAAACTATACATAAATTTCGGCAGCCGCAGTTCAACGCTCCAATGAGTAAACGCAAACCATGTTGCTGGAACAAGACTCGAAATCATGTTCATGTTAACGATTACGCATTTCATGAACATGTCACGACCTAGCTCATTTCCCGACTCACCGAGTGAAATTGTGAGAAATAACTGGTTAACGAGAAAACACTAGTGGACCTCAAACCCACAATCAGAAACATCTTCGAAATAAAACTAATAGAACGACAAGAAGAACAATTATAAGATAACATGGAACAAATAGAAATCGAAAATACTCTATAAAAAGACAAAAGAATCGGAAAATAAGAAATGAAGAAGAGTTCTAATTGGATTCCGAACCCCACCGTAATAGTAAATTAAAAGGAACACATTCGGAAACCAAAAACGAACCCTCAAAGGAAATCGAATAAGGAGGGGAAAATTATAAAAAATTTGACGAAGACGAGTAAGAAAGCAAAATATTTACAAGCCCCATATTATATATATATATATATATATATATATATATATATATATATATATATATGGCGAAAAGAAGGTACTTGTGGTGAGAGAAGGTGGTTCTCTTCGATTGGAGTGGGGTTACCAGTTCTTTGGAACAAATATTTCTACTCCTGTGTATAAATCCGAATTCGGGATTCGAGTTCGTTATGAGGATGTTCACCAAATAAAATTGAATTTAGATTTATAAATAAATTAGTAAAAAAACTTCTTGAACTTTACGTTTGGTAAGATGCATGATGCATGAGTGAACTCGGTTATTTTAGATCCTTTTTCGGTGGAAGAAGTGAATGTGAACGCAGATAGAAAGAATACGTTTTTCCTGATGTGATGTCATAAACTGTGTTTATGAATCCGATGCATCAAGGACTGCTCGATGAAGTGAATTGGTAGACTTTAGGTGAGTTATAAGTCCTTCCTTGCTGGATGGAGCACACTGTGAAGGAGAATGGAAGAGACTTGTGCTTCCTAAAGTGATATGACCGAATGTAGTATAATGTAATATAATGTCGAGTATTTATGAGTAAAGAAAGTAGGCGTGACCAGTTTTGATTACCAATCGGGTATATGGGGGAGGGGCCTACATACACACTTACATAAATGTGCCCATAGGCACTCATACACACTTACAGGCATGTGACGATAGGCACTCATACACACTTTCACAGATGTGCCTATAGGCACTCATAAATCACGCTCGAACTATACCTTTTCCTTCCAATGAAGAAAACAGCATATTGATTCTCTTACACCTACACGTCCTGGTACACACGCACAGCCAGAACTTCACTTCCTCTTCTCGAACAATAATTGGCTGCAAAAGATCACTGAATGCCACTCACTTTTGATATTTCACTCAACGAGATAAAGTGTCTTAATGCCATTCCACTTCCTCTCATCTTCTAGTGCTCTAATCTAACATTCTACTTCATTCCCTCAACCCCTACACTCTGCAAACACACCCAACCTCCAGCTTTATCCCTTTCTATAAGTACTGCATGGGGTCGTAATACAGTCGGCAAACATGTCTCGAACGCGTTTCAGACATGTTTAGATAAACGGATGAAAGCGAGATTATGCCAACATCTCAAATTCGAATGGCGGAAGATGAGGTGCGACCAAAAAAACACTTAATTCAATTTCGTTCCGGCCTAATACGATTAACTCCTTCCTTCCCTTATCCACTTTTGGGTTTGTTTGTTTGTATGTGCGTGTATAAATATATACATATAATTTCACTGATGTTTGAAGAATTGAAACTAGAAATATATCAACAATATTTTCGAAAATTCTATTAATAGTGATATTCTCTTTATTTCAATATAACGAATGTTACCCTATTTTTAAAAAGGGGAATAAATTTAAAGTAGGAAATTATAGACCTCAAGGCTCAAAACCAATATTTTGCAATATAAGACTCACTTATTACGTACATGATCGTGGAATGGTCGGAAAATATGATTTATTCAACGGTAGTCAACATGGTTCTCAACGACATCGCTATTGTTTAACCGAATTAGTTCAGTTTTATAGCAAAAAAAAACAGTAAATTAATGCAGAAGATATTAGGCAATCTCATAAATAATGCGGCATTTTTTTCATGTTTATCATTATTTTAGGGATATAAATTGAACAACACAATGAAGATGTTTATATTTAAACAACTATTTATTTAATAAGTAATATTATTTCCACAAGTTTCTATCACGAGTCTCCATCTTCCTACTCATTTTTCAATACCATGTTTGTAAAAAAAAATTTGAATTTGGTTTTATAAAGGTTTTTTAAGGTTGTTTCGACCTCTTCTATCGTTATAAAATCTGAATTCTTTTCAGGTGAATCGTTAAAGTGCTAAAAAAATAAACCATGTTTGAGTAGGAATGTCAGAGACGAAAATTGGGTTATGTACAAAAATATTAAACATCCTAGAGAATGGATCAGTCCTGGGTGAATACAGGGTGACCCAAATAAAACGGGCCCCAACTTTTAATAGCCGACATTTCTTAATTATTTTTTGAATTAATAAATGGAGCTTATCAAAAGTTGGGGCCCGTTTTTTGGGAGTCCCCGTGTACCAATACTACATTCAAAAGAGGGGTCGCATCCAATGAAGATTCCATTGTGGGTTTGATGAGATATGGATGAAATAACCCACCTTTAATTTCCTAACCCAAATCTATCTATCCCCAAAGAGGTGTACTGTGTTCATTTGAATCGTTTACATGTGCAGCATTGGAAGAATAAATATGCAGCATTGGAAGAATAAATATGCAGCATTGGAAGAATAAATATGCAGCATTGGAAGAATAAATATGCAGCATTGGGAAAATTAATATGCAGCATTGGAAGAATAAATATGCAGCATTGGAAAAATAAATATGCAGTATTGGGAGAATAAATATGCAGCATTAGAAGAATAAATATGCAACATTGGAAGAATCAATATGCAGCATTGGGAGAATAAATATGCAGCATTGGAAGAATAAATATGCAGCATTGGGAGAAGAAATATGCAGCATTGGAAGAATAAATATGCAGCATTGGAAGAATAAATATGCAGCATTGGGAGAATAAATATGCAGCATTGGAAGAATAAATATGCATCATTGGAAGAATAAATATGCAGCATTGGAAGAATAAATATGCAGCATTGGAAGAATAAATATGCAGCATTCGAAGAATAAATATGCAGCATTGGGAAAATAAATATGCAGCATTGGAAGAATAAATATGCAGCATTGGAAGAATAAATATGAAGCATTGGGAGAATAAATATGCAAAATTGGAAGAATCAATATGCAGCATTGGGAGAATAAATATGCAGCATTAGAAGAATCAATATGCAACATTGGAAGAATCAATATGCAGCATTGGAAGAATAAATATGCAGCATTGGAAGAATAAATATGCAGCATTGGGAGAATAAATATGCAGCATTGGAAGAATAAATATGCAGCATTGGAAGAATAAATATGCAGCATTGGGAGAAGAAATATGCAGCATTGGAAGAATAAATATGCAGCATTGGAAGAATAAATATGTAGCATTGGAAGAATAAATATGCAGCATTGGAAGAATAAATATGCAGCATTGGAAGAATAAATATGCAGCATTGGAAGAATAAATATGCTGCATTGGGAGAATAAATATGCAGCATTGGAAGAATAAATATGCAGCATTGGAAGAATCAATATGCAACATTGGGAGAATAAATATGCAGCATTGGAAGAATAAATATGCAGCATTAATCAATAGAACAATGTTCATTCAATAAGAAATCTCCGTCTTCATATCGCAAGAGATGCCCAAAACAAGGTTCAACGGACCTAGGTCGCGTGCTCTCAATTATTTTGAATTATGACCCTATGACCTTACGGGCTTCAAAACTTTCGATAAATCCCTAGACTAACTTTAGGAGAACATTGGCAATTATATCATTCGAAATAGAATGCAAAACAACATAAGGGTTTCAAATTTTGTTAGAATCGATCGAATAGTTACTATTTTATTGCCCCCCCCCAAACACATTTAAAAGTAAAATGGTTACCAGCCGACCGACCTACGGAACGATATATTAACTTATAGGACGCAACCACGCGACTAAAGAGCTTAACAATTTCGTTTGAGAACTAATGAGTTATCCTCGATATTCAACCGACTCAGCCCCATCACATTACTATCTCTTTAGGAGTTTAGCGAATCACCTGAAGAGAATGAAGGTGTCAGTAACAAAAGAGGTCGATACAACGTTATAGATCTTTTTAAATCAAAGTCGAACGATTTTTACTAACAGAGTATTAAAAGTTTACTATAAAGATAGAGTAGTGTTATAAACTGGTATAAATTATATGACTTATTAAATTAATAAATAAATAATTATTTAAATATAAATAACTTCAAAAGGACGTTTGATTTAAATGCATAAAATAAGGTTAAACATGAATAAAACTGCCACATTACTTGTACGATGGCCCAATATAAACCAACTGAATTTTCAAAGGGCATTTAATAAAATTAGCCAAGTGTACACGGTCAGTAAGTTGACGGTAGAGTGGTAATAATTTTAGTTTCAATGGGGTTTGGAAAGTTTTCAAGGTCGTAAGGTCAGTTGATATGTTTGCTAATGGATAATACGTTTGTTAAATAAATCTTCTTCTTTTTTCAAAATTATTTAACTAATTGCGAGCACGCGACTTACGTGTGTTGACCTTGTTTCCCATAAAGCCAGATTAAAAAAATAAAACACTTGAAATAAATGATAATATTTTTAATTGGATTCAAGACACTTAAGGGCAATCGACAATTCATTTGTATAGACAAAAAAACATCAGAATTTAGAAAGGTTACCAGCGATTGACTCATGGGTTCGGCCTTCCCTTTTTATTCTTTATTTTATAACTAAACCAGGCAATGGCTTCGCCACTGTCCCCTACGAGGGAAACTTGCGCTTCGCTACTGAGATTAAAATTTAAAATCTAAAAAAAGGAGCCATGGTTAAATTTTTATAAATTTTCAGAACTCCGCTAATTATAATAATTTTAAAAAGGAACTCTAGACTAAATTTCCCCCCTTTCAAAATATCATGTTGCTAAAATATAGTTATAGAAGAAGATATATAAAAATAAATTTTCTGAGCTTCACCATTTGTAATTCTTTGGGTTTTAAAAATTTCACAAAATTTCGATACTAACATTTATTTCTGAACTTCACCATTTTGTTTTTTGATATTATAAAAGAATTATTTGAAATAACTTTGATAAAAAAACATAAGTCATAACCAAACTAAGATGAAATTTTTATTCAAATACTCAAAAAAATTCCCCTTCTTAAATTATAGAATTAGTGAAGTGATAAATTGAATCATGGAATAAATATTAATCAGTTTTAACGATACATAATGCAACTCTTCTATTTGGGATACGATAACTTTAAGTACTTAGACAATTATTAATTAATGATTAGCGGAATGAGGAGAATATGAAGGTTCTAGAACCTCTCGTGTCATCTGATATGATAATCCCGAGGAGATGTATCGAACAGTGCAACAATGAACGGAAAGTTGCGACCCTTCAGGATGAGCCTCTGGGTAGTTTTCATGGACTATGCAAATAATAAAAATACTGGGTTTTTTTAAAGAGCCCATCTGGAGACTGTATACTAGGGCAAAAGTCATCGTAATCACGTTACAGCTAATAGTAGCAAAGATTAAAAGAAATAAAAAGAAAACATGCAAAAATAAAATAATAAAAATGAAAATAAACAAAAACAAACAAGCAAAAAAACAACAAAAGAAGCACAAAAGCAAGAAGAAAAAGGAAGCATGCTCCGGCATCGGAGGGAGGCCCGCGTTTCCCCGACGCAGGAGCATGCGACCAATATCAAAGAGAGTCAAATAAAATGGACGAGGCCAGCTTCCTCCAAAAAGTGACATAGTCCACAAGCCCTTGTGCACGAAATCTTGCCGAGTACAAGGGACAAACGGTAGCGACCCCGCAAATAATACTCTGGCTGTCTGGTTGCTTTCTTATGTTTCAGGTCGTCTGTTATGCTGCCTTCTATGTCACACGGGGGATGGGGTGAGGGTTCGATGACCGATTGTGGTGAGTCGTCGGATCGACTACCGATTCGGGTTGACTTCACGGCATAGTCACCCGCTGAGAAAGGAAAAAGATTCAAAACGAGTGCGAAAGTGAATTATAATGATTATTTTACAGCATTATTATCACTCTAACTCCGAGAGTAGTGCCAAGTATAGAGGCTGAGTGAAGAGGAGAAAGGTGGGGGAGGTTTGTAGTGGAGAAACGCTGTGTAAGAAGAAAATAAAGGAATAATGAAGAGGTTAAGAAGAAAGGGTCCGGTAGTATTCCATCTCAACCCAAACTACTAGGGCCGTAAAGGTGTACTGCTAACCTAATTGAACAGGCTTGCGCAAAGAACACAGGTGCCCGAAAGTACGAATATGGGATATACACAAAAATCACGAGAAATAGCCACTAATAAGTCTATGACAAAACGATTGCAAGAAAATATTTTTCTTATTACCACTCCGATTCTTTGTTGGCATTGCAATATAGCAGCGCTGTAGCCATGGCTAGAGCCTTAAATTCCATGGATTTAAAAGTAGAAGGAAACTATGAACATTACTGAAGTAAGCTGTAAAAGGGCACATTGTCAAAATCTCTAACATATAATACAATTTTAGAGGGGTTTTTATTATAACTAAGAGTAAATCATTGTGCAGTTTACTAACTAATTGTTATTGTAATGCTCTTACACTACACCTCTATTTTCTTTTTGAACTCAGAGTATTTTGAATTTTTTTGACTTATAAATTACTCAACATCGTTATTTAAGTTTGAACTCAGTCTGTATAAAATTGAATTACAAAAAGAGTCGGATAAGGAGACTCTCTTCTCGACACAATAACTTACAGTAGTGAGAGACGAATTTTTCATTGCTTTGAACTAGGAACAAAGGTGAATCAGAAATAAAATATTAGAGCCACAGTCGCTTTGCTGTCCATATCGCATTGTTTCCTTCAGTTCTAACTGAAGTACAATGATAAACGAATTACCACAAGACTTTCTGACAGTCGGGGATGGAAATAAAATTTCCAAAGGCGAAAATTATGAGCAAAAGTTTGCCGAAAATTGAGTGATTTAAGATTTGAGCAAATAAAAGAATAAGTTTACTTAGAAGTGTTTGTCATTCCTGATGGAAGCATGGAAGATGAAATCATTAAAATGAATTCATGTTAGACGGCATAAGAAACGAAAGAAGAGGTACGAAGAAAATATTATATTAGACACTTTATACATAAAGACAACCTGAAGATGACCAAGTGAAAATTTAGGAAATGAAATTAGCTCAATGTTAACGTGGGAACTCGAGCGTTGAATTGCAACTAGTGGTAACTTCTTGGAGAATTTTCCCCCATCAGTTAGGTATGGTAAATGAGACCTAATTTGCAACATTTTGCTTCCAGAACAGTAGAAATTTAATATTATATATACCCATGTTTGGTTTTTCTTTGCCCGTGGGTGTTTTTAGCCACACTTGATCTAGATATTAGTCAAGACCCCACCAAATACCAAAGCTTTTCACCATAATTCATGAACCATTTAATCCAGGGTAACAAAGTTTCGTAGTGTTGTGAAGGATTTAGAAATAAACATGTATACAAAACTTCAACAAGTTTGATAGACAAATAAAGGAATAATAACATTTTTATAAAAATACGCAACCATGTTTAATTTATATGGTTGAAATTGTAAGTTTCAGGGTGAGTCAAGTAGTTTTTTTGACCTACTTATAATTTGGACAAGTAGAAAGTTTTTGTGACCTACTCAAAATTTGGACTAGTAAAAATTATTCTGTACTTTTATAACAACCCTTTCTTCGGCATTGCAAACTCGGTCTTTTTCCAAAAGAAATCATCATGGTGAGGAGTAGGGAACAGTTTTCCAAGAGCAAATCAAGAATAATTGCAAAATACAAATGTAAGATGCGCTAGAAGAAGATTTCTGAAGCGTTAAATGTTCGTACATCTACAGCGCAGTCATTAATTAGAAAGTTTAAAATCCTTCTTTCCACAGTTTGGAGATGTTTAGATCTGTTAAAAATGCCCCGAGGATGACTAGGAGGGAGGTGAACGACGGTTAGTAGAGAAAGGCGTCGATTTTAGTTTGAGCACAGTGTCCTTCAATATGTTGAATAAAGTGGAAATGCGTGGACGTCATCCAAGAAAAACAAGGTTATTGAAAAACATTCATTTGGAAGCACGTTGAAGTACGCCAAAGACCATTTTTAAAAATATTTCAATCTTAAAATCCATTTATTATGGTCAAATGAAACGAAGATTGAGGTGTTTGGCACAAATAATGATGTTTGAGTAGAAGTAGTGAAGCTAATCTTTCACAAAAACACTGCCTCCACCTTAAAACATGGTGGTGGATCTATTATGTAATGGGACAATTGTCAAGTAACAAGAGTTGGTATACACTTCATCGAATCAACTAAACGATAAATAAAGCATACTACAAATAGATTCTTAAAGATTCTAATTTTATCTGAGGCGATGCTCGCAAACTTACCATACGAGTATGAAGAAGATGGGTCTTTCAATACAATGCCTCCAAGCACATAAATTAGTTTCTTTCTGGTTGAAAGAAGCTTAAATAAGCGTTTAGAATCGCCATTATAGTCGCCAGACCTCATCCAGATAAAAACATTATCGCATCAACTGAAGATCAGCGTCTCCATCCCTTACACAGCAAACCATCGATAAATTAGAAAAGTTTCGCTAAGACGAATGGAACGATTCCGTCCAAATTTTTTTGGAATCAAGTCAAAAACTAATCGTCCGAGGAATTATTAATCAAATTTTTATGCTATTGAGTATGATTTATCAAATTGTATGTAGTATGAATACATTTTGATTGCTACTTTTTGTAAAAAGTGTTATTATACCTATATTTTCGAATTGAACTTGTTGAAATTTTATGAATGTGTTTACTCATACTTTGGTCTAAATTCTCTCAAGTTTCGTTTCCTACAATAAACGGTTCATAAACTATGGCGAAAAGTTGCGGTATTAGGTAGGGTTATGAATAGTTCGTGGAGTAAGTGTATCTTTCGCAGCTTCTTTAATCTTTCTGTTTACCCTTCTTGTCTTAATAATTTTCCTCTATTTTATCTGTAGCCCTAAAAATTCAGGGTAAAACACCCATGTTTTCCCTGGGGTGTTATAGACCCTGCCTTGGTATACTACCACGCGTTATAAACGAGTACCTTACAAGTGCACACCGAAAACTAGACACCCTTGTTCACACAGGAGTGGAAGGCAAACCGGTGTATATCCTACGTTAAGGCAGTCGACGGATGGCTCGGCCTGTCTTATATCATAGATCTCGACTGAGCTGCATTGTAGCCTTTATTCGAGGGGATGGGGTTACTCTCCTACCCCTTTCGATTGTTCCCCACTTCGTATCCCCTTCAACCCGGGGTTGAAGCCCCGCAAAGCGCTTTGGCTCCGACTCGGGTCGATTTCACTCGCGAGATGAGAAGACGGGACGATGTGCCTTACAGAACCTCATTTCATGAATGAATGAAAGGAGAGACAGAAAATCACAGACAGATGGGGACACAAACAAACATACACGCACGTATGCATACAGACACAGAGGCAGGCAAAGAGGCAAACAGACATATATGGACCTAGACATATATGGACACAGACAAACATGTACGCATGTTTGTATACAGACACAGAATGAGATAAACATATATACAAAAAGAGGCAGAGAAATAGATAACATACACTCACACATACATATATAGAGTGAGGCAGACAAACAGAAAAACATGCGCGCATGTATCATTGAAATAGAGAAACAAATAGACAGATAAACATACACACATACATACAAAGATAGAGAGACACAGGCAAACAGACATGCATACACACAGAAACGAATACAAACAGGTAAGCAGACAGATAAACATACACGAAGGGAAACATACAAAAACAGAGACAGACAGACATATAATATACAGGAATACACACATGTACAGAGGGGCAAATAAACAGATAAACATAGATGCATACATAGACAGAGACAGAGACTCAAGCAGAATTAATTGGGGCTTTTCTGGTATCTTATTTAATTTTAATAATCAATAATTATTTGATTAACTTAAGCATCATAAATTTGGTAAGTTACGAAGAATAAGTACATCTACAGATAAGCTTACCGATATTTAGGAGGTCGTATGTATGAACCTCACTTGAATCCTACATCTTTTTATTTTAAAGTAACGTACGATCTTTTTATAGTGATTATAATTTTTGTAACAACTGTATTTGTGGGGGATTTGGATAGTTTTGTCGGATAAAATATTAACTTTCTATTTTTTCTGATTTTTAGGATGGAGAATAGAGTTACAATTTACTATTCTAGATATTGTATAAATTACTAAATTAATACTAATTATAAGATTATTTATGCTTACCTAGTGGGCCATATTTTTCGCCTTTTTGCCTAGGATTTGTATTTAATTTTAAACATAGGGGTATGTGAGCGTGAGCATGGAGTAGTAGGTAAAGTTATTGTAGGTGAAAATGCGTTAGGTTTCCTCCTCTGTTGCAGACCTAATCGTTAAGTTAGGGTGTGGTTAAATATCGTGGTGAGGTCAAAGGAGCTGACATGAATAAAATTCTTACGCTCTATCCCTCTTTCTTTATTGTATGCTTTTTTCCTCTATCTGCTTTATCATTTCACCCGCTTTACTGCTTTAAATGACTCTACCGAGATTCCAACTCGCACCCTCGCGCGTACGAGGCACAGGCGTTGACCACTGAGCTACGATGAACTAAAAGGAAATGCTAAGCTGGAGCCTGATTTTGGCATCAATTGAGAGGTGTGTATTGGATTCCGCTTTTCTTTTTTCCTGTGGGATGTTTTGCAATTATTGCTCCACTTACGGCTTACTTTGTGAGTTTCTCATATGCATAGATCCATATCAACTATCTATCTATCCATCTATGAATCTATCTAACTAAACTCTTCATCAGGGTCTAGGAGGAGCTCTTCTCACAGTCACGAGAAGACAATGCATAAGCGAGCCTTTGTCTTAGAAAGGCTGGTTTATGCGCTATCTTCTGATGACTGTGAGAAGAGCTCCTTCCGAAAGCTTGATGAAGAGCTTAATTAGCACGACATTACCTTCTTAACCGCTAAATGATTGCGCAATTTCAAATTATTCTTGATATATATATATATATATATATATATATATATATATATATATATATATATATATATATATATATATATATATATATATAACAGGTAATAACTTCGATAATCCCCCTACGGGGGGAGCTTGCGCTTCGCTACTAATATTAAAATTTAAAATCTGAAAAAAGCAGCCATAGTTAATTTTTTCAAAATTTTCTGAACTTTGCCAATTATAATAATTTTATAAATGAACTCTAAATTAAATTTCCCCACTTTCAAAATATCACGTTGCTAAAATATAGTTATAGAAGAAGATATGTAAAAATAAATTTTCTGAACTTCACCATTTGTAATTCTTTGGCTTTTAAAAAATTAACAAAATTTCGATGCTTATATTTATTTCTGAACTTCACAATTTTGTTTTTTGATATTAGAAAAAAAAAAATATTAAAAATAACTTTGATAAAAAACATAAGTCATAACCAAACTAAGATGAAAGTTTTATTCAAATACTCAAAAAATCCCCTTCTTAATTATAAATTATAGTTAGTGATGATATATATATTTATATATATATATATATATATATATATATATATATATATATATATATATATATATATATATATATATATATATATATATATATATTATTTCCAAGCCTGAGGTGTTCTCGGTTAATGGATTGTGAGAATTTTAAGGTAAGTTGGTTCGGCTCCTCTTAATGCGTACTTCCGATGACTGAAGCTGATGCACTTCCTTCCGATCCAAACAATTTATAATTCTCCCGTTTTATTTTTTAATTTTCCCAGCTGAGATTTTGTGAAGGTTATTAATTATGCATCGAATGAGAGAGGGCAGTGGGGTGGGGAGTGGAGTGGGGACTGGCCTGAGTTCAAATCGACTTAATTTGCCGTTTTTGAATCTTAATTAAGTGCTGATTTCCGACACCCCCAACCCCTCACTCTGGTCCGTCTGCTCCGGATATTCCTTCGGTTCATTGGGACGAGTTGAGGGGGATTTTATCCCACTTGACGCGGGTATAAGGGATTGAGATTTGGTAGTGGGGGAGTTGAAGTGTTGGGATGCTAGGAATCGATTTCCTGACCTTTTTCATAAGAATTTGAGATTGAAGCGATTGTTTACGTTGTTTTCCGCCCATACACGGATTAGAAATTGCTATGTTTCATCCTCACTGCAGAGGTTGGTAGAGAAAGGGGTTGCGTTAGAGGAGCGAATATGCCGAGGAGGTTTGGCCATGTCTTCTTGAAGGAAGAAAGAAAAAACAAACAATCAGTAACTTCTTACGTAATTGTACGCCCATAATTTGGTGTGAAAACAAATTCATTCCCGAAATTCGCAAAACATTTATCCGACCACATCATTAGAACTTCTCAAGTTTAGCAAATGGCCCTGGGGGCTAAATAAGAAAACAACCACGTACAAACAAGCTCAATCTAGCATCATCGATCCGTGGTCAATATAATACAAATGGAGTTCCAGTTTATTACTTGCGGCGAAGCGCCAGGTCTAGGCGTCGCATTTTCTTTAAAAGGAGTAAAGTTCAATTGTACCCATTTAGAGCCATGAAATGACCTATATGACCATGGGACATACGGTTATCCCCCCTGTAGATTTCAAATAGGCCATCGGATTTGGCGCTGGGTGGCGTCGTCTAGTGGCAGAAGTCTCATTTAGCCATTCAAAGGCACTTGTATGTAATTTGAACCATAGGAAACCATCAATGCAATAACCATTTATCACCTTATCACAAAAGGCCACAGGTCATTGGAGGGAATTTCCCTCCTGTTTCTTATAACCCTGGTTTGTTAGAGGACCACCCAGTTGAAACCGAGACTAACCTTTCAAATGGAGCCGCCAGGAGGTCGTGAGCAGGCGAGCGTTTTCTTTACATTCAGAAATAAGACTGAAATTTGTTACTTCCATAACACGGAACCTGGATTCGAGGGAGCAAGAGTTAAGTACCGCAGTAGATGTAAGGTCAATTCAGAATTTGAGAATAACACCATTGGTCTATGGCTAAAATAAATCTATTCTCTACACACCCGTTTATAGTGAATTTCTTTGGAAAGTACATAGAAGCCGGAAGAAACATTATCACATATAGGAACACTATCTCTTTGTTGGGCAAACTTATCTCCAAGAAGTTTTCATTCATCACGATACTCCGTGCGATTTGTTACGTTACTCCAGTCACAGCTTTAAGGCGTTTAATTTAAGATTTATTTTGTCTTTCTTTTATCGTTATTTTATAATATCTGCTGTCCATCTCTATTTAATAACTTTTATTCTTTTTACACTAGTCTAAAGTGGTGTTTGCTGTATTATCTAATTATTTATTTCTTTTATGGTTTCTGAGTGTTATTCCTGACATGAGCATCGTTCGAAGTTTCTTTGCGTTTTTTCCTAAGTTAGAATTAGCAAAACTCATTGTTTAAGTTTTCTATATAGAACCACGTTGCCTCTTAAGATGTAGTAACTTCTATACAGCCTCCCAGCCCATTTTCGATGTTTTACTAATTTTCTTTTAAATTGCCTTAAGTAAAAGTATTATTTTAGCTGTTTTAAAATTTTATCAGCAATTCTGATCGCTCTTAATTAAAACACTTATTTACTACTTAACTCTTTGAAATATCACTGTCATAATTTTGTTAAATTCTGTCTTTTAGGCTTGAGAAATACGCCAAAAACAGGCCAACGTGACGCAAATATCTCATGTATATTCAGATTATAATTAGTCCTCAGGCGAAAGTAATGAAAAAAACGTCTGAGTTTTATAGAGAGTTTGAGGAGATGAAGTGTTCTTATCTTGCTTCAAGTTTTATTTGTATTTTTTTTCTAAGCGCGGCCTAAATAATGAGTTTCTGCCCTCTATTGGAAAGTATGTCAATATGGAGTTTACTAATTCTTCGTATCTGTTGCGTACTAAATCGGCCTTGACGTTTTCACACTATAACCAAATAGAGAGGCATTTTTATTCATGATAGCAGCTATAATTATTAAACAACCAATAACTATGGATACTAAAATTCATAAGAAGGCTGCCTGTTTCGATGGCTTAATTCAGTCTACTGTAGGGTTTGAGTTGGTTTGTGGTTGCAATATTTGTGAATATTTTGTATATTGCCGTTAAGAGCTCGATTGTCTTGTAGTTATTTAAATCTTTCATGGCTCCCTTTTTAGGTCCCATTAAAGTGTTGGAACAAGCCCTTAATATATGTTTCTTCATAGATTTTGTACCTGTAGGTGAAGTAGATCTGCACGATGACCCTACTAGTCTTAATTAGCTACAATGTTACACCAACTTCTCAAAGTTCTTTACCTATTTTCCCCCTCTAACCTCTACCAATAATTTTCTATCATTTACATGATAGACTACTTTATCATTTATTGACGGCTGATATCTCTTGTGTCTATTATAATAAAAAAAAATAATATATTTTTTCTCTTCGAATAAGAAAATAAACACGAGTCTCGGCTATAATAAAAATGAATAAATTTCTTAAATAGAGATGAACAGGAGATATTATCGAGTTAACGGAGGGTTTACCCATGAACAAATGATAAAAGATCTTGTTTATCTCATTTATCCGCTGGATGCTTCAATCTCATCTGCTAACCTCATCAAGACGCTCCACTCTTCCCTCAACACCCACTACCCCCTTTTCCCTACCCCCATAACGTGCCTAGCGGTTCTTACTTACTATTTTGACGCAAAGAAACACAGACGGGCATGCGAGAGATGATTTCGGGCTACTCGTTCTCTTAGTAGAGAAACCGAATCCGCCTCCGTTGCCCTACCCCAGAGCTATTCACTAATACACTACAATCCTAAAGTCTCCCCCGTGGAGCTCACATCCACCGTATCATTGCTGAAAACAATCCTCACACATTGTTCAAGCTACTTGCAAATCTCCATAACCCGCCTTTTACCTATCTCCCATTGCTGAATTATCTGCCTTCTTCTTTGAGAAGATAGCCCATATCCCTTCGGAAATGCTCTCTGCTCCTATCTTCGCCCCGAAAAACGTCCTCTTCCCCCCCCCCCATTCGAACTTTCCCCAGTGTACTCTGAGGAATTTGTTTCTACATGGAAGTTAGGTAAGCTTCGTTATTTGTAAGGAAAACTTAATTGATATCTTAGTTGCTAGTTAATCAATCTATCGAATATTTTCATATTTTTATGCAAGGTACTATGTTACGGCTTACGAGTAATACTACAATAATAAATATTTGTGTATAGCTATTCCTCTATAAACAAGTATGTGTACGTTATTGTGTACATGTAGGTTTTCTTCTATACTCAAGTATATGTCTAGTAGTGTGTATAGTTTTCCTTTAGAAACAAATAAGTATCCAGTCTTGTGTATTGGCTTTTCTTCTATAAACAAGTGTGTGTCCACTATTGTGTGTATGTTTTCCTCTATAAACTAGTATGTATACATTATTGTGTATAGTTTTATCTATAAATAAGTATGTCGACTATTGTGAATAGTATTTCCTCTATTAACAAGTATGTATCCACTATTTCGTATAGTTTTTCCTCTATAAAGAAGTGTGTCGACTATTCTGTATAATTTTAGTCTATAAACAAGTATGTAGCTACTATTATGTATAGATTTTCTCTATAAACAAGTATGTGTCAAGTATTGTGTATAGTTTTTCTTTTAGAAACATGTACATACTCGTATGTATACATTATTGTGTATAGCTTTTATCAATAAAGAATTGTGTCAACTATTGTGTATAGTTTTTTCTCTATAAAGAAGCGTCTCGACTATTGTGTATAGTTTTTCACCTACAAACAAGTATGTCTACTAATCTATATAGTTTTTCCTCCATAAAAAATGTAATTATGCTCTATGTTGTATTGTTTTTACACTCTAAAGTCGTAAGTATACTTTTTCCTCTATAAACAGGTATGTGTGCATTATTGTGTATAGGCTTTCCACTGTAAACAAATACCTGTCCACTATTGTGTATGGTTATTCCTTCATAAACAAATACGTGTTCACATTTTTACTCTATTTCCTCTTGTTTTCTTTTCGTTTCGCCAATACCAGCGATGGTTCAATTCTTCTTGTAGTTCCCCCCCGCCCTCCCTTCCGAAGAAACAAATGATATTTTCATTAAACGAATATTTCACTACTTTGTGTCCATTTACGAGATTATGGCTTGAGATCGAAAAATAATTTGCATTATATTGTGCGTCTCAAGCGACTTGTCTGATCTCGGAAATGGGACCTTTTAACCAGAGTACGTCTTTAGTTTGTCTCGGGAGGGGGATTCATTCGACTTAGGGGTGAGGGCATGGGGTGGTCGTTGGAAGAAAAAGGGGATTGGGATTGAGGAATAGGCTCAAATCTCATAGACCCTAGAAAGATTCATGGTTGAAATTTAACATTGGAGATTACCTACATCATGTGACGATCTAGATTAACCTAACTTCACGTAATCAGGTTGTCTATATATTATATCCTTATTCTTATTTATAATTGTTTATATCCTTTGTTCAGTTTTGTATTTTTTGCCCGTCTTTCTTTCCAAGACCTTTTTTCCCCTTTCTTTGATCCTTAGATTAAATTTGTAGGGTATTTTGTTTTTTATAAGGTTTTTACATACCACCAAGTTTTAGTCTATTTAAGGGCATGGGTAAGGATTTTACCCCAGGTGGGGGTTTTTTCGATGACCGCATTAAAGTGACTTTGACGAAGGTTTTATCGCCGATTTTAACTATAAAATGAGTGTCGTGGTTTTCTAAAATGAAGGGTTTACAGTAATTGCATTCTTTTTATAAGCTTTTGGTTGTGGTGAACTGAATCGAGATCCCATCTGCCCACTAACCACATCGGATGTGGCGTAACTTCGCTTAAATCAGAACTAGCCCCTAGCTCTGTAGAGTTAGCGGTGTGCGACTAGAAAGGGGAAAATTAGAGGAAAAGATTTTGGGAGGAAAATGTCCGATTTTTTTTCACAATCTAGACAAGAAAGAAAGGTGGTATAAACAATGAGAGTATTTTCACCCTTTAGATTAAAAGGGGAGGAAATTAGAGAGAGATGGATAAAAAGGCAGATAAATATAAATAACAGTTCGATAACGCTGGTTTGAAACGATCGGAAATGGATTCATTTCTGATTGAAAAATAGTGACTTTTACAGAATTGGCCGAAGGTTTTAGTCCCCGAATTTCGTCGTTCGTTGAAATGATGTTAAATAATCAAACTTTAAGTTTAAAGTTTTCACAATATTAAACTATAATAATAATAATACAAATATAGTAATAATAAATAAGAATACAAATATAATAATAATACAAAAATAATAATAATGATAATAATAATAATAATTAATAATAATAATGCAAATATAATAATAATAATATAATAATAATACTTGTTTGCCTCCCTACCTCTCTTCAGTGGGGCTGGGCGGCCCCCAGGAACGCAACAACGTCCCCCCGGGCTGATCCACAAATCCCTTAGTGATGTGATGCAGTGTGCGAGTGTGAGTGAGTTCAGAGCAATCGAGGAGAAGGTGTGAGGTGGAAGCCATGCTGGGGCCTTCCTCTGATCGTATAAATGAGGAGAATGAGGGCATCGGTGATTTAAAACCACCCATTTCTATATTAGAACTTTTTTTATTTTACCATATCCATCAGCCGTGTTTACATTCTTATCCAAGTATTTTCCTTACGTTATATGTAGTTAGTAGAAGTTTATATGCGCAACCCCATACAATTCGCACCGGCATGCGAGGAATAAACGCTAAGGCGCAAAATTCATTATTCAAATTTCTGGAGCCATAAATTGCCATTATGAATTTGAGCACAAATTCAGAGGCCTCGACCAGCGTCTCAACGCTCGATCCCGCAGGTTTCTCCACAGAACCCAAAACGCTTATCCCCCAAAGGTTTGGTTTGGCAAATAAACGCATATATTTTTGTAATTACGAGTCTTCTATGGCAACCAGAATTTGGTTGATAAATTTAACGGTATGCGCAGGCTATGCGGTCTCTATGACAACAAGAATTCCATTGAATAAATTTAACGCTATCCACAAGCTATTTCGTCTCTACGGCAACCGGGATTCAGTTGACAAATTTTTAAGCTATGCACAGGCTATGTGATCTCTACGGCAACCGGAATTCGGTTGATAAATTTAACGCTATGCATAGGCTATGTGGTTTCTACGGCAACGGAACTCAAAAAGATGGCTCTTTACTAGGTTAACCTAAAGATAGCTGATCTTTACTAGTGTCCATTTTATATAGGTAGGGAGGTAGTGGCATTCGTCATTTGCATCAAGGATGATATCATCGATTGGATAATGAAATATATGTACATAAAGATCAGAATGACAATAAATTGTTGGTGTAGCCGATGGCACCAGGGACGGTCCTTTTTGGACAGGGGGTTTGAGTCCTGTATGTGTGTTTTTGCACCAACTACCGATGGTAGAATCTTAAGTGACCAAAGGGGGGGGGGGCATCCGATCTGCGTCAAATACCCCCGGCAGGGTTCCGGAACAGAAGGGGAAGCTGGTATGTTGTGCTTATCTATGTACATGATGATGCGCGTGTGGAGCTCCTTGCCTGGGCCAGGATGAGCATCAGTGTATCCGTCCAATGGGCGGCTAGTTCGTGAAGCCGCTCGACGGATTTGAACCCCCTGCCTCAACCTTAGAAATATAACGCTGCATCTACTAAGCTGGCGAGAGGTTCAGTGAACTAGGTCGCTTGGGTTTCATTACTGAGGTGTTTCAGTGTCGTCACAACGATCCCTATAATCACCTGGCTCTTTACAAATTTGGTTGTTAAGAAAGAGAATCTATCTTCTCTAAGATGACACATAAATCATAAGCCATCTTTAAACTGAACAAATAAAAATTTATGTTTAAATTAGGAAAAAGAAAATATAACCTAACCTAACCCCTCTTCGATGATAGTTTGTTTTCTTATCTTTTCTAGGTCATTTTAGAGAGTTTTATCTTTACTAGCTCAATTTAAATATGGCTTATTTGTATTAATTATGGGTAACATGGCTTTTCTTTACTTTATCCAAATTTATTTATGCCATATGTTACCTAGCTTGCCTCCTTGACCGCAAAGCTTTTTTTTTTAGATCTCTTATTGCCAGTTTGTCACTTTTTTTTTATTTCATTCCAAACTGAAAATTAGTGCTATAAGAGGGTAATAGGCATGTAAGTTTACAATGTAACTTCCATTATAGTTTATTTTCCAACAAATTTTATTATTTTGTCTATTATCTACCTATATACCTTGATTCTATTCTATCTAATTGCCTTTCGAATGCTTTCTTTTAAGTAATCTTAGCGCTTTGTCTTTTCTGGGTCTGCCTCCATGAACTCAAATTCCTCCTCTTCTTTATATAATCATTTTTAAAGGCTCTAAATTTCTCGTTTTCGATTATCTCTAGATTAAAGATTATGCGTTCCTGGTCTTTTCTTTCTATGATCACGTTCATACCGAACAAGTGAAAGGTTCTAGAAAACGAAAATAAGCTCTAATCTAAGGTTCCTATCTTTTAGAAAAACCTCTCCTTCTCCCTAATTCCCCACTTCCCCCTTAGGTCCACACCCCTCTTTTCCTTCCTACATAACGCTCGTAATTAGGTTAAGATCTCGAGTAATTAGCGGAACCATATCTCCCTCCCGACATCTCCATTGGTCTCTGTCTCAGTCTCGCTGGAGATTGTCGAATCTCGTTTAGAGGTTTCGTTGGGGGTTCTCTCTCGCTCTGGTCTTGCAGGGAGGGTCTCTTCAAGTGGTCTCGGTCTGTCGCGCCTAACTTGACTAGTATTTGAGCCAAGTTTCGGTTATTAATTTCAATTTGTGTTTCCTCCTCAACTGGGCTTATGAAATGGGCGGGGCTTTGGGACCGACACGTGGAAGGGCGGGGCTTACCAAAGCCTTTAACAAATGGCACCCATAGACTAGGGAAAAGGTACTGATTAGTTTAGAAAAGAGGGAAGAGAGCAGAGGAGAGACAAGAATAAACATACATGTGTTTGTTTAGATCCGCACTTATCTTGGTGTGTGTATTCGTATTTGTATGTACCTTTATGCGTGTGATCCAGTTACGTTCATGTATTTACAGTCACTCGCATTTAAAGACACAAAGAGAAGCTGGGATTAACTTATACACACACAAATACACATGACCTGAAATACTCCTAGGTATGAAAGGAAGAAATAGCCAACAGACTGCTGACAGACTGACAGGTAGATACACAGAGCACAGACAGACATAGAGACATATATATATATATGCCAATAGACAGGAATGTAGATACACAAGCAGAGAGTAGGAAAACTAAAGGACAGACAGAATGATAGACAGACATAAGTAAGTGGAGGCAGATAGACAAACAGAAAAGGTGCAAGCAGGAGGGAGGATACAGAAATAGACAGAGACTGGGAGATAAACAAGTAGAAGGGGACAGACAAACATAAAAAGTGCAAGCCGAGAGAAGAGTAGGGAAATAGACACAGAGACAGGCTGATAAACAGGTATAAGGGGACAGACAAACAGACAAACGTGCGGGCCAACAGACGGATAGGGAAATAGACAAAGAGACAGGCTGGTAAAGAGGTAGAAGGGAGCACGGACATGTTTTAAAGCAAACCGACGGGGTTCAACCAATCCTTGAAGCTGACGCTGATTACCACCCACCAGAAAAGTGATTGCCACTCATTGTAAGAAGAGAAGGAAAGACATTAAAGTACATACACGTGAGGTTGCGCACAAACCTTTACGTACATTGTGCAACAACTTCCCAAGACTTAAGGAGAGGCCCCTTGACCAAGAGAAGTTAAACGTCCATGAACTTCAGTGGTGACTGCGTGGCCAAGTATCTCGGTCAAATGGTGAAGAAGCTCCATTCGCGGGTTAGGTCTCCGATGACCCCTGCTAAAGATAGATCCCCTTTGCCTTTCGAGGCTCATTGTCTCACCCATGGGCAGGAAATGGCGTTGAAAAAGGCGAAAAGTCATGCCTGGTGACAATATCACCAAGAGCATAGACACATTGCGGTCCATCCCTTTATTTGATTCTCTTTGGTGTTGGTCGCACGCTCTTGCGCCAAGAATAGGCGGGCTTTCTCCCGGCGCTAGAATGTGATTTGGTTCCGGTTCTTTTTTTTCTGTTTGTTGCCGCCAAATGGGGGCTATATAAAAAAAAAGGAGAGGAGCGTCGATCCACGACACGATCTACTTTAAAAAATTATATTAACTATATTTTCGGACTTGTTTATTTAAAATATCAGTTTCTTCCTTGTACTGGAGGGGTTTCTACGCCCTTTGCTCCTTTACCAGCTTTTGGCTCTACCAGGGACATCTACCATTCTCCCATGCCATTCTCCTCTACAATTCTCCATTCCCGTTCTCCTCTACCGTTCTCCTCTACCATTCTCCTCTGCCATTCTCACCTTTTACTCCCCTGGATGTTTTGTACCAGGAAACAGACAAAATAGTCCAGAGGGTTTGCAGTCTTAAGGAGTTAAGAGGCAAGAGGATCGGAGTGGAGTGGTCAAAGAAAATACCTAACAGACAAGACTATGTCCTCCTGCTTGCGTGTCATAGTGCAGAATCCCGGTGCCGCCACACCTATGTCCTTCCAGCGGCAACGTTCTGGATCCAGAGCAAAACCAACTCCTCCAGGTACAGGATGTAACCCTCCACTTGAGTCTGAGGCCCTCCCGGAAGATAAACGGAGGCATAACCTGACTCTCGCTACTTATCTTCCCATTCATCATGATGTGGACTTGCAACTTGATCTTTATGACTACCAGTACATCTTTGGGAGACACAGCAAGCCAGTGGTAGTTTTGCAAGTTCATCACCTGATCCTGGGAGAAATCCTTCTGGTATGAGAAAAACCAAATCATGTCAGGCTTACAGAGATGCTTCGGTTTGTTCACAAGCTTTGCAGCACCTTTTTTCCGCTTGTCCTTCATCTTTGAGACATTAACTGGGCCTTTCTCATTTTGTACGAGTAGTAACGGAAGTCCTCACGCCCTAACTGCCGGATGAGAGACTCTAACACTCCCTTGTCCATGGTTATGTACCTCCTTGACTGCTAGGATCGTTGTCAATAATGGCCTAGATCTTCACGACCAATTCAAGGGTTTTTTTCGTATCAGAAAGCTTCGAGTGAGGTTTCCGATTTGCCGTAGCCTCGTAATCACAGCCTGATTCCACCAAGTCTTCCTTGATCCTCTGCACCGTCCTCAGATTGATACCGAAGCACTCGGAAATCTTCACATTTGAACTACCTGCGTAAATTCTCCCCCATCCCCCCATAAAAAACACAGCTTGTTGTTTCAAAAAAAGTAGAGAATTGAATTTAGCAATAGTATTTCATCTTTCACAAACGATACACAACTAAGTATACTATGATAAAAATAAGAGAGAACCGACGCCAGACAATATGCATGCGCGGAATTCAGAGTTCCCAACGACGTCAAATTACCCATCCAACCATGTATCTAAAGTATCTATAAGAAGCTCAATCTCTTCCTGCGCCACAAAGTTGTTCCCTCATAACTAACTGTTATTCAGCCGTGCGCGTAAACTGCCAGGCTCGCTCGGTGAAACGTTTACTTATTGTAAGTATATTATATGATATTATATAATATATATTATATTATATGATAGGAAGAGTGTGCATCTCTCCTGAATCTTCACACTAAAATAATAATAATAATCATCAAGTAAAGATATTTTTGAGGCACAATATAAAAATTTCAAACAATATACGACGGACGGTCAATAACATTTGCGAATCGGTAGGGCAAAACAGAGGAAGGGGGATGGCTGTTTGTGGGGGTGTTAGGACAAGTTATAACAAGTCAGGACCTGCAGCCGCACGCTCCTGCCTCGTCTATTTAAGAAGCAGTAGCTGATCGCAGATCGTCAGTCACAATTTTTTCAACAATGGAGAAGGTTGAGCACCGCGTAGTGATCAAATATTCGACCAAGGAAGGCAAGAATGCAAAAGAGATCAATGAACGCATGGTTTCAGTGTATACCGACACCGCCCCTTCCTATGCAACCATTGCTCGCTGGAATAGGGAGTTTCGACATGGTCGTGAGTCCCTTGAAGATGACCCCCGTCCAGGACGCCCGTCAGACGTGACCAACGAGGACAATATGGCCCGTGTGGAGAGGATGATCCTCGAAAATCGACGGGTGAAGGACGAAGTAATCGAGCGAGAACTTGGAATATCACATGGAAGTGTTATCAACATCATCCGCGACAATTTGGCCATGACCAAGGTCTGTGCCCGTTGGGTCCCTAGAAACCTCACGCTCCATGATCGACTTCAACGTCGTCAAAGTCCACAAGGCCAGAGTTGCACAAACTGTCCTGCGCGAGTGCGGATTCGAGGAGCTCAACAATCCCCCCTACAGTCCAGGTCTAGCCCTAGCGACTACTTTTTATTCCGTCAGCTCAAGGCTGCACTGCGTGGACGCTGGTTTGGGACGATGAAGATGCCCAGCTCGCCGTCCAGGAGTGGACTGAACAGCAGTCGGAAGATTTCTGGTTATCGGGAATTTGAAGCCTCAGGGACAAGTGGTGCAAGTGCATTAAAGTCGAGGGTAGTTATATTGAAAAATAATAAAACACTTTTCCTCATATCTCGTTTCCTTATATCCGAATTTCAAAACTTATTAACCGCCCCTCGTACATCTGTACTTATTTAAGATAGGGTAACGCCGGGTACCTATGCCTAGTTTACAAGAATTGCTTATTTACGCATCATTTACGATCTATTTTTCGACGTAAACACATAGAGTGATCGCTTTTTTTTCATGAAATATAGGTAATCAACCATTATTTATAAAAACTGGTTGAACTCACATAATAAATCAAAAACAAACTGTACAACAATGACGACATAGTAGGAAGAAATTTTTAACTCCTTTAAGAATATTTCACCTTCATATCACCACACAACTCTCTACAATTAATACTTGAACTATTTCAACCTCCTTACTAGGTCCGTAATCCCTTTCTTGCCCAGTTTTGATGACTAACGAACCAACAAATAACATACCTAAAATGAGAGGGCACAGAGAGGGGAAATTATAAACTCCTTTTGGCTATATGACCTTCCAACTCCTTACCATTGCTCTTAGGAATATGTTGACTGTCCTACTCAAAGATCAGAAGGATCTGTCATTTCTTGCCATATTCCTACTGACAAACAAACAAATTCATCAAAAAGACAAGGAAACTTTTTAACTCTTCGACGGCGCCAATAACAACAAACAAACAACGTGGAACAATGAGTACAATGGCCCTACTTCTCCTCGGCCCCTGTCGTCCTCGAAAGCAATTCTCCTCAAGTTTGTGCCTCGCTCGGGCGACTTTTCGATAATGAGTAGCTGAATGGCGGGGAACGGCCCTTCGCAGTAATTGCTTTCTCTCTTCACCCGCCCACCCTGTTCGCAGTCGCCATGGTAACGCGGAATCTTTATCATACCAATTGTCTCTCGCTGCATATTAATAGGCATCGAGTTTTCTTCCGATTCGCCTGTGACCTAGAGCATGGTTGCTATTATTGGGACTTTATTAAGATGGCTTAGGCTGTTTTTTATATGAATATCACTTTGTAGAGAAATATAACATAATTAAATCATTAAGTGGGGAATATGTATGTGTAATGGTCGCCAGGCCAAAATAAAGAAAAATAAAGAATATGAATATACATTGAAGTGCAAAAGGACATGGTATAGCAGTATGTCAGGGTAAGGGTGGGCAGCGCCACCGTTCCGTGACGCCATGGAAATTCAAAGAACTGTATCAGTTGTGATCTGGCTTTTTTTTGGTCAGTGTAAGCATCAGCTAAGCTGCTTCATTGCAAGGAGACGTAAATGAATTATCAGACTGGGGCCAGACAGATAGAACATTCCATTTCTGAATCTGTGCGAACATTCAACCTCTCTCGGTCTACCGCATCACGTGTGTAGCAAGACTACTTCATGGAAGGTGACGTGCAAAAAGCAGTGGCTGAGCTAGAATTGTCCATGATAACATATAAGCAACACTGGCTCATATCGCATCTACATATATTTGATGCAAGAGGTACCACGTGCATATCCACCAGGTCAGTACAGCGTCTTTACTTTCTGTGAAATAAGGGAGCAGAAGACCCACCAGAGTTCCTTGTTAACACCACGAAACACGACATAACGCTGCACTTGGGTTCTGATGACGTCGTTAATTGGAGGCAGGATGTGGAGCAATATGTAGTGTGGTCGGATGAAACATGGTTTCAGATGTTTCAAGTTGATGGTAGGGTTCTGGCGTGGCGCAGAACCCGTATGAGCATGGAGCCCGGATGTCAATAAGCTACCGTGCTTGTTAGTCGTTGTTTTATACTGGTGTAGGGAATGCTTACTTGGCATGAGGTGGGTCCGCTGGTCCACCTAAGCACGTCATCGATGGGTGACCAGTACGTTATACTGCTTGCTTGGGGACCATTTTCAGCAATTCATAGATTTCTTGCTTCCCAACAATGGTGGTATATTCTCAGCAGGATAATGTAACGAGTCTTCGGTCACAAGTTGCCCAGAATTGGATAAAGGAGCATTCTGGGCAGTCCTGACGAATGGCATGGCCACCACGTTTAACCCACATGAACCCAATCGAGCATTTGTAGGACGTGATGGTCATATCTTTTTGCGCTTAAGATCCGGCAGCTACAAATATCAGGGAACTGTGGACAGCTATCGAGACGGTATGGGTCAACATCGCCCCAGAGGTCATCCTTGCACTCTTGAAATCGATACCACGTGGATTTGCTGCAATTCGCGGGGCTATAGGGTGGCCCACACGATACTAGTTACCTATCTCATGACTTGTGCTGCTTTAATGTATAGTGTTATTTAACCTTTACGATCAATGTATTAGTGAGGAACGCAGAGTACACTTTCATCCGTTTAGCACACCAATGGGCGGAGCCATAACTAGATGATAGAAACCTCCTTTTCAAATTTATAAATAAAAAGTCCGGTGAACCTTACTTAACATTAACATCCAACTAAAACAAACTAAATCAGCAAGATGGTATATATATATATATATATATATATATATATATATATATATATATATATATATATATATATATATATATATATATATATATATATATATATATATTCCATTAAAAAGAGAAGAAAAAAATGCCCAAACGAACACGCAGGACAACACACCACCAACTACAAACTCATGACAACTCCTCCACTCATTGTCAACATGCGTGTATGTAGATCGTACATTGACCTTACCAGTCATATCCGCTTGTTCTTTGTATTCGGAATGAGTTCATGCATACCTGACTGTGGCATAATTGACTTTTTGTAGGAGGCTGGCCTCCACCACTTTGTATAGCTGTTTAGTTTTGATTTCATGCTCATCATGAACTCCCACATTGGCGCGGTCAACTCATGAAAGTGTATTATGCGTTCCTCAATAATTTATTGATCGTAAAGGCTAAATAATAATATACACTGAAGGGGCACAAATCATGAGATAGGAGCCTAGTATCGCTTAGCAACCCTATAGCTCGGGAAGTGCAACAACTCGACGTAGCATCGATTCTACAAGTGC
Organism: Ceratothoa steindachneri; assembly: GCA_963969495.1. Lineage (NCBI taxonomy): Eukaryota > Metazoa > Arthropoda > Malacostraca > Isopoda > Cymothoidae > Ceratothoa > Ceratothoa steindachneri. The sequence continues at coordinate 43,415,905 of OZ018336.1, forward strand.
ACGGAGAACCTTTAGGCCGATGTTGACTCATGCCACCTCGATAGCTGTCCACAGTTCCCTGATATTTATAGGTCCTGGATCTTGAGCGCAAATCGATCTGGCCATCACGTCCCATAAATGCTCGATTGATTTCATGTCGGTGAACCAGATAACCACTCCATTCGTAGGAACTGTCCAGAATGCTCCTCTATCCAATTTTGGGCAACTTGTGATAGAAGACTGTGCATTATCCTGCTGGAATCTCCCATCGTTGTTGGGGCACATGAAGTCGATGAATAGATGCAAATGGTCACCATGCAGTGTAACTTAGTGAACACCGATCAATGACATGTTTAAGAGGACTAGCAGACCCAGATCATGTCAAGTAAGCGCACCCTACACCAGTATAAAACAGCCACCAACATGCACGGTGATTTGTTGACATCTAAGGTCCATGGGCTGATTGGTTCTGCGCCACACCCAAACCCTATCATCAGCCCGAAACAATGAAACCGTAACTCATCGAACAAGGCTACATGTTGACAATCTTCTGGGGTCCAAATAACGACGTCATAAGCCCCAGTGCAGCGCAACCTTCAGTGCTAAAACCCCTTAATAGTGCCTCAAAAGAGTGCAGATCAGTGATTAGCCGTTATGAACGTCTCAAAAAAGTAAATATATGTGTAAAAAAACTTATTTTGAGCTAAAAAAATAATATTGGTTATAAATCGGTGCTAGAAGTCTTAACAGAGTTTAGATTAGTAGTAAAATGCTCCACAATAGCCGCCAAGAGTAAGAGTCGGTGACAAAACCTTAGTAAATGTCCCAAAAGAGTGGGGACTATATACATATGTGTAAATGGCTGTCAGGAATTGATATGTAAGAGAAGGTAATTCTCGTAGCAAACTTCACCATGTAATAAAATCCTAAAGGAACATTAAAAAGTACTCTTCTCTGAGAATAGAGACAAATATGAAAATAATACAAGGCAGAAAGACGAAAGCGAATGACAAGGCTTGAAGAAATAAGGAGAAAGACTAAATAATTTGAATAAATAAATAAATAGAAAAAGCAGTTGCCATAACAATAGCTAGCCACCTTCATACTGCCTCGGGCATGTCGGGAATACGTAATCGATGCTATGGCAACCACATACCACAGCCGCGTAACATTGCAACCTAACCGACAACTCGAAAAAGGTAAGAATACTATAGCAAGTTTCATCCAACTTCTATAAAGGGAGATGGAAGAGGCACAGGAAAAGTATTGGTACTTTTAAAGACTATATAACACCCGATATAATTACTCTAACTGACTATGTCTGATAAAGACCGTGGTGCACATTCAAATTGCTTAATAAAGTAGTCTCCATATTCTCTTTAACAAAGAAAAACAATCTTTGGTAGTTGTCTTCAGCATGGTTCGTAGAATTTTATGAAATAGCCTCCGAATTGGAACATTCAGACAGGAGACTCTAAAAAAGCCTCCCGCGTGAAGTATTAATAGCGTTAATAGCGAAACAGACGATCAAATTATATTAATCTTTGAAAAAAAAGCCCGCAAAAATCTCTATTTTCTCGCCATTTAAGTTTCCCGCCTTTATTTCCCGAAGAATCTTCTTTTGGGGGGAGGCCGTTTTTCGCGCTTTTTTCATACCAGGAATTTCCCTATTGGGCAATTTTACCTTCTCAATTATCCTTGAATTCCCTGCTTTCATATACATAATTAGATTTTTCTCTCAATTTTATAAGAGTTTAAGTTCAATCGAGTGAACTTTTCGTACTGGGACAGAGAAAAGGGGGGGATAGGAAGTGAGGGGAGGAAGTTAAGGAGTGCGTGAGGAGGTTAGGGAGTAAAGGAGGAAAGATGGGTCGTAGTTTTCTCATGTTGAAATTTCCAGTTTCAATGAAATGGGATTTGAAATTTGGAAATGTTAAGGATTTTTTTTTTTAATGGAGAGAAGGGAGACTGTAACCAAAATTTACGGGCCTATAAGATCATGGTGAGACTATTAAGGCAAGAGCAAAAATAAGAACAAAGTACTGTATTAGTATTAAATTGCGGTCTTTGGATAGACAGTATAAAAGGAGCCAATAACCCCAAAAGGTTAATAAACTCCACTCGAAAGAATATAGGTTGATTTAGGTCTCTACCACTAACTAGCACAACCACACATTCATATACACTGATAAAGAAAGGAAATGAAGAGAGTGAAATCACAACTGATAGTACAACCTTCCCTTCGCCAATCCGCCATGCCCTGAGGAAATCAATGTAGTATTAGTAGTATATTTGTGATAATAACAAGACTAACGAATCATCCACTTGGTGTAACAGTTGGTCCCTATCATTTTCATTTCAAAAACTTAAAATTTCTCTGAAGTGGTTTACAAAGGAAGGGGAAAAGTCAAGTGAAATGAAGGTGCAACTTAACTAAATAGCTATAGTAACCAAAAAGGAAACTTTGTGATGCAAATGAGGGGGAGGGCGAGAATCTTTTCGCATGCTGTCCCCGCTCCATAAACAAGATAGACCCAGTTTCGATGGATGAGAATATAAGCATGAGGCAACAGAGTATAAGACCTAGGTGGCAACATGCACGCAAACATAATAAGCTACTTCTAGCAGGAGCTGTAGAAAGTAGGTGGGGTTGCTTAGGTGGCTCTCCGTCCTACTTTTGCCTGGGGAGATTCAGGTCTTGGCTTCTCCTCGATGAACTTTCGAGTCACTAAAAATTACGCTCAGACAAGACAACCGTTTAGTTTCTTCCAACCATTTGGCAAAAGGACTTTACCTAGAGGTGTTGGGAACCCTTCAATGACAAGTTTTCGTTGAACAGTTTTATTCTGTTTTCATTACTTTCATGTATACATCTCCTGCTATGGAAGATATCACATACACCAGATATTAACACTTAGGTAAGCGAGGCTCTGGCTTTCTGTTAGTTTGGTTTAACAGGAAATGCTCGAAGGGTATATTCTCAGGTTCTTGGTGAATGGCTACATGCTTGTTATTCGCAAACCGTAAATAGATCGCTCCACCACGGCCTGTTTCCGCCCAATTTCTCTTGCCTCATAGTAAGTGTTAGATTAGTTATTTCTTTGAGGGCGGAAGTCACCCATCTTCTGCAAAGTGCGGCTTCTGTAAGTTCCACTTTACGTCGGATGATCTGCTCCTTCCGGAAAGTGCTGTTTAGGAAGCTTTCCTTCTAAGGCAGCATTACGATTTCGAGCAGGCCTAAGATACTATGTATGGATATATACATATGCGCACAAAAGTTTTCGGATACTTCGGAAATTTTAGGAAATTAGATAAATGTATGGTCGTACAGTTTTTATTTCCATAGCAATATGACTATAACAGTGAAGTAAGGAAGAATTAATAGTAATGTTATATATTCCCCCAATATCAACAATAATTAAAAAATACATCAACAATATATAACAGATGAAGCTCTGTGAAAATTACAGCAACACCAAACTGATAAAGGAAGCTGAGTATCGTTTCGAGAGTTACTTGGCAGTGATGAGAGTATGTATTCCTCGGGGCATGCTCTTGACAAGGGTGCGTCACCTGAGGGGTGTTATGCTTGCCCACCTTTCGATAATGACTGTCTGCAGTTTCTCATTAAAGGCTGGCTAACGACACGTACAGTCTCTTTCGAGTGCTGGCAAAGGTTATCCAGTAGAGTCGCAACCGGAGACTGAGGTAGCAAGTCCATCACTGTGACAGTTTTGTCCCTGAACCCTCTGTATGGTGGACATAGTTATGAAATGGGCCATTATTCTTCTGAAAAATCATATTTCTAGAGAGGTCTCGGGCTGAGGGAAGCATCTAATCTCTCAGAACAGCTTGGTACTTGGTGCTTGGTGACATCACAAACGGTGAAACGACCCACCCCTGAACTTGACATGCAGCCCCATATCATTACAGAGCGTCTACCATGGTCTATTGTTGGCAGTATGCATTCTTAATACCACTGCTCTATTGTAGACTCTACAGTTGCCTGAGGTCGAGAATAACAGGTACATACACTCGTCGGACCATAAGAAACGTTCCCATTGACAGATGGTCAAGTTACGGTGAACACGTGCCCAAGCCAGTCGATGTCGCTTCTGCTGAAGGTTGATCAGCGACTTCTGGCGGGCTTTAAATGATTTCAGGCCTTGCGCAAACAGTCTCTAACAGACTATTTTGACGGATGCATTAACCCAGTGGCCACCTGTCCACTCATGTTTCAGTCTATGTGACGCAGAGACCTGTCGTCACGTTGTGTACCGACATTACGTTGTCCAAAACAAGGTCAGTCTTGGATGTTTTCACTATATTTAATCCTCTTCAACACTTCTACAACACCGGAATGTGATCCGCTGACCTTCGAGGCAATTTCACGACAGCTGAGACCCTCCTCGTGCAACGTGCGTGCCAGAATTATTTCTTCCAGGGTATAGTTACATATTATATTGATCAACAAATATGGTGTTATATGAAAACATTTTTACGGTAATATACTGCATACTAGCATTTCATACCTTTCATTAGCATCGCCATTTTAGATATTTGAAAAAAAATATTACAAGGACACTTGTATTCTGATTTTGCTTTACAGATGTATTGGACACATGCATGCAAACCTACACCAACATATTCATAGGCATACCAAAAGACTAAGAAAAATTCCAAGTCTCCGAAAACTTTTAAATCCGCCTATCGATATCATGGAAACCCTCCACTATATAGACTTTATGGAACGCCTCAATTTTTCTATGCTGAATTCTTACAAGATCCTCGATTCCCTGTAAAGAGGGATGTGTGATCTACAAGCCCGTAGGATAACAGGAGGGTTTCCCACGCGGAATCATCTTCAGCTTGAATTTCTTTGCCATGAGCACCAGGTTTTACCTTGGTGCCTAAGAAGGTAGATCTCGCTATACTCTGCGTGGACGACATTTCAATCTATTTTGGTGGACCTGACCCTACTCTGAATTGCCTGCTCCAAAGGGATCTAAGCTTCGTCTCTCGTTATGTTGAATACATAAGCTTTGGTCTTCTTTGGTCAGGCCAAAGATAGTTTATCTTTCTCACCTTCACGAGAATCAGCCGTTATGAACCTATTCCTAGTTGGGTGTTGCCTGGACGAGGTATCCTCGCACGGATTTCCTGTATTCGACCTACACATTACCTGGAAGGGTCATTTTTACAATATTAGGGTCTCTAATATCTGTGCCATTGATGTTAAACTCTTTTTGGTGTTTAGGCCGTGGTTTGTTAATAGGACTACCTTCCTTATATTCTACCCGTCGTTTGATCACGCACAGATTGACTTTCAATGCGAGATTTATTCCTCTGCATCCCAGATATATTTGATATATCTCGGCGGTCTTTGTTCAATGAATAGTGACTTCCTCACGTTCCTTACAGTACTCAGTACATCATTATCCAGAAAGTGCCGGTTTAGTGTCTCTCTCTTTTACCAAAAATACTTTAGATTCGTCCACAGCCGACTTCGATGGTTCCTATGCCATCAAGAGACGCCAATGATACTCCAAACCTTTAAGATTCAGGGATTGAAACTCATTTGCGAATTCTATATAACTCTGCCCAAAACTCTACCCTGGTAGATATTACCTTTGAACGTTTGTCCTCACACTTCTGCTCCCAAAAGTTATATAGCCTTGGGAAATCTATATTTGTATTTCTTGGAAAATACAAAATATCTCACTGGGTTTCAGCAGTGTACACAGTTGGCTCCAAGCCTGAGACAGAAGTTATTTTCTACGCCGTATCCCTACATGAATCAGGTGAGACCCTTCTGGGCGTTGCGTATATTTTCACTGCCAAGCTGGTTGAAATATATCACTTGTTACTGCAAAATATGCTCTGTCGGTACATACGGAGAAACCGAACCGTTGTTGCTCTTTTCCACACTTCAACTATATAGGAGGGATCAAGCCATCCCAAGCTATATGACAAATAAGATGAGAAACGGTGCGACAGAACAAGAAGCTGCGACTGTTTCCGTGGACCTATCCCTCAATGATTTGACGGTACCAAATCCCCCTTTTCGCCTCTAAATTAGACACAATCGTAGGTGTCGTAGAATGCCGAGCTAATATATATATTTATTTGTTTTATTAACTTTTAATAAAACAAATAACTTTAAATTGAGGCGTAAGTCAGTGCCTCGGTGATCGCATGAGGAACGGGCTCTAAGAGTGCTAAACTTAATTTTTATTCTAGTGAATGAATAACCTGGGTTTCTTTCTTGACTTTCAAATATTGCCACTTCAACTCGTTCGGGAATAATTAAAACAGTGCATTTACTAAAGAAAAATAGACTTTAATAAACATAACCCACCTCACTAAATAACATTAAAACACACAGATCTAATACACGTATAAAAAGAAAATGGGATTACAAGGCTAACTCTCGAGGCTCGAGTAGAGATAAAATTTTACGGGGGAACAATTTTTAAGTTAATAGCGTTGTCTTTGGCCAGACATCCGCTAAACTGATTTTTATGCACGGGGACATAAATGACAAGATTATTCTTTACTTACATAAGGTAAGGAAGATTAATACCAGTTTCCAGTAATAATATCTTCGGGGATTTTTGTTCGCTAGATGGCGTTCGTTGACTTGCCTGGCGAGTTGACGGGTGACGTCACGAGGAATTTCGAGTTGGCGTATGAGAATCAAAACAAAGACGCCGATGAGGAAGGTTGGTTTTCGTACGTTTATGACCTTGAAAAGGTTTCCAATCTTGGAATATGTTTATATTCTTTTCTAGCGATTTGGGTCTCGCTTATATAATTTCAATTTTGGCTGAGAAGTCTATCTAGTTTGGAGTTGTCAAACTCAGATAGAATAAGATTTGGAGTCCTCAATCCGTGTCGGTTGATACTCACTAATCTTAGGGCTCGAACGGCGCCGAGCTTCCTTGGTACAATCTGGAATGGTACCAGGACTGCAAATTCTCCTTAACTTGCAATAACTTTGTACCGGTGATTTTTTAGTCTTCTTGTCGAACTCAAAAAATCTTCTGTCAACCGGTGACTTTCTTGTCTCTTCGGTGGGAACGAACAAAAAAAAGCCGCGTTTACTCGGATCAACCTGTAATATACCCAACTTACTCCCGCTGAGGTGGGTGGGGAGGTGGAGGGAAGGGGCTCGCAAGGTGGGACCTCGGGTTGGTCTTCCACCCTTTTGCGTCTTGTGGCTCGGAGAGGGGGTAATACGAGATCGGCAGTTTGCACTTTTGACTGGGTTGTTTATAAGTACACCCTCAAAGTGCCTGCCTTTTGAGCTGAGGTAAGGAATCAGTCTCGTATCACTTACCATTTTGCCCGTTCTCCTATGTTACCGGAGAACCTCGAAGGGGCAAAGCTAAACCCAGATGTCTTTAGTTATTTTTTTCCCTTAGAATCGATATATATATATATATATATATATATATATATATATATATATATATATATATATATATATACAAAATTTCTTATTATACCTCTACAGTAGGATATAGCGTCATCGGATGGAGCTCTTTTATGAACCCCTCTATCAAGAATGCTTGGTCCCACTGACTTTAAGCTACTCTTTGGTTAAACGTCCTATTCTGAGGGAACTTTGTGAGCGGTAGTCATGTCCGAGTACCGGGACAGACGGGGTCACTTCCGCTTGTCTCTAGTCTTTAAGAAGCGTGCTTTACTCCGGACTCTGGTGTGATTGACCTTTTTGTTCAATGCGGGGCCTCCTTAATAGTACATATTTAATTGTTTAAATTTTTGGCTGCAAACTCAAGCCCCTACAGAAGGCCGACTTCCGGCCGGCACCTGAACGTGCATAGTAGATACAAATTTGTTGTTGTCTGAATTGGCTGTTGTTTTTTGGTTTTGATTAGTTTTTTTGTTTATTTTGCCTAAAGATAGTTTTTTTTCTAAATTCGGCGTCTGTGCACTCTCTGGCCACCGACAAAAAAATATTAAAATACAAATTAAAAAAGAGGCTTCTCGGGAGAGAGGTACGAGTATATACAGCTACTGGAGGATTATGACAACTGATATTCTGATCTCTTTTGATGTTCCACCACATCCTCTTTCACACGTAATCCTTCAAGTTCTTCGGATGACCAAACTTTTCATAAAACTTCCCCTTGCCATCTAATGGTACTACCAGTGTTTCTAGAGGATACAGTGGTCCATTTTTCCTACAACTCCCTTCTCTAGTAAAGTTGGCCTCGAGCTTCTTCGGTCAGTTTACTTCCTGTGAACAGCCCATCACAGTATCTCAAGTCCATCAGTTTTTAGTAATTCTTAAAAAATATTGATTGTAATATAGTCAGTTATTACTATGAGTGAAGGCTATGAAAGCTTGAGTTATAATATTTATTACAAAGTCATTGGGAACTTGGGTATGTTGGGTAGGATCGAAAGAACGCAATGGCACACAGGGAATTCAACTCAATGAACCGTCACAAGAGAAAACATGAACTAGGGAATCAGAGGTAGGAGAGAAGGAGAGACAAAGGGTAACAGCCAGGGCCGACTGCCTGAAAATCCGCAAGCTGAGAGAGTAACTGTCTCGGCGTGTTTAGTTGCCAACGGTCGCTCGAAAATTATTCCAAACGTCTTTCCAAAGTCAGTGTTGCAAGAAAACGTAGTCTTCTATTGAGTGGTTAATGATAGTTATAAAACAAAAACAGACAGTAAAAGTGGTGGGTTATAGAATCATAAGAAATTAAATTCTAGGTTTAATCCTCATTCAAATTACAAACAGCTTTGCTTTCTATCCTTTACTCCTCCCACCGCCATTACAAGCAATTTGATAGAAATTTATGACACTAAAAAGCACGTTGCTCATCTTTCACATCTAGAGGATTGCGAGGAGGGGGCTCTGTCGGCGAAAGAGAATATGTTATACATATTTCATATTTAGCTTTTTCCGAGGCATTTCTTTTTTCAATATGCTTTCTTTAACTTTTTTAAAATATCAGTTTATGGTTCCTTTGATTCTCTTTGTGCCTACCTACTATTTTTCTAGCATTTGCCCTTCCGCGTGTCTTTTTCTTATTAGTTGTCCTTATACTTTTTCTTTTAGTCCCATTTCCATTTTCCTCTCTTTCCTACTATTTTTCTACCAATCTACCTTCTTTTGCCTGTTAACTGCTGCCATTTTTTTTAAAAAATCTTAGTCCGTTTTTAATTTTATTTAGTCCTTTTTAGTCTTTCCCTCTTTAAATCGGACATATGGCAGTTATGTTCGGTCTAATTATTACTTCGCGAATTGGCCAAGGTCACATAAAAGCGAAAGAGGAGGCAATTTATTATGCATTCATAGAATATTGGTGCCATCATTCAGTAATATCGAGGGTTTGCTCTCAAATAGATGCAGGCACGGTGCCAAATCTGGCACTTTGATACCAGATACGTTTAACGATTTTAAAAGGCGCTTTTTGAATAGCGGTAAAGATGTGAAAAACAAGGGGTGGAAATAAACTTAAGGTGTAAAGATGTGGAATAACTTTAAGGTTGAGTAATAAGAGATGGAGAAATAAGAAAAACTCAGGATGTAATAGAAGAAAAATAACTAAAAATGGAATTTATGAAAGACAAATGAAGATTTATAAGAATATATATGGAAAAACGCTTAGGATGAAAATAAGGTTACACAGAAAATAAAATTCGACCGCTAATCCTATTACAAAAATGCGTCCAGACTGTCAGCCATGTATTTGAATTAGGGTGATTTCAATACTCGCCCAAAAGCAGATAGGAAGAGGCTTAACTTCTGAAATATGAAGAGAGAAACTTGGCGTAAAATTGACAAATTTTCGGCGATGTTTTCGGAGGGTGACACGAGACGCTCCATTCGTGTGAATGGAAATTAAATTCAAAAGTTCGACTCGAAACACTTTGTTATTAACGAATTTTCTCCTCGATTCATTAAAATTTTGCGCAAAAGATGAACAAAGTCTTTTGGCAATAAGTCTAGGAATAAAATACGTTAGATAAAACAACAATAAACTATACCGGCATGAAGAATGGATATATATATATATATATATATATATATATATATATATATATATATATATATATATATATATATATATATATATATATATATAGTCCCTCATGAGATGTGCCTAGCAGAAATATTGCAATTGGAGTAGTAGCATTGTAGCGTACCAATAAGGGCAACCGAGTGGTTTAAAAGTCCACTTGAATGATTATTAGGACCCTAGTATAACGCAGGCGATACACCGCTATCCATCGGTGATTCGGCCACGCAGTAAGCCTTTCGCAACTCGCCTCACATTACCTTCTTTCTTTTTTTTCAATGCCCCTATGCCTACACCCCTCATTCTACAGTAAGACCAGCACTATTAGCATTGATCGGAGAGCTAAAGCTATTAATATAGGGTGGAGGTGAGAGGAACAAATAGCGAATGACCATAAATTGGTTGCAAATTTTGAAAGTGACATATTCAAGTGAAATTGGAGTCTTAGAGAGCTCATAACTATCGCCAGATGAAGGAGAGCGAAGGAGGCCACAGCCGTATCGGCTCGATGAAATTGGCCAAATACCGAATAAATACGAGAAAACCTTTGGTGTTGGCAATTAATGCTCATATTTCTCGTGCCTGTCCGAAGCCTGGGCGAGGGGCCCCAATAGCAGTGAAGATCCGGGTATTTGTGTGCAAATCGCTCCCTTTCCTTCCCCTGCGGATTCACTCTCTCCCTCTCTTCTTCTTCATAATCAGAATTTAACTGGTCTCACTTCAACCTCTGTTCTCGAATGGCACGAGAGATGCATTCAGTATATAATGAAAAATTATTATTACTAGTTTTCTTATTATTATTTTTATAATTGTAGAATTAGTAATAAGTTTGTCTTCGCTGGCAAGGGGGCCTACCTTCGTTACGGATTGGGGATAAGCTCAAGAGAGTTCCTTGCCATCTCTCTTTCTCTGCACTCATCTCTTTAAATATTTCATAGGGAAGATACTCTCCCTCGGTCTCGTTATTCTCCCTTGGGAATTGAGAAATAAATCGACCCTCATCACTCCATAAATCATTTTCCGCTTCGCTGAAATTGATTTGTTCCATTCAGTCTCGTCGCTACCTTTGTCCTTCGAGGAAACCTTAAACCACGGCATTTGTGGTCATTTTCTTTGATTTATTGTTCAGTAAGATTAAAAATTATTGTTTACATTACTTAAAATAAAATTATTTTAAAGACGTTTTTTGGCAGATTTGTTGATTGCAGCCTTTTAACGTGAATATTTTCCCACTCGTACTTATACAACCAATACTAGTTTGATTGTCTTTCATTTTCTTGCAAACTTATACGGGAGCAGATAAGATTTTGATCACAATTTACTCGTATATACTACTAAACCAGATGAAAAGAGCGATTAATGACTCATGTGTTCTCCCAACCATCAAACCATTACCGTTTCGCAAAATAAATGAAATCTCATTTCCCTCAATGGATCGTCATTTACGCTTTTCATTCGTTCTGCAGGAGGTGGGCCATCAAATGGCCAATTCCCAGTTTTTAAATTGGGAATTCTTTGAGTGCTATGGTGACTGACTTCTTCTCCAGATGACGAGTGTATCCTGCAGTTTGTTTGTACTGCTCTAATTTCGGGTTTAAACTAGTATACAGAAGAGGACACCACAACAGATTATTTTGGTCTTTATTGATGGCAGAGACATTGATCGTCTACTGATGCATATGATTCCTCCTCATGGAATTTTAATCGATATTAAGGTGTAGGAATAAGGGAAGGGGACAGGAAAAAGAAGGGTATGTCAGAGGCGCTTAATTATATAAGAGAGAAAGGACAAGTGGCCAAGAAATGATTATTTGCAGATAACCGGGGGCCTTTGGCCAAGATTAAACTCGTGTCCTGTTAGGGTAAAAGGAAGGAAAAGGAAGCGGCCACTGGGGATGGAATACATTGGGCACTCAACGAGCACGTGAGCCACTGTGAGTCTGGTATGGCAAGGTTAAAGCTGGGAGAGATACTGTAAGGCATAAAGTATGCACGGATTTAGCTCTATGTGACCCAGGTGAGGTAAGCCAACACAACCTATTTACTGCATAAACGGAAGAGGGATGAAGCCCAGTAGCTGAAAAGGGATTTAATGCGGCGGTGTTTTGTGAGTGGCAGAGTTTGCGAGTCAGGCAAGCGAGTGTGCATAGGGAGACAATTTCACCTTGAGAAGGTAAGCAGGGAATGGAAGGAGAACTAGGAGTGAACATCTAGCTTTAATTGGATTAAGTTACTGTAGAGGCTCAGCAAATCATTGATGGTCAGCGCCCCACTTATTACCGGATAAATGGCTTAAGAATTTGAGAGAGGACCGGGTGAAGGTAATGAGGTGGCGAGTCTTTCATGAAAGATCTTCTTCGACAAAAAGTCCTAAATATCTCACTGATAGCTTTACCGATATAGTGGTTCCTGGATAGGAGATGGGCTCGTACTATTGAAGGCGAGGGCCGTAAAGATCGCAAGAAGACTCGTGATGGGGTATCACTGAGAAGTAGCTTAATTAAGGCCGCCGAGTAGCAAACTGGACCTGGCTAACGACCTTGGAAAGAAATCTTCTACAATCTCTATTTCATCTGTGTAGAATGTGCTACTGATGGGAAGTGGAAGAGTAAACATTACTATGTTTCTCACAATTTAAATGAGTGGTACGTTTAAGACTCAACCCGCTCGGGAACGCCCTCCTCCTTGGACTAGAGGGTAGAGTACAAGCTACCTAAACAAGCCTGAAAATCACGTTTAGGGAAGAACTGGAGAATGAATCTTCTTTCTCGTCACCTTTACTCACTCATACCTGGGGTCGGCGTTTCGGACAAACCTTCGTTACTCACTCCGGTTCTGCGTGTCGTCTCTTGTGAGTCCCTTCTTAACAGGTCTTCCCTAATATTTTCCATCCAACGTCTTTTCGGCCTTCCACGGTTACGATTTCCCTCCACCTCCATCTGCATCACCCTCTTTCCTAAATACTCATTCTCTTGTCTCACCAGGTGTCCATACCACTGTAATCAATGAATTCCAGAGGAATGCAAACCTGAGATAATAGAGGAGCAAATAACAGTACTGTGGGAATAGTGGATGTCAAAACATAGAGAAAAGATGATATTAAGGCAGGAAAAGACCTCCTATACGCCATAGCTGTATTGGGGAAAGGGACAAGAAACAGTTCGGAATTAGTTGTACCCTGTCTGGCAGTCATGAAACAGGATGTGGGAGTTGGCGTGGAAGAAAAGGCACAGCGAGGTGGTCATGAATGTATTTGGAGATCCTAAGAATCAGAAGGCCACGCAGTATCAGTTCCTGGAAACAAGGGTAAATAGGTTGATAGGAATAAGATGATAAGTACGAGGGGCGGTCAATAAGTTTTGCAATTCGGATATAAGGAAACGAGATATAAGGAAAAGTGCTTTATTATTTCTCAATATGACTACCCTCGACTTCAATGCACTTGCGCAACTTGTCCCTGGGGCTTCGAATTCCCGACAACCAGAAATCTCCCGACTGCTGTTCAATCCACTCCTGAACGGCGAGCTGGACATCTTGATCGTCCCCAAACCAGCGTCCACGTAGTGCAGCCTTAAGCTGGCGGAATAAAAAGTAGTCGCGAGGGGCCAGATCTGGACTGTAGGGGGGATGGTTGAGCTCATCGAATCCGCACTGGCGCAGGGCAGCTTGTGCAACTCTGGCCTTGTGAACTTTGACGACGTTAAGGTCGATCATGGGGCGTGAGGTTTCTAGGGACCCAACGGGCAAAGACCTTGGCTATGGCCAAATTGTCGTGGGTGATGTTGATAACACTTCCATGTGGTATTCCAAGTTCTCGCTCGATTTATTCGACCTTGACCTGTCGATTTTCGAGGATGATCCTCTCTACACGGGCCACATTGTCCTCATTGGTCACGTCTGACGGGCATCCTGGACGGGGGTCATCTTCAAGGAACTCACGACCATGGCGAAACTCCCTATTCCAGCGAGCAATGCTTGCATAGGAAGGGTCGGTGTCAGTGTACACTGCAACGATGCGTTCATGGATCTCTTTTGCATTCTTGCCTTCCTTGGTCAAAAATTGGATCACTGCGCGGTGCTCAACCTACTCTATTGTTGAAAAATTTGTGACTGACGATCTGCGATCAGCTACTGCTTCTTAAATAGACGAGGCAGGAGCGTGCGGCTGCAGGTCCTGACTTGTCATAACTTGTCCTAATACCCCCACAAACAGCCATCCCCCTTTCGTCTGTTCTGCCCTACCTATTCGCAAAACTTATTGACTGACCCTTGTATTTTCTCCAAATTAGATATTAAACCACAGCCCTTCTAGCAGCCTACTGTGAGAAAGATGAAAGTTTAGCAGGAGAGTCGAAGATTAACGTTTATACACAGGGGCCGAAAAAGATTGCCCTCAAGAAGAGCTGACGATGCAAGGTATTTAACTAGATTATGGTCATGGTCAGATGGGGCTAAGGACTTTACATGACAGAATATCTGGACTTCATCTAGAGATGTCCTAGGGGAGAGGGAAGGGACGTTTAGACATTCAGGATGAACGTCATCTCAAGGTGGAGGCCAGAGGGACAACATTGAGAGCTGGCCGCTGGATGGAAGAGTATCTTCGGGAGTAAGGGCAGAAGAGGTAAGGCCTTTCGAAGTAGCCTGTGAAGTTGTGGTTTGGGCAGGGGCCTAAGAGGTTCGTAGAGGCTTGTATGTAAGTGTTGTGAAGAGCCTGGCAGGTGGAACTTGAGGAAAGGTTTTTTGTAAGTATGGATTTGGGGATTGGTTCGGGGGCTGTGGCTTTTTACAGATGTCTTAGAGAAAGGAAGGGACTTGGAAAGTGAACGGTGAGGACCGAAAGAGGCTGCACCAGTGCATCTCTTCCACGCTCGCACTTTTCAGAGGTACCTGGTAGCACTGTTAATGAGACATTAGAGCGTTACTCGGTGCATGACGCTTAACATGTACGAAGGAATGGCTGAAAGGCCTTTTGAATGACGACCTCCATTTTCAAATCGGAAATGCTGAGTTTCCACCGGCGATATATCTGACTACAGGAGCTGCGAATGTCTCTATTTGAGCCTGGAGCTGCAATGTCTGAGTATACCGAAACAAAGAAGTTTTCATTGCCGAGTTGACAGGAAATGATCTCAAATGGGTTGTAGATGTTTAAGGAAAGGACAAAACTTCATTGTGGACACAGAGTTGTTGGATGCGTATTTGGGGCGAGGGCGCCGATCTGGATTGTTGACGTAGATTCTCAAGGGGTTTTGACGGGCATGCATTTCCCCTGCGTCTTTCTAGTTCTTAAGAAGGCAGAGCAACGGAAGAGCTGCAGTTCGATTAAAAGTTGATAGTGAGTCCGGCGCTCGAATAAGTTAGGCGCTCCCAGAGTAGTTCAAGCTGTTTAGTTTTGTTCAAGCAGTTGAGTTTTGATCAAGCAGTTGGGGGTTAATCAAGTAATTGTGGTTTTGTTCGCCAGAACTGAGCGTGAAACTCAGAGACACAATCCAGAAACACTGCTACCGTCTTTCTGCATGGAGGTCCGTAAATAGTGCAGGCCGCAAACGCTAAACGTTCACCACGGTAGTTCGGTCTAGAGTGTGCGTATGGGGAACCAGTTTATCACCACTGGCCTAGCATGAGTCGAAAGTGGAACTAGGTCAGCGGCTAACCTGAAACATTAGCCGCCTACCAGGAAACTACGTGACAACGCGTTCGTAGAATAAGAGGCGAAAGAAGAGGAAAAGGAAAATACTCGGAAGAAATAAAGCCTAAGTAGATAATGGACTAACAGGAGCACTCGACCAGGTTTTAGTTGTACCAGGCGCTATCCCCTAGTACACCACCCACCCTCTTTCAAAGGGAAGATCATGATAAAAGGTCACTTGGGTACAGGCAAGCCTGCCTCTTCCTTATCCCCCACCTCGAGAAGGTAGGATATCGACCATAACCACCCCATGAAAGACCTCGGTTGAGGATGGTGTTGTGTAGTCTTTAATTTTGACTAGTTATTCGTTACTTATGATTAGTTTTGATTTGTTCCTCCCGTTATCCCTGGTTGTGTGGTATTTAGTTTTGACCTTTTAGTCTTTAATAGTTCTTTACTTTTGACTTATTCCTTCCGTCAGCCTTCTACCGTATGGTCATTAGTTTTGACTTGTTAATCTTTAGTTTTGATAAATTTCTCCCGTTAGCACTGGTTGTGTGCTGTTTAGTTTTGCCTATTCCTCCCGTTGTTTCTCCCGTTAGCCCTGGTTGTTTGGTATTTAATTTTGACCTGTTGGTATTTAATCAATTTTTTAGTTTTGACTTTTTTCCCGTTATCCTCCTGTTTTACTGATTATGCAGTAAACAATAATCTGCGAAAATTTTAAGTTGTATAAAATGATTACCAATTGTTGCCATTCAAAGATTGCAATGCATTGAGGAAAAATAATTCGAAGAGTACAAAAATTCAGCCGTACTTTTTTAAGATCCTTGGATATAGATTAGTTGTAGCCAAATACCAATAATTTGGTTCATGTTTTTTTACAACATATTTTAAAATAAATCCTTTCTGAATAGCAAGCTTTTATGTTTATTTAATCCCCTGGAGCCATCTTTAATTATCTCGGTCATCAACTCCACGGAAGTGAGTTGAAAAGTAAATTTTTGAGTTTCCGTCTATTTTTTAGCGAATTTTTCGTCGAAAGTTTGAAATCCTCTTCTTCATATCTGTTCTAGTCATCGTTTTTTTTAAACTCTCTCTTATTTCTATTCATTTCTTTATACTTGTGCCTTTTTCGGTTCGTACTTCAACTCCTGGGGATACATGCCTCGGTTGGATTTTATAGACTGATTCCCCATGACCTCTTTATTAATACGAAACGTACACAAATGTACATATACGCTTAAGGTGGTGGACGTATGTATATATATTGTGTATATCAAACTATTGCTTGCATACACACAATTGCCCTCCTTCTCAATTAAACACTAGTATGCATACAGTATATACACGGGTACAATCACAATTGCGCGCACAGTCGTACTCTCATACACCTTGCGATCTTTCCTTTCTATTTCCATATAAGTTGTTGATGCTTGCTCAGGTGTTTCTTTCCTTTTTTCATATAAATAAACCAGGCAATGGCTTCGTCCCCCCCCTCCCCCCTCTGGATGAAGCTTGCACTTCGTTACTAAGATTAAAATTTAAAATCTAAGAAAAAGCAGCCATGGTTAAATTTTTATAAATTTTCTGAACTTCGCCAATTAAAATAATTTTATAAAGGAATTCTAAACTAAATTCACCCCCCCCCTTTCAAAATATCACATTGCTTAAAATATAGAGTTAAAAAAGATATATAAAAATAAATGTTATGAACTTCACCATTTGTAATTCTTTGGGTTTTAAAAATTTCACAAAATTTCGATACTTGTATTTATTTCTGAACTTCACCGTTTTGTCTTTTGATATTATAAAAGAATTATTAGAAATAACTTTGATAAAAAAAATTAATCATAATCAGATTAAGATGAAATTATCATTCAAATACTCAAAAAGTCTCCTTCTTAAATTATAGAGTTAGTGATGATGATGATTGTAGGGAAATCGATATCCCACCCTAAAAACAGAGGCCCTGTTTGGTCACCACAACGTCCTCGCGCTTGGTAGTGTAACCCGATTACTTACTCCCCCTCCGTCTCTGCCCTTGAAACGCGGACCATCAGAAGGCCTCCTCCAACTACGAGAAGTACGAATCATCAGATTTCTGGGCCGGCGAGTATAACATTAGTTAAACTGGCACTATTTCCCCTAAGAGTTGGGATCTAATTTCACGTCATAGACGAAATTAGAGGAGCGGCGACCAAAAGCCAGAAGATGCCTTTAGGGCTAAGTGAAAGACGCTCGGAGAAGAGCTGTCAGAGGAGTGAGGCTTAATTCCTAAGATCTCACCCTCCTTCCCTCCCTCCCCTACCCCTAGTGGATCGGTGAAGTATATAGGCAGATAATTGAAGAATGACGAAAAAGATCGAGTTAGAGATGGACACAACGAAGTCCGGCGGCATTGCCCTAGCAATCAAAGGAAAAAAACTCGAAGAAGCTCATGCTGAGCCAGTTTCTAGGGGGCACACCAAAAATTAGCTTTGTGTGTATTGAGAATCACTCTCGTACATCACTCGTCAGAGAAACCCCCTATCCCGGTTTGCCTCGAAATCCAGAGATAGTCCTCACCATTGAGGAATACCCAAAGTTAACCCCTTCAATCCCCCCACCCTTCCCATTCGTCAAAGGATTCGCTGTTTGCTCATCGCTCGTCAATGCGAACAATTCCAAGATTAACCCGAAGATTGGAAAAAACATAACTTCTCGGTCCCGTTGTTTAAATCATCTGCCTAAGCAACGTGCTTAACTCCATCCGTCGTCCTCCTTGAAATCACCTGTTGCTTCAAGCCCGTTTCCGTACTAGTCAAACAGCTGGGTGTCTGTGAACACGCCCACGCGCCTAACCGCGAAAACATTTGTTCGTCTACATAAAAATTCAAGGCCAATGTCATTCTCCAGCCCGGATTCACGTGTGGTTGTTTTAAAGGTAAATAAATTCCATTATTTTTGAGTGTCAATTAGCGTCCAATATTAAAGTGAGCTTTGGGTCAACCATTACTTTATATTCATTTGGTTTAAATTAGTAAGTCTCACATAAACTCGTTTAATTCATAGCTGTATAGTTTGTTTTTTTTAGATTTCATTTTTTTGTATGTTGTAATTAAAGATATATTTTTTTAGAAGTATTTAATTCAATCCTCGAAACGCTGCACTTGGCACTAGAAATCCTCAAAGATTAAATAACGTAAAATAATATAGCACTCTTAGAGAAAGCGTAAACACGGATTTATTCAAGTATGTAACAAACCTACGTACGTACACCACCACTTGGCCCTTACAATACCACGACAATGATGATAATGATGATTATTCATGCTTGTTCTCAAGCGAATATACGCTGAAAATTACTCAAATTCAGGCACAAACCCATCTACAGATCTTCATTACCACCAGCCAAAAGCTCTTGACATGCTCTTTGTCTACCTATTTTGTTGTTACTGCTACTGTTGCATTTCTCTCTTGACTGCTTCTCTTTTTCTCTGGCTTCTTTTTCATCAATTGCATGACCAATGTCCTTACTTGTCTACTTTGATCTAGAAGATCAGGGACATATTTAGTGGGTTCCTTTACTCTTAACCTCCTCTTTCTGTTCTTTGATGTAGGCTAGAACTTTAAAAGAAATCTTTTTCTCTCTGCTGCATGAAATGTTAATGTGAGGGGGCTTGGGTTACACACTCCTCCCAGACTTTCCCCTCTCAACTGGCAATCTTTCATCCCCAAGTAAAAATGTCGGACTACTTGTCAAACTTAACAATAAACCTCTCTATCGCCTCAACTTTGTTTTTTCAAAGAGTGAACTTCACTGCATGATTTCAGATATACTTGAACATGATGGTCATCTTTTCATTGATAACAGGCGGCTTTACAAAGCATACGATTTGCTCCAGTGAGATATCAGACCATAGAAGATGTCCTAAATCAGCTTATCCAGTTTATAGCTATCATATATATTTCATTTTCATATAAAGGTTAAAATAGTTTGCCCTATTGTCCGTTTCTATAATACTCCCATTTTCTTTCTTAAGCTTTAATGTTCCACGTAATTAATTTCCTTAGCGTTTTTCCGGGTTGTTACCAGTTTTCATTCCTTTGGGCTTTTAAATACATCTATTATATATCACGGTTTCATTTGATTTTTTATTACTATCATATATAATTTATGAATTAGTTCCAACAATACTCTTTGAGAGAAAATGTGAGCAGCTCTGAGAGCAAAACCTGGATCAACAATCCAATAATTAGCAACTGCAAATTGATGTAGGTTAGAGTTATCAAAATTAAACGTGTTCTTAATATTTATTATTCGTGCACCAAAATATATCATTTAAACACCCCTCTACATTGCTATGAAAAATGCCATAGAATGAATTGCCCTACTGACCCGTGCCATTACCCCGTGCCTCAATTTATACCCATTTCTTCTGTCTGTCACTTGACAACGGACCTTTTGCAGTCGAAGTTTTTGTTATAGTTTATATCAGTTTTTTTCCGTCTGCTTCTCGGTGCCGGGCCCTTTTTCTTACTCGTTCTGCTTTCTTCTTCTCATGAATCCCATTCCTTTTTTCTCCTATCTGCCCATTCCTCTGGGTTCTGTTCCTTTCTTCTTTATGTTCCTTGTCACGCGTCCTACCCCTTTCTCTTTTTGTCTTCCTTTGATACAGGTGCTAACCTTTTTCCTTTCGTCTGCACCTTGACCCCTAGTCGTTTGCCTTTTTCTTCTGTTTGCCCTGGGTCCTTGGTTTACCCCTTTCCCTGGATCATACCTTCTCTTCCTATATATGCCCCTTCATTTTGAGCCCGTTTTCATTTCTTCTTTTGTCTGGCCTCTTAACACGGGGCATACTCCTTTCTTCTGTTTGCTCATTAACACCAGGCACTTTTTCATTTCTTCTGTCTGTTTCATGTCACGGGTCCTACCTACATCCTTCTTCGATCTCCTTCCCTATAAACATTAAACATAGCAATGTTCGTTATGTTTTTCATGTTTCTAGCCTCCCATGACAGACTACCAGAGATGGTTTCTAATTAAAGTTCACATAGCCAACCAGGAATGAATAAACTATTTCAGGCATAAATAATATGAAAATATGTATATATATATATATATATATATATATATATATATATATATATATATATATATATATATATATAATATATATATATATATATATATATATATATATATATATATATATATATATATATATATATATATATAAATATATATATATATATATATATATATATATATATATATATATATATATATATATATTAATAAAATGGCATTCTTAATTATAAGTCTTCTCATTTGTAATCATTCTTACTTAATATAAATACAGCATAAAGGAAAATCGCCTGTTTTTCCCTTAAATTTTCACTCGTCCAGAGCCTAAGTAGTTTGGAACAGATATTCTAAACCAGAAAGTCGAGAACATAATTTTTGGAATTAGATTCGAATTCTTGCCCCATTCCCATAAAAATTTACGATGTTATCCAAAGTTTACTTGGTCTTGCAATTTCATTTCCTCTCACACATTGTAAGCAGACTTAACTTATTAACTACACTCATTTAATATGACAGAAATAAGCGGAATGAATATGCTAAGGTCAGCATGTAGAGAAGTTGAAGAAGTAACTTTGAATCATCCTAGAATTATTGGCTTTCAATATAGGTGCATATAGGCTGTCAACGTGCTAGCATAGGAAATCATGCACTATTACTCTATCCTTCACTTACTAATATTAGTTTTAGCGTCCATCTCATTATCGTGTCCAAAATGAAAAATGCCATATACATTTTTCACGGATTCTTCAAATCAGATCGATGTATTTATAATATATAACTGCTGATTCCTACCTATAATATAGTATGTCCGTCGTTCATAAGCCCCATAAAAATAAATATATCTACAACACTAATAGATTTCATAGAATTTGGGTGGCGTATGATAGTAGAAGCCCCAGGTCGTGAAATAGGTGGCACTATGGTAAATTAAATAATAACATAAAACTACATTTAAATATTTATTGAATAGTTTAACTGTGAGAACTTTCAACCAGTATATTATTTAATAAATATTTTCCCTGTGTATGAACATAAAACATATACTATATGTATTTAATCGCATCCATTGTGTAATAAAATGCCAATTCAATTGGCATCTGATAATTATTTTCATGAAACCTGTCGTTAAACGAATTCTTTTACTTTCTTTCTGACTGTTATCTTCCCAACTCTGCCATTGTTATTCGTTCATTTTTCTTCTGGTTGCTCATTTCTACCCTTCATCTTAGTTATTCATCTATTATTATTCTTCTGCCTGTGCTAAAACCGTATCAGACATCGTTATTCACGTATTTATTCTTCTTTTGTTTTAAAGTATTAATATGGATCTCTGAACATCAAGATTTTTTCACCTCCTGCACCAAATATATCTATGAGGAAGCATTACACAATTTCTAAGCATAGGTGGGCGTTATCGCGATAACGATATCGGGTTGTCCGATATTTTTTCACGTTATCGATTAATCAGTATTGCCGATACTTTTGGTTCCAAACTAGCGATAATCGATAATTTCAGTTTAGTTTTTAGTTCCAGTTTAGCACAAGGGCGAGCCGCGCGTGCCTTAGAGGCAGAAATATGTAGGTCCGAGCTGTGAGAAGGATCCTCAAAACCTATGAGGAGATGAAGGAGAACCTCACGAGGTAAGAAACTAAGAAACAGTATTCAAATATTTTTACTATTGTATTATAAAATAACGCTATATATAGTCAATAATCAATATTGTATTCTAATTTTGAATTTATCGATTATCGATTTATCGGTTATCGCGCCCACCTATGTTTCTAAGTAGATTCGCCTATGAACAGGCATGAATAACTTAACCATACATAAAGAGATAAGGAATACCTGAAAAGTCATCAGCAACCTATTTATATGGAGAAAAGAAAAGAGAGGAGGAAGATGTGTAAAACTGAAAAAAAATCTTTGTTAAATTTGTTACGAATTTCATATCCGTTCGCTCAATGGTTTTCATCTTCACACTTAAATACTATTGAACTCGTCTAAAATTTGTCATGTTTCACAATTTTTGTAGTGTATTAAAAAAAAAAGATTTGATCGACATACTTCGTCCATATTCTCTATATTATTGATTTTTTTTAGCAGTTATGATGTGATTTGATAAAATCCATAAAAGTAGACAATAAATGTATTGGATTTCCTATTAATATTTTGTTTTAAGTTTGTGGCCAAGTGAATACAGAGAGGAGGAATAAAAAGTAGATGGATGGTAGTATTTGCTGAAAGGTAAGAGGGGCGGTTAATAAGTTTTGAGAATCGGTAGGGCAAAACAGAGGAAGGGGGATGGCTGTTTGTGGGAGTATTAGGACAAGTTATGACAAGTCAGGACCTGCAGCTGCACGATCCTGCCTCGTCTACTTAGGAAGCAGTAGCTGATCGCAGATCGTCAGTCACAAATTTTTCAACAATGGAGGAGGTTGAGCACCGCGCAGTGATCAAATTTTTGACCGAGGAAGGCAAGAATGCAAAAGAGATCCATGAACGCATGGTTGCAGTGTACACCGACACCGCCCCTTCCTATGCAAGCATTGCTCGCTGGAATAGGGAGTTCCGCCATGGTCGTGAGTCCCTTGAAATGACCCTTGTCCAGGACGCCCGTCAGACGTGACCAACGAGAACAATGTGGCCCTTGTGGAGAGGATGATCCTCGAAAATCGACGGGTGAAGGTCGAAGAAATCGAGTGAGAACTTGGAATATCACATGGAAGTGTTATCAACATCATCCACGACAATTTGGCCATGACCAAGGTCTGTGCCCATTGGGTCCCTAGAAACCTCACGCTCCATGATCGACTTCAACGTCGTCAAAGTCCACAAGGCCAGAGTTGCACAAACTGCCCTGCGCGAGTGCGGATTCGATGAGCTCACCCATCCCCTCTACAGTGCAGGTTTGGCCTCTAGCGACTACTTTTTATTCCGTTAGTTCAAGGCTGCAGTGCGTGGACGCCAGTTTGGGGGCGATGAAGATTTCCAGCTCGCCGTCCAAGGAGTGGATTGAACAGTAGTCGGGAGATTTCTGGTTGTCGGGAATTCAAAGCTTCAGGGACAAGTGGCGCAAGTGCATTGAAGTCAAGGGTAGTTATATTGAAAAATAATAAAACAATTTTTCTCATATCTCGTTCCCTTATATCCGAATTGCAAAACTTATTGACCGCCCCTCGTAAGAGAAAGATAGAGGGAAATACAAATAAAGGAAAGAGACATATACAAATAAACAAAGAAGTGAAAGAGGGAGATAGATGAGTGGAGGAGATAGGTAGAATGTGTATAAATTATAATAATAAGCAATAATAAAGCAGAGTAAGAGTGACAGTAGAACTGTAAGTAAATGCAGACAAGAATCCAAAAATAATGGAACTTAGTGTGAAAAAGGGAAATAAGTAACACCAATACTAAGTGAGAGCTAACCTTATGTCAGGAGCCCAATAGAATTCCAGGAAGAGCTCAATGGGTATTCAGGGAGGGTCTAATCATTGTTCATCAATGGCTCAAATGGTTTTCAATAAGGGACAACACCCCTTGGGGCGCTGACCAACGCCCTAGCAAAGGCGTTGGCGCTCCATGCCACGGAATGTTTGGCCACCGGACTGGAGGTGTGGTTCCAAGTGGGTTCTATTGGCAGTCTGTACTCTCAAATGGAGCTGACAACCGAGATAGGCGTTTAGCGTTTGCATCCCGTGTTTAGTAAATAGTCTTTATAGCCATAAATTAGTTGGTTTCATCCCAATCTAGCTCTCCCCAGGCGGTTTCTTCTCCAGTCTGGCTGTGACCACTCTTATCTCTATCCCCAGAGTCATCCAAAATTCTCTTGGGGTGTAGGGGATTTCCCCCTTTCCTATGTCTGCAGGTATAAAAAGCTTTTTCTTTTTACCTTCCTCTGGAGATTTGCCTCTCAGCGGCTCCTTTTCTAGTTGGGAGACGGCCTCTTTTGCTATCATCGGAGTTACCCCCAAGTTCTTTTGAGGGGGAGGGAGTTTCTCCCTTTCTTATGCCAGCCGGTAGATGGTATTTTCCTTTATCTGCTCCCTTTTCCGCTATTCTTTAAGAGCCGTCCTTAAGTTTTTCCCTCTCTAGTACGGAAGTAGCTTCCACTATGCTTTTCCGGGGCCCTCCTAATAGAAAAACAACATAAATCAAAGTGGGAACTTCACCCGCTCCCAAAGAGACTCAGCAGCCAACGAAGATCTCTAGAGGGCCATTGGGGTCATCCGCCAACAGTTTTTGGGGGTCGATGACCTTCATGATAGTGATCATATTCCCAATCAAATATCTTTAGCCGGGTTGCTGTCACCCGAAATTATATGTATGTGGTGCTACGAGTAGATCCGGCATGGTCGATCGCCTTCGAGAGAATAACTGACTTCTATAACTTAGCCGAGTTCTTTAGAGCGGTAGATATCTCCGCTCGTTTTTTCTCCGGCACTCTTATTATCTCTAGCCTGACTTCCATTCCTCAAACGTTTGGCCGTTTTGTATGCAGTCTATTTCTCTAATGGTCGACCGAGTATGACCCTCAGAGATTAGCGCTAGAAGCGAAGTCTGTTCAAGTTCAGATTTCGTTTCATTTCGAAGCGCCCAAGATAGATACTTCTTGGCGGTTATATGTATCCTCACTTAATTCGAGGATCTTTCTTCAAAGAAGAGTGGAAGCGTGTAAAAAGGAGTCGAATCAAATTCAACATTGATCTCCCTCTACTAGCATTCCAAGCACGCGATCAAGTCACTGAGGGCTACGGAATGGATTTCACCTCTAGACGCGGAGAGACCTTCAGCGACGGCAAGAAGGCTAAGACCTCGAAATGAGAACAAAACTCAGCGCGATAGTATCACATTCCCCTATATAACTATGAGATAGAAGATAACGGCAAGACTCATTCGCCCACACAACTTCGACGTAGCTCAGAATCAGAACAAAAACTTACAATGCCAATTCACCAAGGTGATGGACAAGTAGAACTAGGATGAACAAGCCCGGGCCATATAAGAGATCAGATACTACCATAATCCGGCAGGATACATCTGACTGTCAGGGAAACAACTGCGCACAAGCTTTGGGGAACACGATAACCACCAGCAGAAACGACCCGCAACAACCTGCGACATCAGTCGAATTTGCAAGGCTCCAAGGTCTGGGTACCACTCACCAATAAGTTGAGCAGAGAGAACCTCGAAGACTGGTTTTCCGGCGATCGCTCTATCAACAACCTTTAGATATTTCTGACGACTACGACTCGTAAGTAATAGAATTCTTTATTTTATTAACATTTAAAACTATTTCGTCCTTTATTTTTTGTCTATTCAGTTTCTTAAAACAATTCTTTGTAACTTACCTTGAAAGTTACCTCTTTTACCTACCTAAGTGTTTGTGAGATAAAGTGTCTGACTTTCAGACTGTATTTCCAGCCGTATACTGACTATAAATATAAGTGCTTTTTCGCAGTAAGTGGCTATTGACGGATTCACTCCAGTCACTTTCTCGCACATTGCGTACTGGTAAAGCTCATTTCTATACACGTTTTCATTGTAATTAATCAACTGCCGATACATTTGCCTCACACTCTATGTAAGCTATATACAATTTCAAAAAAGGAAGAAGAAATATATGCGTACATAGGGT
This sequence comes from Ceratothoa steindachneri, assembly GCA_963969495.1. Classification (NCBI taxonomy): domain Eukaryota; kingdom Metazoa; phylum Arthropoda; class Malacostraca; order Isopoda; family Cymothoidae; genus Ceratothoa; species Ceratothoa steindachneri. The sequence continues at coordinate 43,442,284 of OZ018336.1, forward strand.
TGAATGGAGAGATCTTCTGTTGCCTTGAGCATGGAGGTTCCTTAAAGGGGTGCTAACTTATTCCTTGTCCTTCTCTACTCTCTTTAACCACTTGTATCTCACTCTCTTTCTTCCTACCCCAACATAACCCGGCCACGATGGAGGTTTGAGATGCCGTAACTATACTTGTATTAGAGGATAGTAAACCCTTACGGGAGAATCCGTTAGGAGGCAAGAAAAGGGTGTCTTGTTAGAGGCCGCGAGCCCTAACGTAGTTTCAGGCCGCTTATAGGGCTAAGCTATTTAGGTAGAGTAGTAGGGGAGTGTGCGCCAATCAGAAGGCAGGGAATTTAGATAGAGGATACATACTAGGCTTAATCCCACTAGTGGAGACGGAAATCCTATGCAGGTGAACATCCAAGATGGATCCATGGATTTTAAGAGACACAACGGAACGAAATTCAAATCCTAAGAAGTCAAACAACAGATTTTCTCCGATTTAGAACTTCATTTCTAAAGTGCATAAAATTAGATCGGAATTTATAATTATGTGCCCAGGAAATCAAGGTGTCGAGCAATTACTCTCCTCAGCTGACAGCATAACATTAAAGAAATTTGACTTAAAAGCTCGCATATATCAACAGACCAATGCCAACAGAAGCATGATTTTCATAAAAATTGAATCGCAGATTGAGAAACACACATGTCAAGAAATAAAAGAATTAAAATAGAGACAAAAGAGGTTGAACTTATCCGAACCTGGTCAAATTCAGAAAACAAATGCATGTTCAAAATTATATGTTAAACCTTATAAAATGGCCGCAAAATGATCAAAAATAGCATGCATACCACTCCCTCCTCACACCCCTCGCTTAAATACAAAGAGAAATTTGTTATATATCCTAAATGATAGTGGATCATACATCGATGCACTGTCCGAAAACAAGACATCGTCATATGTTCAGAAAGCGAAAATGAAGGGCACTCTTGGTGGTCATTCCAAAATCATACAAAAAGGTGCATTTATTGCCAAGGAAATCGCAGGACTATGACTATATCGTGCTCCAACAGAAGAGCAGTCATCAAAATGAAAAACAGAAAATACAGCAAAATACAGAAACCATAAAAATAAATACCTATGCATTATCTCAAATAATAAATAATAATAAGAATCCATGGTCAATAAAAATTGGTAAGTCTTATCACGTATATCTTACACTTTTACGTGATGGATATTACAAACTCTAGCACATACGCAAAAGCACTCAACAATATGATGATAGAAGATGGACTGGAGCCTATTATGAAGTTCCCGAAGAAGGTAAACTCCTCAGTGTTCTTAAGATAAACGTTCTAGAAAACAGAACCAATGATCTAATAGAAAAGGTAAAATGAAACGAAAAGAGGCAAGCTGAGGAAGGAAACGAGGAAACTAATGTTGAAGAAACCAAAACAGAAAACACCTTGGATGAGACGGAAGAAAAACTCACCAGAATAACCCGCAGAAAAATGAAAGAAAATGAAATAATTCGAAATGGAAATCTAAATTCAACGAAGTCCATCACCAAGGGCAGCAACTCTAACACTTCCAGTTCCCTCTGCAAGGAGAGGAATATCCCAAGCTACGTCAGAATAGACAAATATGAGACACCTCGAGCTCTTCCACCAGAAGTCGACCTAACATGGTAACAGCAAAAATATAAATGGAATTTTAAAAAAATACAGAAATATATACAGTTCGTTTTAGGTAAATCGATACAAAGTTTAAAGTGCGCCTAAAGGCTATTTTCGGCACCAATGTACAGTTAAAGCCAGAAGATTTGACACTAATATATACTTTTACTTTTTCATTCGTTTTTAGTCGCGTGTGACTCTATATCTCACTATTTCAGTCGGTCCAACTGTCCGTCCGTCCATCGGTACCTGTTTTGCATTTGGGGGGGTAATGGTAATAACATTGTACATAACTATTCGGCCAATGCTAACGAAATTTGAAACCCTTATGTTGTTTTACATTCTCTTTCGAATAATATAATTGCCAAAGTCGTCCCAAGGCTTTCACGGAATTATTTTGTTTTGGGAATAACATTTTAACTATTCAGCTGATTCCTAACAAAATTTGAAACCCTTATGTTGTTTTACTTTCCCTTTCGAATGATATAATAAATGCCAAGGTCCTCCGAAGACTAGCCCGGGAATTATTTGGCAATAACATCATAACTATTCAGACGATTCTAACGAAATTTGAAGCCCTCATGTTGTTTTACATTCTCTTTCGAATGATATAATTGCCAAAGTCTTCCCAAAGTTATCCCTGGAATTAGTTTGTTTAGGCTATAACATTATAACTATTCGGCTGGTTCTAACGAAATTTAAAAACCTTATGTTGTTTTACATTTTCTTTCGAATGATATAATTGCAAAGGTCCTTCCAGGGTTTGTCCAGGAATTATTGAAAGTTTTGAAGGTGGTAAGGTCATAAATCAGAATAAGTGAGAGCACGTGACTTTGGTGAGCAGACCTTGTTAAAGTTTACGAAATAGGAATAATTATTCTAATATTTAAATTATTGCTGGTTATTAAAAAGTCAGAATTTAAAAAATCATAGAAAAACAGTCAGTTCCTTCGCTGAATTCACGAATTCAAAATCTCGTTCTCACCCTATTCCTGTATGTAGAAGATGAGTTTCAGTCCCTGGAGCTTTGCCCTTCGATCAAAAAGGTAAAATGATGACAAACGTGGGTTAAATTAATTATATTGTGTAATTATAAGCTTTTTCATAATATATTTTGTAAAAATAAATTTTTTAATATTTTTTCAATTCCAGAAATGAGTCTTTCCCAACAAATGTGTGCAACCATGTTGCTCTGCACGCAAAGTGGCCTGAAATTCAAGGAGGTATTTACTAAGGATATTGCATCAAGGAGCGCCACCTTTAGGATAATTAATGACTTTAAAAGATTGATTACACTCTTGTGAAGAAGTCTTCTGAACGCCAAGATCGCCTTCCGACAAAGTCCGAGATAAGGGTCGAGTTGCCGCCAGTGCCCACTTTGCTCACGATTGCAAAGAAGCAAGTGTGAACGCTTCATCGCGCTACAAAGAAGCCTCATTTCATCCGAAATAACCTTACGGATAGGCTCTACTTTTATAGGAAATATAAAGAATGGACTGTTTAAGACGAGGCCAAAGTGATATTCCCTCATGAAGCTTCTTTCTCGCTTGTTTGAGCTTCTCACAGATCGCTGGTTAGGGAGCGAAAAGGGGAGTGCTTTTACGAGTCCTGTGCCGTGTCTCTGGTGAAGCATCCAGACACACTCCATGTCCAGGGCTGCATTTCATCTAATGAAACTGGAATGTCGTAGGATCAGATAGTCCGACCTCACCTTTGCTGCTTTCCCCTAGACGTATGGAAGGGGGGAGGAGACGACAAACAAATATGGGATTGTCTCCCTTTTGAAATACGTGAGGATTAAAGACGGGTGCAAATTCTAATATTGGCCGACTTGGATACTATTAAAACAGGCTTCGGGTGGTTATAAGATATAAACAAGTGAAACAAAAATAAACTTTAATACTATACAAACAACAAATGAGATTAACAATATGATACACTTTAATCGTCGGGCAAATGAAAATTGAAATAAATTTACGAATAATAATATTATATGAGCCGTACGAGGAACAATAATTACTCGAGAGGGATCGGGAGGAAACTACGAGTGAGCCTTGCGGTCCGAGAGCGTCACGCCTCTTCGATGATAAAAAAGAAAATGTAATGGCTTACGATTTTTTGAAAGAGACTTCGAGTATTCACTAGGGGAATTATTCTTCCCGGAAAGTAGAGCTAAGCGCGTTATTCTTGACTGAGTCCTTCGTCCTTGACCTCCATCTGTCCGAATAATGGTTTCTGACTGCAAGCCCTTAGGGTGCCGGGTTATCGCTCGAGAATGGCGCGTCCTCCTTGGTTGGTTCCAATGACCTCTCAAGATGATGTGTGATTACTTTGGGAGTACTGCGTGAAGCTTGCTTGCGTGAAAGCAGTGTGGATACAGTTCGCGTCCCGAATCCTTAAGAATACTCCTTTGGTCATTCCAGGGCTGGGGAATATATACGACTCCACCGGGAGCTCTTTTGTTTGCCGACGGAAGCGATCCCGGCTTCCGGCTTTGTCTCAAAGATACATGGTGACACAGCTCCAGTCTGACTTCGATATCGCTCCGGAAGTTTACCGAAAGATTCCGATGGAATGTTCTTTGTCCGTGAGATACTCATTTTCTCTTTATCTGCGCGACTCGCTTTCTCTCTCTCTCTCTCTCTCTCTCTCTCTATATATATATATATATATATATATATATATATATATATATATATATATATAATGAGTATTTAGGAAATAACGCACTAGAAATGTTCAAATGCACGAGCAAAGATATACAAATACGAATAGATAAAATGAATAAATTTAAATCCCCAGGACCTGATAAAATAGTGCCAAGAGTAATCAAAGAAGTAAAGGATGCAGTGGTAGACCAGATAACCTACATTTTTGACTTATCACTTGAAAATAATACTGTTCCTCAAGACTGGAAATTAGCTAATGTCACTCCAATATTTAAAAAAGGACGCAAAGATCTGCCATGCAATTATCAACCAATAAGTCTGACATCAATAATTGGCAAAATGCTGTAAAGTATTATAGCAGAAAAAATAGTAAGCCACTTAGAAACCAATGAACTGCTAAGAAACATGCAACACAGATTTAGGAAACACAGATCTTGTCTTACAAACTTGCTAGAGTTCTTTCATTACATTAACACCATTCATGATAGTGAGAGATCTGTCGACATCCTGTATTTAGATTTTCAAAAGGCTTTTGACAAGGTGCCACACAGGAAATTAATGTTTAAAGTTAGAGCCCTAGGAATACGAGGCAAAATAGCAAATTGGATTGAAGACTGGCTTAGTAATCGTATGCAGAGGGTGGTGATCAATGGAGAAGAGTCCGAGTGGATAACTGTAAATAGCGGCGTTCCTCAGGGATCAGTCTTAGGCCCCTTGCTTTTTATTATATATGTAAATGATATAGACGTGGGATTGATCTCTAAGATCTCCAAATTCGCTGACGACTGCAAACTGGGTAAAAACATAGTTACCGAGCAAGATATAATAGATTTTCAAAAGGACATTGACCACATATCTGAATGGTCTGAAAGATGGAATCTGTCACTAAATCTGACAAATGCAAATTAATGCACGTTGGCCACAAAAATCCAAAGGCAGAATTCAAACTCAATAACCAAATGATAGCAGAAACAAAAATCCAAAAGGACCTCAGTGTTTGTATATCTAATGACCTAAAATTCACACAGCACTGTGTTGATGTAGAAAAGAAAGCGCGAAAGATACTGGATACATTAAGAGACAGATCAGCTATAAAAGCGAGACGGTAATAATTAACTTATACAATGCTCTAGTAAGACTACAATTCGAATACTGTGCACAGGTATGGTCACCCTCCCTCAGAAAGAACTTAGAAAGATTGGAGAGAGTACAAGCCACGGCTACGAAGATGATTCCATCATTAAGAGAATACAATTGTGAAACAAGAATGGAAAAGTTAAAACTATACAAACTAGAAACTAGATGTATGCGAGGTCAGCTCATTGAAGTATTTAAAATCCTAAAAGGAATTGAAAATGTAGACTACACCACCTGATTCGAATTCAATAAAAATATGACACGAAATAACAGCATGAAACTAGTCCCGAAAAAGTACAGTCTTAATTTATGTGGAAATTTTTTCTCGTACAAAATTGTAAATGCATGGAACCAGTTATCGGAAGAGATTGTCTCGAGTCCTACCGTTAATACTTTCAAAAAGAGATTAGATAAAATTATAAGGACGATTACTTTTTAAGAGAATATTTTTTTGTATGTTTGTTTTAAATAATTGATTATTAACTAAATAATACAATAAAGAGATAGGCTCCGCTTTACTATCAAAATTCCTGACTGTACACTTTCTTTCGGACAGCAGGTGTCTTTTCATACTTTCTATGCCCGATTGACTCGGATGGGAGAGGTAGGAGGGAAGAGCCTTGAACTGTACTATACTTTCTCTAAAGCAATTAGTTAAGAAAAAAAACACAACAAAAGTACCCCCTGGGTATGGATAAACTAGTCTTTTAAGGTACTAATATTCCTTGTAACTCCTTGTAACTCTCTCTCTCATAACGAAAATAGAGGGAGAGGTGACGCCCCCTTGTCGCTGGAAGAGAGCTTGTGTGGACCTTGGACTTTTCGAGCTATGTCGGCGGGGGTACCTCTTCTGGGCACCCCTGGTAGGGCTTCCCTTGTCGATTTGGTCGGAAACGAGGTTCCAGACTAAGTGCGTCATTCCTTCCTTTTTATACTCTCTCCCTCTCCTTTTTTCCTTTTATCCTATCTCCCACTCATACAAAAAGAAAAAAAACAACAAAAAAGCCTACTCCTATCGTGTCACTCTTTCCCTTTCTTCATCTATCTACCTATAAGGACCTGACAGCTACCTCATGCGTCAGAAGAGAGGCTTTGGAACCTCTATAAACAACGCCAATCGACGCTCACTGGTTGCGAGAGACTAGGACTAGAGGTGTCCTAGGCGTTGGGGCACAATGAATGGGATGAGGGTAGTGCCCCGTTAACCCCTTCCCTGGCGCGTAATTATTGACCGTTCCCAGTGCCCGTTGACGGGTACTTATGGTAGCATTGGTCCAAGGTGACGGCCCTTTGTTTCCCATGTTGGTTGCCAGGCCAATAAAAAGCCTTAGGTCGAGTTCCTTGGTGTGGCGGGATATCCATTGAACGCTACTCCGAGATCCTGGCCGCTGTGAAGGGAACTAGTAGGAGTTTAGTAAGGGGCGTGCTTCGTTGTTGTTCACCTGGTGACAAATCCATGGCCCCTTCGGGGACCGTCAGTGCTGCTTGGTTGGGAGCCACGGCACGCCGAGGTTTGACGACTCGGTCGGACGAACAGCAGCACATGGAGCGTGCCTTCTGAAAGATCCGAAACCTCTCCGATCGATAGGCGGGAGCGACTCACGCGGGGAGAACTCACCAACCCCCCTTTTTTATCATTGATTGGTCACGAGTTTTCAGAGAGAGAGAAAGCGCTCAAAATGACAGGCAACAAAGGACCCGTTCGGCTCAAACACAACTGTGCAATATGCCAGTTAGAAAAGTGGTGCGTTGACTTTCCGGAGGGCTACTACTCAAAATAAAGCCCTGAAAGTATCTGCACTACTTGCATATTGACGCGAGAGGTGGAGAAATTAAAAGACCTTTATAGAGCCTCAGAGGAGAAAGCTAAGGTCCTTGAGGGAAAGTTGGAGAAGCTCGAAGCCCTTAAAGTAGCTCAGGTTCGATGCCTAGAAGAGGCGCCGCCCACTAACGTGTCTGAATCCCCTGGTAACCAAGCGGACATTCCGGCATCATCTGAGGCTAAGCTAGCTGAGGCGAGAGAAAAGGAGAAAAAGAAGAAAGGAGAAACGAAGAAAAAAAAAAGAAGAAAGTTGAAACAAAAGTAGAAGAAAAACAGATAAACAAGAAGAAAAAGAAAGATAAGAATGTGGAAAGTAAATATGAAAAGGGGAGGCCTCTTGCACAAGGGAAGACCCCGTCTTCAGAGACGAAGTGTCCGAAGGTTACCCTCATTAGTGACTCTCAAACACGGGATCTGCAGCCGCTGCTAGCGGCCCGCCTTTGCACTATCGTAAAGGTAAGCTGCCTGTCAGGACGGGGTAACCACCACATCAGAGTAGAGGCAGAGAAAGCTCAGATTTCTGAGAATTCAGTTGTTGCTCTGATGGTGAGCGGCAACGACCCTTTACCGCAGAGGGGGTAAGGTTGGCCTCAGTGGTAAGACCATCCAAACGGTGATGGGAGCCGTGGACGACATAGGGCTTAAAACTCGCAAACGTGTGGTGGTTGGGATGCTTCCGAGAAGAGGTCCATCCCGAACCGTTCACGAAAGAAACGTTGCAGTGAACAGAAGGTTGGCGGATCTCTGCACGGCAGAAGGAGTCTTCTTCGTGGACCCCTATCGTACCTTTATCGGTAGAGATGACCTCTACCAAAGGGACGGGGTACATTTCTCCTTTAAAGGGAAGGCCTTTCACGCCAACCTAATTCAAGATGTCGTGGAACGCACCCAAAAGAGCGTTCGAAACAGAGCGAAAGCGGACGTGCGCCAGCATGCCCGTGTCACTCCGGAACGACCTTCTCGGAGGTCGTCAAAAAGGGTGTGACCACGAAAACAAAGAAGCCGGGAAACGGAAGAGCGTAGGGAGTCCTACACTAGGGGACTCCCTCAAAGTTCTTCTGTTCAATGCGAGGTCAATCAGGAATAGGTTTCTTTAGCTCCGTGGTCTCGTAGTAACAGAGGAACCTGAGATGGTGGCCATAACGGAGTCGTGGATAAAAACCTCAAGCCGAGATTTTGAAGGTGAATTCACGATTCCCGGTTACCAGCTCTTCCTGAAAGATAGGCCAGACAGAGAGGGTGGCGGTGTGATGTTGTATGTCAAGGATACTCTCAATTCGACGGATTGCAACATCGTATCCGACCATGAACTACTAGGTGTTGACCTAGAGATAGGTCCTGCCAAATACAGGACCCTGGTGCTTTATAGACCTCCTGCCCAACTCGTTGAAAAGGACAGAGATCTGTACCACACAAGTTGACTGGGAAACCAGAGAACCCTGTGGCGAGAACGCACTACTCCTGGAGTTCGCGAACAACGAGTTCTTGACTCAATGGGTGAGAGAGCCAATGAGAGGAGACAATATCCTCGACTTGGTTTTCACCTCTGAGGATAACATGGTTAAGGACCTCTCTGTTGGTGAAGAGCTCGTTGGCAGTAACCACCGACTAATTAGATTTGTAGTCAAAGTCCCGAAGGCAGAGCCTGCAACTAGTAAATCTAGGAAACTCGATTTGAAAAGAGCAGACTTTGCAGGTCTTCATGCTGGACTGACTGATGCGAGGCTAGAAGTGTGCGATGCTGTTGAAGACTCGTGGAATAGTTTCAAAACCAAATTCATGAGTCTTCCATCGCGTTTCATCCCTCTGAAATGCCCCCGTCGATCTTCTGTTCAACCAAAGTGGTTTAATCGAGAAATCGGCTAACTGCTTAGGGAGAGAGAACTGTGTACTGGCAATCGAAGATCTCGGTTGACTTTGATGAATACCGAAGGCTAGCCAGGAGAGTGAAGTCCAGTATAAGGGTGGCTAAGCGGCCTGAGGAACTCTGAGTGGCGAGACTCTGTAAAGAGAATCCCAAGGAGTTTGGGGGGATATGTGAACAGCCGTACACCAATCCTTCGAATGATTCGCCCTTTGAGAAATGAGGAGGGAACATTAAAGCATTCAGATGCAGAAAATGCTAACCTCTTCAACGACTACTTTTCAGTGTTTACTGAAGAGTGTGGTCCCATCCCACAGCCGACGGATTCCTACTTGGGGAGAAAGCTGGAGGATATGGACTTTACCGAAGGAGAAATCAAAAAGAAGATCACTGACCTAATGACGAATAAGTCACCTAGCCCGGATGGGTTTCTACCTAAAGTGTTGAAAGAAGTGCGTGATCAAGTGTCACGACACCTGAGCGAAATCTTCAACATGTCAATCCGGACCGAATGCGTTCCTAGAGACTGGCGTGAGGCGGAGGTGACTCCTATCTTCAAGAAAGGAGACCGTAGCCAACTGTCGAACTACCGACCTATCAGTCTGACTTCGATAGTCGATAAACTCATGGAAAGTATGATGCTAAACAAAATGACTTCGCATTTAGAGTCAAACCTGCTACTGAGGAGTTCCTAGCACGACTTTCCGAAGGCAACGGTCATGCCTGACGAACCTTGTGGAATTCTTCCACTTCGTCTTCAGTGAGCACGATCGGGACAAGGCGGTGGATGTGGTGTACTTAGACTTTCAGAAAGCCTTTGACTAGGTACCACACCGCCGCCTTCTCCGGAAAGTGCGAGCGCTGGGCATAGACGGAAAAGTAGCCAGCTGGATCGAGAACTGGCAAAGTTGCAGACGGCAACGGGTGGTGGTGAATGGATAGGCTTCTGAGTGGGTGCCCGTTACTAGCGGGGTGCCTCAAGGTTCTCTCCAGGGACCACTACTATTCATCATCTACGTCAACGACATGGACGGTGACATGGTTGCCAAGATTTCCAAATTTGCCGACGATACCAAGCTTGGTATGAACGTTGCAAAGGATGGAAATACTGCAAGCCTGCAGGAAGATCTTCGGAAGATTGGGGAGTGGTATGATAAGTGGCAAATGACTTTCAACGTAAATAAATGCAAAGTGATGCATATCGGCCACAGAAATTCTCAATCACCCTATATCCTTAAGGGCACTGCTCTCGAAATCACCGACACTGAGAAGTACTTGGGTGTAACTATCACGAGTGACCTCAAGTTCTCGAAATAGTGTATTGAGGTGGAGAAGAAAGCCCAAAGGATGTTAGGGTATATAATGCGCCAGTTTGGGTATCGGAACAAGGAGATATTGCTGTGTCTGTACAACTCCCTCGCCTGACCGCACCTGGAGTATGCCGTCACATTTGGAGTCCTTCACTCCGAAAAGACATCGCGAGATTGGAACGCGTGCAAGCCAGGGCAACCAAACTGATTCCCTCTATCAGACATATATGTTATGAAGATAGATTAAGGGAATTAGATATGTTCTCACTCGAGACCCGGAGACTACGTGGTCAGCTTTTGGAAGTATTTAAAATACTTCTAGGCTTCGACAGACTGGACTACGGGGATATTTTCCAGCTCAGCGAGGGAAGAACAAGAAATCACGGCTTTAAACTTGAACTGAAGCGATACCGCCGTGATCTGTGTGGGAAATTCTTCACTTACAGTATCTGGGGTAGTTGGAACGCACTTCCGACGTAGGTTGTCAACAGTGAATCTGTTGACCAGTTCAAGTTAAGACTAGATAAAGTCTTGCGAAATAGCCGTTAATATCCTCGCGAGTAATCTTTGAGGTTGCCAACGGACACCTTGGAAGTTTGCGCTTAGAGTACCCTCCTTGTATGGACCGTAAGGTCTTCTAGGGTACTTATTTTCCTTGTAGCTCCTTGTAACACCCCTTACCCTGGTTTGAAGAAGCGTTTTCTTGTATTTGACGAATAGCCTGAACCTGCATATCAAGAGTACACATGTAGATAAGTGTGTACCATAGAGTTGAAATAGTTAAAAAAACAACACTAACGTTAGAAAGTGGTAGTTAACATCTTCTGTAAACAGACTGGCCTTAAGCAGATATTAAGGTCTTTGCTGGTCTTTGTTTCTGTAGTTCTCTCTCTCTCTCTCTCTCTCTCTCTCTCTCTCTCTCTCTCTCTCTCTCTCTCTCTCTCTCTTTTTTTTCTCTCTCTCTCTCTCTCTCTCTCTCTCTCTGACATAGAACAATAACACTTTTAAAACGGTACCATAACGTGCTTCATCTGCATATTTTCCAAAGTTCAGGACCAATTTGGAAATGATAACTTTTTTTTAACATGATGGCACACCTTGACAATGCAAAAGCATGAACAAAGTTCTTAGGTTAAAATAACATCGAAATTTGGGACATTGCTCCGGGAATTCGTCAGATATGAACACAATAGACAATTTGGGGGTGATATTCAAATTGGTTGTCGATACACAGAAACCATCCAATTGTCAGCAGTTATTGAAACTTACTGAACAAAGATAGAGCAATATTACTCAATATATCATCACTAATTTTGTCTCTAGGATGCTAAAAAGAATTGAAGCAATCCTGAAGAACCAGGAATATCATTGAAAATATTGAATGCGCGCATCAATTAACTGTATTTATTCATAAAATGGGTTTGAACTCTGTTTGTACATTTCACCTTCAAATCGATACACACAACCTAAAAAATGCAACTTTTGATTAGTTCTACTAATTTCATTATATGAAAAAATATAGCATTTTCCCAACTTTTGCCCATGACTAGATTACTTGACCTTGAACATTTAGGGCTTGTTCTATAAAATAGGTAGGCTTCTGTCACCATATTTCAGGGTTAAATAGGCCCAGCGAAGAATTCCACATATGGACGCTTGGTGGAATTATCAAATACTAAAAAAATGCTATCTGTGTAAATTAAGGAAATAATAGGCCAAACCTACTAAATAAAAAAACAAAGAGAATTAGAAAATGAAACTATATATATGTTAAACTGTAAAAATAGATTTGAGGCAAGTGGTCATTAGAGTTGCACGGAAGCCCACAAAAATACAAAGATATCAAAGGTAACCACCTGGATAAATGCGAGTGTTGCACAGAAACAAACGCACGTGTGTTGGGAACATTTATCAGCAGCTGAAAAAATAGAGGCTCTGGCAAGAGAAATTTCACAGAAACGGGCAACAAGCGATTCATTATAATAAAACTAAATCTATTAGGAAATACATAGGCATAACAGGAATACAGAGCTGTCAGAAACTCCGACCAAGGGATGGAAATAACGAACAAACTAGATGACTGGGTCCGGCCTACGTCAAGTCAAGGTCACGCCTCTTGGAGACGATATATATATATATATATATATATATATATAGCTTAGTAGCGTCATGGAATCCCGTTTTCAGAAAGAGAGTAAAACCGTCACGAGGTCAAGCAAGGCTGAGCCAGACCGTGTGAGAATCGAGCTCCTTCTGGTGATAAAACAGAAGTATGGACCGTCAAAGGCGCGGAGAAGACGCCAGTGTCTTATCGCGCGATATCGAAAACCTCGCGAGCTCAGGTGACGCCTCTGACCTTTACCTTCTACCCCTGGATAAGTATAATATATATATATATATATATATATATATATATATATATATATATATATATATATATATATATCTTTGTCTCCCATCCCTTTAGTCTATTCCGTTTCATAAAAAAACGAAGTACGCCAAATTTGATTGAGATTGGATTATGCTTCGGGTGTGCTCAATGAAACTGAATTTTGTTCCTAACTGCCATAAATCGATGAAATACAGTATGATTATTGATAACTTAAACTCACGACATTATTAACATTACATTTCACCAGTTACAGTACTGGACAGTGGACACTGGTTAATAGCAGAACATAGAACACTCTAAATAGTTATCATACTGATTAAAACAAAACTAGGACACTGCTATTCAAATGTGAAATTTTAACAACAAAATAAGGTCTGACGTGGCAGATCTTCACTACAGTCCGACGAGTTCTTCAACAATAGTACTTTTGTGGCTGTCCGGAAACAGCTTTCGGTGCTCTCTGACGACCTGCATAATGAACTGTGTCTGTTCTTCAGTATTTGATAGGAGTCTATTATCCTCCTGGAGAAGTGATATGTCTCTCTCTGCTGCGTCATTAGACACGGTCAGGCTCTTTTCAATCTCCACTGCAGCGATATATGTTCTGTTGTGAGCCCAAGTATTGGGATCTTCTGTTAAGAACTCCTGACTAAGATCTAGAATATCAAAGAACTTCCAAGTGTTCTTTGTGATAAAATCGCTCAAATTCTTCATTTTAATGGTTAGCAGATCTACAGTCACCCTCTTCAGTGACTGCTTGTCTCCTCCATTTTCCATGGCAGTGTTTATCGCCTTCTTCTCAGCCATAGTGACGGCTCTATCAAAGAAGGCCAGTGCCACCATCTCTTCACTCAAGTACCAGAGCTAGTTGGACAGCTTCTTGAGGGCACCTTTTGCAGCTCTGTCATTAGCAGCAGTCAACGACTTCAGGAGTTCCAGATCGCTTTTTGGCACGGCTGTTGAGAGACGGCAGAAGAGCCAAGAGTTCACATAGTGCTTCACTCCAATGTAACAGAGTTTCTTCATGCCTTTCAGTTCGTGCTCGGTTAGATTGAATACATCCTTGAGGAGAAAGATCTTCAGTGCATAAATTAGTCGTGCTATAAAGCGGGCATGATGCATTGCCCCTGGTTTTGCAAAGTAAACTCTAGTTGAAATTCTCACAAGGAAAATGATGGTCAGTTCCAACATCAACCAGTAATCCTTCCTAGGATGATTTTCTTCCAGTTTTTGTAAGCAGAACTCAATGATGTTGCCTGTCATATTCGCTAAAGCACTGGCAACATCAGTGTCTTCGATTCCTGGCTTGTATTTAGACAAGGACATTTGGTGCCAGTGACTCTTGAAGATACCAATGTCTGGAGCAGATGATGGGCCCATAGTGACAAGAAAAACCTCTTCCAGTAGTATCTCGTGAATATGATAGCAACATGCCTTACCTTATAACTTTCAAATCGTGTCTCTTGAGCTCAGGGTTACCAAATATTTGAAAAAACGGCCAAAACACGCGGACATACGGCACGGCTGAAATTAATTTCCAATGTATTTAAGAGTACCTGTGCTCCTCTGATGATGCGGGACGCCCCTTTCTTTCATTCACTGGAAAAACAGCTCTGATTTTATCAATAAATGAGCCAAATATAGCCTATTTTACACAGAAAACAGCATGGCCAAAACCCACAGACAGCTTTCTTCGCCCGCGGCAAGGCATAAAAAAATACTTCTGCATTGAGCACACCCGAAATGATAATATATCAGGCTGATACTTTGCATATATTAATTACTACCAATAGAGAAATAAATGGAGAGGGTGAGAGGTTGATATTTCCTAAAAAAAAATTAGCATACAAATAAGAACCACCCTAATATATATATATATATATATATATATATATATATATATATATATATATATATATATATATATATATATATATATATATATATATATATATACACAACCAGTCAATCTACGACACCCGTTCACTCGCCTAAGTCCTGCCGCCTTTAGACTCGATACTTCGCGTAAAACAGTAAGCTTACACATTGACCCGAAAGAATTCGAGGCGTTTCTGTTTGCCCCTTTAGTAGGATAATTCAAGAATCAACTTATATTTTCTTTACCGCATCCTTTCAAAGTCCTTTACTTATCCTTATTACCAAGACACCTCCGGTAAGCCCAACTTAACGCATAACCCTCGTGACACCAGAGGTGTAAAGTAGACCCACCTCCTTAAAGTCCTCGTCATGCTTCGAGTGCAAATAGCAACTAGGTTTCTTCAATACACGCCCTTATAATTACCGACCACGCACCCACAAGCTAGAAACCTACACTACCACATAAACTGGTAACCTTCACCGGCAACATCACCATCCCACCATAGACACAGTAAGAGAGTTTAGCTTTCATGCGGTAACAACATACTTAGTTTCTTCTGAGAATGCGAGCTGAAATTGAAAAACGGTATGCTATATGCGCAGCCCTCCGTACCGAGAGAAGCGGGAAGGTGTTTGTGGATTTGTTTAACTGCCCCAGGGACCTCGGTTACAATGTGAAACTGCCGTATGACTAAGCTGAGACTAAGGACGAAGTACCTGGATGGACCAAGTGGCCGCAGGAAGGCCTTACGTTTGCTCCCCGCACACAACGCAAGGAAGACAGGCGTGCTTGTTCAACAACGTCCAGCACCACTGGTCCCATATTTGTGGCATCTCCATCTGTAACCTTCGAGATTATTTCGTGTGTGTTTTTTTTGAGAAGGATGTCAACGAGGTTACTCACAACACTTTAGAATCTCTGAGGGGCCGCCATTGGGGAAGTAATGTCATCGAGTGACAAAACCTCTTTAACCAGGGCATGCAACCAGTCTAGGTCCTTTCAGGTGAAGGTCGTGAAGGGAGATGTTGGTCATTTCGAATTATTTCACCACCTCTCTACGGTTTGTTGGATTCACATATATATATATATATATATATATATATATATATATATATATATATATATATATATGCAAAGGAATGAACTGAACAAGTTCGAAAGTACTTGGAATCCGCCTTTCATTTTCTGTGTGATTTTTGGCATATATATATATATATATATATATATATATATATATATATATATATATATATATATATATATATATATATATATATATATATAATGTGTGTGTGTATGTGTGGAAAACTCACAAAGTATTGCGTAAGTAAGCAATAAATGCAACAAAGCCCACATGGAAAATTAATATGAGGATTCCAAGTACTTTCGAACTTTATTTCGAGTTCTTTATCAAGGAATAACAAAAGTATTGAAAATTGTAATATTTATGAGGATGATACAGAGGATAGGAAACGCCCATAAAAAAAACAATCAACAAAATGAAATAATAAGAGATGGAAACCTAAGGAAGAGCGAAGATAAATACAAAATAAGATTTAGAGAGGAGAATTCGCTCAATTTCGTCGAAAGGGACACCATGAATTTCAAAATAACACTTGCCAATGAATGAGGTAGGAATCACCTTTTCAGGAAAACATTGCTTGAGAAATTTAAGCTTGCTTTTCTTATCGTGGGCACGGAGAAGAGAGGCACGGTAACCTTTTACAACAGGTTTCAATGCCCGAAATAGACGGTAGAAGTGGGTGAAGGCAGCAGAATAGTTGAAGAATCGCGTGGGATCCATTAAATGTGGAAAACTCACAAAGTATCGCGTGAGTAAGCAATAAATGCACCGAAGCTCACAGGGAAAAATAATGCGAGGATTCCAAGTTCTTTATCAAGGAATAACAGAAGTATAGTACCTCTGTATCATCCTTATAAATATTACAATTTTCAATACTTCTGTTATTCCTTGATAAAGAACTCGAAATAAAGTTCGAAAGTACTTGGAATCCATCCTCGTATTATTTTTCCATGTGAGCTTTGTTGCATATATATATATATATATATATATATATATATATATATATATATATATATATATATATATATATATATATATATATATATATATATATTATTTAATATTAATCGAAAATCACATGACCCCGTGATATATAATAGATGTATTTTTGAAAAAGGCCCAAGGAAATGAAAACTGGTAACACAACCCGGAAAAACGCTATGGAAATGATTACGTGTACCATTGAAGCTTAAGAAAGAAAATTATATATATATATATATATATATATATATATATAAATATATATATATATATATATATATATATATATATATATATATATATATATATATATATATATATATGTATATATATATATATATATATATATATATATATATATATATATATATATATATATATATATATATATATATATATATATATATATATATATATATATATATATATATATATATATATATATATATATATATATATATATATATATGTATATATATATATATATATATATATATATATATATATATATATATATATATATATATATATATGAGTGTGTGTGTGTGTGTGTGTGTGTGTATGTGTGGCGAGAGCAGGTGCTTGTGGTGAGAGAAGTAGGCTTTGTTCGATTTGGGCGGGCTCACCATTTCCGTAATGGTGCAAAAATAGTTTTTTTGTTAGCTAAGAATAGATAGGTCTTCTCTGTATACTAATCCTTTTGGTGATTCGGGTTCGTTTCTGAGAGTGTTCACCAAATAAAAGTCTTATTTGGATTTATAAACAATTTAATAAAATAACTTTATTAGAACTTGATGTTTGGTAAGGTGAAGGAGTGAACTCGGTGACTCTAAGTCCCTTTTGGGTAGAATTGAATATGAACGCGGATGTAAAGAAGTTTTTCTGATGTGATGTCAAGCTGTGAGCTTGTGAGTCCCTTCCACTGAGGACTGCTTAGGAGGTGAATGAGTGGACTTTAGTTGAGTTAAAAGTCCTTCATCGGTGGATGGAGCACAATGTGAACACGAATGGAAAATACTTGTGCTTTCTGAAGTGATAGAACGGACTGTATTATAATGTTGTCTTATAATGTCGTAATGTCTGAGTATTAATGTGTTTAGACAAAGTAGGCGTGGCCTGCCTAACCAATGGGGTATCTGGGGAGGAGCATTGTCTGAAGACAAATGAGTGTTTATTTGTGTGTTCGCTTGGGGCAGAGGGAACAGAATTTATCTGAATTGTTATCAAAGAATTTATATAAACGAAGAGACAACTGATGTGAAGTGTGAAAAGGATTGATAATAAGTCGGGAGAAAGTTTTGGAATTTTTTTTTAAGGATTTTATCTCTAGTGGGTCTGCCTTAATATACAAAATAGAAAAATGACAGTGTCGTGAGACCGAGGCTGTTGTGATTTATGATGAAGAATTTGACAGGAGAGAAACACGGACATTTTTATATGGTCAGTCGGGAGATTTGTGCCTGGGGAAATACTGTGTAGTAAAGTTCGTGTATACATACTCGTAGCAGAGGGTTCTCCATCCCCAGGCTACACCATCAACCCTCTTGCAAGTAAAAAAATAACGAGAGGATAGTCTTAGATAACAGTGCGTGCATATGGAGACAAATGGGGACACACTGGCCTCCCCAGGCCCCGTCAAGTGAACCCAGTGAGTGGGGCCTTCCCTATTTTTACTCAAGACGTGGGCGGTGCATTTCGTCTGGATACTAGGTGTAACAGTCTAAACAGGGTATCTTCCCCTACGGGCATTCCGACACGGAGGTCGTTTTGGTTTTCACGTTTCTGTTTGAGCAGGGATTTTAGCCCCGTCTACACCAGCTACCCTCTTCCGGGTACAGGGGATAATCATATAGATAAAGTTGGTGGTTAGAAGGACAAGGGTCAAACCCACCAGCTCTCCCAGGCCTAATGAAGGAGTTCAAGTAAAGCCAGTGAGTGGGGCATTCCTTCTTTGCACTCGCACTTGAAGGATGTGCTGCTTCTCTGGATAGATCAGAAGAGAAGAAGAATAACGAATTTATGACGGAGGTTTTATGGTAGATTAGACATTAGAAATTGGAGGGAAAAATGGAGTTTTGCCCTATTGATGAGGTCTTTTCTGTTCCTCTTGGTTTATTTTATTAAGATTTGGGTCTGATATTGTTTATTCTGTTTATTCATTTAGTTTGTCTTGTATTTTGTCCCTTCCAGCATTTCATTTCATATAGCATATTTTTTAAAAATCTTGACGTGCTTTTTTCATGCATTCATTCATTGTCATTTATACTTTGTGTATTGATTTTGTTCTACTACTTGTGTAAAGTGGTGTTTGGTGTTGGGTTGCGTGTTTTTGTGTTTCGTGCTTAGATGTTTGGTTGTTAATGTGAAAAGTTGTCTTATATGACCCATGGCGTCAACTCTTCCTCTAAGTAGAGTTTAGAACTGAGAATCCTTGAGTTTCTAGTTACATTCCCTCAGTTGTGATTTTTTCCCATCTCTTCTTTGCTAGTTTTTGGGTGATCACATTAATGGGATTTATGGGGACGAGGGAGAAGCATAATCTTGGAGATCTGGTCATTTCTTCTCACTTTGTTGATATACAGCGTCGCATTGTTTTGGAATCGATGTAGAGGCTTCAAGACGCATTTGCTTGAAGGTTGCGTCACCACTGTTCTGCAGATTAGTGAGGCGCAGACATACATGAAGTAAATTTTCTTCAAGATGTTCGCACTCGGGCTTCTAAATCTATGAAGCTTGGAGAGTTCCTGCATCGCCAGATTTTCTCCCCGAGATATATGTTGACGCTACCCATTGGTGGCCATACAAAACCCAAGAACAGTACCTTCTTTGCAGTACTCATATTCCCTTCGCCCACTTGTCACATCCACTGGTTTTCTTTGGTATAGAGGGAAGATTTTAAGCTTGATTGTTTGTCCTGATCTTCATTTACTCTCCGATCCATCGTTCGAAGAAGAAGAAGAAGAGCAAGAAACTGGAGAAAACATGGATGAAAATGAACTCGACGACAGAAAAAAAAACAGACCCACCGAACACAAATGATCGATTACTCCAGCAGAGCAGATAAAAGAGAATAAGAGGGGGGGAAG
Source organism: Ceratothoa steindachneri (assembly GCA_963969495.1). Taxonomy (NCBI): domain Eukaryota; kingdom Metazoa; phylum Arthropoda; class Malacostraca; order Isopoda; family Cymothoidae; genus Ceratothoa; species Ceratothoa steindachneri. The sequence goes on from OZ018336.1 coordinate 43,462,161, forward strand.
AGGAACCTTAACAGGAGCAATAAAAGAAAGATGACAGCAAAGTGGTCGTAAATGCAAGAGATGTCGACTAGGAAACGGTGTACTGCTGTCCTTAACCAACAAGATTTTTTACTCTCCATTTTTAGTCTCACTCAAACTGCGCACAATGAAATAGCTTCAAATCCATCCCATTTTGCGATAGCATTTACGTGCACTTCAAATTAATTGCAGGCCAATTGCATTCTTTTCTATCCATTCCATAGCCACTGCGGGACAAAAGCATTCATTTCTATCCATTCGCGGTCCGTTGCGTTCATTCATCTTGTCCTTCGGTTGAGAGAGTTTTATTGGCTGCATTCTGAAAACCATTTGCTTATCCTTTGTTTAAATTAATTTATCCCATTCACATATGCATATTTATATTCTTTGCAAATAAATTATAACAATGGGATATTTCTATCAACTTAAAGAGAAATATTACGTTTCTTCGTTGGTGCTATATATCTATTTTGATTCGTATATTTTACTTCTTTTCTTAATATTTATGTCCCATAACGTTTAAATCTTCAATGTTTTAGGATAATTTTTATTTGTTCGACCGAAAATGAATTTAAACCAATCATTCTTCCCTCATAGTTTATTGCATTTAAATGAAATCAAATTCTGATAAAGTTCTAATTTCAATATTGTTACGGTCTATTTTCGCTGATTGGCATCCATGGAAATAAATATTACGTTCCTTCGTTGGTACCTTTCAAGCGGCTCGACTAGTTTCAAAACAGAGGCTGATAATGAACGCCTTATTCAATTAAACTATAATTACAAAAGTTATTTGCTGTAAGAACCCTTCTCCTCCCATCACTGTTCTAGGCGTGTCCTATGCAAACCAAAACGAGAAGTTCCCAAAAAGTTCTTAAACAAATTTACCCTTATTTCCATATCAATAACGGCTCGTCATCCGCCACGAGTCGGTCTTAGCTTAGCTTCCAAGTTTAAACTGATTTCTTTCAAAATAATGAAATGTAATTCCATTTTTTGTCGAGTTTTAGGGTAACTTTTTAAAATATTCTTTTCAAGCTTTGAAATAAATTAATTTTTGAATGAGTTTGTACAAATACTAGCATAATTTTTTTTCTTATTTAATTTCAATTTTTATTTACCTAGATTCATTCTATAAAGGTTCCTGTCTTTATTTCGCCCCCCAATGAGAGTGGAAGACTGTTCTTCCTTACACCAATACCCCTACTATATATATGGAATTGAAGATGAGATATGGAATTCGGAAACTACCGTAGACTTCGGCTAATAAACCAACTACAGACCATTGCTCGGTTAGGACATCCAATAACAAATAGGACTTGTCTTCTAATCAATTAATTTATTCACACTCTTATCTATTATAGGCTTTAAGAAGACCCTATACACATCGTCTTTAAGTACACTTACATACACGATAGATCCACTTGTTAAGATAATAATCATCTCATTCACGCTCTCTCACGATTAAAATACAATAGTTTCGCGGTGGTCTACCACCTTCCTCTGTCATTACAAACACTACCATACATCTTTTGGATCATGCCAAGAATATGAAACTTAATAACTTTAGGGTTCGTTATTCTTAACAGTGGAACTTGGGGGGAGGAGGTCTTTATTCTTGGCATGGCTACCTATGACATCATTAGAGAAAAGGAGAAAGCGACCCAATTTCAGGCTTCAAATCTCAAGGCTTCAACATCTCCCGGTTTCCAAATGTGGTAGGCGCACTGGAACGCCGATAAAACCAATCTCTCCCTTCCTCTTCAATACCATATTAGAGACAAGCAAAACCACATATTTATTCCTTAGCCTTCGAAATTTGCGGACATAGTGTAGTTATTACTTGTAAGTTTACCAGTGATTAAATGGTTAGAACAAAACGAACTTAGTAGGTGTGAATTAAAATATGATTCCTTGTTCTACGTCGTTAAGGGGAAGAAATTATGTTCGCTTCTTTAGACATGGTAAAATTTGGTTTGCTAATCTTGACATTGAAAAATTGGGGTCAATATTCTAGACGGTAAAATTGGGTTAGCTATTGTTGACATGGTGAGGCTCACTATTCTAGACAATAAAATTCGAATCACTATTCTTGACAGTGAAATTGGATTCGCTATTATAGACATGGTAAAATTGGTTTTTCTATTATAAACATGCTAAAATTGACTTCGCACTGCTTGACATGGTAAAATTCGGTTCGTCATTCTAGACATGACAAAAAAGAATTCACTAATCTTGACTTTAAAAATCGTTTGCCTATTCTTAACATGATAAAACTGAGCTCAATATTTTAGACGGTAAAATTGGGTTCGCTATTGTTGATTTGGTTAATTGAGATTGCTATTCTATACATCCTAAACTGTGTTCACTATTTTTGAAATGGCAAAATTGCCGTTTCGGACTAAAAAAAAATTCAGAGGGTCAAGGCAGCAATAAAACCATTGATCTTTATGGTCTTACAAACCTTGTGGAATCTCTTCCTCGACGGGGCACTCGTGAAATGGTAAGCTTTTGAATGTTAGTCATGAAACAGCACGTAAACATCTAATAAACAGTTAAAATCCACAAAAAAAATGGCGTTTACATGCCTCAACTGTCTTAAAGCCAAGGTTTACAAAGTGCGGAAAATGAATCATAATAATTTGCTCGGGATGCCCGTAAGTTACTTTTGGGGATGTAAAAGGACTTTCTCAATATGAGTTCCTCAATAATAAACAAACTTTCACTGCAGACTTTTAATGTTCAACATATGCGACCTTTAATGTTCAACAATTGCAACATTTAATCTTTAAAAATTGCAACCTTTAATGTACAACATCTGCGACCTTTAATGTTCAACAAGTGCGACCTTTAATGTTCAACATTTGCGACATTTAATGTTTAACAATTGCAACATTTAATGTTCAGCAATTGTAACCTTTTATGTATAACAATTGCAAACTTTTAATATACAATAATTGCAAACTTTTAATGTTCAACAATTTCAACCTTTAACGTTCAACAAAAGCAATCTTTAATATTCAACAATTGCAACATTTATCTTTAAAAATTCCAACCTTTAATGTGCAACAATTGCGACTTTTAATGTTCAACATTTGCGACCTTTAATGTTTAACAATTGCAACATTTAATGTTCAGCAATTGCAACCTTTTATGTAAAACAGTTGCAAACTTTTAATGTTCAACAATTGCAATTTTTTTAATGTTCAACAATTGCAACCTTTAACGTTCAGCAATTGAAACATTTAATGTTCAACAATTGCAACCTTTAACGTTCAGCAATTGAAACATTTAATGTTCAACAATTGCAACCTTTAACGTTCAGCAATTGAAACATTTAATGTTCAACAATTGCAACCTTTAACGTTCAGCAATTGAAACATTTAATGTTCAACAATTGCAACCTTTAACTTTCAGCAATTGAAACATTTAATGTTCAACAATTGCAACCTTTAACGTTCAGCAATTGAAACATTTAATGTTCAACAATTGCAACCTTTAACGTTCAGCAATTGAAACATTTAATGTTCAACAATTGCAACCTTTAACGTTCAGCAATTGAAACATTTAATGTTCAACAATTGCAACCTTTAACGTTCAGCAATTGAAACATTTAATGTTCAACAATTGCAACCTTTAACGTTCAGCAATTGAAACATTTAATGTTCAACAATTGCAAACTTTTAATTTCAACACTTGCAACGTTAGATGAAGCTCTTCAATAAGACCGTCCTTCACTAGTTAACCAAAATTGCGCCCCTTCCATGGCAAACAGCGCCCATACGTGATCCAGGAAGAAATGAATGCTGTAAGTTGGGAATTTCTTCCCCTTTCTCCTTTACCACCATACCTTACACCATGTGATTACCATTTATTTAAGTGATTATAAGATTACTTAAATGGTAAGGTTTGTTCTGATATGGAGGTATAGGAGGCTATCCAATCCTATATTTCATAAAAACCGAAGAAATTCTTCGAATTTCAAATGAGGGATCAACTGCTTAATTAAACGATGGTAGAAAATGGCCATTAATGATGAAAGTTACTTTTCTGAGTAGATAGGAGAAGGGTATTCTCAATAATGATTTACTCTACTTTTGTGAATAGATGGGGTGTTTTTGTATATTAAATAAAATGATTTTACTTTTATTTAATAAGATGACATTCGTTTATTGACAACCTGATAATTCCCCCCTTACTATGATGTCAACTTCACGTCGTAGAAGGAGAATACATGTAACCCTTGCGATAAGCTTCTCTAGACCCCTAATAATCCGATTAATACCTCGGCTTGGGGACCCACCAGCCCCACTCTTACCTTATGTAAGCTATTTGATTAAGGGGGTGGAAGGTGTAGCAAAGTTTAATACCCCTCCTACAACTAAATTTGGAAGAGTTATGTGCCCTTCTTCCCCAATGCCTATGAGAAACTGGTGCTATCTCTCGGGTCGTCTTTTCCCCCTCTTTTAAATTTCCCATTTTTTAACGCCTGCTTAGAACCAACAAAAGAGGAAAGAGGGCGCTAAACGTTCTTAAAATAAAACCCGTGTGCTCAAAAAATTACATTCTGCGTCGGACACGGCCGGGGGACGTTCTTCATCCAGAATCGTTTTCGCCCACAAGTGACGACACAGGATCGTTTTCACCAACCATTGAGACATTGGATGGTTTTCACTCACAATTGACGAGATGGGATCGTTTTCACCTACCAGTGACGACAAATGATCATATTCACCAACCAACGACGACACATGATCATTTTCACCCACCAGTGACAACACGGGATCGTTTTCACCTACCAGTGGTAACATGGGATCGTTTTCACCCACTAGTGACGATACAGGACCGTTTTCACCCACCAGTGACGACATAGGATCGTTTTCACCCACCAGTGACGAAACGGGATCGTTTTCACCCACCAGTGGTAACATGGGGTCGTTTTCACCCACTAGTGACGACACAGGACCGTTTTAACCAACCGGTGACGACATAGGATCGTTTTCATCCACCAGTGACGATACGGGATCGTTTTCATACACCAGTGATGACACAGGATCGTTTACCAACCAGTGACGACACGGGATCTTTTTCAACAACCAGTGACAACACGGGACCGTTTTCACCCACCAGTGGCGACATGGGATCGTTTTCACCTACCCGTGGGGACACGGGGCTGTTAGGATATTGTAATGGATACAGTCACTTGCTTGGTGAATGAAGAGCGTTCCAATATAGCCACATCCATAAGGTTTGTTTACTGTTTTTATCTACAGGGGTTGGACAAAATAATTGGAACACGTGTTAAATTCAATGAATATTTATTTAATACGGAGTTGGTCCTCCTGTTGCTTTCCAAACAGCATTGATGCGTCTTGGAATTGATTCATACAGCTTCTTGACTTCATTGAGAGGAATCTTTAGTCCTTCTTCTTCCAATACCTGTTCCAGGTGTTTCAGACACGATGGTGGAGGATAACGACTTCTAACTTGTCGCTCCAAGACACCACAAATGCTCAATAATATTAAGATCTGGAGATTGTGGGGGCAACTCCATGTGTTGTAGCTCACTCCTATGCTCTTCATGACAATTATTAACCACATGAGCGGTGTGTATTGGGGCATTGTCATCTTGGAAAAAGCACTCACTATCAGGGAATAATGTCTGCTCCATGGGATGGACTTGATCTTCCAAAATATTCAGATATTCGTTGCTGTTGATGCTACCATGCAGGGCAACGAATGGACTAGAAGAATTCCAAGATATGGCTGCCAAAACCATCACTGACCCTCCTCCATGCTTCACTGTAGGACGAAGGCCGTCAGGATTAAAAGCTTCCCCAGGCTACCTCCACGCATAAACTCGCCATGCAGTGGGGAAAAGAGAAAAACTGGCCTCGTCGGAGAATATTACTTGCTTCTATTGGTCTGTAGACCATCCCTTGTGATCTCTAGACCATTTCAGCCTTTTCTGAATGTTTGATGAGAAAGGAGAGGTTTCATGGTAGCGGCTCTTCCATGATATCCGGCATTATTGAGCTCAGGGCAAACAGTTTTGGTCGAAACTGGGCTAGTGAGATGTTGTTCAACTCCTCAGTCACTTCAGGAGCAGTTGATAGGGTATTTTTCAGTACAATGCGTTTCAACACTCGTCGGTCTCTTTCAGCGAGCTTCAAAGTCCTGCTGTAGGTTTTGCCCCGCTTCTTGAATACTGCCATGGTCCTTGATATGATAGCTCTCGAAAAACCAAGGAGTTAACTGTTCTGGTGAAGGAAGCTCCTGCAATTCGAGCTCCAACAATTTGCCCTTTTTCGAACTCAGTGAGGTCACGCATCTTAGCATCTATACCACGATTTGAACAAAAAATACAAATAATCATTAAAGTTAATAAATAAAACTATGTATGTACAATAAAAACAAACACCCACAATGAAAGTTGTATGCATATTCGTAATATAATCGCTCATTGAAATATTGGTGTTAAATTTCTACTGGTCTAATTATTTTGTCCGACCCCTGTATGTGCAGAATTGAAGAAATGACAAAGAAAAGTCATATATCATTAAAGAAATGGCGAAGGAAAGTCCTATACCAAAGGGAGAGCAAATGCTCAGCAAACTTTTAGTCAGGTGGACACGAATCGTATTGCTAGTCGATTTTTTGTCATCAAAACTAAGGTTTTAAGGTTAGCAGTAATCAAAAGTGCCCAAAAGGTAGCTCACATAAATACCTTTATTTTCAACCTACAGAAATTTATAATATGTTTATCAGTTCAGATTTATGGTGACATTTTTGAAAAAATATTTTTGTACGGATCTTGGCCATGTAGAACACGCTCCGTACGCCCTTGGTACCATTTTTTTTATGCCACAACTGAAATTAAAGGATCTACTACTACAAAATGATACATAAATGTTATGAAAAGACATATAATATAAAAAATGGTTAGAATTGTTATTTTAAAACATTTTTACATAGGTATCAGAAATAATATAAAAAATAATAAATTTCTTAATTTTATGGAACATTTTTTGCATAAATATATTCAAAACCTTATTAGGCAATGTAAAATCCCCATCTTACTGCAATAATGCAACTGGAAAATTGAAACTTCTTTCAAAAATATTTTAAAAATATAAACACTTATCCTATTACTTAATACACTTAGCACTGTATATAGTTAAATCTTGCATCTAACGTAAAATAATGTTAGATAATAACACAAATAACATCATTTAACTCTGATAAAAAGGGTCATATTTGCACTTTGATATTTTGCATTTTTATTCATTTTTTGGTCGCTTTTTAACATCTAAAGCACAAAACAATGTTACCTGATTAACATACGTTAGATTTAAAACGACATCTTCATTAGTATAATTTTCACGAATTTCAAAATTATGTACGGAACGTGAATTACGCAAGATTTTATGTAAACTGTAAACACAGAAATCCTCACGCTGGTCACCGTTATAAAATCACACTCATTTTCCTTCACAATGATCATATTCACCATGGAAATCATAACCAGCGGACTCATGCAATATTCACGAACATTCTTAAAAATTACATAGGACACGTAAAATATCCAAAAACTTAACTAGCAAACAAAAATGGCGTCGGAGCTCCGCGGGAAGAAGAGGGAGGTGACGTCACATCAGACCTGTTTTCTATGCCAAAGATAAACTGACCAAACCCATATTTTGGCAAGAAGGCCTTTTGTACACTCCGTTTCCACTACACCCTATTAGCTGAGAAATCGTGATGGGAAAGCAAATAGAAGAAAAACATGGACAACAGCCCTAAGTTGTGTTCTCTCAATTATTCTGACTTATGACCATATGACCTTATGACCTTCACAACTTCCAATATCATTCGAAAGAGAATGTAAAACAACATAAGGGTTTCAAATTTCGTTAGAATCGGCCCAACAGTTACGATGTTATTGCAAAAAAATAAACATTGCAAAGTAAAATGGTTACCATCTGACCGACTGAGCTATGGGCCGACATAGGAACACACCAAAATATCAAGCATGATATACACTCGCGGCCATAAACACTGGCACCTCTTATTTTTTTTTTAGAAAAATAAAATTAACAGCAAATTCTTATCAAAAGCGTGATAATTGATTGATTATAAATGATTTTTAAAGAATGTCGTTAGAATTCGACACTAAAAGTGAGTAAGCAAAGGCTTAGGGAGGAAATTGCGATTTAACTAAGCTAAAGGTTTTGTACGCTATTTTCTGGTCAATTTGTAAATGTTAGGTAAGATGTAAATAAATGAAACCTAACCTAATCTTCCTAACAAAGATTAAATCAAATTTGGATTAGTTTTCGATGAAATTTGGATGTTATCTAGTAGATATATTATATTTTAACTTATGTCAATTTTATTAATGTAAAAAAAATGTAAATAAATAAAACGCGATTTAATCTAGATTAGGAATAATTGGGTTGGATCTGTTTACAACTCGGGTTATTTAATGATCAATTTTGTAAGGTTAAAAAAATGAATAAACAAATGAAACATAACTTAACCTGACCTATCTAAAATGAGGTAAAATTGATTTGGTTTCATTTAACCCCAAAACAAAAAACAATGATATAAAAAAAACTTGCGATCGTGTTAGTGTTTATTAATGTTTTTAAATTAATTATTTTTTTCCCTCTCATCTCTATACCTTCTGACGCCTTTATTTCACTCCGCCATGACTTTCATTACGAACCTTCTTTTAAAACACTTCTGATTATGATTCTGAGTTAGTTTTCGTCTTTTTTAATAAAAAAATCTAGCCACTTCATTGATTAAAATTACTTTTTATATAAAGGCAATAATTATTTTTTTTAAGTCTCTGTTTACTAATTACAAGTTACAATGTGATTTATAACTCTGAAGTTTATAAAAATGAATGTAAGCAAAATTAATGGAATCCATCTATTCCCAAAGTATGGGGAGATAAAGGTATCCCTCAGATTGGAGTTTAACTATGGCTGGTCGTAAAGGAGTAGGGAAGGTAGGGTAAGAAGGTCTTGCAAGGAGCTTTAGAGTTAAAAAAAAGTTAAATGTGGTTTTATATCGTGTGCTTAATATGTAAATAAGTGCTCAGTGAATTTGTTTTAAAACATGTTTATCGATGTATTTTGAACTACAAATGCTGGCAAAGAATTCCAAATTGAGACGATTTTATAAGTAAAAAAGATTCCCAAATATTCGTCTGATAAAACTTTTAATTTCAATATATGTCCATTTGTTCACGTAGTGTTTTTAGTTTGGTGCAGCCAGCGACCACTTGCAACTCCATGTTGGCGACCCCTGGCAACCTCACGCCACACAAGCGTATTTAGTGGCACTGAGAAGAGTCGCGAGGTATGGGTCGTCGTGTTTTCATCGCCTCGAAACTTGCTGCCACCGTCGTTCCACGCCAAGTGCCAGTTTCATCTACAACCTCCAAGCTTTCCATTGACGCGAGCTGCAGCCATTTGACTTGAGCCATCCCAAAGAATTCCTAGCTAACATTGTAAATAATATATTAGAAGTGCATTCAAAAAGTGAATAAAATTTTACATTATGGAAACCGTTCATAAATTTTAAAACTTCTAGAAATTGGCTGTGAAGGCGCCTATCTCATAAATTTATGCATCAATTATATTTTTTTACTTTACCTATATCGCTGGAAAATTAAAATTACGACGGCTTAAATGTTTTATTAGTATTAATTACAAAAGGCAGTTTGTGGTCGATTTGGGCGCTCGACGCAATAGAGAGAAAGAGGTGATTATGATAGCTTGGTTTTTTATCCATGAATGACCCTCTCTCGTGGAGTCTGGGAGGACTTTATGGCAGACTAGGATGCTAGTTAGCATTTTCACCTGTGCTCTCAAATGTTCCACTCGGCAACCGAGTGGCTGCTCTCCTATACCCATATTGTCAGTATTCTCTATTATTTTTCGCTATACCCTTTGTTATCTCTGTATTTAAAAAAAAAATTCAGGAAAATTCTTAAATATTATATTACTATTCAATTTTGCTTGTGGGTAATCGATCATGAGGTGCGGCCGAGTCGAATGAAAACACTGTCTCTGATTACAGCGAACTTAAGTCATATTGGGTGTAAGTTGTAGGTGTGGTTCGGAATTCAATTTAAACTGCCGGTACTCACTGAGAAATTAGTGGCATTTTAAATTAGTTCCTGAACTTAGAAAAAGAGGCTGATGCAGCTCAAATTACTGTCACTGGAAGATCGGCATCCGCGCAGCCAACTTATCGAAAGAAGTATTTAAAATACTAAACTAGTTCATTAATATAAACTATTAATCAATATTTGAATTAGAAAACCTAATACCCACTAGAAATAATGACTAAAAGCTGGCAAAAAAAATTATTTATTAACTCTACAATAATACAGTTTCTTTTCTTATAAAATAACACAAACTTGGAATAACTGGCTTAGTAGTGCCGTTTAAAGTAGTACAGTCAATATTTTTAGGGAAAGAATAATAAATATTACTTATATAACTTATAGAAACAAGAGTTGTCTTAATTAATTCTAACCTCAATCATTTTTAACTGTCCAACACCTCTGACCTGCACCTTTTCCCTTCTCTCTGTACTAGCTTCGAGTGGATCTAAGGGTATTTGCTAGTTCTTAAATCTGTACATGACTGCAGATCGGTGGTAATGCCACGACCGTATTTGTTGTTTCTTTGTTGTTTTTTGTAATCGAATCATTTAAAGAACCAATTAGAATGCTGAGCTTAACTCTGTTTCTTTCTGTTTTCAATTGCCAGATGGAAGCGAAACTCAGAGTCATCGCAGACGGACTTACAATCCTCTTCTTCTTCACCTCAGGTAAACCTTTCATTCCTGAATTATTATTAGTAGTAGTTTCTAATTAGAGATTTCTTAAATGTATTAATTGCCTTTTCAAATTACTCTTTAAGAAAGTTCTTAGTCTTTAAAAAAATAGTCAAACAAATATATTCAATGATTAACTTATAAGGATGGAAGAACGGTATGTAACGCAGAGGTTGTGTTGGTCTTTTATTCTCCTGTGTCTAGTGGAGAAGGACCAGGTACTTTCAAGGAGTCCCGAAATTTGAACGACAGTTCACAAACTCTGATGGACGAAGTTTTCTTGGCGTTATACCTACGACATGATTTCAGAACACTGGACTACATTTCAAAACTTTTGTCATCCAGCTGATTTAGAATCATTTTTGCATGCTGAAATTAAGAATATAATTAGTTTTCTTAGGTCAAGTCTGGTTTCTAAGATATGATCGATTTATATTAGAACGTATATTCCAAAATTGCGCTATCATCCAACTGTTTATTTCTTCTGTTTTGTCACATCTAGTAATGAGTAACCATACATAAGTCACATCTAGTATTGAGTAACCATACATAACCTATTTTATTCATACTTTCAAGTCTAGATTTGCATTGCAATGGATCGCACGTGTAAGAATCATCCGAATAGGTTTTTTTTACATCTGCGGACATGTCGCTCTTCCAGACTGTCAAGCAAAAATCACGGATTTTGTGAACAAGGCATATCATGTTTACTTTGGAGTGAAACTAGGAGACCAGGACAAGCCATTTACTCCCTATATTTGCTGTAAAACATGTGTGGAAAATTTACGGAATTGGAGTAATGAGAAAAGGAAGAGTATGCCATTTGGTGTCCCAATAGTGTGGAGTGAAGACAAAGATCACGTCACCGACTGCTACCTCTGCATTACAAATTTGAAAGGCATCAATCGCAAGAACAAGCACCATGTTCAATATCCCTATGTTCCTTCTGCTTTAAAACAAGTCCCACATAGTCCCGATCTTCCTGTTCCTGAGCCTGATTTTACCATGGGTTCTAGCTCTGATTCCGATGCTAGTGTCACTACCGATGCAGCTGAATTTGATGCATACAAACCAGAAGAGGGCGACCAACTGGTCTCATTTACGAAAGACGAACTCAACGACCTGGCACGAAGTTTCCAAAGAATCTACTCAGCTACGAGTATTGGGTTTACGTCTTCGAGAGAAATACATGCTGGCACAAGGAACCACATTCTATTGATATCGGGACCGCGAGAAAGAATGAGGAAATTTTTTACGTTTGATGAATCCTCTTTACTGGTCTACTGTAACAACATTGCTGACCAGCTCAACTTAATGGGCTGAAGTATGATGCTATGAAATAGAGACTTTAAATTGACTCATCTAACAGAAGTCTCAAGGCAGTTATTCTTAATAATGGCAATGAGTTTTCATCGATCCCTGTTGGACACTGAGCTGCAATGAAAGAAGTCTGCTCTCAACTACCAGGAACACAAATGACTGATCTGAGGCGATCTTAAAGTTGATGGACTCATCCTAGGCCTCCAAGGTGGGTACACAAAGTATCCATGCTTCATGTGTTTGTGAGAAGGTCATGCTGACGGCCAGCATTATGTCAGACAAGATTGGCCGTCAAGAAAAGGATTTGAACCTGGTTCACACAACGTTTTGTCCCACCCTCTAGTTGAACTAGCAAAATATTGCTTCCACCCCTGCACATCAAACTCGGTTTGATGAAGAACTTAGTCAGGGTAATGTACAGGAAGGGTATAAGATTTGCTTTGCTCCGTCAGAAGTTTCCACAAGTCAGCATGGAAGGCAAGTGTATTTGACGGTCCTCAAATAAGGGAGCTCATCAAGAACAACATCTTTGATGAAGAACTGAATCCTGCTGAACTCTCTGCCTGGTTGTCCCTTAAGTGAGTTATTGCAAACTTCCTTGGCAAACACAGAAGTCCTCAGTATGAGAAGGAGATTTATGAGTTAATGGAGAATTTCGGCAAACTTGATGTGCGCATGTCAGTGAAAATACACTTTCTTCGGTCGCAATAGGGCTATTTTCCCTATAATTATGAAGACTTTAGTGAAGAAGAGGGTGAGCGCTTTCATCAAGATATCCATGTGATGGAGGAACGCTATCAAGAGCGTTGGGATGTTAACTTTCTGGCTGACTACTGTTTGTGCCTGAGAAGGGATTTGGTGCATGATAGGCACAATTGGAAGTCCTTGAAGAGATCATTCATCCATGATAAACTTTTTTGTATGTTGCACTCTTCTTGGTATCATTTAGAACATTCTCTTAACCTTATGTGTTTAAATCAGTTCAAAATTTGCTATTGTGTGTACATTCGCCTACAAATAGATCGGAATATAGGAATTTCTAGCATGTGCTTATATCTCAAAACCTGATTTGATTAGATAAAATGAGCATGCTTTTCGGATTCAGCACAAAAAAACTGGCCTAAAATCATGTTTTATGTGTTAGACCTTGCAAACAGCGCAGACCGGTGTAATTTACCTTCAAACTCCAACTGCGAGTCCCGCATCTAATTTTATTCTTTTCTCTAGATCAAGCCCCAATATGTATGATGTTCAATGTCCGTTTTTGGGTGTAGTCAATCGCTTGTCACTACTTTATTTCAAATATTCAAAAAGGGTTATATACAAAATTTTCGTGATACATCTTTATCATATTTCAATTTGCCCCGAGCATGCATTCCAAAGCTACCAGCTATATAAAGTCTCTTAGATTGGACAAAACAACAAATTCATATATAGCTCCCCCAAATTATCCCATCACCCCCTAAATTTCGGCAACCCATATCATGTAGGGCAAAGTTCACGGATTTAAGCTAACATAAATAAAATTATCGGGTCTGAGGGAGTGCACTGATTTTCGAGCAACACGGTTATCCGCAAATCTCTATCAGCGCTTTGTGATAGAAAAACTGTGATTTTATACCTTCGACAAATGGTCACTTTAGCTTAGACTCTCCCAATTTTTGGGGGGGTGGGTGGGGTAGGGGGCCCTTATCCATTATAACATTGAATAGTAGCCTATTAATTATTTTTCAAAGTTTATTATTTTAATAGGCCTACTTAAAAACTCGTCCGGTTATAATATTTATTAGGCCAACTTGGAAAATTCTTTGCCACTTTTTGGGAACAGGCCCAGCAGTGAATTAGCATTCGAAGCTATCACGAGGGTAATTAAGGTAAGGCTATGGAGTTCGAGGCTCGAAGTGTAAGTACACCCTATATGTTAGGTTAGGTTTTGGAGCAAGGAACTGACGCAGACTTCTTGCAGAAAGTATTTTCAATCAGTTATGACTTTTTTTTCCTGTTTCCAGCGTGAAATTTACATCCCATTCTTCCTATGTATTATTATTGTACACACACATAATACATTTTTGGTCATTCCTCTTGATAATCCGAGGAAGACTCCAGTTTCTTTGACCGTGTTAATATCCTAATTCCGCTCTCCAAATTCTTCAGGAACACTCACTAATCGCTTAGCTTCCGCTGCGTTGATTAACGGATCATTCCCATCGCCCCTTTTGTGTGAATTAACGGATAATTGCCATCGCTCTTCTCGCTCGGCCTTAAGTAAGTGTAATTCTCTGCAGGAATATGCCACCAAAAAAGAGGACTTGCTCCATCTTTAATGGTGTTTTGCTGGTTGCTCACTTCGTCTGAGAGAGATGTAGTTGCAGAGGCTGCGAGATGAGAAGGGATCTGGAAGTTAAAACTATGTCTCTCGAACAGGAGATGAAGGTGTACTGATTTGATGTACAGTCCTTGAGGAGGCAGCTCGACACTCAGGTAGGGGAGGGTCCTTCTGGAGATGACCGGGTGGATGACCAGCCACCCTCAGTCTTGGTTGATTCCGATACTCAGGTAACGGAAGGTACACAGCGAGATGAACAACGACCTTCGACCGTGACTAATCCAGCCCCTCAAGATAGTCTACCTGGCCGGCTTTCTGGAACCAGGGATGATGGGCTCGTTATGGTTCGAGGAAGAGCCCCTCCCACACACCCCAAGTCGGCCAAGGCAGAGACTGCAGATAATCGTGACTAACAAATTTTTCTTTTGGGCTACCGAGCAAGACAATGAATCCGAAGTTCGACTTGTAGGGGATTCTATTATTAGGGGCCAACTTGAAGAATTCTGTGGCAGAAAACCAACCCAACGGAGGAAGAGTTGAGGATCTTGTTGATTTAATGGAAGATTTTACAAGCGGAGATACCTGACACACAGCTTATATAATACATATCGGTACTAAAAATGTTTTATCTACAAGGTCCGAGAAACATCTAGCAAGGTATCATCTACTGATGAGGAAGCGAAAGAAAGGAGTGGAAACGTGGCGTTTTTAGGCATCCTTCCAAGAATAGGTACGGCAAATGTTTTCTATGGAAGAGCATCCTATATTTATAACTCTTTTAAAGTTCTTTGCCAGGAAGAAGGGGTGTACTTCATCGATTTGTGGGCTGATTTCTACGAGCAAATGGAGCTATTCGTGCGATATGGCCTTCATCTAAACTGGGTGGGCGCGGCAAGACTGGGAAGAATAATTAATAATTCTCTTGTAAATTTTCAGACATAACAATATCGGAGAGTAGAGAGCACATAGATGAAAGTGGCTCGCCACGCCGTAATAATAATGTACTCTTTCTAAAAACAAATTTACATATGTACTACTGTAACGTGCTTAGTATCCAAAATAAGCTCGACGAATTTAAATGTTTAGTACACTTACGCAACTTCGATATTATAGCAATAACGGAATCATGGGCAGAGAAATCTAGGAGAGAATATATCGGAGAATTGCAACTACTAGAGTATAAGCTAAGCAATAAAGACCGTACGCATAAAAGAGGTGGAGGAGTATTACTGTACACCAAAAATCATATATGTAAGTTTAACCGAAATTAAAATTGACTCTCCCCAAGAAATTGAGGTAATATGAACCGAAATAAAATCGAATGGTTTTCCAATAAATATCTTTGTAGTGTACAGACCCTCACCGCCACAGATTGAGATTGACACGGAATTATATAACATTATTGGAAGTAACACTAAAAATAATTGTACTTTATTAATTGGGGATTTAAATTGTATAAATATTAACTATAAAACATTTAATGCGGACGGGGAGGGGCAGAGAGTATTGGAGTTTATGTAAGAAAACTATTTAACACAATTAGTCAATGAACCAACCCGAGGGGAAAATATCGTTGATGTAAATCTAACAATCAATGTTAATCTTACTTTGGGTATTAGTAGTGGGGAAGGTATAGGAACCAGCGATCACAAATCAATAGAGTTTGATATTAATATAAGTCGTAACAAGGAAAATAATGATAGTAAAGTGCCAAATTTTAAACGTACGGACTTTAATGGCTTCAACCGCAAGTTTAGAGAGATCAAGTGGGATCCAACGTTAGGAGATTTTAATCAGTGCTGGTCCATTTTCACCAAGCATTTTAGAGAATTCGATGAGCAATTCAATCCGCGGCAAAACAAACAAAATGGCTCAAGTAAACCAAAATGGTGGAATCCTGATATCGAATTAAAATTGAAGGATAGGAACTGTGCATTCAAGCGTCACAAGCGCAACCCATCCGAAGAAAATAATCAAATTTACGTAGCTCAACGAAGGGAATGCCAGAGGGAAATACGAAGCGCTAAAAGAAAATATGACATTCAACTTACCAAAGAAAGAAGTTTTTCGATTATGTATCCAGTAGAAAACGATAAAGGAAACAATAGGACCTATCAAAAATGACAATAACGAATTAGTTTCGGGTAAAGAAAAAGTGGCCAATATATTAAATAACTTTTTTGCATCGGATTTTATAAAGGAAGACGAGCATAATATACCACAAACGAACGACATGATAAAGTTCAACAAGCATCGCCTTTTAACCGATATCAAATTCTTCGAAGCAGAAATAGATTTTTATATCAGTAAGTAAAATTCCAGTAAATCTCCAGGTCCTGATTTAATCTACCCGGCGCATTCGAAACGTATTAGTGGGACCGCTGTCTTGCCATTATATTTTAAGCTAACGAATATAACTCCCTATTTTTAAGAAGGGAAAAAGAGAACTTCCGACCAATTATCGATGCATAAGTTTAAGATTCATCGTAAGTAAATTAATGGAATCCGCGATAGAGTGATCGATCATTTGGAAGCGCATAATTTCATAAATGATAGTCAACACGGCTTTAGACAGAAACGTTCATGTTTAACTAATCCTTTAGAATTTTACGAAAGCATGATTAAAAGCTATGACGAAACTAGATCTTTGGACATAGTTTACTTAGACTTTGCTAAAGCATTCGACAGCGTTCCTCATAGGCGATTACTAACTAAACTTTTTGATCATGGAATTAGGGAAAACATCCTACAATGGATAGATTCGTGGGTAAGTAATCGTAAGCAGATTCTCGGAGTGGAAAAATGTAACTAGTGGCATGTCCCAGGGGTCTGTGTTGGGACCATTGTTGTTCCTTATTTATGTAAATGATATGGACACTGGCCTACTTGGTAAATTATCCAAATTTGCGAACGACACAAAAATTGGAGGTAAAATTTTAAATGAGAACAATAACAAATTAATTCAGCGGGATCTAGATAAAATCTTCGAATGGTCTAATAAATGGAACATGAAATTCAATTTAGACAAGTGTAGAGTTTTGCACGTATGTCGAAATAACCCAAGTTTTAATTATTAAATGGGTAGTAAAAATCTTATCTGCGTGGACGAAGAAAAAGATTTAAGATCTTAAGTTTAACAAACAGCGTGTAAGAAGGCGAACCGAATACTTGGATATATTGCGAAAAGTTTTAACTACAAACATCAGATATAATCATACCTCTATCTAAAAGTTTAGTAAGGCCAAACCTACAATCCGCGATACAATTCTGGTCACCTTATAAACATGTAAACATCAACAAAATGGAAAGAATTCAACGACGGGCAACTAAACTCATTCCCTCGATTAGAACTAAGTCGTATATCAAAAAGTTAAATATACTAAAACTACAGACTTTAGAAACTAGGCGATTGCGAGGTGAGCTTATCGAGCTTGGCGATAATGTGCAAAGGAGGACTACTAGTATAACATGGGACTGGCCTTTGAGTGGACTAAGTAGTCCTTGCTTGCTCCCTGTAACTATATAATTGTTGACATTTAAAACTTACATAGACACACAAAAAAACGGTAGTTATCAACTCTTTGCACCATGCGCGAATGAAATAGACGATTGTCTAACGGTTATTACAGCGCTAACGGCAACGCGAAGATGCTAATGAAAGTTTCATAATATGCCAATTTTTGCAAAGTCGCTATCCTAACTTAACCTAACCTTAGCCTCGTGATAGCCTCGAACTCCTAATTAGCTGTCTGGCCTGTTCTGAAATAGACCCAATTATTTTTAGCATAATTTAAGTAGGCCTACTTGGAATTTATCTGGTTATATTATATAATCCTAGTGGGCATTTCTTAATTGAAACTGTAGTCGGCCTACTGTAGAATTCGATTTGTTATTTTCAGAAGCCAACTTAGAATTCATCTAATTACAATATGTTTTGACCTACAGCCGAATTCGATTTGTTATTTTAAGTAGGCCAACTTAGAATTGATATAATTATATTATGTAGGCATAATGGGGGTTTTTAATTGAAACTGTAGTTGGCCTACTGCCGAATTAGATTTATTATAATGAGTATGCCTATTTGGAATTCATCTAATTATATTATGTAGGCCTAGTAGGTATTTTTTTAATATATTAATCAATGGCAGCCGGATTCGGAGGGCGAGTGCACACTCTTGGCCTATTCAAAGCTCGTCTGACTGTAATCGGCCAACTGCTGAAATTGATTTTGTTATATTAAGTAGGCTTACTATGAAATTCTTGTTATTCTTCATCTACCATTTTAATTCTTTTCTATTGTCCGGCCTGTTAATATTAACATTTTTATCCCCCTACCCTCACCTCTTATGTCACTAGCGCGACAAGTAGGCTCCTCTTTTAACTACTCATACCTCTTTTAATTAACGTTCTTCCGATGATGCCCACGTTGATTTTAGACTTTTGGTAAATTAATGATTTTGTTTTAAATATAATCTTTCCTATAAGAGTGAATATAAAAATAAACGAAACTAAAGTAACCAGCGTGGGTATTTTAACTGAGTGGGGGGAAATATATAGGAAAAGAGAGAGAGAAAAAAAGTTGGATAAATATAAATAATAAGGATAATTCTGTTTGAGAGTAACAGACTAATAACAAACATCGGCGGACCCAAATACCTCTTTGGCGTATTACAAATTTTAACTAAGTTCGTATGATGTTAAGCTACATCCTTTGAGCTTAGTAGCCGGATAGGGTCCTATTCGCACCTATTTTTTGGCTATCATACGCTATAACGTTCCTATGTTTCTGACCCTACGTTAAGCTATAGGCCAAAACTGTGATACAGTTATAAAACACAACTACTCATCGTTGGTAAAAGCTGTAACACAACAAACAAATTTTGAGTCCCCAGACAGCAAAAAAAAGGGGGGGGGGGTGAAAAGAAAGGGGATCGAGTAACGGCGTTAAGTGGAGCGTCGTAACTGGAGAGGCAAGAAATTGGTTGGCAGCCTTGCCGTTCCACCGAGTAACCGCCAAAGGAAACTCCTTAGACGAGAAAGGAATTTAAAATGAGGCGCAAACAAAAACCATGGTTAATATAATGTAAGAAAACGGCCCCGAACGGCCAAGGTAAATTCATATGGGACGGTCGCTTGCGTTGGGCGTTTGCTTCTGAAGATTCATTTCTTCAAACGGTTTATCCGCGATGAGAGGCCTGGCAGTAGCGAAGTTTGCTGAAAGTTGTGTTGTCTTGTTTTCCCCTCGTTACCTTGTTGCGAAGTGTTTCATATGATGTAAGAAAACGGCCCCGAACGGCCAAGGTAGACGCCATACGCGACAGCCGCTTGGGTTGGGCGTTTGCTTCTGAAGATTCAGTTCTTCAAAATGTTTATCGGTGGTTGAGAGGCCTTGCAGAAACGAAGTTTGCTGATAGTTGTTGTGTTATGTGCTTCCCCTTATTGCGTTGTTGTGGAGTGGTTTAGGAGGCGAAAGCACTGCTAGTGATCGTTCCAAAGAGTTTGGAGTTTATCCGCGATGGGAAAGCTTCCTGAAACGATGATGGTGAAAGATGTATGTGCTGGTGTGGGTCTGTGATTTTTTTTCTGCCGTAATGATTATTATTTACCTTAAAATAAGACGAGGACTCTAACGATGGCATCTTAGCCCAAAGAGATAAAGAAAGTAGTGAAGCTGGAGGAACTTAAAATGTATGGAAGATATAGAACCGCACATTTGCCTGCGGGTGTTGGGGCAGGGAGGACTCATTACCCGTTAGATGTCAGCTGCAGCATAGCTGCATATTCAACACCTGAAGCCCACCCTTGCAGGAATGTCGTAGTGAATTGATTTAAGTGAAAATGAGAGTGCTGATGAGGTAGCTTAGAAGAGTTTGTTTTGGAAGTTTAGTTGCCACTTAGACTTGAGATCATCTTATCAGTGGTAAGGTAACCGCTTCTGTCTTCGTGTAGTTATGGTAGATGAGGCTATGTAGTCGTCCTAATAAAGTAGAAAAATCCGCATTTTTACATGTAGATTAAAAATAATAAATAGTTGAAACCTAGTGAATGTCTGAATGTTGAAAAGAAACAAAGGTACCGTTTCACTTATTGGTAATATATGTAATATCTTAATTTCAGCGTTAAGTGGATTCCTTAATGTAATTTTGAGTATTTTTACATTTTAAAGAACGTTTCTTGCATTTATAACAAACTTTCGGGTCTCTAGCACTTTATATTAATAAGGCTCCTTTTGTGTTCTTTTTCATTGTTAACCTTTGAATTCTTCAACTAGTTTCATGTGTATCTTCAAAAAGCCACCTTGGAGTCTAAACTACCTTCATGGTTCTTTCAACCAACGAAAATCCAAGTAATCTTCATTTATATACATTCTCCCATTTTTACACTCATTATACACAAAAGAGTTATGAGAGAGGTACTTAGTATTGTATAGGACCCCTTCTAACTAGGCCAAGTTTAGCAACTAGACGTGGCATCAATTCCATAGGTGTACGGAAACATTCTAGAAAGATGTTGACCCATACCGTCTCGTTAGCTGTCCACAGTTCCCTGATATATGGAGGTGCCGAGTCTTGGGTGTGAATAGACCTGATCACTACGCCCGATAAATGCTCGATTAACTTCATGTGTGGGCAACTTGGGCCTGATCACAGGGTTTAATATCCTGTTGGAATAACCCATCGTTGTCGAGGTGTATGAAGACCATGAATGGTCACTAAGCACTGGAAAGCAGCATTGACCTGTCAATGAGGTGTTTAGGTGAACCAGCCGACCCAATCTCTTCCACACGCCACCATACTAGTATGAAAACCCCATCAGCCTGACGGTCTTGTTAGCAACCTGGTCTATAATCTCATCGGATCTGCGCCACACCCAACCCCTACCATCTGCCTAAAACAACTGGAACTGCAACTCATCGAACCACCCGCATGTTTAGTTTTCAACAATCCCAACATAATTTTTCACTATTATTTACTTCTAATTCTAAGAATTACTCATTTTCTATATCTCTGACGATATATTTATATCCTCAGAACGCAACCTTGTTGCCGTTATAACTTCTTTTAAACTATCCACCTCCAACTATTCCCTCTACCACTTGCCCTCTTTCGCACTTTGACAGGGCTCAGCGTAATGATCAGTGGTATTTATCCTTGATTTTTCTTGGAGGGATTACTGCTTTTGTACCCGAGTTCCAAACTTGCAAAAAAGTGTTACTGAGGTGCTGATTGAAGGAATAAAAGTGTATAACCCTTTTTCCCACAAAACTCTCTCCCTCCAAGCCCTGGCTTGACCATGATTGCTTTCCCGCTGTTCAAGCTCTTGGTGGGGCCTACGAAACCTATTTGAAATTTTGCCCCGCTCCTACCCATACTGCCTTCAAGCTGGTAGGAATCGATGCAACGCTAAACTCTATCTAATGCTTTTCTTTACTTTCCAGTAAAGTTTGATAACATTAAAATTGAACTGCTTAATTCTGTTAACATTTTGAGTTTAGAAATTAAGAGTAGAATGTTTAGGAATGATCATATTCCGGGCCTGGCTAGGTCTGACTGTAAAAGGTTAGCTATAGTCTTCAGATAGCACAGGTACTTCTCCTCTCGGGCAGCTACTTCTCGGGATCTGATCTATGTGGGACATATTTGTCCCTGTATTTGATATTTTTCCCATGACTAAGGTGGCTAATCTTTCAATTCTCTCCCTGATAGAATTGAATGAAAGGCCTACCTCTCATTAACAACCCTCTTCTCTCTTCAAAGTTGGGCTTACTAAAGCTCCACCATAATGTTGCTGCACTTTCCCTATTTTACAGATACTATTTGCAGCATTGCTCTACTGAATTACATAAGTGAATGCCACCTCAACTCTCTCGTCCATGCAATACCAACATGACTTTCCATTCACATGATAACTGTGCAAAAATAGAGAACGCCAGTATAAACTAAGTTGATGATTTCTTCATTCCTTCATCTAGAATATGGAACTCTTTCTCCCCTACTGTTTTCCTTGACCTTTATAACCTACCTCTTTTTAAGAGGCAGGTTTACCATCACCTGATGAGACCATTAACACATTTCTTTGTTATTTCCCGTCTTTTCTTGTTCTATCTTTGTTTCATTCCTTTTCGCATAGTCTGAGCTTGTTTTGTGCATTTCTTGCCCGTCTGTCTTTCCAGTATTAAAAAAAAAAAGAAAGAAAACCAACAGAAATGGCAAAACTAACTGATCAGGTGGTAGGAATAATTAAACTAAAATAACAAGGGATTAATATAAGTCCTGTTATAGATATAAAATAGACTGGAAGCTATAACGCCTGTCTAATCAAGTTTGTACCAACGATAGCCTGTAGAATTGAGTAGAAAAACTTCCTTTTATAAGATCTAAGTTTTGTTTACCTCCAGTTTTATGTTATGAGCCTGAGTTTCTTGAACCTCTGGAGAATGTGACGGTGACACAGGGCAGAGAAGCTACGTTCACTTGTGTTGTCGACCACTTAGGAGGCTACAGGGTAAGTAGCGAGTCACGCAGGTAAACCTAATTATTAACTCAGGAGAGCAGGAGTAAAAACAACGCGGTATCGAGTCCTTAGGAACGATTGTCAATATTTAACATATAATCATTAGAATTCCTAAATTGTTTATTTAATTATGAGATTCATATTAGGCCTTCTCTTCATAGTCACAACCTATAAAACTGTTAATATTACCAATAGTGTTTTAACGATTAGAGATTATAGAGCCCTTTCCTTATTGATGCTTCTAAATCAAGTTCTATCACAGTTCTTAGACTCCATTGAGATTTAACATAAGTGAAGAGATATATTACTAAAATTGGATACAAATTTAAGTCATTAACATAAACTTAAATCGTTAAGCGTTGAGTAGTCAAAAAGCGAAGATTCAGGCCCGCTTTCTTAAAAGCCTATTCAAAAGACTTGCCTTAATATCTAGACAATTCTCAATTGAATTGTCAGTTTTAGAACTTTAGAATAAACAAGGGCTTCCTACAAGAACATTATCATTGACCTAATGGAAAATTACAGATCATTAATACATTTAACTATATGTATGAAACAAAATAAGGTTGCCCCGTGCAAATGACAGAAGTGTTTTTAAAAGAAATTAGATACTTTTGTAGAATATATATATATTGCTTTATAATTCATTTTCATCACTACCAGTCAATATGGTAAGTTTATTCAATAAAAAACAGTTTCTTTTGTTTTTAAATTCCGTCGCATCTGCGATCGAATCCTCACATCCAACATTCTTTCGTAACTTCCTCTACTCCTCGTGAAACCTTTTCTAGATTCATTATTTTTAATATTTCCCGCAATATTCAATTGCTTCTTTCCTCAATTCCAAAATTCCTATATCAAATATTTCAAAACAATTTCCTCCTTATACGTATAAATTCACAAACATCTCAACTTACCACTCTGCTCCTTCTTCAGTTAATTTTGTTTTTTTATGTTAAAAGTAAACTCACATTCCAAAGCATTTAAACACTTTCTAATAGTAATTTCAATAAATTTCAACGCTTTGTAATGGTTATTTTAATCATTTCAATAAATTTCAACGGGGGATTTAGTTATTACAGCGAAAATATGTCCACTTTGAGCGATTTCTTTCAGAAATTCGGGCTTAAAAAAAATTTAATTTCTTTTTTAGACTTTCTTCTCACAGAATTCTCGATTTTATTTCCTTTAAGGGCGAAATCAATGTATCTTTTCTCTACTTTCCAAATTGAATCAACTGGGATAATAATGGAAGGAAATTATACTGCTATTTTATTTCGAGATTCAAATGACGTCGTAAATCGAATGAGAAATCGCTGAATTATTGCGTTATAAAAGGCTTCGTAACGTATTGTAGTCCCTGATACATTGAACACATTTTTTTGGCCTACATAATTTTCTTTTAGGTTTTACTCCATTTTATTAGGGGTTGTTTTCCTTTCTAAATGATTGTAAAGTCATTTTAGAAAAGTACATAAAAAGCCTATTTTTTTCTGGTTGACAGCAGCCTATTTCAACTTTCCACCTAAAAATTTCGGATAATATTTATAAACTTTTGGTTTAAATTATATGCAAACACTAGTAGGTTTTTCATTTTTTTTCTTATTTAAATCAATTATTCACAATAGTTCTTTTTCTTTACAATAGATACTAATATGACAACCTTTTAAGAATAAAAAGAACTGCAATGTTTCATAATTTTTAATTTTATAGCTAATATATAGACGAGGGGGGTGTGAGTAAACTTGAAATTAGGTCTAAGATAGCATATATACTTCTAAATATAAATTATATCTCTTTTAGCATTAACTTATTACCTCATATTTACTATAATATTGCTTGAGATCTTTTCATTTCATTAAAATATGCCATAATAGTCCGTACAACATAATCATAATCAAGAAAAAAAAACATTTTGAAGTTTTTTCCAAATTCTAGAAAAAAATTCTATTCCCCATCCTAAATTGGTAACCTTAATTCTATCTATCAGGATTATTCAATTTTTTATATGCACAGATACCCACAAAATAACCTATTCGTGTATCTTTTGCTGGCCTATTGCATTTCTGCCTACTAGCCTATACTCTAGCTGTTTCCGACCTCGCTTTCTTTCTGCAATTTTAATCTCTATACGGAGTAGATGTTTCCTTCTCCAGAGTATTTGATGGGGTGGGTAGTAATCCGGTATTGGTTTGGGGAACTGATACCTTTCTTCGGCCACAGGACGAACACTGGGTAGGGGTGAGTGAATCCAGCGTGTTACGTCGCCTACAACGCCGGTATTTGCATGCGACTCAGCTTTGTTTACTGTTTAGCTCGAGGTCTCCTATTACAGCGGTGACTACGGGACCAAATTTCTACTAATCCTGCACAAAATGGCTTATTGAGTCTTATTAAAATAGTTAAATCAGTTCCTGACATTGCAGGTCATTTTAGTTAAATACCTATCACATTATTAATCTTAAATAATAAGACTTTATAGGTCAGTTTGGCTATCTCTTTCTATATAGAGAGATCCACACTTTTCTGGAGAGAAAACCACCAGACAAAATATTTCAAATATTTCTTTTATAATCCAGGAGAATTTTATCTTCCGTGTTTTGGTTAGTTGGTTGGTTTTCTCTCTTGACAACAATTAGGAGGCAAATCGACAGAGCCTAAATGATCTGTTGTAATTTTGGTCTCCCACGCAGACAGCGGAGGGACACCTTCATATGTAAATAAGTACCATAAAGTATGAGGAACTTGAGGTAACACATGTACATACTTCCACAATAAACGTTGAGCAACGTTAGTCAACGGACGCCGCCAAACCTCCGTAAAGCGAGATGGCAATGGCGCTGACTGGGGTACAGTCTGAGTAATTTCTTAGAAGACTCCTCTTCCTTCCCCCACCCTCCCTCCGCCTTTCCTTAATGCATGGATGCTTAACCTTTCACAAACATCGCTTTCCTGAACCCATATGTTTCCATTTTTGGGGGGTGGGGCGCGTTTAATTTCCTCCCAAGTAAACTTCAACTATCTAATTGCTATATTTCTGACCTTGATGTTAAACTTGCGTCTAATATGAATTACATAAAAACTCGATTTCTAGTGTTTCCATGAGAAACTTGGCAATATTACCAACAATAGAACAAATCTTTAAGAAAATTGGTAACTAATGTGCCCTATCTACTCTTTTAAATTCAACTATAGATAAATTATATAATGAACAAAAGTTTTCTGCACTGTTGAAGTATATAATTTCCCCTTAACTCTCTTTTTCCTACATGGGGTATTCATAGCGGGTTGTTTGATCCTATAATTAATTTAACGCTTCACCCCCATAAAAAAATCCACTAAGTCCATTTCAATAAGTCCTAGGATTTCATTTTTCTTAAATATTCCTATTTTGGTGAGACCAAGATATCAGTCAGAGGGCAAAGCCTTTTTTTTCTTTAATCACAATATTCAAAGTAATAAAGTTATTCGTACTAAATACTTACAGATAATTGGTTTTTGCCATTTGCATATCCATAGAGATTGCTTCACCTAATTAGCACTTTCCATTCAATGCACATTTTTATACCTTTATATTCCATTTAGAATACTCCCTGCATGTAACCTACGACCATTAATTGTTACCCTTTCGCCTTTTCGGAAGATCCTAAAGGAATGTTTGTAGTATTGCATAAAAAGCTTCATTTGTTTCGATTCTTGGGTAGAGGAAATCTCCAAGTCTTTTTTTTTCTTTTTTGTAGCTATCAATGATATTGTAGTCCCCAATAGTAAGGAAACTTGGTTCAGGATTTTTTTTAACCAGGTTTATCATCGCGATGGGTGGCAGTACATTGCAGTTCAATAAAGTTCCTTAGTTGTATTGAATAATAAAAATACTACATCCATAAAACGCCTTACTTTTCATGGCATTTGTTTGGTTAATGTGCATTCTACTTGAAGCCTACGACCATGAAACTCTCTGTAACCTAACCTAGGTTTCTTCAGTAAACAACTTAAATCTTCTCTTAAACTTTCCACCCACTTCCTTTTACTCTGATGGAAAAGGCGAACATATATCAGCACTTCACATTTCCCTATCCCCATTCATGTGTCCTAGAATGTCCTTTTTCCTTGCATATTTTCCTTTCATCCTGTAACCCTATGTCCACTGGGCTGTACCCCTGAGGAACCCCGCATTGACGGAGGCTTATTTTATTTCTTTTGTCCAGAGTGTTTTCATTATCCAATTTGTTCGTGGTTGTATTTTGTAGCTCTTGTGTAAAATACTTCTCATACTGTACATAATTTGTGTCTGACAATGAATTTTTACTAGATTTTTTGAGAATATGTACATAATATTATTCCATATCTATTTACCGAAGTTTATTACTCCAAACTGTAAATATTTTTTGTTTTTTAATATGTATAAATCATATATATATATATAACAATCTACACGTGTATATAGACACATTCATGACCATCTCAATTTTGAGGTATTTAAACTGTAAATATTTAATTTTTATTTTGTAGTTTCGAATATTTTAATAATTTCTATTTTTGTGGCGAAGCATATTTTACTGTGGCCTTCTGAAATGCCACGTTCAGGTAGTGATCCTGTTCGCAAAATAAGACTTCAGCCAACACGGCATCTGAGATTGAATTGAGTTTGCCTCGAAATTATTAGTGGTTCTTTTTTCCTATTCGTTAATTAACGGTGCTTGTATCCAATATATCTTTTGTCATTGTAAATTGTTAATTACCTCTGCTAAATTCAGTCGCAATACTCGCCCAGAAAAATCCATTTATTTATTCGCTATAAAATTCAAAACCAAATGAAACTAAGCTAGTTTAAATTTTAATATCATGTCTAATTATTTTTTTATGGTATGTTTTGATAAGTAATAGGAAAAAAAAATCATCAATATCTAATCATAACCAAAGCCTCATAAAAATCTATTGATAAAAGGAATGTTCAAAAACTTATCCTCAAATATTTACTACATAGAATTTAGTTTTTCGCAAATTTTCATTCAAGTCGCTACTAAAAAATATTTGTTTCGAGGCAAAGAACGTCTACTCAGATTTCGAACAAAATGCTCATATGAATTGATGTCTTTTTCTAATTCTCATTATAATCTTAAAGGTGGCTTGGATCAAGGCCGATTCGAAAGCTATCTTAGCGATCCACAACCGAGTAATTACACATAACAACCGAATGAATGTGATTCATTCTGATCACAAGACATGGGAACTCAAGATCAAGAACGTTACACGGAATGATACCGGCCAATACATGTGCCAGATAAACACAGATCCCATGAAAATGCAGGTTAGACCAAGATTTTTTTAATAAATTAGCGGTGCCTTTCTTTGTTGAGTTAAAATTTAGTATAATCCTATTAACTAGACAAAATTTAGTCTATAAGGTGGTCCAAATATCCCATTACACCCTTGTTTTTTATAAATTAAATAATATTTAAATTTTAACCATTTCAAGATTGATCATCATCGTCATCATCATCATCATCATCATCATCATCATCATCATCATCATCATCACTAACTCTATAATTTAAGAAGGGGATTTTTTTGATTGTTTGAATAATAATTTCATCTTAGTTTGGTTATGACTTAGGCTTTTTTTAGCAAAGTTATTTCTAATAATTCCTTTTATAATATCAAACAACAAAATGGTGAAGTTCAGAAATAAATATAAGTATTGAAATTTTGTGAATTTTTTAAAACCCAAAGAATTACAAATGGTGAAGTTCAGTAAATATATTTTTATATATCTTCTTCTATAACTATATTTTAGCAACGTGATATTTTGAAAGGGGGTAAATTTAGTGTAGAGTTCCTTTTTAAAATTATTATAATTGGCGAAGTTCAGAAAATTTATAAAAATTTAACCATGGCTGCTTTTTTTTAGATTTTAAATCTTAATCTTAGTAGCGAAGCGCAAGGAGTGGCGAAGCCATTGCCTGGTATTCATATATTTATAATTGATATTGTATTACTTAATATTACTTTAGTTTTAGATTTCTTCTATTATTTTGACTTTCATTGGCATTCTCCTTAGATTAATATAACATTCCGGCCACTTTATTGACTTAGCATCTTATAGTTTTACTCAGATTTTTCGATTTCAAATTTAGTGTAAGGCATCGTTTTGAAATATGTAGTTGCTTTTCCTTTTATTTACCTACGAAACTAACGAGAGTATTGATTCCTCAGAGTTCATGCATTTTGGAAGTGGTTTAATATATACTCTCCACTATGGAAGGCCGCAAGGAAAGATTAGATTTTCCATGTCATACAGAAAACGATGAATTTAAAGATATTAATTAAATATGTGAAACAATAAGGAACCATATAAAAGAAGGAATTTTTCACGTCATTGAAAATTAATTTGCTAATAATTGTGCTGAATTTATTCGCCTCACTTTAGGTACTATAATTATTTATAAATTGATGAACGCACAGAGTAAATTAAATGGTCCTTGAGTTCAGTGAAGCTACAGTACACGAGAAATGCCAGCGGAAAATCTGCCAAGCAATGGCGATGTAAGCTTTAGATCGGAGTCGCTCAACGGTGAAGAATAAACTAAATAGCTGCGACTTTTGACCATGAAATGCAAACGACCAATACCATTGATACCAAAGTGAGATGAAAGGTCTCAGTTTTACGCAGGCTTCTTCTCCAGAGTTCAGGAACTTGGAATGAACTCTGGTTTGACTCTTGTAAATTGATCTCTTTCTCGACAAGCCATTTTTTTCCTTCCCAAATTGGATAGTCTGATTTGGACTTTGCTTGGGAGAGAACTTGTGTTTCCCAGGGCGAGTTGCTTCGATCGTAAACGGAAAGAGATAGCAAGAATCTTATCTGAGAAACTGGGAGAAGGGTCTCTTCACTCTCTCTCTCTCTCTCTCTCTCTCTCTCTCTCTCTGTCTCTCTCTCTCTCTCTCTATCTATCTATCTACCTATCTCTCTAAATCTCTCTTCCCCGTTCCACAGTTGTAGGCGGAAGCTACGCTGGAAGTTTCCTTGCTCACACGGGAAGGTCCATATGTATAGGTACAAGTATTTGGAAAAATCCTGGGGTGGCGTCCACCACAGCTACATCTTAGCCAGTGTGGATTAGAAATTTTGCCTATGTGGGAATATTTAACAATCGTCCGGGTTAAAACAGCCTCTTCATCCAGTTACTCTTTCTGCGAGAGCCACTTGGCGATATTTTTTTTAATATATTTGTTCCTGGAGTTTTTAAACACGATATTTATCAGATTCTTAGTTATAAAGTTTGTTAGATGTGGAGTGGTTGGTTATGCAAACACACCCGCAACTAATACTTTTAATTGACAACGTCAGGTTGGAATTCTTATTGATGCTTCAAATCAGGGCATTCGCAGCTCGCGTTGATGGAGAGCTTCTGGGAGGTTGATGTTTGAAGCTGGCGTGGAGCGAGGGTGGCACCGAGCGTTGTGTGTATGACAATCGTGTGTCTTTCCCTTGCGCGCCAGAATAAATAGGCCCGAATAGGAAGACGTTGCCATAATGGTGTTGCAAAATGGTCGCTGGTAGCACCAGATTTCTCCGTTTCCTCTAACCCTTTTTTTATTCATTCTTATTTATTTCTATATGCTCTCTTTGTATTCTTTCCCTATGAAGACCTAGTCATATCTTGGTAAACGTCTTCACTTCTATAACCTCGTATATTCAAGTTGAAGAATAGAATAGCAAATAGAAAGCTATAAAACTTTATCAGAAATATAGCCGCACTGTTCTATTAATCTGCCCCAAGTGTATTTATATGGAAACCATCTGTTTGGGGTGAAGTTTTGCATGACTCAGAGGTGCCATAAAAGAGGAAAGTGCTTGACAAATTTGTTTATAGTATTGGTTTCCATCACTGCCTGGTGTCAGTAAGAGGGAAATAATCGGGATCGAACCTTGGTTTATAACCTCCAACCGGCTCACCTACCATCAGTTTAGAGAAGTTTGGAGTTTCAAACCCCAAAAAGGAATGAATGGCAGGTTACATATGAAGTTTGTGTGCCTCCCCCCCCCAACACTCGCAATTTTCCCTCCCTGCCCCAATGCGTGCAAGAGGATATGTGGTTATAATCTCTCACACAATTTCACTTTTCCTTGACCACTTTCTTTGGAGATAGGTACATTTCTTTATGCGGCTTCCTTGCTATTGCGCATCAAAATCAAAGAGGAGGGGGGCGATTGTAGTGTTTATGTTGTCGTTTCGATTGACCTTCCTTTTTTGTTCTTATGTTTATGTTCCTTTCGTTCTTTTAGAACTGAATACCTTCGACAGGGGCGCTAGTTTCCTCTATCTCAATTAGAAACAACTTCTCGTACTTTCCTCTTATCGACAGCCATTTTGTTTTACTAAAGGATACTTTTATCTATAATTTTGATTACTAAGAGATTAAGTTAGGTTATGTTAGGTGGAATTATTGGCGTTTTGCGAAATAAATAATTTGTTTGATTGTTTTTGTTTTAATAACATAACCTAACCTAACCTAACCCCACATATCCTAACCTAACCTAACCTAGCTAACCTAACTTACCTATCTTAACCTAACCTACCTTACCTAGCCAAACCTAACCTAACCTAATCTAACCTAACCTAACTTATTCCTTTACTAAAAAGATATAGATAAAACCCTTTAGCAAAAAGGTATGGATGAAAAATCCCTTAGAAAACAAAATAGATACTCGTAAAACAAGAGGAGCGACTTTGCTACTCCTCCTTACAGGAAGAGCTTACATTTCGCAGGCAGACCTTCAGCCTGTGACCTACGACCTATCTGGCTCTAACAACGAGGTTTTGGCGTAAAAAACGTAAAAAGAAATAAAAGGTTTCCATTACATATCTAATAATTTTCTCTTTGCTCGTTTTGTTTCAGTCCATGCTTATTTTCAAGGCCTAAAGGCAAGATAAAAGTTTTAGTGGAATTCTTTTGATATAGGGAAAATTCAATCCTCAGAGCACTTTTTTCCAATCTAAATTTGCTTTTATATACAAAAAATAAAAATCAGCCATGCCTTAATTTTGATACATTTTGGGAACTTCACGATTTTTAGTTATTTTTGTTTTAAAAAAATTCCAAACCATCGATAATCCAATTATTTTTTTTCGGAACTCTTAGAAAGAACTTTAATAATACCTTCAAATATAGGAAAAACTGAACTGTTTCTTTCTCTTTTTCGAACTAAATAAAATCTTAGAAAGAACTTTGATAAAAGCTTCAAATATACCAAAGAGACACAAAATATAATTTAAAATGTTAAAAAAATTGCCTTCCTAAAATATAAGTGTTACCAGGCAATGGCTTCGCTACTAAAATTAAAATTTAAAATCTTAAAAAAAAGCAGCCATGGTTAAATTTTTATAAATTTTCTGAACTTCGCTAATTAGAATAATTTTAAAAAAGGAACTCTAAACTAAATTTCCCCCCTTTCAAAATATCACGTTGCTAAAATATAGAGTTATAGAAAGATATATAAAAATAAATTTTCTGAACTTCACCATTTGTAATTCTTTGGGTTTTAAAAAAAATCACAAAATTTTGATACTTCCTCCATAACCCTATATTTTAAGAACGAGAATTTTTGAAGGTTTGAATTTGAATTTTTGTTTTAGTTTGGTTGTCGCCTAAGTAGATTTAAATTTCTTATCCAAGTTATTTCTAATTATTCCTTTATAATATAAAAAATAAAATGGTGAAGTTCAGAAATAAATATAAGTATCAACTTTTTCTGAATTTTTTAAAACTAAAAGAATTACAAATGGTGAAGTTCAGAAAATTTATTAAAATTTTGGCATCGAAATTATTAAAGCAATTTTAAATGGAGAAAAAAAAAGAATCCTCATAGGCCGTCGGACACAGACCGAAAGACTGCCAGCGAAACGCAAGCTCCTTCTCTAAGGAGGAGTGGCGAAGCTGCTCCTCTTCCATAACGAGATTTTTTGAAGTTTTGAATAAGATTGTTTCTTTTAGTTTGGTTGTCACCTAAGTAGATTTAATTTTTTTATCAAAGTTATTTCTAATAATTCCTTGAAAGAAGAATAATAATAATAAGAAGAAGAAGAAGAAGAAGAAGAAGAAGAAGAAGAAGAAGAAGAAGAAGAAGAAGAAGAAAAGGATGTTCAGGGTGTTAAAATAAAGAGTCTATAAAGGGGATTAAAAAAGGCGGTTAAGATTAGCAAATAAGGCCGTAGGCCACACCCCCACAAGGGTGCCTGTGTAACCAAGCTCTTCCTGTTAAGGAAGAGAACAGCGGCTTGTATATTTATTTCTTAACTTTGATAAAAAAACATAAGTCATAAACAAACTGGGATTAAATTATTATTCAAATACTCAAAAAAATCCCCTTCTTAAATTATAGAGTTAGTGATGATGATGATGATGATGTGATTAAACTGTTCAAAAAATTGGCATTCCTAAAATATATAGTTATGGAAGATAATCCCATAGAAAAAAAAATGCTGGCAATAATAGAAAAGTGCCTTCCTTCCGGATGGCTTCGAGTCTTGATAATTATCGACGGCTGTATACCCTCGTGACGTCATCGTATCTTCCTATGATATCAAACCCCAACCTAAGGTCGGGCTTTTTGTGAGCAGTCGCTATCCTGATTTAGCTATTATTTCTTACACGAATTAAAACCAGAAGTTTTAAAATACATTCCTTTGGCACCCAAAATATAGTAAATCGATGTAAAACAGCTGCTTAAACGCCTGTTGCGCGCACGCACTTTTGCCCTCCATGTCAATTGAATGATAGATTGCATTGTGGGTAATACGGCGCCGGAAGGGAACAACAAATAGATGTTAAACTTAAATTGGTATTATCTATAAGGAATATGTTAAGTGAAAATAAAAAAAAGACCTGTGGACGTTTAAAACAACCATTTTCTTTGTTTTCTCGTGTTTTCATGCCTCACTATTCATTAATCATAGTAATTTGTGTCCGCAGTTACAAAGTTTCTGCGCCGCT
The DNA here is from genome assembly GCA_963969495.1 of Ceratothoa steindachneri. Classification (NCBI taxonomy): domain Eukaryota; kingdom Metazoa; phylum Arthropoda; class Malacostraca; order Isopoda; family Cymothoidae; genus Ceratothoa; species Ceratothoa steindachneri. The sequence continues at coordinate 43,496,194 of OZ018336.1, forward strand.
GAAAATTAATGGATCTTAAAAGTTGCTCTTAGGTCTTATAAGATCGAGAACTTGACAAAAGATGTAACGAGGAAGTTACATATTTGAGGACATTAGTAAAACGCTTATACCTCTCTCTCCTTCACGATAATCTACAGATATTGTTAAATTATTGTAGTATTTTGTGTTGCAAATGGTACCTACTTTGCTTACAGTTCCATTATAAGTCGTGTCTATTCCAGGTCGGGTTTCTTAACGTCGTGATTCCGCCTGATATCATTGGTAATGAAACTTCTGGAGATGTTATGGTACCTGAGGGAAGTACAGTTAGGTTGTCCTGCAGAGCCAGAGGTTATCCTGAGCCAGCCGTGACTTGGAGGCGAGAAGATCGACGTCCAATTGTACTCACTCGCCAGGAGCAAAAGAAAACGGAAGGTTTGTTTTGAATTTTACATTATTCGATGATATCAACCTAAAAAAGAATCATCAACGTATAAATCAAAATGTGAATGATTCTGCTCTTATAGGTTTATTTTTACACTTTCCTGGGATTTATGGAAGATGTATGGCAGGATTATTCGTGAGGAGAGGGTTACCAGTTTAAAGTGGTCACTAAGATTATAATTGGTCGCTTAGTTAATGAGATGCAGGGAAAGTACCAGTTTAGAGGAGGAATAACTTGTGATGAGCCTGGGTTACCCGTAAAGGGGTGGCGGACGAAGGCGTTTGAGGTCTCACCATCGAGTTTGCTCTGACTCCCAAAGTTCTTAGGGGGAATCCGTTTATACGCTGGGTTTGAAAGATAACTTGGTTATCACTGGGTTAAAGGAAGGACTCTAAATGAAAATGGTGTTTTGGAGGTTTTATTCTTAGCTTACAAGTAGGTCTACCTTAATTGGGGCAAGCGAGATAGTCGAGTCTTACGTGGATTTGTTGTAAGTTTCCCTCCACGTTAGATAATTGGGGCTAAGGACGGCTGGATTTAAGGGCGAAAAACGGACTACTGAGGCCAATAAGATTATTGTAAACCCGAAATCAAGAGGGATGAAGTTATCGAGCGCGAGGCGGAGCCTCACGGGTTAAAGTATGTTCGTTTGTTACTTTGTTGTGAGTGCTGGGCAGAGTCAAAGGGTATGTGTTTCAATGTATACACATCTAGCCGCCTCCAGGCTGGCATCGATTGCAAAGTTGATTTTGTCGTTTCGCAGGTCCACGTCAACTTTTGTTGGTTAAACCCGACTCCGTTCCGGTTGCCTCGTTATCTTGTATCGAGACCTTTCGACTCGAGGTTGTTTCCTCGCGTGTGTATGTTTATGCATTCGCGTGGGAAACTCCAACTATTCGCTTGCTTTCTCACACTCATGTTTTTCTTAATACATGTACAATTGTGATTTAACATTATATATAAGTATTTCACTTTATTATACATTAGTTCATTGCTGTTACATGGCATATTATTTCAGCCCAATTTCAAGATAGTATTTCTGACCAATTTCAAGATTTCCTAGTTCTAACAGGGTACTTATTTGTGAGGTTCCTCGTTGAGCCTACTTCACCTTGCAATTCGGGCGTCGCTCCAAATGAAGTGTCTTGAATTATTATGTTATCATTCATCCTTTTTGCCAGTATGTCTTCTTTTAAGATCTTAAAACTTTAAGATCAACTAGGGATGAGCAATCCCAAGGGTTTTAAGGGTCGCTTATCTTCAGATATGAAAAGTTTGGGTCACTGTTCTTCAGGAGTGAAAAATTAGGGCAGCTTATGTTCAGATGGGAAAATTTGCTGTCGCTCTTCAGGCGAAAGAATTTAAAATAGTCTCAATCACAGCGTAGGTAACAACTTGTTGCTTTATGAGGTTGGAATTTTGTTTATACAATGAAGCTTTTCGATAAAGACTCCCATCTTGCCTTGTGTATGAAAGCACAGTGTTGCTCATTTTAACAGATAATCCATTTCTTTTAGACTTTTGATTAAAGCAAAAGAAATATAACCAACCTAACCTTTGATTAGCTTGGTAACATTTATCTTATCTATCTTTTTATTGAGTAGTTTATCTTCAGATAAAGAAACTTTACGTCTCTTATCTTCAGGTGAGAAAACCTGAGGCCGCTCTACATTTAGGAGAGGGGTAATCTTCATGCTCGTATAGACTTCACACATTTTCACATATCTTTAACTTCGCCTAACATCCGGAACGCTTTGTATTGAATAACTACATAGTTTCCCAACGTTTTGATAGCCGCCTCCCTTTGCCTTAGTTCTATACATTGTGACTCCTTTCTCAAAGTTTTATAATCAGCTAGATAGTTATAGAGAATACTATCAAAGATACCCGGCGTTGGGTGGGCATAACTATCTTGAACAAATTAAATTTCTCTGTTTGAGTTAAATTAGGCAATTAAAAGTTGGTAGATATAAAATTTATGGTTTATTTTAATTTTGAGTAATGGAATAGTGTATCATCAAAGACTAACAGAGAACGATCTTGACATTACAGTAGTGTGGTAGGTCGAGAAAGCGGGTGGGCAAGTGGGCGGGCAGGCGAGCTGGAGGGAAAACGTTAGTAAGTGGCTGGTAGCCACAGACTTTAAAGCGCACCTCAAATTTCCAAAGAACTAGTAGGTACAAAGATCACTGTTACTCAAAAGTACGCATCTGAACCATACAGCCATACATAGACTCATACATACCCATACATAACCCATACCATGTTTATCTACATACCCATACATACCCCTACATATCCATACCCATACATAACCATACCTATATACCCACCCATTGCTTCTCTCTCCTTAGGAGGGTTTATAAATGAATGAATTCAATGTTTGAGCGACTCGTTTTGACGTAACGATCGAACTCCTTTTTCAGTGCTGGAGTTCAAAGGAGCCGAACTTGTGTTGGAGAAGGTTGCTAGAGATGACATGGGAGCCTACATGTGCATCGCATCCAATGACATTCCGCCAGCAGTTAGTAAAAGGATGGTTGTTAACGTACATTGTGAGTGTCCTTTATTTATCTAAATGTCCTTTTTTTATCTGTATATCATTTTTATCTACGTAGACATTAAGTGTCCTTTTTATCGTGTTTTTCTTTAATCTGAGTTAATTCTAAGTCTCCATATTTTTGGTGTAATTGTCATTTTTTATATCCTTGTTTGTTCCAATGAACCTTTTTTTTAAATAAGTCTCCTTGTTGAGGGTTAAGATGGCCTTCTTTATTAGCGTCCTTGTTTTGTTCCAATCATTCGCTTTCCCCTACAGACAGAGCTAAGATGGCGCACCTCCGCTGCTATCAAAAACGAGCAGTCTTATTCTAGATCTACTTTTCTCTAAAACGTATTTAGGGTAACCATTAAAAAAAATGGTTTAATTATAAAATTTTAGCGATGGAATAACAATATAAATATGAGATTTTGACTCCTTTCAAAGCTATATTATGTAAATTTACAAAAATGATCATGTTTGCAATCAATATAATTACAGTAAAAGAATTTTACCCTTCTCACAACCTACATAGTGGAGTACAATAAACATCCACACCACACATCTATATCACTCTCCAATCCCCTTATAATTGACCCACTAGTACTCGGCACCATAATGGAGAAACTACTACCTTTCCGACAACACCTAAGAAACAACTTAAAACAGGAGAACAAGAAGATCAACAGACTTAAGTCGCGTGTTCTCAATTAATCTGACTTATGACCTTATCCATAATCCTATATTTTAAGAACGAGATTTTTTGAAGGTTTGAATAAGATTTTTTTTTGTCTTAGTTCGGTTGTCACCTAAATAGGTTTAATTTTTTTAGAAAAGTTATCATCATCATCACTAACTCTATAATTTTATAACGGGATTTTTGAAGATGGGTGAAAATGAATAAATGTTTGTTTTTTTAGTGGATAAATGACTTATGTTTTATTTATCAAAGTTATTTATAATAATTCTTTTATATCAAACAGGCAATGGCTTCGCCACTCCCCCCCTACGGGGGGGAGCTTGCGCTTCGCTACTAAGATTAAAATTTAAAATCTAAAAAAAGCAGCCATGGTTAAACTTTTATAAATTTTCTGAACTTCGCCAATTTTAATAATTTTTAAAGGAACTCTAAATTAAATTTCCCCCCTTTCAAAATATCACGTTGCTAAAATATAGTTATCGAAGAATTTTTTTTTTAAATTCACAAAATTTCAATACTTATATTTATTTCTGAACTTCACCATTTTGTTTTTTTGATATTATAAAAGAATTATTAGAAATAACTTTGATAAAAAACATAAGTCATAACCAAACTAAGATGAAATTATTATTCAAATACTCAAAATATTCCCCTTCTTAAATTATAGAGTTAGTAAAAAACAAAATGGTGAAGTTCAAAAATAAATATAAGTATCGAAATTTTGTGAACTTTTTAAAACCCAAACAATTACAAATGGTGAAGTTCAGAAATTGATATTTATATATCTTCTTCTTCTTCTATAACTATATTTTAGCAACGTGGTATTTTTAAAGGGGGGAAATTTAGTTGAGTTTCTTTTTAAAATTATTATAATTGGCAAAGTTCAGAAAATTTATAAAAAATTAACCATGGCTACTTTTTTTTAGATTTTAAATTTTAATCTTAGTAGCGAAGCGCAAGCTCCCCCCCCCCCCTTCCTGAAGCCACTGCCTGATTTCTAATAATTCCTTTATATCAAAAAAATAAAATGGCGAAGTTCAGAAAAATTATTAAAATTTTGGCATGGAAATTATTAGAACAAACTTAGATGGAGAAAAATTAAAGAATCATGGTAGGCCGTAGGCCAGAGACCGAAAGTCTGCCGGCGAAGCGCAAGCTTCTGCTGTAAGCAGGAGTGGCGAAGCAGCTAATCTTGTGACCATATGAAGTTACGACCTTCAAAACTTTCAATTACTCTTTGAAAAGTAAAATGGTTACCATCCGACCGATAGACCTACGAACTGACATAGTAACTTATAGAGTCGTGTGTACGCGACTAAAAACGAACACACTTCCGAGCATTGACAGGAACCAAATTATGACCCTCCGAATGATCTATCTTCCCCACATACACTCATGATATGTCTCTCACTCGCCTATGTCCCTACAGTTTGGGGCACCAAACCTTGCACCCATTCACCTCTGCACACTACAGAAAATTCAAACTGGTTGGAACCCGCCTGGCCCCTGGACGTACTCGAAACACCACAATAATAAACCATTTACACTCTAAAACAAACGTACCCATATAATGTCATGGCCAAAAGTTTTGAAACTAATATATATACTTTTATTATTCTAATATTTAAATTAATGCAGGATTATTAAAAAACTCAGCATTTCAAAAATAATAATAATAAACAGTACATCACCCCACTGAATCCCAAATCGCGCTCTGGTTCTGTTCTCGTACGAGCTAAGTTTTGATCAAAAGGATAAAATGATGACAAATATTGTGACCCAAAATATATCTTCCGCCATATAAAATATAATATAAATCCATGTTATTTAGTAATAAGCCTTGCTACAAGTATATATTAGTGCTATTTTTCACCACCTTGTTAATTACTGATTGTAATTGTTTTCTTCCTTTCATTCGTAGTTTATATCGGAGGAAAATCTCCCTAGATTCTCACTTGTTCGCTTGCATTCAACCCGTGTGGTTCAGGATAATATCGCTCTCGCTGTAAAGACTCAGTGCTTCCTATCGGAATTATTCCATTGTCATTAATTGTTGCCTTGTCATTCCTTTGACACCCAATTGATTGCCGGTTTGGCAAGTATTGACAGTGTATATATATACCGAAGTTCTTTCAGCTGCAAGTATTGTATATACATAAATTTAACAGTAGTGATTACAATCTTTAATTTCTAATTCCTCAACGCTGCTATTAATAGCTTTAGAACAGTAATCTGTTCGCTTCGTGTGTACAATGAGGTGTCTAGTTACTCTAAGGAACTTTATTTGTATATGGGTTAAATGAATATGTTGTACAATTATCCTCTATTTTGTTTTGTTTTTTTGTAGAAATAAATGTTTAAATCTTTTTCAATTGCAGAAATGGGTTTCGAAAGAAAGGCTTGCAACTATTGTTGCTCTGCACCACAGTGGCCTGAAATGAAAGGAAATAGTTGCTATTGGAAGATCCCTCGTTAAGAAGAGAAAAGGAGAGTGCTTTCGGGAATCCTGCTTCGTGCCCATGGTGAAGCATTCTGATATGTCATGCCTCGGGCTGCTTCTCATCTAAGGGAACTGGAACACTAACATTTTGCCCAAGGTCACTGCCATGAGCTAAAAATGGCACCAAAACATGTTTCATCAGCACTTTTTTCCCTCCCTTGGGGATGTTAACTATATTTTAAAGGCAGCGTTTGATTAGTTTTATTAATTAATTTATATGAAACATATAGTAGTCTCAACACCTTTGACCATGATTCTACATGTAGACGATGTTTCTTTGAGTTGACTAAACAAAACTGTCAAATTAACTGACATCTGATAGACTAATCAGTGCTACTTTGTTATAAAGAACAAGTAATAACAAAGTTTTTGCTGAAAATAACATTGAATTTTGAAGACTTTGACCTGGTAATTCGCCAGATTTACACCCGATAGAGAATTTATGGGCGATAGTCAAACTGGTGGTTGATAAACAGATGTCATCCAATTATGAACAGTGGCGGGTGTTTATTGAACAAAAATGGAGCAAATTCAGTTAGAATATCATCACAAATTTTGTCTCCAAAATGCCAAAACGAATTGAAGCAATCCTGAAGACCAAGCGACATTATTGTAAATATTGACTGCGCGCATCAATTGACTGTATTTATTAATAAAATAGGTTTGGCCTCAGATTTTTTTATATTATACTCGTACCTTCACAATATTAAACGAACTTACTAAAACAAAAGGCAGCGTTTGATTAGTTCTATTCATTTTTTATATGAAAAATATAATAGTCTTAACACTTATGACCATGATTCTACATGTAGACGATGTTTATTTGAGTTGACTAAACAAAACCGTCAGATTAACTGGCATCTGATAGACTAATCAGTGCTACTTTGATAGGCGATCTACAGACAAAATAACAGAAAAGTTTGACTATGTGATTAGGATCAGAGTAAGATTAAGGGTAAGATTAACACAAGTTCTTTCAGTCTCCTTGGACATTTCAACCTCCAAAGTACCCCAAAGATGCAAGTAAGGTTTTTACAACGAGCAGGTGCGTAGCCAGCCATCCCGGCCTCCCGGGGCTAAGCATTTTCGGACCCCTTTTACTCTATCATTTATGCCTCAATGTTGTGAATTTTAAAAAAGAGCACCGTTTTCCATATATTTTATTAATATTATAAAAAAAATGAAATGAATACGTCTTGTCAAAACACTTTATTATTACTGAAAAAACAGTAAGAATTGTAGCATGTATATAGCCAATACAAAATAACAAAGGTTCTCATATATTGTTAAGCAAAACAAGGCTCTGTTTACATTTAATTAAAATTGCATTCTTCAACCCTTGCGGCTGGCAAACATCGAAATAACATCATGAAAATTATGATTCCTAGCGGAATGAGCTTCCATTGTCAAACAGTTAAACTGTTTAATCCATTCTAACACATAGTTAACATCAAGACATTTTTTACTCTTCCCAAAGCACTAAAGGACCGTTCTGCTCCAGCACTAGTGGAAGAGTCCAAAATATTCTGAGAGCAATACATACATTTTGAAATAAGGAATTAAGGTTTCGACTACACCGATTTTTAAGCAGCTGCTGTAAGGGAGATAAATTATCTTTTTGATGGGCGATATTCAATGTTTCTATCTTTTGAATGTATTTGGCTAAGATAACGCTGTCATTATATTAATAATAACGGTTTTCTATGAAGGTAAACGAGACTAACATAAAGGGATAACTTTGAAATCAGTTTTTTGGAGCTGGTGGATGAGCTATCCTATACTGTGCTCTCCCAGTTCGAGGACAAAGGATGTCACGCTGGAGCTGAAGTAGATCAGTTGCCAAATAATGCCACTACATTAATTAACCGTATTAATTTGTTTTGGGAATTTTTCCACATATATATATATATATATATATATATATATATATATATATATATATATATATATATATATATATATATATATATATATTAAAGGGTCAAGCCTGGGCCCTCCCCAGGAGACAGGTACTCAGGGGAAGAAGTCCTGCCTTTCCTCCCTTAACTACGGCCCTGGCTACGAGACGAAGGCACTGCCATTTTTACGAAGAAAGGGAATTTTAGATGATGGAGAAAACGTTGTACCATGTCATTTGTGTAGTGGAGAAATGAAGGGCATGCAAATATTTGCTAGCTCTACTTTGCAAAACTCATGGCTGACAAAACATTTCGCTCTATTCATAGCGAAAATGTTGGGGGGTTTTATGATCTAACCTAACCTAACACCCATCTTTCCCTAGCCTTTTTAGCTGATGTGCACTCTATTTATAGTTTTAATTATGCAAGCTTGTATTTTATTGTGTTCACAATTCATATATATATATATATATATATATATATATATATATATATATATATATATATATATATACTTGTTTCATTTATTCCATCACACACCTAAATAGAATTTGCGAGTTGTAGATTGTCGTGGTATGACATTATATTACATCAATACCATATTATATCTATGAAGGAAGGACCAATAACTTTAAGGCGAACCAAAAAGGGACGGAACACGACTAGTTTAGACGGGCTGAGTAGCGAGAAAGAGTGCAACGAGGTCAGGTACATTATGGGCAATGGCAAAGCTTAAGGTTATTTAAAGAGGCATGTACAAAAATATTATTTTATTTACATAAATATAATGAGAGAATTGACGGGCAAAATTGCATCAGATGAACGAGGGGGGTGATTGTAGTTATAAATCAGACTATGAAGTTAAAATTAATGTGTTGCGGGAGGAGACTATTCAAATGGGGGGAATTAACGCAAATGGGTTACTGAAGGGGGAGAGGGATTGGCTTACGGAAGATTTCGGGTGAGACGACGGGGTAAGGCTTCACGGGTGTCTTCTACACGTGAGGCGAGGTTGCTCAAAACTTCGAAGCGGGAACTTGAAGTGATAACAGGTCTCCAAAAAAAGGGGGGGCGGTAACGTCCGGTGTAGGGTAGAGTATTTCGGCCACCCGAAAACGAGGGGCGAACGAGGAGGGCTTCGACAGTAGTTGATGAGAAAAGTCGGGAAAATCACTCGGTAGCAATCGTTAAATGGAATTACCTCACTGGTTGGGGCTAATTCCAATACACAAATAGTTCAGCTGTCACTTTGCTTTGTTGTTAGCACCTGACTGGGAACTAGGGGGAATATTCTTGGTTTCGGGTGAGACTTCTTAAATTTGTGTCCGTTTTATGGGAAACGAGCAATATTTATGGCTGAGGCTCTTCCCGCGGGGAAGAGGGGTTAGTGGGAAACAGCTCTACTCTCGAATGTCCTCGAATCTTCTTGCCGAGGCTATTCTAGCCCGTGTAAAGGTGAATCGTGGTGGACGCGGTTCGAGGCTACCGCTTGTGGAAGGGGGATGGGGGTAGGCTTGTCAATTTAAGCCTAATAGAGCCTTCTACAGCGCAAGGAAGTTCCGTGTTGACAAGAAATTCCACGTGGAATTCCCTCACATAGATCACATATCAAAATAGCAGATTGCGGTGCATCGCGCGCTCCTTCTCTTTTTATTTACTAAGCCTATTTACTATCTAGTCCTACAACCCTTAACCTAACTTCATCCCTTTCATAAATGCCCCTCCCCCCCAGCTTCATCTATGATTCATGAGAATCCCTGGGTTCTCTTCGGGATACTCGCTCTCGGGGTCGCTTTTCACTTGTTGACTTTCGTAACCCCGTTAATCCTAATTGCTTTCAATAAATCCCTGGTATTATTTTTCGCAGTTCATCCATTGGTCCGAATCCCAAATCAGCTCGTCGGTGCTCCAGTAGGGACTAATATCACCCTTGAGTGTGAAGTAGAAGCCTCTCCGAAGTCTATTAACTACTGGACCAAAATGGATGATGCAGGTATCCAGCATTTTTATTTCCAAGTCCCGTTATTGATGGAAGTTGAAAAAACTCAAAATATACACGAACCAGGCACGGGTCCAAGGGTGGAGGGAGGCTTAGGGGCCTGAAGCTCCCCAAATTTCAGACCCATTAATGTTTATATTTATTTTTTAAGACATACCTGTATTTTGCTATTCGGAAAGTTATGTAATAATATATATATATATATATATATATATATATATATATATATATATATATATATATATATATACATTTTTTTAACCGTTACAATCGAATGTATCTTATATGATACATGTCTAAAATACAGGCAAATCTCAAAAAGAATGATTAAATTCAGTATTATACCTTATCTGATGGCGTCCAAAAAACTACATTTCATAATTTTCTGATATGTGGAAAATAATTCGCATCTGATAGAATTAGCGCTCACTCCTTTTGAGATGCTGTAATTTATTATCAATGTTGTTGTGAAAGATAACCATTATTAATGTTCAATGTCCTTTTCTCAGACTCCTTGCAGGCGGGAATTCACGTTAGCCACCCCCCCCCCCTCCAATTTTTAGGAGAGACAGCATACTAGGCAGTCAGAATTTAATGGACTGTGTGTTGTGCATCAGTTTTGTTTGTATTGCTGTAACTCAAGGTGCTCACACCAAGCTTACAGGCACACATGTGCCTTTCAATGCCAAATAGATACAGTCGATGGCACAATTAGATATTGCACGTTTAAAAATGAAATGATAATAAAATACACCTATGAACCCTTAAAACAACGACTTTCGTCAAGTATTAAAACGTTTTCATGTCTTACTATTCTTTAATCATATTAGTAATTTGCGCTCTAAACGTTTATTGTTTGGGTCTCATAAAAGATGTTTAGCAAAGGTTCCCGTTAGATCTTTTAAGTCTGAACACCTCTGCTGTTGGATTTTATAATAGACAGTCTATTTTAAACACTCCCTTGGCTGGCAGTCAAAATCCAGGAGCATTAGCCAAGTTATCATTTTGGAATATTACCTTTTTTAGTTTAGAATATTCCGTTATTAACTCCAACAATGGGAAAAGATGTGATTCGGAAGATAAAAATGGAAAAACTAATAGTAATGGACTCAGACTCACCTTATTAGCGAGTCCGAACCCCGGATGTCTATTGATATCTCCTGAGACTAAAGGGAATCGAAACTCCTGACGTCTATTAAAATTCTGTGGAAGGCAAATGATGCATTAGGCCTTCGACTTCCGATTTTCCCTATTTCCTTAGGTCCGGTTATTGTTGACAGTCGCAAATATATCAACAAAGCAATCTCGAAGAACGAGTACACCATGCAGCTGCAACTCACAATACGAGACCTAAGAGAGCAGGATTTCACCACCTACCGCTGCACCGCCAAAAACTCGCTCGGGGAAGTGGATGGAGCCATTAAGCTATACGGTAAGTGGGGCACTGTCAGGATGTAGTGATTAAACTGTAAAGTAAAAGTGGGAATGGGAGGTAAAGTAATTAGCTGTAGGGTAAAAGGGGAAGGATGGATCGATTAAGCTGTACGGTAAAACTAGGAGTAAGGAAGCTGTAGTGATTAAACTGTGTAAGAGCGGGAAGGGAGTAACGATTAGGCGCTACCGTACAACTTGGAATGGTGAGTCTGTAGCGATATAGTGCAGATGGATAGATGTCTAGATGTTGATAAGAAAATGAGACAGAACTGCGGCGGGTCGGAACGAGTCATTCACTCAACCAAGAACATTCGAAACTTTCATAGGATTATTATAAAAGAAAGCAACAGCCCCAATCGATCGCCTCTAACAAGTGAAGAAAAAGTAATGGTCACAGTACTTTTGGCTGTCCGCAGCAACGTTACATTCATCTTATAATTACTCTCCTACCACACAGAATATATTAGAGCGACAAAAATAAAGGTATTTTTGCTGTAAAGAAAAGACAAAATCCTCTTTAATATAGATGACAATTAATGAGCAAAGTAGTTTCCATCATTGGTGGCATCGGTCTCCCATGGTTTATCTAAGCATTGGCTTCCTTTTTGTAATAATTTCTTTGGTTTTGATGAAATATATAATTGGATACCCCCTTATACCTCCGGATCAGAGTAAACCTTTTCATTTAGATGATGCTGTAATCCTTTTATTAAATGGTCATCAGATGGTGCAAGTTCCTATGAATATAGAGGATGAGGAAGAAATTCCTATCCTAAGACAATATATTTTTCTTGGGGCAAACGTGCCCCGTATGGCAGCGCATTCTCATGAAAGATGAGGTCGCCCTTTCGGTTGACCAGTGAAGGACGTTTTTGTTCAAGAGATTCATTTAAACGTTGCAATTGTTGAACAGTAAAGCTTACAATTACTTAACATTAAAGGTTGAAATTGATTAACATTAAAAGTTGAAATTGATTAACATTAAAAGTTGCAATTGTTAACAATAAATGTATGTCTGGAGTAACTAGAGGAGTTAATGAATAACTCCTTTCACATCCCACCAAGTGCAAAACATATTTTTAGGCTGTTGTAGAAATATTCTAGGATTAGCAATAGGATATTTTGGGGGGCGATCGTTTCTTTTTGAACCCAAACACCATTTTCTAGGTTAAAATAGGCATTGCAAGCTTAAAATATTCCTTGGTATTACTACAATTTAAAAAATACCTAGGCATTAATACACTTTGGAAAGTGTATAGGCATTGCGAGCTTTAAAAAAGCTTAGGCATTACTACAGTTTAAAAAGGTCTAGGCATTACTACAGTTTATAAAAAACTGGGCATTACTACAGTTTATGAAATACTAGTCATTACTACAGTTTTAAAAAGGTCTAAGCATTACTACAGTTTATAAAATCTAGGCATTACTACAGTTTATAAAAACTAAGCATTACAGTTTTAAAAAGGTCTAGACATTACTACATTTTATAAAAACTAGGCATTACTACAGTTTTAAAAAGGTCTAGGGCCTTGGCATTAAACAATTATCTTTAAACTACAAATCAGGAACAATTAAAAAAACTCTAAGAAGCATTTTTATGTCTCTTTAAAAGGGCATTAGCTTCTTGACAACCTAATAAATTATTAGGTTGAGGAATAAGTTCTTGCGTTTTTTTTAATGGCATGTTGATTTCAGTTTTGTTGACGTGATTTGTGCACATATTAAGAAACAATAATAAATAATGAGAGCAAAATTTGCAAAGGTTAGGCTACGTCTCTTAACAGAGTAGACTATTAGGCTTTTGCTTAGGCTACATCTTGAAGTTGAATAATAAGTCATTGTGGTTTATTTAAAAGTTGTGTTAATTTAATTTTTGTTCTGTACCCTTAAAATGGAATGTCAAGTTGAAAGTAAGGCGCATTTTCGACACTTGTTGTTATTCATTTTCAATCGAGACGGGAACAATGCAAACGCAGCCAAAGCTCGTCGCGATATTTGTGGTATGTACGGAGAAAATGCTTTATCAGAAAGGACAACTCAATGGTGGTTTCCACGTTTCAAAAACGGTCATTTCAATCTTAATGACGAAGAACGTCCTGGTCGCCCCATTAAGTTGGATGAAGATCGATTGAACGACCTTCTTCATGAAAATCCTCGTCAATCGAATAGAGAATTGGCTGTACAATGGCGTGTCATCAGAAAACTGTAGTGAATCACCTTCATTCGATGGGGAAGGTTCAAAAACTCGGTGCATGGGTTCCGCACGCTTTGAGCGAAAGCAACAAACTTCAACGCTCCACGATTGTCGCAGATTTGCTTGCACGTCCCAAGGCTACTCATGAATATAAGGAAAGATTTCTTTACCGCATCATCACTGGCGACGAAAAGTGGTGTGTTTATGTCAACATGAACCATCGAAAACAATGGCTTAGCTCAAATAAAAAAAAACAGTTCCGCGATTAAAGCAAGGACTTTATCCACGAAAGACGATGCTGTGTGTGTGGTTGGATTGTGAAGGCATCATTCTTTATGAGCTCTTTACGAACAACGAGATTGTCAATGCAGAACTCTACGTTCAACAAATGTATCGACTCGCCGATGCTATTCGTGAAAGGCAACCTCATCGACGTTATGGAGTTCTTCTGCAACACGACAATGCTCATCCTCACATTGCCAATATGACAAAAGACGCCATCCAAATGCTTAATTTGGAAATCCTGCTACACCCTCCATATTAGCCAGACTTGGCTCCATTGGATTTCCATCTGTTCCGATTGCTCTCCAACAATTTGCGCGGTGTTTCGTTCAATACTGATGTGGAATTATAAACCTGGTTAGACGAATTCTTCTAGTCAAAATCCAGAGATTTTGATTGCAGAGGCATCGAAAAACTAGTTGAACGTTGGGAAGAAGTCGTAAATAACAACGGAGAATACATTATTGATTAAATTGCATATTGCTATCAATTAAAAATGAAGTTTTATTAAAATTGTTAATGGTAATGAATAAATTTGATAAAACCGCAAGAACTTATTCCTCAACCCATTATTATGGTTGGGGAATATAATCAGATAATTTAACACTCTCTATCGCCCATGGTCGACTCCTAGCAGGAGAATAGATAAGAAAAGTGCAGGAAATGGATAGGGCAAAATCCATCAACCAAAATAGTGGGGCAGGAAAGGCACGTTGGAAACCTCCAAGAACAAGTTCGTACAAGGAGTACAGAGACTAGAAGTTCTGTACCTTGATCCTTCACCTCAACCCCCTTTCCTCTACTTCGGGAGAGCAAGAAAAATAGTAAAAGAAACAAACAGACTCGCGATCAGGTAGAGAGAAAGAGAGATAAAGAGATGTAGATATATAGCGATAGAGAGACAGAGATAGCTATAGTGAGATAGAGAGACAGGCAGACCCAGACATCTGTAGAAAGATAGAGATGGACTGACAGATATAGAGAGATAGAGAGACAGACACACCTTTTGAGATGAGAAAGAGAGACAGATAGATAGAACGAGAGTCAGAAAGACCAATATGGAGATAGACAGACAGAAACAGACATCTATAGATAGAAAAAGACACGTAGATACCTCTAGGGAGCTAGACAGGCACCTCGTGAGAGATAGAGAAACAGAGAGAACGACAGGCAGAAAGAGACACGTCTAGAGAGATCGAGAGAAACACCTATAAGGAGATAGACAGACACAGAGACTGACCTTAACAACTCTAGGGTTATTAACAGACAGACGGAAATGCGTCTAGAGAGATAGATAAGCAGACTGAGATAGAGAGACACAGAGTCCTTTAGAAAAATATATATATATAGAAACAGAGACACCTCTATAGTGATAGACAGTGATAGACACCCCTAACGTGATAGGAAGACACGCAGGGACACATTCTGATAGATACTTAAGCAGAGTGAGATAGAAAATTAGACGGAGAGATCTAGAAAAATAGATAGATAGAGAGAGACACGTTTCGAGATACGTAGACAGATAAACAGAAACAACTCTTGATAAGGAAAAAAGAGAAAGAGAGAGACCTCTAGATAGATAGACATAAAACAGAGATAACTTTAGAGCGTTATACAGACATACAGTGTCACCCTTATAGCTATAGATAGACAGAAACTCTTCTAAAACAATCAGGCCTGAGATAGAGAGACAGATGGAGACCTCCCTAGAAATAGACACAGAGAGAGAGAGAGAGGGGTACCAAAGCGAGACAGAGATAGACAGACAAATGGTGAGAAAAATCACTAACCCCCCCTTTCTCCCTCCTCACAGAAATCGACCTCCCGTCCCCAAAGACGACTTCGACGGAAGCGCTGCCGACAACGACTCCGGCAGGGGGGGCTCGACAGAATGGCCTCGTCGGACCCCCATTGGGGAACCGACCCAAGGGCCAGAGCTCGTACCGCAACCTAGAGGACGACTTCACCACCTTCTCCTCGAAGACGCCACAAGTCAGGAACATCAACTACGTGCCCTACACGCCCCCCGACCTCTCACGGGGCGTCTCCCGACATCCGGAGGACCTTCGGTGGTGTCTTATGCCTGTCTTTCTGGCGGTTCTTCTCCTCGGTCCGTTGTAGAGCATGGGCCTCTTCTGAGGAGGAAAGAGCGCGGCCCCGGATTCGGTACCCCACGTCGCATCATTCCCCATTTCAGCTCAATCAGGACCCATCGGGGGTTTGAACCCCAACCCCTCCCTAAGAGAGAAGAGAGAGAGAGAGAGAGAGCTCTCCCATCCAGCCTTCGAGGTCCACCTCCAAGGTCGACTAGTTAGGGACGGTCAAGGAAAGACGCAGAGTTCTTCGCAAGTGCCACTTTGGAGTTCGAGAAACTTTGTTCGCCGAATTTGATTAGCCAACACGACGCCAGCACCACAGTACTCTACCACCTCAGTACACCACTGAATCAGTACTCCAAACCAATACTCCACCGCTCTAGTATTCCACATCACCAGTACTCAACCGCCCTATTACTCAACCAGTTACGTAATGTACCGCTTATGTACTCCACCCCCCCCATTACTCCACTAGGTATGTAATACACCGTTTCTGTACTCCACCGCCCCAGTATTCCATTGCTCCAGTAATTTACCGCCCCAGTACTCCACAGCTCTATTACTAAGTTTAGGTACTCCACAGTTCCAGTATTATTGAGCTTCAGTACTCCACCGCTCCTGTATTCTACAGTTCCAATACTCCCCAGGTTCAGTACTACACAGCCTTAGTACTCCACAGCTACAGTACTCCACAGCCATAGTACTCCACAGCTACAGTACTCCACAGTCCTAGTACTCCACATATCCAGTACTCCACAGATCCAGTACTCCACCGCTCTAGTAATCTACCGCCCCAGTATTTCACAGCTCTAGTACTAAGTTCAAGTACTCCACCGCCTTAGTAATCCACTACCCTAGTACTCCACTGTTTCAGCACTCTACCCCTCCAGTACTCCTCCAGTATTCCGCAGCTCCAGTATTCCATCGCTTATACATTCTTCAAGTGGGTACCTCAATTTATTGGGGCATTTCTGGCAATATATCACGATAAAGCTAGCTAGTGCTTGGTGTGTGCTATTCCGTGTTTATAATTTATATATATATATATATATATATATATATATATATATATATATATATATATATATATATATATATATATATATATATATATATATATATATATATATATATATATATATATATATATATATATATATATATATATATATATATATATATATGAAAATCACATGACACGTGATATATAATAGATGTATTTTAAAAGCTCTTTATGACACAGGTTCAAATCCTACTCCTTTGTTCATTTTCTGATAACGGTTAAAATAGTTTGCCCCTAATTTTTATGTTACTATATCTCCCATTTTCTTTCTTAAGCTTTAATGGTACACGTAATAATATTTTCCTTATCGTTTTTCTGGGTTGTCTTACCAGTTTTCATTTCTTTGGGCCTTTGAAATAAATATATATAGGTTTTTACATATTATATATAGGTGCCATATAAAGAGTTACAAAAGTTCTAAAGTTATAAATATTTAGTGATTTAAAAAAAAATAAATAATTAAGTGTATCGAAACCTCGTCGTAAAACCCAGTATTTCTTATTGAAAAACAATGTTAAAAATATGAATACTAATTAATGGAAAATGAAAAAAGTGAATGGAAACATTACAAAATAGTTCTTAAAATGAATGAAAATGAATAAAAACAGGAAAAAAAAACAATACAAAATATAAGGAAAAATGGATTAAATTAATACATGTAAATTAGGATTCTCGTCTACATAGCTATAAATTTTGTATTTAAATACAAAGAAATTATTCTTCCCTTATATAAACCGCTTGTAAGAACTCCTTCAGTATGTGGTACAATTATGGTCGTCATATATGCGAAAGAACATGCAAAATTTGAACGCGTTCAGCGACGAGCTAAAAAAAAAGTTCCTGAACATAGAAAAGATCGCGTGAAGACAGACTAAGGGACTTTAAATCAAGAGTTGATAACCAAGTGTCGACCACAACTAATTGTTACAAAATAAAAAAAATCAAGGTTTAGCAATGCAATATCAACATTTATTTTCTTATAAAATAACACAAATATGGAATATCTTGGTTAGGAAAGTCGTTCAAAGCAACTAACATATGTGGTGTTGCGTGCTCCCCTACTCCCAACAGCAACGAAAAATTATGATTTTGTAATTGTAGAATTTGGGCAGGTTCTGAAAAGTTACGTCCTCTCGCGTTTCTCGTTGCCCCAAGTAGTCTCCTCGTTAGATTTCTCTCGATATATTATATATATATATATATATATATATATATATATATATATATATATATATATATATATATATATATACCTTTCAGAACTTTTCATTTCCCGTTACTTCACAAGTTTCCTTGGTAACCTCTGTACAGAGACTATCTGGTAGATCTGCAAAATCTGTTCGGGATTTCCATCGAATCTATTTGAATGGCGATTTCCTATAGCCTTCGTTACGTCTAAATGGCTACCAGTATAAACTACTAATAGATTACCAGGTACCAAATATTAAATTATACACACTAAGACTGGAGACTGGATGGTAAAACACCCTAATATAACTGAAGTTCGGATGGTAAAAATCCCTACTAAGAGAGATGATCCGATGTTAAATAACCCAACTAAGACTGAACAGTAGATGGTAAAAACACCAACATGATTGAATAGCGGATAGCAAAAAGACTCACTAAAAGTGAAGAGTAGATGGTAAAAATACCCACTAAGAGTGAAGAGCGGATGGCAAAATAAAAACACCCACTAGGCGGGAAGAGGGGATGGTAAAAACACTCTCTAAAACTGATGTAAAACACCCACTTAGAGTGAAGAGCGGATGGTAAAAACACCCACCTAGAATGAAGACCGGAATGTAAAAACACCCACTTAGATTGAAGAGCAGATGGTAAAAAACACCCTCTAAGATTTAAGATTGGATTGTCAAATCCGCTGCACAGAGTAAAGATCGCTGGTCAAAACACAACACAGTTATTATTTTATGTTTGGTAGCGTTAATCTTAATTAATCGAAATATTAAAAATTAAAGCATTTAAAACAAATAATACAAAGCCTAACTTAATATGGAAGTGTACTACTCTCCTCACAAACGCAGGATGTTGTCAAGATCCACAGCCTCGCACTCAGCTTGTTAATATCAGTAGAACCCAACATAAGGTGGCAAAGATCAGTAGAACCCATCATAAAGTGGTAAATATCAGTAGTTCCCAATGTGAGCCGGTAAAGATCATGATAACACAAAGTAAGGTGGCAAAAATCAGCAGAACTCAATAATAGGTGGTTAAGATCAGCAGAACATAGAGTAAGGTGGTAAAGATCAGCAAAACCTAAAGTGAGGTGTTAAAGATAAGCTCCTCCCCAGAGATCGCTATTGGTAGGAGATAAAAGAAAATTTAAGTACATATTGAATATAACAAATAACCCCATTAGGAGAGCACTATTTGATAACATTCAGGTGAATTTATATTGAGTAGCAAATGTCCCCCTGAAAGCATGAAAAGCCACCATCTGATTTCTCAAGATATGAATAAAAAAAAAACCTTTTACATCCTTTGGTACTTTTGATATGCGCCTTATAATTAGCCTTCCTTCCCATTTATAGCTGACAAAGGTTGAGGGCTATCCAGCAAACATAAAAGACATATAATATTGGTACATATAATATTCTCCTTAGCGTTTTTCCGGGTTGTGTTACCAGTTTTCCATTTTCCTTGGGTCTTTAAATACATAAAAGACAACATAATTAAACTACGAACAAAAGTCACCAGGACCGAACATAAATCATCCAAATCAATCAAAGAGCTTCTGCACTGAAGCAACCTTATCCAGAAACTGCATCTAAAGGATCTTCTACAGAATACTGCTATTACAATCAAGTCTTGCCCAAAACTAAATCATGTAGTTACAATATATACATCGATATTAAAACATATCCAGTTGGCACCAACACAAAACTCAAGAACCGCCATAATCTTCCCTCCCCATTCATTCATCTAACCTACTCTCGAACACATTTAAATTTGTACTATCCACAACCTCCTTCAGTGAATTATTCTAGTAGTCTACTACTCTCTTGGTTAAAAAAATATCTTCACAATTCCAACCTACACCTGTTTTATATTTTAAATTTTCAAGTGGTAAACCCTAATATTATTGTTACATTCTAAGTCAATGAACTTGCAAACATCTAATTTATCTCTCCTCAACTTTTTTTTTCCAAAACTCAATCACTCCGTTCTCACACACTTCTCAAAGGAGAACATATTAAGAACTCCATCAGTAAGGGTCTTATACTGATCGAGTTATTAACATATGTAGATAGTCATTGACTTAGAGGGTAATAATAGACCTAGGGATTACAACTTGAAAATTAAAAGACAGGTGTAAGTTGGAATTGTGAAAATATTTGGGTAATTTTCAAGTAGATCCGCATGATATTTTAATAGATTTCTTTGGGGGGGGAGCTAGATTTTAGCCGGGGTTTTTAGCTTTTTTAAGTTACTTTCTAGGTCAAGTTAGTTTATATAAATTTATATAATTACTTAAGTTCAAAAAAGCTAAAAAAAAAGGATAAAAATGACTGAAATATCGTGCAGCGCTCTCCTTGAAAATTACCATTATTTTTTCCCCAATAATAGTTCGTGGAACCACTACAAAACAAAACTTGTTTAAGCCCTTGACTCATTTGTAAAGACAAAAACAACCCTAAAAATAGGGTAGTAACCATATACTGCTCTTGGATACTCGGGAGGGGAGCGCTGATCCTTACAACATCGGACTAATAAATATTTGCGATTTAGCAGACTTTTGTTCCTACATTTTTCGATTAGTGGGTATTTTTAAAGCTTGCCTGTTTTCTTTGGGAGGGCGACATTAAATCTGAACCAAAGCCAGTATTGGGAAGAGTAGAAAGAATGCAAAATATCTTCCGTAACTCACCTAAGTAGAAAATTTAACTAACTTAAGTTTGATGTTAATTTTAATTCCCTTATCTGAAGCAAATTTAATGTAAACTCAAATTAGGTTAAAAGAGATCCAAAATTAAAACTAATTCTTTTTGTTGAACTTCCAATTTAGGTATTAAGCTTCCAGAGTTCTTTAGGGAGTGACAAAGGCTTTATTTCGTACTACCAAGCACTTTCATCCTCCCCCCATCCCACTTTTAATTGGCTATGTACCTGCGACGAAGCGCCAGGTCTAGGCGTCACTATTTTTTTTTTCAAGAAGAGTAAAGTTCAATTGTATCCATTTAGAGCCATGAAATGACCCATATGACCATTGGACTTATTGTTATTCACCCTGATGATTTCAAATCTGCCATCATATTTGGCGTTGAGTGGCGCCATCTAGTGGCAGAAGCCTCATTTAGCCACTTAAAGGCACTTGTAAGTGATTTGAACCATGGAAAACCATTAATGCAATGACCATTTATCATCTTATCACAAAACGCCACAGGTCATTAGAGGGAGTTTTCCTCTTGTTTTTCTCATGAATGGGAATTAATAAAATCAGAGTAACGATGTGATTAGTGAATGACGAAAGTTTAGATTATAAACAAAGTACGAAATTAAAGTATTCTTTGCATTCCTTATAAAACCCTCAAAGCTTAATGCGAAAAACTAGAAGTTCAACAAAATGAAAGAATAATATTAAAGCTGATATAAACCTTTGAAAAAAGTCATTCTTTTCTAATGCAAATTTTAAATATATGATAAACCAATCCCAATGTTGCTAGAACACTAGGTGGTGCCACCTGGTGGTTAATTTATATCATATTTGAGCTCAGTGACCTCATTTATTTTTGGTAGCATTGGTTTTAGCTGGCTACATTGAGCTAGCGACTCATTGCAGACAGAAATTCAACACAACACGAGATTTGCATGGCCCATAGACCTGCTTCGCCGCAGGTAACTAGGCCTTCTTCACTGGCCTTTGTTTTATTCCTAAACCTCCTAAATATCGTCTCTTTCTTTCTCATTATATTTTCATGTGGCATTTCGTATGCAAACCATATCTCATTTAATCCGTATAAAGAGGGCTAGAAATGAAGGTTTTTAAAACTTGTTTCTAGTGTACTGATTTGTAGACCGACGCTTTGAATTGCCCCATGGCACAAATATTTAAACGTGGCTAGATTTCGTGTAACACTCCCTTTAAGGACATTGTTTACTACATCTATTGTGTTGCTCTATTTCCCTTCATTTGTTCACTCAACCTGATTTACCCTGGTTAAAAAGGATACAAAACCATTTAATATAACAAAGACATTTAAACATAGAGACATTCTGCCTGGTTCCTTTTTTTAAATTGTGTATTCAAATATTTCACTCTACATGTTTTCTTTATGACTTCGTTTTCTTTGGCTACGTTAAAACTATATATATATATATATATATATATATATATATATATATATATATATATATATATATATATATATATATATATATATATATATATATATATACTTTGAATATTAGGCTTTGCTCACTTGAAAACTAAGTAAAATAAAAAGACAAAACTATAATTACCATTTTAAATAATTTTAAATTCTCTTTAAAAATGAAAGTCATTCATCACATTTATTAAGCAGAAATGTTCGTTAAGAATAAAAGCATTTATTATATTTATTATGAGAAATGTTATTTTAAATAATAGTTAGTCATAAAAACTATTGACCAGAAATGCTCATTATAAATAAAAGACAAAGTTTTAGCCAGAAAACTATTTAAAATAAAGATTTTCATAACATTTATTACCAAGAAATTCCCTTTTAAAAATAAAAGTCATTCAAAGCATTTATTAACCAGAACTTTCTTTGGTAAATAAAAGTCACCCCTAACATAAACCAGAAATTCTCTTGAAAAATAAAAGTCATTCATATCATTTTTTGACCAGAAAAGCTGTTTAAAATTAAAAGTTCATAACATTAGCCAAAGGTCATCTTTATGTATAACTCTCCATTACCTAGATATGCTTTTAAAAAAAAATTAAAGTTATTCATAACATTTATTAAGCATAAATGCTCCTAAAAATAAAAGTCATGACTAACATTTATTGACCAAAAGTGTTATTTATGAATAAAAGTCATTCATTACATTTATTCACCAGAAATATAAGTCATCACTAACATTTATTGACCAGAAGTGTTATTTATGAATAAAATTCATTCATTACATTTATTCACCAGAAATAAAAGTCATGACTAACATTTATTGACCAGAAGTGTTATTTATGAATAAAAGTCATTCATTACATTTATTCACCAGAAATATAAGTCATGACTAACATTTATTGACCAGAAGTGTTATTTATGAATAAAAGTCATTCATTACATTTATTCACCAGAAATATATTCATAAAATTTATTAACTACAAATAGTTTTCGTAATAAAAGACATTCATAATAATGTTTGACCAGAAATCCTCTTTATGAATTAGGGTCATTAATAATATTTATGGATCAGAAATGGTCTTTCTAAATAAAAGTCATAATAAGATTACCAGAAATGTTCTTTAAAAATAAAAGGTATTCTTATCATTTATTAAACAGAAATCTTGTTTAGAAATAAAAGCCATAACATTTATTAACCAGAAATTTTCTTTAAAAAAGTCATTAACATAATTTATTAACTAAAAATGCTCTTTATAAATAAAAGTCATTCATAGCATTTATTGACCAGAAATGCTCTTTATAACCATAAATCATTTTTTATGAATAAAAGTATCATAACATTTATTTACCAGAAATGATATGTATAAAATAAAAGTTATTCATTACATTTATTAAACATAAATTATTTTTATAGAAGTAAATCATAACATTTATTGACCCGAATGCTGTTTAAAAATAAGAGTAATTCATAACATTTATTGACCAGAAATGGTATTTATGATTAAAGTTATTCATTAGATTTATTTTTCATATGTAAAAGAAGTCATTCATACCTATCATTTAATAACTAGAAATGCTAATTATAATTGAAAGTAGATTATAATATTTATTAACTAGAAATACTCTTGAAAAATAAAAGTTATTCATAATATTTATTACCCACAATGCACTTTTTAAATAAAAGTCAATCTTAACATTTATTGAATAGAAATGCTCTTTATCAATATGTGATTCATAACATTTTTAGCCAGAAATAATATTTTTAAATAAAAGTGATTAATTACATTTATTGGACCAGAAATGCTCTTTATATATAAAAGTGATTTATAAAATAAATTAACCAGAAATGTTTTTAAAAAATAAAAATCACTTATAACAATTATTGCCGCAAATGCTCGTTATAAGTAAACGTGAATCATAACTTTTATTAACCAGAAATGCTCTTTATAAATAAAAGTCATTCCTAACATTTATTGACACGAAATGCTCCTTATAAATAAAAATCACTCCTAACATTTATTGACCAGAAATGCTCCTCATAAATAAAAGTCACTCCTAACATTTATTGACCAGAAATGCTCCTTATAAATAAAAATCACTCCTAACATTTATTGACCAGAAATGCTACTTATAAATAAAAGTCACTCCTAACATTTATTGACACGAAATGCTCCTTATAAATAAAAGTCACTCCTAACATTTATTGACCCGAAATGCTCCTTATAAATAAAAATCACTCCTAACATTTATTGACCAGAAATGCTCATTATAAATAAAAGTCACCCCTAACATTTATTGACACGAAATGCTCCTTATAAATAAAAATCACTCTTAACATTAATTCACCAGAAATGCTCTTTATAAATAAAAGTCACTCCTAACATTTATTGACGAGAAATGCTCCTTATAAATAAAAGTCACTCCTAACATTTATTGACCCGAAATGCTCCTTATAAATAAAAGTCACCCCTAACATTTAGTGACCAGAAATGCTCCTTATAAATAAAAATCACTCCTAACATTTATTGACCCGAAATGCTGCTCATAAATAAAAGTCACTCCTAACATTTATCGACCAGAAATGCTCCTTATAAATAAAAGTCACTCCTAACATTTATTGACCCGAAATGTTCCTCATAAATAAAAGTCACTCCTAACATTTATTGACCAGAAATGCTCCTTATAAATAAAAGTCACTCCTAACATTTATTGACCCGAAATGCTCCTTATAAATAAAGGTCACTCCTAACATTTATTGACCCGAAATGCTCCTCATAAATAAAAGTCACTCCTAACATTTATTGACCCGAAATGCTCCTCATAAATAAAAGTCACTCCTAACATTTATTGACCAGAAATGCTCATTATAAATAAAAGTCACTCCTAACATTTATTGACCCGAAATGCTCCATATAAATAAAAGTCACTCCTAGCATTTATTGACCCGAAATGCTCTTTCAAAATAATAGTCATTCATAACATTTATTATGGAGGAGCGGTATAACAATTTATTCATATAAATGTACTTTTTGGATAGTTTTAAAAATATGTGTAAATATCCGGGATGTGTAACTCCCAGGATCCCTTGAGGCTCAGCCAACCGGGCTAAGGGTAACATGTGCCGTTGTATTGTTTCTTGTCCTATGCTTAGGCCTTGTAGGTGTATGTAAGTGTATGTACAAAAATGGTACGTGCAAGAAGAGTTTAAATCATAAAACGACTGTTTCTAGGAAAAGATGTTAATTAAAGGTGTTACAGTTTAATTCGATCCTACAGTATGTTCCGCACGTGTCCATTACGCCTGATATATATATATATATATATATATATATATATATATATATATATATATATATTTCTGTAAATATTGTATGTAAACATTTAAATATTTAAAATTTAATATCCACCTGATTAAATACTCCTAAATGTAAATAATATATTTGCTCACTATTATAAAATATATATTATGACCTTTTGTTATCTAAATTTGGGTTATAGAATTTCAAGACCCGAATACTATTACCGCCGCTATTACTCTGACTACTATAACTACTCTCTCTCTCTCTCTCTCTCTCTCTCTCTCTCTCTCTCTCTCTCTCTCTATCTATCTCTCTGTCTCTTTCTCTCTTCATTTCTGTCTCTTCCATGTAATAATCATTCAGTTTAAGCAAGTAGTTGGGGTTCTCCTTATCTAAGCGGAATAACCGGGTAGTTCTGTGTGTACTACCATAACACAGAACGAAACAAATATTATTATTCTTAGTAATATAAATAAAGAAAATTCCTGCCCATATAAAGAAAAATAATCTTTGTTATCGAAATGTATTAAATTGTTATACTCGTCTGCACGAATATCTGAGTACATCGGTGTCCCGATTCGTTCTATAGTATTATGAGGTCCATTGTTATAATCTCCCAATATCCTTTTAATACATTTAGGTTCGACAATTTTATACACAGTTTGCTAACTACATATCATTCAAGCACCAGCCAAAGAATTTAATATTTTATTAATAATTCTAATAATGATTCATCAAAACTACAAAAAACAAGGACTTAAATTATCTGAGTAATAAATACAAACAATAATTTTGCAGCAGAGAATATTGGCTGTTCATAAAGTGTCTGTGATCTCTGACATCATAATAGAATTATGCGAGGGATTTACATAATTAATAATTTATAAAAGGTTGATTATTGATTAATGAGTTTATACAGGGTGTCGCATTCACTATCTATTAAAAGAAATAATTGGAATTATGAGAAACAGGTTTTAATTTTAGTTAAAAGTTTAATTCAAAGTATATGCTACAAATAATTAGTGCTCCACATGGCGACCATCAATGTCTCTTCAGAGCTCAAAACGATAGAATGCTTCCTGAAACACACTTTCCAGCATTTGCAGTGTCATGTTTTGAACTGCATAGGTAATGAGGTTTTTAAGTGAACAAACATCACTAATTATCAAAACAATGTACACCTTAGACTTAATGAAATTACAATGTTCCTACAAACACTCGTTCTTATGTGTTCATTTTCATTAAAGGAGTCTGAAAAAGAAAAATATAAATCAACAGTGGTGTAAATCAGAGTGCCAGAGTCAGTGCCAAGCGAAAAATACCAGTGTGTCGACAACAATATTCTTGAAATTATATACATGTAATGTAACCGCGATACACAAGTGTCTTTGTGTATCATTGTATTTTTCATAATTCCAATTATTTCTTATAATAGATAGTGACTTTTGAGACACCCTGTAGATTTAGAGTTTATATATTGTTAGTGAGGTTTAGAAGTTTCAATTTTATATACTTACTTTCTAAAACTAGTTTAAATTTGCTTATTATAGTATTTTCAATTCTCCAATTTTGCACTATAGCAACTTGCATTCTTGTCCATAACTGACAATAGATTTTTTTTAAATGCGCGCAAGACAAAAATAAATCCTTTGTTAACTTAAGTTTTTGCATGCACTACAACTTGTTTAGGAGGATTAATTGCAGCTCAAAAATGCTTGAGTTCTTTTACCTTTTAAATAAAATAAAACAAGTTTAAATCGAATATAAACTACATTTTTGTCCCTAATGATCAGAGGAGGTATCTTAGATATAATAACAAGACTATCGTAATCTATTTAAATGAAAAAGAGAGATCTTTCTTGAATTAAAGATTTGCATTCGAGTAAAATTATTATTAAATAAATAATTTGCATAAAGGGACAAAACTTTTTCAATTACTCGTTTATTTCTTCTAGCTTTAGTCGAACCGTTTATAATTTTGGATCTGTCAAAAGTTTATTCACAAGAATAAAATTTTATCATTATTTTCGCATTGAGGTTAAACTTAATCTGTATGTCCGTTCGATATTTTGAGGAACATTTTGTTGTAGTGTAAACGAATTTTATTTATCATATAATTAATGCATTTTCCTCTAAGATATCGAAACCCTTCTTATTTTTTCATAAAAAATAGACTGAAATCCGGAGTATATCTGCGGAGTAACTACTACTAACGTGAATATGTAATAATTGCTTATGTAATTTTGGCTTCTTGAATTCTTGACAAGGAGAATATAGTCAATATTTATTGCTGGATTTGTGGAATTTATTGCTATTTTACTGTTAGTCATATAGTGAGTTTCAGATCATAACAAAGTAAACAGATTAGATTCCCACATGTAACTCAATGTCAATTATCGTGTACATATTTCGGATTATTGAAAAAAAATGGTCAATCGGAAAAAATGTGTATTTACAATAATTGTGTTTGACGAACTAAATGGCACCCACCCTCATGCTCAATTGGGAGGTAAACAATGCAGTATTTATAATACAATTTATTAGAATTAGCAATCGTAAGTAATTTACCAATGATCAAACTTAATATTATTAATTTAAATAACTAATTTATTTTTCAAACGTTATTATATATATATATATATATATATATATATATATATATATATATATATATATATATATATATATATATATATATACGCATTTTTTTTAACGAAGATATTGTAACCTCTTAGTAGTTGGAAAGGACAAGCTATATTAATTTATATCGGAATTAAAACAAATATATTTATTTTTTATGTTTGCCATTGTAATTTTGATAGAAACAAAATTACCAGTTTCTCCTGGTAACTTTTGCTGTCTTCAACTGAACTTTCCTTTCCACCTTATCACTTTAAATATGTCCTCGTTTGTTGCATTTTTTCTCTCGTCCACTAACTATAATTTATTGACTTGCGCTGTAGGTGTCTTTAGAAGTTCATTTATATTCCTACAAATGAATTTTGTCCATGACCTCGGTAAATGACACTCCCTTAAACAAGTACATCAATCGATTATGAATATATGTTTTAGAAAAAGTGTTTAGGTTTGCTCTTATATTTAAAAACAAAATCAAATACTTTATTAAATTGATCATAAACCAGTATTTTGATTTTTAACCAGCGAATTAACACAATAACTTAATTAAAACTTTCCTTAAAAGAAAAACGTTGCTTTATAATTATAAAAAATACATATGCATTTAGCACATATCGTATAATCCTTGATCCATATCAAAACAAACCATCCGAATAACGACAAACACTATTTCCAAATACTCCTTTTATAAAAAAAACAACCCTTATCTTAACCACGCATTATTTTGTTACAAAGTAATTTTTTTATAAAAAACAAAATCTTTCAGAAAGAACCATTATATTTATTCTCAAGTACAGGACTACTATCGAGCCATCATGCTCCATCCTTCAGCTGCACAAAGGCTGGCAAAATATTGCCATTAACACATTTCTTATAAAAAGAAAATAACTCTAAACAAGAGAGAGAGAGAGAGAGAGAGAGAGAGAGAGAGAGAGAGAGAGAGAGAGAGAGAGAGAGAGAGAGAGAGAGAGAGAGAGAGAGAGAGAGAGAGAGAGAGAGAGAGAGAGAGAGAGAGAGCGCGCGACATGCACCAGATGATACCTATTCGGCAGTTGATAAGCGACTTATAGGTATCATCTGAATCCTAAGAGGAGCCAGCCCCTCCTTATAAATATTGCCTGAGTGTTTTTTTTTTTGTGCGTGTCGCTCTCTCTTGTTTGGAGTTATTTTCTCTTATCTCTCTCATTTTGTATAAATGGAACGTGTTACGGTAATATTTAGTTATCTTTGTACAGCTGAAAGATGCAATGTAGTGCTTCGAAACCTCGTCATGTATATATGAGTAAAAATGTTCTCTCTCAAAGCTTTAGTTTTTCCTTAATTATAACCAGCGTGTCCACAACGCGAATCCACTAATCTTATTTTATTCTTATATATCAATATTTATTTATGATTATCTAATAAAGGTATGTAAGCAATAAATAAGTTTAATTGTCAACCGAGAGATCCTTTCTAAATGTAGGAAATTAGTACGGAATAATAAAATCGAGACGATTATTTAATTACTTAAGATCAAATTTCTTAAAGAGAAATTTCGAGTCGTTGGTCTTCAGGGTTTCCAAGTTTTCTTTCGATCGCTATTTAGGTGTAGGTTTGCACTTACGAACGAAAACAGAACTTAACGAATCAAAAATGGAGCAACAAAAGGTCTGTTGTTTACACTGTAAATTCCATTTTCTCTGCTCATTTGACCGATATGAACAGGATCGTTTCTCGGGTAAACGGGTCATGTGAAAAGTGTACAGGAATACTAGGGGAAATTTTCATGTATTTAATGTATAAATTGGATGACGCTTTATAATATATACATATGTTTTGTCTTGCAATTTATTATAGCTATATGTAAATAAATGTATATACATACATTATATTTGTTGTCTCTGAATTTCCTTCTCTTACAAAGGCTAAAAAAAGTTCGTAGGAAAGGTGTGGAGGAAAAATGCATGAAAGAAACACCAGAAATAGATTACACATGGCAGTGGTTAGCCATTAAGCAGGTGGTATCATGGTAATGGGCAATGAATTAACTAGAGTTTGATTAACATGGCGGTGAGGTTGTGCATAACATAAATGTAGAAAAGGGAAGGATAGAGGGTAGGATGTTTTTGGTGGTAAATAGGGTGTATAAATTACCATATATGCAAATACAGCTGGAATGAGTCAAAATGAACTTGAGGTGGGGGTCTTTCTAGAGTACAGACAATTAAATACAGTGATAAAAATAACAATACACACGTCAATATAGGAGGCGACTAAACGGGAAGGAGGAGGAAGATTAGCGCTAATGTATAGCACCAACCACACACCCCCTCTCTCCCTCTCACCCCGCCCTTTCTCTCCTCCTTCCCCTCATCACCCCCCCTTTTCAGTCTTCCTTTATTTGTTTCACTATTTCACATAATTATAATTATCAATGTAATATGACAAGGATCACTATAATCGGATGCAACGACGCAGCCTAATTATCGTCGGCTCTCTTCCATTTACCAACAACAGATTACTAGGTATCTTACCTCACCCTCTTACCCTCGTTAGACGGTGCAATTACCACTACTTACTTGAACTTGGTCCTTCCTTTTTCCCAGACCCTCTCCTTCTGCCTCAACTTCCATGATCCCCATCTGCCCGAATCCATTCGCCGACACTGTGGCCCCGTAGTTCTCGACCATTGATATGAATGCCGAAAAACGCCGACGAGCATGCAAGAGACGACTTTACATCGCACGTTCCCAGGTAGCTGAGTCTTAAACCACCTCCCTTTGCTACCTACGCTTATATTACCCTCCTAAAGTAATTTGTAATTGGTAATTTAAGTCGTGGCTAAGTAATCGTAAGCGGGGAGTATTTTTAAACGGTAAATTTTCGGAGTGGAAAAATGTAACTAGTGATGTGGCCCAGGGGTCTATGTTGGGATCATTGTTGTTCCTTTATATATTTATGTAGAGTCCACCCGTGAGGCTCACATCCGCCGCATCCTTGCAACATTCAAATCAAGCACAAACATTGTTCAAACTTGCTGAATTATCTGCCATTTTCTTTGACAAGATGGTCTTTAATCGTTCTGTCATACACTTTTGCTCTATTTTTCGCCACCGGTTGTAAAGTTGGATGGTCTTACCTTGGTGTCTGGATACTACTACCTTAAGTCAATGTCACCGGTTATCATATTCATCAAGGCTGTAGAGGCAGTGTAGCTTATTGCCACAAATTAAAAACTTACACACCCACATATTTTGAAGTTTACTTCAACTGTATTTTTGTTTTCCTTAACTAAGGGAGCTTTTAAAAAAGCCTACCTGAAATATCTTTTCTTAAACTAAGAAATTTGCAAAAAAAAAACAGTCTACATGAGCCTCTAAGGTGACCACTATGAACGATATCAGGAAGGTGGAACTCCTCGATTATATATTTTACTATCTCGTGGTGAGTACGTTGGGGTACCGTGGGCACACTTGTGGGTGTTTCATCAAAATATTATTATATTTTTGGCCTAGGTTCAAACAAACTTCGGATGAAACTTTTCCCACTCGTCTTCGAAAACTATTCCAATTGGGGCACTTTGCATGGGCAGTTCAGGTCATAAATTTTCCATCGGTTGAGGTCTGACTACTGCAATGCCCATTCAAAAACGCTTATTTTAACCTCCTTCGAACAGGACGAAACTAATTTCTATTTGTTTAGGGTCGTTCTTGTGTTAAAAGCCTCATCTTCTTCGGCCAATGTTACTAGCATCATATTCAGATAATCTTCAAGAATCTTTCTGTTGTATTCTTTATTCTTCGTTCCGTTGATTCAAAGTAGTGTACCAACGCCTGTTACACTGTGGAAACAGTTGGGGGTTCTTTTGGAAGACCAGCCCCACCACTTATACGCCAAACCATAACTAACATGATTTGTGCTGCGCAACTCGATCTTCGTTTCATCTGAGCATAGCGCATGGCTCTAAAAATTGAAATATTTATCTCAAATGATCGTTGGCATACTTCAGAAATAGTTTCAAATGAATGGGGTTTTTTTTTAATAAAGGCGTCTTACTCCTATGGTATCCATGCATTTTTGCTCTTTGAAGATATTCTACGCTATGTTAAACTAACATCGAAGCTTTTGCTCTCCTATCTTATCTTTTATCTCCCTTCTAGTCATCCTTGAGATATCTTTAAAAGATCCAAAGTTCCTCCGAATCGTGCGCAGTGGATTTCTCTGAGGCCGACCCGAGCGAGGGAGATTTGCAGTTGTCTCCAATATTTTATGAATTTTCGCAGAGCCCAAACAGGAGGAAAATTTAGTATCCAGCTTAATATGGCGCCGGATGTCGGTCAGATGTTCAAAATTCGTAATGTAGATTTAAGGACATTTAGTTCCTCATAAATTTATTCGCAATTATTTTAAATTTGATCTCGGAAGACACCTCACCACCTTTCGCCATTATGATTGCTTATAGAATAGGACTGTTGAGTTTGCAATGCCGAACAAAAGGCTATTAGAACCAGTGGCGTGCATTCAATGGAAGCAAGGGAAGCAATGCTTCCCCTATTTTAGAAGAAAATCAAAAGAAATTACACCCCAACAATTAATATGACAGCAGAATCAATTTTATTCCCACATTTATGGTGCCTACGGTAGGCATTCACGGTACCGTAATTTTCAATCGAATTGGCGTTAGACCATGATAGGCCTGACTGCAATTGAAGAAATGCATCCTTTTCGTCGAAATTATGACTCTTTTTTATTCTCTCTCTTAATTTCAATAAGTAGTTTTTCTTTATGGTGCTTTGGAATGAATAGTTTAAAAGATGTTTTGCTTTTCTTAGCAATAATATACAGTCATTAGAGTTTTATGATTTTTATCTAGATATTTCAACGCCATGTTAGAATTAATAAAAAATGACCTATTTGTATACGGAAAAGAAAGCAAATTTGGATCTGCAGTCATCAGCTTAGATCTGGCAACCCTGCCGAGTTGCCAGAATCTAGGAAAAAGCAACAAAATATCTAAGACACATTGATGTAACTATTATTATGCTCTGAAGCTTAAACAACTTTTTAGATTATATTTATATACTGGTTCTAGGAAATAAATCAGCTAAATAGCAAAAACTCTAGTATGGTTAAGCTCTTATATCTTAAGCATAAGTGTAGCGTATTGTTTATTGATTTTTTTAAGTGATAACCCCTTTTAAACAAAATGTATGCAAATGAAGTTGGGAGAAAATGCGATTTCATTATGGAAAAATTATTAAAAAGGAAGTGCAGTGCGATGACTTATAATGAAAGAGAAACTATTATTAAAACAGGTAGGCCTACGCACTCGCAAATATAATGTAGGCCAATATGATAGAACATCTTAACTAAATTTAAATATAGTTTTAAAAAAATAACATTTAAATAAAGTGAGTAGCCTTCAATTTTCTAGGTTTTTTTAATGAACAACATATTTACTTCAGTTAACATATTTATTTTTGTAAAACTTGAATTGCTTCCTTATCTTCAAAAGTCACCGCACGCCACTGATTAGAACGTCCTAGGCCAGGGGTGGGCAACGTTTCTAAGTGTGTGTACCAACATCGGCTAAATCTTTGATATAAAATATTCTCACGTGACAATAGATTACAATGCCCAATCTCTTAATCGTTTGACTTGACTACAACATAATAAAAATATATAAATTAAAGATATTCTTTTATTGACTCTTAATCCCTTATTAATGATGCAGAAATATCAAAGAAAATATAGTTATTTTACCCTCTAAAACCACATATATTGAACATAAATGAATCTTTACCATTTTTAGCAAAAAAACAACGATTCCAAACTAGAGAAAAATATATTTTGAGCCTTTTATTTATTGATCGCCATTGAGAGCTTC
Organism: Ceratothoa steindachneri; assembly: GCA_963969495.1. Classification (NCBI taxonomy): domain Eukaryota; kingdom Metazoa; phylum Arthropoda; class Malacostraca; order Isopoda; family Cymothoidae; genus Ceratothoa; species Ceratothoa steindachneri. The sequence continues at coordinate 43,530,467 of OZ018336.1, forward strand.
TGCTGCTGCATCAGTGATTACATCATATCTAAAAGGTTGTACAACATGCGGTTGCCATATAAAAGAAGTTGGAGATGTGTACATTTATTTATTTTTTTTAAGGTGAACATTAAGCTTTGCGTGGCGGTAAGAAGTCGTAGGTGTGCCACGTTTGGCACGCGTGCCAAGAGTTGCCCAGGTCTGTTCTAGACTATTCCTGACTAGCCCAAAGTATAAGTAGGTCAGAAAAACTACTTACATGATTTTCAAACTGCCACAATTTATATTATATAAATTAATATATAGGGTTGTGAAAATGATATCCTATTATACTTTATAGTTGCGAATTTTCATAAAAAGTGTAATTTCTTCACTATTTTTCTCTCAAGTCTTTTATAATTTTGTGGTTGGGTCTACTATCCCATCGTTCTTAATGACTCAAGATTGCGTTACCCTAAAATAAATGACTAATGAACTATTGCGAAAAGTGTTGATATTAGGTCGGGGTGTGAATATGGTGACCAGACGCCCGGCTTTTGGCCAAACAGTTCGGACTTTGAGCATCTGTCCTCCATCCGGTGCAACATCAAGCCGGGTGCTATTTTGTCCTCCTTTGTAGACTCTGGGAAAATTCATAAAATATAATCATATAAATTAACTAAAAATACATATACCAAGTACTAAAGTATAAACTACGTGCTAAAGGTCACATTAACTGTTAACGTATTTCTAACATATAATAGGTATTAATTGGCAAATTGGCAACACAACCAACACGAAAGTATCGAGTATGAATTGGGTGCTTTGAAGATAAACAATCAGTTTGTTCAACATCGTCGTAACTACCAATCGTGCGTAAATAGGGTAAGTAGAAAATTAGTGAAATACCGAAAAGAAAGACTTCTTTAAACTCTGAATGGGCAAAAGAACATGTATTTCTGCCAAGAGCAGAAAAGAGGAAAATCATGTTTTTTGTACATTGTGTCGGTGCGATTTGGAGATAGGGAATAAAGGAAAAGGTGCCATTAATCAGCATGCATCCAGAGACAAACATAAACTTAACACTCGCAATGCTGGTTCAACATCATTTTTTCACAGGCTCGTTCATCTCAAGATGACAGAATCGGGGTTGCGGAGCTTTGTAAAGTGTACCATACTGTGAAACATCATCATTTATACATAAATATTGATTGTGGAGTAAAAGTTGACAGAGAAATCTACAATGTGTTCTCCATATCGAAAGGTGTGCATATGGAAAAGAATGTTATTGCTGCAAACTGTTTGGCTCATATTTTACACAATGCAACAAGATTTGCTATTGGAAAGCTAGATATTGATGTTGAAAACATTGTGCTCAAAGTGTATAACCGTTAAAACATCTCAGGAAAAAAGAAAAGCACAGTTGAAAGGATTCTGTGAATTCATGGAGGTTTATTAGTGTAATTTGTGGCAGCATATTGTGACTAGGTCGTTGTCTCCTTGGCTAGCTAGTGACAGAATATTAAAGTACTGTAAAGGCATAACAAGCTATTCCCAGAGTTTAGGTGAAGAGGAATGCCACAACATTCTGTGAAAGTGTTTTGGAGACGAATTGTCAGAGATCTATTTTCTCTTCCTCAGTCACACTCTTAAATTGTTATCAGATACTATAAAACCACTAGAAACCAAATCATTCAGCATAACATCAGTATATAAGGTAATGGCTGAAATGGAAAGTTGAGTGAAGATTGCAGGACCACATTTTTGCTATGAACACCAAGCATAGCCATCTTACTCCAGACTTATCTAATAAATGCAAATCGGAATTCATTATTTTCTATGAAATGGATAGAAAGTACTTAAATGACAGATGACTTCTCTCTGAAAACAGCTTTCATAACAAAGATTCAAAGTTAGGCCTAACATATGGCATATCTTTTAGAGAATTCAGTGATGCAGTTCAGGCTTGCAATCTGCAAGATATGGATGAATTATATAAAGAGTATGGCACAATGCAGGTAATTATATAGACACTTGAAATGATAAATAGCCACAGAAAGTGATTTCATCTTTTCCATCCTATGCAGCAATGCTCACACTGAATGAGGTTTTTCATTGATGACTTCAACATGGAAGAATAAGAGAAACTGTCTAGAAGTAGACACAGTCAATGCAAATAGGTACCAACTTTACAGGGGAATGCAAAGACATGCACAAAGAATTTCTGTCCAACAGAAAACTCTTGGAGATGGCAAGCAAAGGATAAAAATACAAGAAATAAAAGTCCAGACCTGGCAATATACAGTTGGTGAGTAGACCTGAGTTTTTAAAGTATGCATAAGAGTATTGTAATTAGGTTAGCATTCTATTTCAATAGGATGAAAAATTTATATAAATATATTTCGATAATAAATTAATGCTAGGTTATATGAATGTATATATGGGTAATATAATTATACAGTATGCAGGATAAAAATAATACATATATATATATATATATATATATATATATATATATATATATATATATATATATATATATATAATTTCACGGTGAAGGTAAGGACACATAGGAGGCTGAGGTACATGTGATTTATTTATAGAACAACGTTTCGGGCGTATCACCCATCTTCAGGTTCTAAAACATAAATTAATCTAATACAGTTAAAGAATATTAAAAATATTAAAAATAATTAGGTTCTGACTATGTAGGTAAATCAAAAATTAGAAAATAACTCAGGAATTTAAAAGTCAAGAGAATCAAATTATCAATCTAATATAACACTATTGAAACGAAAAAAAACTCACAAAAAACAAAAGTAAATAATTACAGTATAATATTGCTTACCGATAATTCAGGAATTTAAAAAGCAAGAGATTCAAATTATTAATCTAATGTAATCACTATTGACACGAAAAAAAAGCAAAAACACAAAAGTAAAAAATTACAGTATAATATTGCTTACCGATGAAGTTCAGGAGAAATCACAAAGTGAAGAAATTATAAAGGATGTGGCTTAAAAAAGGAATGGAATTTGATTGGTTGGTTGTTAAATAAGAGAAGGTTGGTTGGTTGTTGAATGAGGTAATTAAAATTAAGAAATAAGAAGAGGAACAGTGGTATTATCAATGTTGAGTGTAGGAGATTTTGTACGTATTAGTAGGGATTCCAAAATTCTTAGACTATATTCATTGTTATTATGACCAATTATTTTGAAGTTATCTATGGAACATTCTGTCTTGCATTGTATAATATGATTTCTAATTACAGAAGCTTCCTTCTTAGACAATATTTTTCCAGTGCGATGGCTTATTCCCATGTGAGAACAAAACCTCTCTTTCAATGAGCGAACCGTACTACCAATATTGGTTCCTTGCAAATAACAAGGACAAGTAAAAGCATAAACAACACGGCTGCTCATTTCTAGAGGAAGTTTGTCTTTTGACGAAAAAAAACTTCCTATGGAAAGTGGGTTAACAAAAGTGATTTTGAAGTTGGTATGAAAGAAATATTTTTTAAGTAATTTGTTGCATTTTCTAGTGAATAATTTATTGTAAGGTCCCATTTCTGGTACTACGAAAAAAATTTCATTTTTGGGAACATTATATGAGAGAAAGGATGGAGAGTAAATGTTGGTAAGAAAATTATTGATTAGTTTGTCAACCAAAGGTGGGGGGTAACAATTATTTTTAAAATAAGACTTTAGAGTCTGGAATTCATTGTGCATTAGGGAATAATTGGAGGAGAGATGGTAACCTCTATATATTAGAGATTTAATTGCACTGAGTTTGTGTGACAAGTCACAATGGCTGAAAAAATTGATTCCTAGGCCACTAAAGGTAGGCTTTCTGTATATTGAGGTAGTTAATTTGTCGGTTTTTTCTATAATGACGTCTAGAAAAGGAAGTTGATAGTTACTCTCTAATTCAATGGTATATTTAATGTTGGGGTGATAAGAGTTTATAAAATTAAAAAAATGGTGGGCATGTTCTATATTATCAAATATAGCAAAGGAGTCGTCAACATACCTACGATAAAATATGGGTTTGAAATCTAAAAGGCATTGTTTCATAAAGTTATTTTCAAGATGAATCATGAAAATATTAGCTGCTATTGGAACAATTGGTGATCCCATTCCTACTCCATCTATCTGTCGGTAAACCTTGTTATTAAATAAAAAATAATTCTCATTAAAAATCATCTCTAAAATAGTCTTGAACTTTTTACGAGAGAAATTGTGAAAGGTGCCTGTTTTGTTAAAAATTAGATTTAAAATAATATCAATTGTTTCATTAACAGGAACATTGAATTAAAGAGTAACTATCAACTTCCTTTTCTAGACGTCATTATAGAAAAAAACCGACAAATTAACTACCTCAATATACAGAAAGCCTACCTTTAGTGGCCTAGGAATCAATTTTTTCAGCCATTGTGACTTGTCACACAAACTCAGTGCAATTAAATCTCTAATATATAGAGGTTACCATCTCTCCTCCAATTATTCCCTAATGCACAATGAATTCCAGACTCTAAAGTCTTATTTTAAAAATAATTGTTACCCCCCCACCTTTGGTTGACAAACTAATCAATAATTTTCTTACCAACATTTACTCTCCATCCTTTCTCTCATATAATGTTCCCAAAAATGAAATTTTTTTCGTAGTACCAGAAATGGGACCTTACAATAAATTATTCAATAGAAAATGCAACAAATTACTTAAAAAATATTTCTTTCATACCAACTTCAAAATCACTTTTGTTAACCCACTTTCCATAGGAAGTTTTTTCTCGTCAAAAGACAAACTTCCTCTAGAAATGAGCAGCCGTGTTGTTTATGCTTTTACTTGTCCTTGTTATTTGCAAGGAACCAATATTGGTAGTACGGTTCGCTCATTGAAAGAGAGGTTTTGTTCTCACATGGGAATAAGCCATCGCACTGGAAAAATATTGTCTAAGAAGGAAGCTTCTGTAATTAGAAATCATATTATACAATGCAAGACAGAATGTTCCATAGATAACTTCAAAATAATTGGTCATAATAACAATGAATATAGTCTAAGAATTTTGGAATCCCTACTAATACGTACAAAATCTCCTACACTCAACATAGATAATACCGCTGTTCCTCTTCTTATTTCTTAATTTTAATTACCTCATTCAACAACCAACCAACCTTCTCTTATTTAACAACCAACCAATCAAATTCCATTCCTTCTTTAAGCCACATCCTTTATAATTTCTTCACTTTGTGATTTCTCCTGAACTTCATCGGTAAGCAATATTATACTGTAATTTTTTACTTTTGTGTTTTTGCTTTTTTTTCGTGTCAATAGTGATTACATTAGATTAATAATTTGATTCTCTTGCTTTTTAAATTCCTGAATTATCGGTAAGCAATATTATACTGTAATTATTTACTTTTGTTTTTTGTGAGTTTTTTTTTCGTTTCAATAGTGTTATATTAGATTGATAATTTGATTCTCTTGACTTTTAAATTCCTGAGTTATTTTCTAATTTTTGATTTACCTACATAGTCAGAACCTAATTATTTTTAATATTTTTAATATTCTTTAACTGTATTAGATTAATTTATGTTTTAGAACCTGAAGATGGGTGATACGCCCGAAACGTTGTTCCATAAATAAATCACATGTACCTCAGCCTCCTATGTGTCCTTACCTTCACCGTGAAATTGAAGATTAGACTGGTCAGCAGCAACTCATATGACTATATATATATATATATATATATATATATATATATATATATAGTCATGCCATAATTCCTGCCGTGGTGGTGTCCTCCTTTTTGGGCCCTTTTCTTCCTTTCGCATACTTAATGTCCTCCTTTTGGTTAATTTACAAATGGCCATCAAAGGTAGCGACCACATTCGTCCCTATACCGGGAAAGATCAAGGGCGCGAAGATGCTAGAGAGTAGAACATTCTACAGGAATGTGCTGGACTGTCTGGGGGACTTGGCAGTCGTTAAGATAAGGTATAAGGAAGCGCTCCATCAAATGGTGCTGTGTCCTACTAGTGCACCTAAGACCTGAAGTCGTCGAGTCATCAAAATGAAGGGCATAATTTAGCTCCACAAAAATAATCACAGCGAACTGGCATGCAAAATTAAATTATGGTCATTAGCGGTCTCCTATCTACCTTTTCATGCAGCCAGAAGCGTTAAAGTGATTCCTTTCATGTAATAAGTGTGAGTAGAGCGAAACGCTTTTTCGGACGCGCAGTCTTTGCAGACTATTTGGCTAATGATATGCGCGCTCATTTTCCGCCATCCCTGCATGTGCAAGAACCAAGCATAAGAAAATATCGACATCGTCCCGGCTCTTGGTAGCCGTGATGTCACAGATACTGCGAACCAGCAGTGCGTGCGGAGATTCATAATTATCTAAAGCACTTATTGCTCTCTGTGACTCGATCTAAATCACAATCCGGTCTTCGAACAAAGCATGAAGGATGTTAGCCAGTACCGTGTGGTGTTCTGCAACTAACTCAACTACGAAGACGCACACAGCGTGCAGAAAAGCACCGTCTGCTTCAAACGAAGTATAGAAGCCTACTCTACATTCGGATTTGAAGCCATCCGTATACACTGGAACGGCCCCATCGTGACAGGGCGTGTGCTTCAAACAGATAAAACGCAATATTCCTAGTTCTCTAGAAGCTTTGGGAGCACAAGCGTAGCAACAAACTTTCAGAGTAGGAACCTCCAGAGTGGGGTCGTGGGAACAACCAGGTGGCGCTACCGACGTGAGAGCTACACCTAGCTTTGTAATGAGTTGCCTTGCCTTAAACCCCAAAGTTATAGTGCATGATTAGACTCATGGCACATCGGCAGCGTCAAGATAAGGCGCGGATGAAATGACTGAGGGGGGCGCTGGGTTCACCCGTACAAATGTAAAACGGTGTGGGAGGGGGCGGGGGTGACTGGTTGCCAATGTGGATGATCCCGTAAGATCTAGGTTAAATTGAAAGTGTCGGGAGATCAGTACTAGTTGGCGCGATGGTTCTTAGGGATATGAACGAGAACTTCCCTTTAAAGTGCCTTCTTGAAGCGTGACTTAGTTGGTGTCACGGATGGCGGTCAAGCAGTAGAAACTCTGCATCGACTGAGTATGTTCCGAAGGAGTGTTTTGTTCAAGTTCGATTGTTTCTTTAACTAAACTTCTTTCACAATTTTATACAACTTTCAAAAGGTTTGGTTGCAACGAATTTAAACTAGTAGTTGGTCAGCCTTTTGAGAATTCTGAGCTAAGCTACTTTTTACAACAAAGTTCCTAGGTTATATACACCAATGTTCTAAAATAGGTGCAGTAAAATTAGATTTACCGTTTTAGCATAAAAAAATCTGTCTATTTCCAATCATACTTCATGTTGCATGCGCTGAGTGAGGGGGCATACACTTGAACCACCAGTTATTACCTTCGTTATTTCATTAATGATATTTTTTCTAAAATTTTATTAATGCTTACTATGTAAATGTAGCCCATTTACACAAATGCATAATACACTGTATACGGCTAATGGCATCTCTCCATCATCACAAAGAGGCTCTCTGTAGGGGATGTTTGGAAGGCGCCTGTGGCCAATCGGAGACCAAGGTGGTGGATCGATCTACCATCCACAATTCAGACGCGGTACGCATGTGTAGAACTTACATCCGCAGCCTAGCTTGGAGCGAACAAAGGAGCGTTATAAAAGTAAAGAAGTAGCCTTACAGGAACCTATGTGCTGAACGTTATTGACTGAACAATGTCTATGGCGCTGGTATAAATAAAACCTAAGGCTGAAAATAAGTACCTCCTAGGTGAGACGTCAGTCGAAAACAAGACCAAAGAAAGGATGCGAATCCACCACTTCCATGCGAACCCCGTTTAGGAACAATTCCTTGTCGGGATGAATCCGTGAATGGCGACAGAAGGATACCACCTTAGTTAGTATTTTCCAAATAAAACAAATCCCGTGTGCTTCGACAGAGTGAGAGATGTGGCTCAGAGCTTGTTGGAGTAAAAGCCCTAAGCTAGCTTAGCCAGGTGTTGAAGCATAGCATACGGGATATCATCCAGAACAGGGGCAGTTTCCGCGAAGGAAGCAAGAGTGGAACGGAGCGCGGCTCACTTAACGTAAACACGTATTGAATGGTTTGCCGCCTTTGGAAGTAAAGTCTAGGATACCGGATTCAGCTAACCTATGTCCTGTTATAAATGTAGACGGAACAGAATCCCGGCTAGAGATTGCGGAGAAATCGGTTACAAAGTGCTTCACCAGGAAGCGGAATTTGAGATTACGTTCTCTTGGATAACGGGACGAAGTCCTGAGATAACTTACCCGAATACTTTTGGCACCCTTTCATACATCTGCAAAATGGGTCTTCTCATTGAGAAATACACAAGGATGGATCCATGGGTGCACAGGGCCCCCCTCCATGACAAGGAGGCGGCGCGAATATCCAGGCAAAGACTGTTGAGGAGTCTATCAACGCTAAGTCTATATTCCGTTCGTTGACCAAGTGATCACCGAGCTGAAGAGAAAATTTGAGAACGATACCGGGCCAGTTGCTCTCCGGTTGAAGGAGCTTCTCAAGAGCTCAAAAGCAGACGTGGATGCCGTCCTTAATGCCGCTAAGCTCTACGAGAGCGATGTTGAGTCACTGGTGCTAATGCAGTCGGAGGCATAGTGGTGGACAATTTCCGCTCCGGTCTTCGGGATTGTCAAGAATGCGAAGGAGTACACCGAGACCTGTATGTTCCCAAACATTGCAAAGCTCCTGGCTATCTTAATAACTCTGCCGGTCTCAAATGCAGATGCCGAACGCCCATTCTTAGCCTTGAAACGGCTAAAGACGTACATGAGAAGCAACATTGGCCAGGATCGCCTCAACGGCCTCGCACTACTCGCCGTTCACAATGACATTCAGGTTTCGAATAATCAAATGATTGACAAGTTTGCGGAGAAAAACCGACGTCAACTCTTCGCTTAGGCAAATGAAGGGGGACATTGGGCATTGGCATACGATTTTGAGAGAGCCTATTCCTGTAAAATAAAAATACTTTTTCTATTATGTGCCTTGTTACTTAAATGGGCGAAATGACTTGCATATTCATCATTTTTGTCTATAACTTAATTGTATGTACTCAGCACTGACTATTTGTACGATCATACATGTATTACTCCTAAAAATATAGACCATAACAAGCAGCTTTAACGAATTTCCACTTGATAAAAATCCTATCATCGCCCCCAGTTCCTACCATTCGCTTTTTCGAGACCCACCAGTGGAAAGACACTATTCCCGGAAAGAAGAGGGCCGGCTGTGCTTCGAAGCATAGAGAAACTTAGCCCTCATTCTACAAAATTCACTCAATGTGAAATCGTTCAGGCGGTGCTTCTAGCGTATATAGGCAAATTGCTTATCCCTGAGATCCATTACACACTCATTCGACAATAAAGGAAGCGGACAGCGTGCCTGCAAAACGAAAAGAAATTGTAGAAGTGGTAGTCAGTCCCACGGCAATAATGGTGCCGAAGAAGAACTCAGTGGCCTTACCAACCGACCTAAATTCGTCAACTAAAACAGATAAATCACCCATTTTATGAAAGGAAAACCACTGCACCAGCTCCAAGTACCACTAAGTACCACAACTATGCTCTCTTTCTTTGATTTATCGAGGTTTAAGGAACTGGTCAGTTATCATAAGCCGTGCTAGAAGAGAGGTTTTGGAACCACTATAAACCACTCCCTTTGACGCTCGCAGGTTATAAGAGACCAAGCTTGAATGGCCTGGACGTTTGGTCGCGAATAGTGGGAAGATTAATTTCTTCCAACTAACCCCTTTTTTCGTATGCACAAGGCTGTACCACTTATTGCAGAAGTGTTTTACTGCCTTGTTAGCGGTCTGGCCAAATAATCTCGGTCTTGTCTCCGGGTCTGACACATGAAAGATCTTCAGATCTTAACCGTCTTATTGACGGCTCAGGTGGGAGCTCGGACTCTTGGAAAGTAACCGACCGAGCGGCAACTCCTGGTCTGTGTATGTTGCAGCACAAGCCTGAGAATCACTATTTAAGGCAACCAGAAATGAAATCCTTAAAAGGTGCCGAAATCCGAGACGGGATAGATGGGAGCGGCTGACGTAGGATATCGCCTACTCACTCTTTTCAGTTATTTTTCATGGTCACTTTTTTTTCGTGTGTTCCTAAAATTTAATCATTTAGGGCTACATTCAATTAATAAAAACTTACCCTACTTGATATTGAGGCAGACGAAGCTTATGACAATGCAATTTTAACTGGTCAGGGGTTCTTCTCTCACCCCTTTCTATCAGTAAAATGGTTTCCCCTGTACCACTTCTGTAACTACTCTGGGGTAACTCAAGCTCAACAACGGAGGTGACCCTTCTGATTTTTCAATGGCCACTATAAAATTCTTATAACGAAGAGGGCGTTTCCAACTCTCTTACGTTTTCGGGTAGGGGAACATCTCCCTTAACCTCTTCCAGAGAGTTGCCCCTCGGCGAATCTTTGTGTGATTTTGGCGGCCTCTAACTTGGTTTCGCAAGGGCCACCCCAGCAACAAAAGAACATCGTGGGCGGATCAACCCCTCGCGAAATGAGCAACAAGGGGACTCTTGCGACCGCCAGAAGAGAACTCTGGTTGGCAGAATCTCTTGCGTCCTACCACAGCTTCTAGACCTGCGAGTAATGACGTTTTTGTGGACCAACTCGTCGGCTCCCTGTTTTTCTGGTTGGAGGTTGGCGTGCCGTCATCCCTCCAGATTTGCATTCTTAGAATTGGACGCGAGCCCATGGAAACACTGGTTGGGGTCTCGGACGCTACGGGATGCGATGGCCAAAAAGAAGCCCCTCCAGAGGGAAGTAAATGAAAAACTTAGAATATCCCCGCAAAAGAAGGCAGAGTCTTTCTAAGGAGAGAATAAGGAATCCATATGAAGCCCACCTGATTCAATGTTCACTTATGCGCAAGCTCTTCCCAAGGGGACACAGGCCGTGAGACTTGAAGGGATGGTAAGTGTTTCATCTTTCTGTTGTAGCTCTGCAGACTGCCGTTTCCTTTGCCATTTTGGCGAAGGCTTAAGACTAGTTTGGACCGTCCAGCCTTGGGGCTCACTTGGGGGAGGGGAGAAGAGGGCGCATACTTCGCACTCATCCTCCCCAAAAATAAGAACAGGAAGAAGAGGACTAAGTGTTATTCTCGCTCCGAAGGAGTTCCAGGGATAAACGGGCCCCCTCATGACTCGGCAGGTAACGAAGGATTGCTGACCTGCCCCTAGGGGGCCTTCGGACGGAGAGGCATAACTATTAAAAATAAACAGGAAGACGAGGTGAGTGGAGTTTTAGCGAGGTCGGGCCTCTCATTGGGATGTTGCCTGTGTCCTCGGCCTGTTTCAAAAGATTTAAAGTAGCTTGCTTTAATAATGCGGGCATGTTGTCCAAGAGACACATGTTTCATCAGCATTCGAGATTAGCTAAGGTCCTGGATACGGAACTTAAAGATGCCCTGCTTTCTGATTGAACCCTTCTGGTGAATGCGGCTGACTCTTCACATTCGGCTATAGTGAATGCTATTTTGGTGAAAGTTGGGTACTATCGTTACCGCATTATTGCATTCGTACATTGCCGCGGAGGTGCTACCACTGCTCCCGCTTTGGTCAAACGAACTGAATCTGTAGACGTATGTATTCGAGACACCCGAAATCTGCATGAAGTGCTCAAAGCTTTACATGGTAGAGCTGTGCCGGGTATTGCAAAAGCCCTGTTACACTCAAAACGAGACGCTCTCAACAAAGGACACAATCACAATGAGAGTTTTGATTCATTTAGAAACATTTTTAATGTTTTAACATATAAATATTTGTTAACATTGTAATATTAATCCATATAGCAGCCCTCAGCGATGAACCCGCACTCCAGGCGAGACATGAAGGCTGCGCACACGTTATAAATGAAATTGTTCCTTATGCTAGTCACACGCGGTTGACGGAGGACTTCAGCTCGTCGACGTTGCTGTGACGGACCTTGCAGGCCTTGCCAACGACATGAGCCAACACGCTGTAGTCGATGGGATTGAAGTCGGATGACTGCGGGGGCTAAATGTCCCTCAAGCAGAAGTTCATTTTCAATCCCAATCACTCTTGCATGGTCTTGGCCGTGTGTGCAGGGGCACCGTCCTGCTGAAAGACATAGTTAGCCTTCTTTATGATATTTCTCACCCTGGGCGAGAATTTTGTGGCCAAGATGTCCTAGTAATCGGCAGAGGGGAGCCTGTAACCCGCTGTGAAAAACACCGATAGCATCTTCTCGCCATTATAAACCACGACGCTGAGCATCATCACGGAGGCAGGGTGCTTGGTCTTGGATACATAGTTGACCTCGGAGACGTCCTAGCCTAAGTTTACCATGCGGTCATTTTGTTTGTTGATGATCGGATCAACCATGAATTTTTGTTTATCATAAAAAAATGAGAACTTGATTGCCGTGACTCTTCAAGTTGCTGATAAGGCGACAACAACGATCCCGACGTTGTTGTCGCATACGGTTGGTGATTAGAAGCCTTTTCACGCAGGTCAAGCTCTTGCCACCCTCCTTCTTGATAGCTTTGGACACCGCGGCCCCTGAGATATTCTTCTTCTTATTCGCAAGCGCAGTAATTTTGAGTTTCGGATCACTTTCGAAAGCCTTTCTCACAGCCAAACGGTTGAAAACATGAGGTCTGTTTAAAAGAGGACGATCCTTGAGGTCTTCGCCGTAATGTACCTTGTGCATAAATATTAGCATACTTTCCTTTTAAAATTCAATGTAAAATTATCCATTTATTTTCCCATTTTATTTCTACAATTTGTATTAAATCTTATGTAAAATCTCACCTTATTTATATATAAATAATCAATCCAAAATCCCAAATATTTTGTATATGTATTTTCAATATATCTTTTGTAATATATAATTGCCATCCAAAAATCATAGCTAAAATACATTCTTTTCGGCAACACTTACTTTAATCAAACACACAAACTAACACGCTTTCAGCTGAATCACATTGAACACGAATATTCCTCACTTGTCTCTCGCCATTCAGAGCATAAAGGTTAGTAATCATTCCTTCTCCATTTAGTCATTTAACTCCAAACAAACCATACTTGGTTTTATTCCTCGTCCTCTCACACTTATTATCTGCAAACTGCCATACGAGAGTGGCCCTAATTCTGGTTACTTCTTTCATTGCAGATCCCAACTCACAGTCCATCATAATTACCATATCTTAGTTATCATAGTTACCTTAGTTACTTTGCCATACCTTACCCCACTTCACCTTATATTTCAGTCTACTTTTCATTACTTTCATACATGGCATTACGTTGTATTCCTTAACAATTCTCACTTTAATTATATCATTCATCCGTATAATTGTAATAACCGCTCACTAGTTATTTCCTAATTCAATTCTCTCATTGTGCATTCGTTGATTTTGTAAATATATTTATTTTGTTTATCGTTCGTTTTTCTTAAAAAGCTCGCGCCCGAATTTTTCTAAATTCAGTTCACGTCAGTCGTTAGGCCTAAATATTAGCAGACGACTATTCCATCCAATTCAACAAATTTAGGGTAATGCTTTTCAAATAGCTATCTAGGTGATTTATTAACTAAAATCAATCGCACTAATAACCAAATACCATAACGGTCATCAGGCTGACTTTGAGCTGCTTGGCGATGTGGGACTTTTTGTGGCCCGCTCGTAGGAGAGTAGAGATATCGATTCTTTTGACTTACATCTCGATATTCCTGCACACAATGTACAACCTGTTTTAATAACACTTGCTGGAAAAGCAGAAGTTCAGATTTGTTTGACGGAACTTTTTATATGACACGCGTAAACCTCTCGAAAGATACCCCCCCTCCCTCCCCTCCCCACCGAGTGTATCAGAATTTTGCAAAACCCGGTATCGTTTAAAGCCAATTGTGTGAATTGCTGAGAGATACACCTTCTTCCATCGAAGCAATCTGATTGTTATTTATTTGAGAAAGAGGTCCTAGCCATTCAGAGAGGCCAAAGGATTGGTTTTGAGGCGGCATTCGCAACATGAGAGTTCATACTATTCTCAAGTTCAAGAAGCACCATCTACTCTTGGCTTCTACAGGCCTACGAGCCACCGCGCCGCATAGTATCCTTTCTGTGAGTTCTGCCTTCCCCAGGCATCTACTTAGTAAAGTTAGCTGCAATAAGGGATCGTGCCTATCTCCGTCTAAAAACAGGATGCCCATTCCTCAGGTGAACCACCTTGGGAAAAGGAAGAGGCAGCGCGCCTCCACTGATTCGTTAGACTCACATGATGCAATTCCTGAGAAGGTGGTGGTGAGGCCAAGTCTTTCCTCAGAAATGAGGGCCCCAACCAGAGAGATTCGGCTCACTACGCCCCTCTACCAGAGTGGACTGGACGTTTAGCAAAGCTGCCCTCACCCTAATGGACGAGGAACTCTCGATCCAAAAGCCGCCTTATCCACCAAAGATTTCGAGGTAGGAAGAGAGGAAAGCTCCTATGACGAGCCAAGCCGCATCCGCCCTCCAGTAAGCTTTAAGTACGTTAAACGGCCAACATACCCTGGAATTTTGTCTCCATGAATGCTATGGCCATTCACATAAGTGTCTTTACTTCTAGAAGGGTCCTTGCGTACCCTTTAAGCTATGCTTGTAGAGCATTTTCCTTCAATGGAATTGCCGTTGGTTCCGGAAATAACACTGACAGACTTTCATAATTATCATAAACTTTGTTCCTGTAAGTCAACCATACTCTAATAAAATAAGTAACATACAACACAATATTAAAACTTGAGTAGTGAAATCAAGTAATAATTTTAATTATATTAAAGATATCAATCGTATAACCACTAAAATTCCAAGCAAAGGTTTAAGCAAAACAACTCCGAAAAACGGAGATTGCTAAAATTAGTCGAGATGACAAATTAAACTTACAAATGAAGCAGAATGAGGAATTAGCTTCCTATAATAGAGAGAACAAACAACCGTATTTAAATAAAACAAAAGATTTTCTTAAATAAAAATGTTGAAAGAGCTTCCTTTAAAAAAGCGAGGAAACCCAGCTTCCTAAATTATGCAACGAAGGTAGGCGGAAGCCGGAAACCTGCAGAAGAGGAAGCATTAGCCGTGTTCTAGAGTCCAATTATTTTCATATGCTTCTATACATTTTTTCCCATGCCTTTTTTAACTGAAAAAGCCGAAAATCACAACTATTTCGACCTATTATGTTGCAAATCATTGCCACATGGAGCTTACAATTTTCTGCCATGAAATCGGCAAAAAGCACCTGTTCCGAGGTGCCTTGAATCGTCGTTCACATTATAACTTTTCATCTAAACAAGATATGCAGAGCAACAAATTAGATATCAACTGAAAGAACATAAAATTAGTAAATAATTATGAATAACGATCAATAAATAAATAATAATTATCTATCTTTTTCAGGAAATATCAAAAACTCAATCAGAATCTAGAACCATCTACAAGTTACAACTTCAAAGGCATTTAGCAAGGAGCTGAGAGATCTACATTGTTTGAACATCTCCCTATACCAGATCTCTCAATGAAACTATCCTGGTTGGATACCTTTCATCTTTTTTCAATGGTTAACAGCTTCCCACCGATAGAGAGGCGTTCCAATATTTACTTAATCTTCAGAATTTACCGGAAATGCAGGGAGGTCCAAGGTTTAATACCTCGCACTTTAAACAAATGAATCTATCATCCCATTTTGGACAGTTGACAAGGGTAAAAAAAATGGCCAAGTACAACGCAATGATGCTTTACATGAAACTACATAAGAAACATCGTACTCTGGTGAAAAGTAAAAGAAGAGCACGTAAACCAACCTAGAATAAAAAGAGGAGAATTTGTGCTGGAATTAGACAGCCCTTTTTGATATAAGAGCTCCAGATGCAATATAGGAAATATAGGACAGACTGTTATTCAAAGAGAAGAAAGATGAAGATATCAGGATTCGCGAAGACCAAAAGACTGAGAGGAAAGGTGATATTTCTGGCCATCCTGCCATGTCAAGATTTTGAGACATAATTCCTGCAGCAAGCAGCGATGAATAGAAGACTACAGCATTGACAAGAACATGGAAAAACTAATTACTTTGAACGTCACAAAAAGTTTCAAATTTTATTAACAATTATTGTCTTAAGATGTCATATTTTACAGTTGCGGCTGAACAACTAACAATGATACTAAAAGAGAGGATATGGATTGCAATCAACCTCGTCATCAACTTCGTCATCAACCTCCTGGATGTTCTCACTATCAAGACGCTGTGACTAGTGTGACTTTGACGTTTCCAAGGAAGGTCGTGGAGTGTGACGTCATATGCAATATATTTGATCGTCTTAGTTTATCAGACAATCAAGTTAGAGTCATTGTTTCTGACACCTTGAAAGCTAGATGAGCTGATCTGGATAGCTTTGTCGTCTTAACAGAATGTTGTCCATTTTATAATATCAGCAAGAGGCACTTGTGAACCTTTCCCCTCAACCACCCACATACACACACTGTACGCTACCTGGCTTACACTGGGATGGAAAGTTGCACAAAGATGTCTTGGGTAGTGAACCTTGGAGTAGCCAAGAGTCTTTAGCTGTGTGGGTGTCTTGTCAGCGTTCATACACTGACGAAATGTTATTGGGAGTACCTGTCATTGTAATCATTCTCTCGTGCTACTTTGAGAGATATATACATTTGTATATCTGCCACGCGTTTACTTATTCCTCATTTATTCTTTGAATTCCCAATTCATTTTATATTTCTTTGATAGTCTCCGTTCGAGCTGGCGAAAGTGTTCCTTAAAAGCTATTCTATTCAGATAATTTTTTTGGTTCTCTGCGTAGCGTAGTGTGCTAACGGCATACTTTTAACTGTGATCAAAGCGGTGCTCGCTGCCTCAGTGTGCCTGGTTCGAATCGCTTCCCTGCACGGATTTTTTCGAAAAAAGGTAATAACAATATTACTGCAAGGAGAAATTATTCCGTTTTCTCTTTCAATGTGGTTTAATGGATTAATTTTCATCATTTTCTCGTGCTACTTTGAGAGATATATACATTTGTATATCTGCCACGCGTTTACTCATTCCTCATTTATTCTTTGAATTCCACATTAATTTTATATTTCTTTTATAGTCTCCGTTCGAGCTGGTGAAAGTGTTCCTTAAAAGCTATTCGATTCAGAGAATTTTTTTTGGTTCTCTGCGTAGCGTAGTGTGCTAACGGCATACTTTGAACTGTGATCAAAGCGGTGCTCGCTGCCTGAGTGTGACTGGTTCGAATTGCTTCCCTGCACGGATTTTTTCGAAAAAGTAATAAAAATATTACTGCAAGGAAAAATTATTCCATTTTCTCTTTCAATGTGGTTTAATGGATTCATTTCCATCATTCTCTCGTGCTACTTTGAGATATATATATATATATATATATATATATATATATATATATATATATATATATATATATATATATATATATATATATATATATATATATATATATATCCCGTTTACAAAGGCCGTTACCTTTTTCACTTGAACTCCTGGACATGGGGTGGAGCCAAAGATCAGGAATATTCGTCAGTTCTTTCGTCGGGCAGAACTACAAGAGTTATTTTTAACTAATAAACCTACTTATTTTTCCACGTTCCTGCCCTATCCTCTATCCGAGAGATCGCTTGCCTTTCACAGTTCCTCGGAAATTTTAACCGGTCGAGGCATACATTACCCTGTATTTGTTCAGCTTGAGACCATTCCGTCTGGCAGCTGTTTCCTAGCGTGCGTATATCTGTGTGTGACCGCGTGGGAGACTCTGGCAATCCGCTTTGCTCTATTCATATTTTCCTAATAAATATACAATTATGATATATTATTTCTCTTATTGGTTCACTATATATTACATGGCATATTATTTCATTAATTCATGCGTGTACTCATTTTTAGAATTTCATAGATCCACTGGGTGCCTATTTGTGGGGATTTCTTGCCTGGGGTCTATTTTGTAATTTGGGAGCCACAGGTCTGCTTCCCTTGCAATTCGAGTTCCACAGATATGCATGTGGCTGTGTAGGCGTGTGAGTGAGTATACGCGTGAAAGGGTCTTGAATTCATTTTGCCTATAGCCCTTACAAGAATAGTATATATTATTATTATTATTATTATTATTATTATTATTATTATTATTATTATTATTATTATTATTATTATCATTTACATGACCAAATGTTATATGTTATTATTTGCATGACAAAATGTAGTTATAGGGAAGCCCACTAAAGAATGTTGTTGTTTGGAATGATGGGATGAGCTGTTTCGCCTAGCTGAGAAGGCAGAAACCACACCGGTTCGCTGGCAGTTGGCGAAAAGCGCGTTGGTCGTAACGTTGTATCATTGTGGCGGATCCTGGGGTTAGGTTAGGTGGTCCTGATTTGCTCCTAGGTCAATTAAGGTATTGGGAAGTAGTGAGGATTGAGGTTTACCAGCGCCGGTCAGTAGAGTTATTTTCTGAAAAAGGTTTGTTTACGTTGACGCCGTCGATCGTCTTCCACGCTGCCCTTCGAGTAAGTAAGACCTTTTCTTGTGTATTTCTACTTTTTATGATCTGGCAACAAGCTATCTAGACTTCAACAATGGAAGGGAAGTTCAAAGTATCGTCGGGTGTGATAAAGCTATTCACTTGGAGAAGGTGACGTGATGGCGTGGTTGAATAAATATAACGGCCCTAGCAAGTTTCATGCCATTTTATTTGGAAGGTGCTGCCTTAGTAATATATCTAGAGGTGAAAGAAAGAGAGCAAACAGACGTCGATAAGATTGAGACCAGGCTGAAGGAAGCATTTACTGATGGGGCTTATAGGAAGTTAGTGAATATGAGGTGGAATGATGAACAGGTGGATGTTTATGCCAATGAGATAAGGAGATTGTCTAGCCTGGCAGGGTTTACCGGGGATAACCTTGATCACATTGTATGGCTGACATTTGTGAATGGGTTTCCTGACCACATAGGTATGGAGCTTAAGCAGGCATAAAACATTTCAAAAATGTCACTGATTGATATGCTCTCCAGAGCCAGAGTCTTGACTGCTCATAGGGCTAGTAAAGTAGCATCACTAGCTGTTAATCAAGTAAGCAAGGAGCAGAGTATGGGTAAAGTAGCTGTTAGAGTAAGTGAGACGCGGCATTTTAAAAGACAGTATTTTGATGTGGAGGACCACACATGGCAACGTTCTGAAAGGAGCGAAAACAATCTTGTGTTTTAGGTGTGTGAAAGAAGGGCACATGTTCATGCAGTGTGACCAGGGAAAAGAGAAGCAGGGGCTGTTACGCCAGGAGCTACCCCCATCAACAGAATAAAGGCGCTAAATGTACTACCAGTTGTTGAGGTGTTGTTAAGGGAAGCAGTGGTGCGTGCGTTGGTTGACATGGGGTGTTCAACTACAGTGGTAAAGTCTCAGCTTGGGGACTGCTGTTAGGGAGAGAGTCTTATGTTTGCGGTTGACGGGAGAGAAGTCAAATGCAAAGGCTAGTGTTATATTGAACTGGTGGTGGGTGGGTACACCAATAAGTGCAAGCAGTAGTGATTGATGAAATTGTTAATTGTGTTGATGTGGTGATGGTAATTGACGTTGTTGAACGGCTGGGGGCGTCACCATTAATAAAGGGACCGTGCAATTTAGAGAGGTCATTGTTTGGCAGTTGCTGTAGAAAAACAAAGAAGCTATGGAGAGAAAGGCAGTGAGTATTTAATTGAAGATAAGGATTTCAGCGAGATTTGATGGCAGGTATTGGATTGTGAAATGATACTGGAAACCAGATAAGCCACCTGTGTTAAATAACTCAACCTCTTGCTACAACAAACATCTTCTTCGGACGATAATGGCAGTTGTGCAGCCGACTAAGAGAAAAGTATATCCTGTTTTGGACTGTCGAGAGTTGAATGCATATGTAAAGAGTCACACCGGAGATGAGGTGACTGATGTGTGCAGTGAGGTTATGCGTGAATGGAGGCAGGTGGAGGGATATGCGACTCTCGTTGATCTTAAATCCGCCTATCTGCAAATAAAGGTTGCAAATGAATCATGGAAATACCAACTAGTTGAATATAAAGGCCGAACATTCTGTTTGACGCACTTGGGCTTAGGGCTAAACTGTGCACCCCACATCATGGTAAAATTCCTGAAAATGGTGCTCTCTAAGTCAGAGATTATACAGCTGGCCACAAGTTCATACATTGATGGCATCTTGGTGGATGAGTCGCAGGTGTCTACTAAAGAATTAGTTGGCGATCTGAATAGGTTTGGTCTGGTTACAAAGCCGCCAGAGCCTCTGGATGGAGGAGCAGCACTTGGACTTAAGCTTCAAAAGAATGATAAAGGTGAGCTATTTTTTCAGGGGGAATGAGCTGCCAGGAATAGTGGAAAATCTTACAAGGAGGGAGTTGTTCTCTGTATGTGGCAAGTTGGTCGGGCACTACCCCCTGGCTAGATGGCTCCGAGTTGTTTGTAGCTATATTAAAAGAATAGTGGAGGGAAAAGGGTGGGATGACTTTGTGGGAGAGGACACAATGCGTATGGGAGAAGAAGTATTAGAAGAAGTCAGAAAGATAGACCCAGTAAATCGGAGCTGATATGTTCCAAAGAAAGATAGTGGTGTTGTGTGGTTCGATGCTCGTAGTATCGCTCTTGGTGTGTTACTTGAGATAGATTGATGTGCAGTAGAGGATGCTGTCTGGCCAAGAAAGGAAAGTGATTATAATCAAATAAATGTAGCAGAGTTGGAGGCAATTTTGAAAGGGGTTAATTTAGCATTTAGATGGGACTTGAGGGAGATTTACCTGATGACAAATTCTCCAACAGTGCATGGATGGGTGAAAGCTGCTCTGACAGAGGAGAAGAGAATCCGAACGAAAGGGTCTGCAGAAATAATAATCAAGAGACGCCTGGGCATTTTGAAAAACCTGTGTGAGGAGCTTAACCTAAGGATAGTAGTCACCCTTGTCCTAACATTGAAGAATAAAGCCGAGGCATTAACTAAAGTAAAGAAAGGGTGGCTGGCAACCCCAGAGAAAGATTCCACGAGGAAATATTCAACCATAGTTGGAGCAGCCGTTAACCATTGTTTTTAGCCAGGAAGATAGATCCTACAGTAACCAAAAGTGCGGTGCAGCATATGGTGAGAAGCTGTAAGAGGTGCCAAACGATTGACCCTTTTTCAGTGGTGCATCGTAGAGGAGAGCTTGGGGGTACCGAAGAATTGGAAGAGGCTAGCTGTAGATGTTGCCCACTATATACAGGTGGCATATCTGTCCATTGTAGATCATGAAGATTTGCCATCTGGAAGGAGCTTAAGAGTGAATCTGCTGAGTGCATAACTTCATTAGTAAATAACTTCTTTTTAGAGAGTGGTACAGTAGACGAGCTTTTGATGGACAATGCTACGGTTTTCTGGCCACAGTCACTGGAAAGGCTTATCACCAAGTGGAATGTTCACCGGTTTTCCAGGGCAGCATATCGACCAAGCGGCAATGGGATAGTAGAGAGGCATCATAGAACGATTAAAGGGATGGCAGAACGAGGGAGCATTAGCCCATTGGGGGCCGTCTTTTGGTATAACATGTCCCCTAGGTCTGGACAAGATGAACAATCAGTGCCCTAGCAATTGGTATCCCGATACGATTGGAGACACCTTACAGCAGTCCAACTAAAGTTGGAGAAGGAGAGGTTTCGTCTGTAAGACTGAGAAAGGAAGTTTGGGTGAAACCGGTGCATGCATGCTCTTTGTACATCTCATTGGCAAAAAAGAGTAGTTACAGGAATTAACTTTCAGAATAATGTGGCGATATATGGTATGCCACGATTTGTTCTTGATCTACGTAAAGCAGTCCATCAACACAAATATATACAAAGAACTGAGGAGGAAGAAGAAGAGTTTAGAGCCCGAAGGATCATACGTCCTCCCTAAGATGCAGAGGAAAGTGAAGAAGAGCCACCGCAAACTGAGGATGTTGAAGAAGATAACGATGTAGACAATGTTGAACGTCGATACCCCCAGAGAGTAAGGGGAGACATTCTCTGGATGGAAAACTATGTTGCTCAAGTGTCCTTTGATTTTGTTTTCTTAGTCTTAAGGTTTTTAGTTATTCTTCTGTAAAGGTTATTCTTAAGCTATTAATTAATCAATAAATTTAGTTAGGGGGCTTAGGTAATGATCTTAAGATCATGGAGGCGTGTAGTTATAGGCAAGTACACCAAAGAATGATGTGGTTTCACAATGCTGGAATGAGTTGTCTGGTCTATCTGAGAAGGAAGAAACCAAACCAGTTCGCCGGCAGTTGGCGAAAAGCGTGCTGGTCGTAACTTTCTGTTGTTGCGTGAGCTCCTGAGGTTGGCTAGGTGGTTCTCATTTGCTTCAAGGTCGATTAAGGTGTTGGAAATCAGTGAAAATTGAGGTTTACCGGCACCAGTCACTAGAGTTATTGTCTGGAAGAAAAGGTTTGTTTACGTTGACGCCTTCGATCGTCTTCCACGCTGCACCTCGAGTAAGTAAGACTTTCTCCTGTGTATTTCTACTTTGTATGATCTGACAATATAATCTTTACAAGAATAATATATATTATTATTATTATTTACTTGACCAAATGTAATATATTATTATTTACATGACCAAATGTTATATATTATTATTTGCATGAAAAATGTTAGATATTATCAATTACATGACAAAATGTTATACACTTTTAGTAGATTAATTGTATGTGCATATCTATGTGCGTGCCATTTCAAGATTTCATAGAATTTCCATGACACTCATCTGTGAGGCTTCATTGTTGATTCTAATCCACCTTGCAATGGGACACTACAAAAAAATTTGATTCCTCTTACCTTTTTCATAGTGGCTTGGAAAATACTAATTTCAAATGCTAATAACTCGGAAAATAGTCATTCCGTACCAAATAAATTGCAACTGACAATTCAGATTTGGGCTATTAGTAGATAGAAAGTAAATTTTCTGCAAACACAGTTGGATAATTTTGAATGAGACAGCGTCGTTGGATGTTTCGTTGCAGACTCTGGCTCATATATTGAATTTTATTCACTTTATAAGAGATTATAAACCATTTCCGCCATCAAAATTTACAACTATTACAACGATATGAATAAGTATGACTGGATTTAGTAGCTTAAAATGCTTGCGCCCTTCTTATTCAAAATTGCACATTTGTTAATTAAAATTCAATTTTATAGGAAATTATTCTTTTTACCCCTATTCATTCTAAATGGACTATATTTGTGGTGTTTACTTTAAAACTATATAAGCACTATCTCTTTCCAATTGATTCTCTTTTTTCATTGTATATCAGAATACTTCTTTCCTTTGTTTATCCCTGTAAAACAATATGATTTGCATTATTTATTGTTCGAAAAAAACACAAATAAATGTTTGCCTGCGCAAGCTGATTACTGGCTAAAGTTGTCATGGTAACATTTCTTTAGTATATATATATATATAAATTTGTTCCTCTGTTAAAAAGTATCGTTGATTTTTTTCTGCTTCAAGGTCATGGTTTCAAATGTCTAACTCACTTTTTTTAGTCCTCGAATTCCATTTATGCTCCATTACTTAATATCGTAATTTACAATGGAAGTAATTTTTTGACAGATTTCACGTTATGCACGACTGGAGTATATACAAAATGATTCTTCGGTCGGACACACTTGTGAGGATCAATTTGTAATCATATCCGACTATTTTATGGACTTGGTAATTTTCTTATTTTATATTAATTAGTTTGTTAGCTATTCAAACACCTGAAGCATCGTCCAAAATAAATTGTTTAGCTAAGCTAACAAGCTCAAGTAAAGGTCGGGCGCCGGTGAATAGATTGTGTTGACGTCTCTGATTAGTTCCGGATAACTAATATTTCATTAACTAAATCATTCTATATATATATTTGTAGTAATTAAGGTTTGCTGCACTTATTTATAATTGGGAGCTTATACAGGCCTACTGATTTCCGGTAGGTCTTTTGAAATGGAGGATGACCCTGATGGGTCTCCTCCTGATAATATAAACCTTCCATTTAAATACTTAATAGCACCTGTAAAAGAAGATGATAAATTTAATGACAAACCTCTTCAATTTAGCATTGCCCTTAAAAACAGTAATTTACTTAATGATATTCAACATCATGATGTAACTTTTACTGGTTGCACAAAAAATTGCATTATTAGTACCAGTACTAAGATTAAAGATATATTCTTAGATAGTGCAGGTTTCTTACTAGGTGAGTGGAAAGTAACTTGTAAATTACTATCATATTTTCCAAAATCCTATGCGGTTATTGGCCCAATTGCTCTAAATGAGAATGTAGTGGAAATAAAGAATGAATGGGGAGGGTTTTACTGGAATAGGAGGTTGTATGCGATGGATGGGCTCCATCTTAGTCGGGCAGGTGTTGAGGTTCTATGGGGGGAGCTGGATAGTGTGATTAGGTCCTTATGGTTGGGAAACTAGAAGCTGTTATAGGTAAGGGAATAACAGGAATAGAGGGTAGGTGTAGGAAATGGAAGGGATGCAGAGATAGAGGAATAGCAAGGGGAGATGGCATACTGATGCGTTATAGGGGGACTAATGCACAAGTGAATGAGCAGATAACTAGGAATAAAAAAGCACAATGCAATGAAGATGGGAATAATAAAAAAACATTAAAAATATACTACACAAATGGTCAGAGTATAAGGAATAAGATAGATCTCTTAAGAGCGTTAGCGAGTGAAGAGAATTTTGATATAATTGCGATAACAGAGTCATGGCTTGATTTGGCAGGTAATCACTTTAAACCTGAGGTTGAGATTGAGGGCTTTAACATGTTCCATACAGATAGGAATAGGAAGAGAGGGGGAGGGGTTATTATTTATATTAAAGATAATCTCCAGTGTTTTGTAAACAGTACAATTAAATTAGATGATAACACAGAGTCATTATGGCTAAATGTAAAGGAAGGTAAAAACAAGCTTGTCATAGGATTATTATACAGACCACCAAATCTTAGTTAGGAAGCTTCAAATCTTCTGTGGCAGGAGATTAAACAGGCATGTAGAAGTAAGCATGTGTGTATAATGGGCGATTTTAATTACAGAAATAAGTTCAGACCTTCGTCCTAGAAAGCAATGCCTAAATGCTAAGAATAAAGCTAATAGAATATTGGGATTCATTAGGAGGAGTGTAAGCAATAAGAGTGCTGAAGTCATTCTAAAACTGTATCTGGTGCTAGTTAGGCCTCATCTAGACTATGCAGTACAATTTTGGTCACCATATTATAGGAAGGATATTGATATGCTTGAGTCTGTGCAGAGAAGGATGACAAAGATGATTGGTGGGCTAAGGAACTTACCTTATGGTGAAAGGCTCAGAAAACTAAATCTACATACATTGAAAAGGAGAAGAGTCAGAGGGGAATTGATTGAAGTCTTCAAATGGGTAAAAGGATATAATAAAGGGGATCTGGGTAAGGTTCTTATACTTAGTGAACATGACAGAACACGTAGCAATGGGTTTAAGCTTGATAAGTATAGGTTTAGGAAGGAGATTGGGAGGAATTGGTTTACAAATCGTGTGGTAGATGAATGGAATAGGCTCACTAGACATGTGATAGAAGCCCCCTCTCTGGGTAGTTTTAAGAATAGATTCGATAAATATATGGATGAAGCTGCTAGATGAGACTGACTTTTTTTTATGTACATATGTATATATTTTTCTAAGGAGTGGGGAGATTATATTTTGCGGTTGCATGAATGGACATAATCCTCTGGATGCATTTTATGTATATTGTAGATTAGATCTGACGAACTCCTGTAAAGGGTGACAATGTTGATGACTTTTCTCTGGTAAGAAATCTTTTGGGTGTTGAATGGAACAGGAGCTGCCTGGAGGGCATATTCCTACAATGGAATTGCCGTGGACTCCGTGCCAACTGGAATGAGCTGTGGAGGCTCGTCTCGTCCCGTTCCCCATTAGCTATCTTTTTGCAGGAGACCATGCTAGGCGCGTGCCCCCTGCCCTCCCTCCCGGGGTATAAGGTTCTCGCGACCCCACCACCATGAGATGGCCGGGCTGGGGGATGCTTGGTTTACACCCAGCATGATGTCTGTTCTTCCTTTCTCTTTAGATACCTCCTTTCAGGCAGTGGCTGTGCAGCTGCACCTGGATTGGAGGTATACTATCATTTCTGCGTACATTCCACCATCAGCTGACTTCGACGCGGGGGACTTCCACCATGTCGTGGCACGTCTGCCGAGGCCCTTTCTCTTGCTTGGAGATCTCAACGGCAGGCATCCTCTCTGGGGAGATTACTCAATAAATCCCAGGGGACAAGTCCTTGCCGATCTGATCGAAGAGCTTGAGATAGGTGTCCTAAATGTGGATGAGTTTACGCCTCACCGTCCGAGAACCATTTCATTTTCTTGCCTTGATCTATCTCTGTGCTCTTCGGATGCACAGCCTGATTTTGATTGGGGGGTGGTCGGTGACCTCCATGGTAGTGATTACTTTCCTATTCAAATATCATTTTCAGGGCAACTGCCCCCTAAGAGCCCACCTCGGTAGTGCTTGGCGCGGGCGCAGTGGCCTGCATTTCAGGAAATGACTGAATTCTCTTATCTCAGTCGAGGAGTTTAGGTCTGTAGATGAGGCCATTGAGTTCTTCTCCGGCAACCTCATCGCCGTGGGCCTGACTACTATTCCTAGGACATCTGGAAGTTTTGCCCGCTGACCACTCCCATGGTGGTCGGCCGAGTGTGAGACGGCCCTCAAACAGAAGCGTTATGCCTACATGCGCTATAAGCGCCGATGGAACAATTTCACTGTCGCTGAATTTCGTCGGGCTAGGGCTAGGTTCCGGTATATTTTGAAGCACGCCCGCCGCTCTTCTTGGCGGGCATACGTGTCTTCACTTAACCGGAAGACCCCTTTAGCAGAGGTGTGGAAGCGAGTCAAAAGGATTTGGGGCAAGTTCTCGCAGGCCCCCCCTCCCGTTCTCCAGGAGAATGGGACCGCAATCTCGGACCCTGCGTCCGTGGCGGAATCCATAGCGACTGCTTTTTCCGCATTCTCTAGCCGGGATGCTTCTCCGCCAGCATTCAATTCACGTCGTCATGTCGCGGAAGGCCACTGGCTGGACTTTACCTCCAGAGGCGGAGAACCCTTTAACGACAAGTTTACTGTGAGTGAGTAGCCGCTCTCAATTTGTGCGCGGACACCGCCCATGGTCCAGACAATGTCCCGTACGCCATGCTTTGACACCTGGGTGAGCGAGGCATGGCCTTTCTGGTAGATTTGTTCACAGGATCTAGGTGGAGGGTCTTCTCCCAGGCTCCTGGCGAATCGCTACTGTGCTCGCCTTTCGCAAGCCGGGTAGAGATCACTCTACTCCCACCGGTTTCCACCCAATCTTTCTAACCTCTTGCGTGTGTAAGTTGATGGAAAAATTGGTAAATGTTAGATTAGCCTATTTCCTGGACATCTAAGTCCATCTGTCTTCTGCATAGTGCCACTTCCGCAAGTTCCACTCCACATCGGATGCTCTGCTCCGACTGGAAAATGCCGTCTGCGAGGCTTTCCTTTGTAGACAGCACTACGCCACGGTATCATGGAGACTCTCCACACGATGGGGGCAAGGGGACCTCTCCCAATGTTTATATCTGAATTTTTGCGAGATCGTCGATTCCACGTACGGGTGGGGGGATCCCTCTCCGGCCCAAAGGAGCAGGAAGAGGGGGTCCCGCAGGGAAGTGTCCTGAGTACACACTCTTTGCCCTGAGCATCAACGTCTCTCGCTATGCCGAAGCGCACAGGTTTTGGTTTTCTTTGGCCAAGACTAAGGTGGTGCACTTCTGCCGCCATCCACGGCTTCGAACCCCGACCCAGATTTGTTTCTTAATGGGGTGCGCCCCACCTGGGAGACTCATATTCGCAGCCTTAGCCTTAAGCTCGACTACGGATGCGAGTTTTATGCATCCGCAGCTGAGTGTTTATTGCGGAAGGTGGATTCAATCCACCACACTGGCCTTCGCCTTGCGACCGGTGCCTTCCGCACTTTCCCCATTGAGAGCCTGCTGGGGAGATACCATTCGCTCTGCACGCGTGCAGTGCATCACTCACCTGTATGCGAGAGCCCGGCGCCTCCCTCAGTCGCAAACAGCTCTCATTGCATCCGCAGCTGATCTTGATGGTGCCTATGCCGCCGAGAGATGTCAGTCATACCCTAAGCCCTCTGGATTTAGGGCCAGGAAACTCCTTCGAGAGCTAGATATAGCTCTCGGGTCGGTGGCGAACCCTGGTTCTGCCCAGGACGCCACTCTGGAGGGTACCACATTTGGCTATTTGTCGGCACGCCTCTGCTGCCAAAGCTTGTACGGTGCCGAGAGTATTGCGTTTGACCTTTTTGGAGCACACATCGTGTCACGCTGGAACCGTGCCAGTGTATACGGATGGCTCCAAGTCCCAAGAGGGGGTTGGCTTCCACGCCGTATCCCCTCTGTTTGAAGTCAGCGGGGCTCTACCAGGTGCTGCGTCTGTCTTCACGGCCGAGCTGGTGACAATACACCACTCGGTGCGGGAGATTACGCGACATGCCCGGTTTGGAGACCGGATTGTGATCTATAGCTACTCACAAAGTGCCCTGAGTGCTCTCAGTGCATTGGAATCTCCTCACACTGACTTCATGGCAGGAATACGGGCAGCTCCTCGGACTGCTTGGCAAAGAAGATGAGAGACGGTCAAAAGGAACTTAAAGTTTCGTGCCATTGCGCTGCAACTTTTCCCATGGACCTATCCCCCAATGACGCGCCGCTTCAGGTTGCTTTCTGTCATCTCCGAATCGGACACACTCGAGTGACGCATCAAGTGACTGTTTGGCACATTCTGGTCGAATGTCCCAGTCTGCGTGATCTTCGCGCATGTTACCGGTACCGGGATAGGCGGGGTCAAAACCGCCTGTCCCTTGTACTCGGGACAAGTTCGTGCACTTTGACTGGTGGACTTGTTGACTTTTGGGGGGAGGGCGGCCTTCTCCCTATTATTTAAGCAGGGTTTGTTTTTCTGTTTTATTTTGTTTTTTGCTTTTGTTTTTTTTCCCTTTCGGTTGTATGCTCCTGCGCCGGGGGGCCCTCTCCCCGCCGCAGGAGCTTGCTTCCTTTCCCCCTTCTTTTGGTGTTTTTCGTCTCTTTAATTTTATTTTAAAGTAACCTAGAACTAGGCCAGTTTTAATATGGCGACTAATGCCCAAGTAGGCAGTCGCCAGATGAGCTCTTAAAAAAAAAATCAAAATCAAGATATCTGTTTCTTTTTTAAAAAGTTCAGAGGAACTTATAGAGAACAAACATTTCTTCTTATTTAATTGGTAATCCAGTGCTAGGCGAAAAAGAAAAGGAAAATATTTTTGGACAGAATTTTGAAGATATTCTTAAAGATGGAGATCCAGTTATTTTAAATGAACAACAAAATAAACTGATCAGTGATGCTACAAAAGACTTATCAGAAGATTTTAACAAGGAATTCACTTGGGAAGAATATATTGATAGCTTAATCAGCATCTCAGAATAAGGTGGAAAAGCCATGGGTTCTGACTTAATACATAAAGCATTCCTAACAAATTTTCCACCAGAATATAAAAAGAAAATCTTAAAAATATTTGATAGCTGCTGGTCACTAGGTAAATTCCCCTCCACATGGAAAGAAACATTATTGATACCCATAAAAAACCGTGATCAAGATCCTGCAAATCCAGGATCATATAGACTAATTTCATTACTCTCTATTTTTGGAAAATGCTTTGAGAAAATGATTTACAATAGACTTTATTGGTTTCTTGAAAAAATAACATAATAAAATCCTTCCAATGTGGTTTCTGTAAGAAACACAGTTCAATTGATCAACTAGTGAAATTAGAAAATTTTATTAGGATAAATGTAAAAAAAACCAAAAACATGTTATAGCGCTAGTCCTCGATATCAAAAAAGTATTTGATCTGGTCCCACATCTGGCTCTAATGTACAAACTCGCAAAATCTGGCGTAACAGGAAGACTATTAACTATTCTAGTCAATTATCTTAAAAACCGCTCATTTAAAATCTCCATTTGGAGATTCTTATCAGACAGCTTTAATTTTGTTAGAGGAATACCACAAGGTTCAATATTGACACCTATTCTATACACAATTTTCAACAATGACATGCCTCAATTAATAAACTGCAATATATCCTGTTTTGCAGATGATCAGGCAATATACACCAGTGGGAACACACTAGAGGAAGCTGAAGAAAATCTTCAAAGAGCCGTTAATAAAATAAAAGATTTCTGTGACACATGGGGAACTACAATTAACATTAATAAAACTAAACTAATGTATTTTACAAATCAAAGAATACTTAGAACACCATTTATATCAATAAATAACCAAAGAATAAAAGATGTTAAAAAAGAAAATAAATTTCTAGGTCTCTTTTTTTGATGCACCTTACTTGACCTGGAAATGTCATATAAATTACCTTGTATTAAATTGCTAAAAACGCCTGAATGTACTAAAATCTTTCAGTAAATTATCATACGGAGCTAACTGAAAGTCATTACTTATACTTCTTAAGGCATATATTATCAGCAAGATACAATATGGATGTGAAGTTTATGATTCCGCCTGCCAATCTGTAAAAAAGAAACTAGATGTTATTGTTAATGCAGGAATTAGAATTAGCATTGGAGCAATGAGGTCTTCTCCCATTGCCTCTCTTTATGGTGAAACTTGTATGCTACCACTTCAGTATCAGAGAGATTTTGTTAGCATTAAGTACTTTTTAAAAATAATCTCATCACCAAATAATCATATTTTGAAAGAAAACTTCAATATTCACAAAAAAAGCTGTCACAGAAGTTATGTGGACTACCTGAAACAAACCGCCTTATTACTATAGAGCTATCAATCTATGTAATAAACTCGGCATAGACCACTTCATATATAGGGAATCCTATATTAATAATATACCACCTTGGGAAAACATGAAATTACCGATACAATAAAATTTACCAATAACTTACCCCAAATCAATGTCAAATATTAGCAAAACACTAATAGAAGATTACATCAACAACAATTTTTCTGAAATCCAAAAATATTTACAGATGGATCTAAAGTACTCCTAAATGATAAATTCTCATGTTCAGCTGCTATCTTTATTCAAGACTCTGGTCAGTGTTACTCTTGGAAATTGGATGGAGATCATACCGTACTTTTCACTGAACAATTTGCCATTAAAAAGGCACTTAGTCATTGCAAAAACTACTCTGCCACATCTGCTGTTATACTTACTGACTCACAATCTAGCCTTATATATTAGAAGACCACAGGACAAACCAAACATACTCAAACCTAGTTAATAAAATAATATCATTGTGGTATTCCCTTCAGAAAAACAATCATAAAATATATTTTCAATGGATACCCTCTCACATAGGGATAGTGGGAAATGAAAAAGCAAACCTATTAGCTAAAGCCTCCCACAATTTTAATAACATTGAAACCACTCCATTCTTTAAAAGCGAAATTGTAAACTTATTAAGAGAAAAGATACAAAAAGAATACTCCTATTTGGGAAAGATCTGTAATTTCTACTCAATTTGGTGAAATATAAAACAAATTCAATCATTGGCCATGGTCATTTGATAAACAAAGGAGACTCGAAACTGCACTTGTCAGACTGAGATCAGGACATGTAATAATAATAATATTTATATAGCGCGTTTATCACTATTCGCCAATCTGGCCAAGTTTCAAAGGCGCTGGATGGTACATTAGGGTCTGAGTGACTGCACAAAGAGTCTGATTCAACCCAGAAATTGTGGGCAAACCACAATGTCAGTTTAGAAATACCATACATCTATGGTTAAGCAATTAAATAAATTATGGTATACATACCACCGTCAGTAATTAGGAGCATTCATTAGAAGCTAGTGTGTTTAAAATATACATATACAGTTTGGCTAATAAAAAAAATTATGGTATACATACCACCGTCAACAATTTGGCTATTAATAGAGTTCATTGGAACCTACTGTGTCCAAAAATACACATATGCATACATATATGTATATATACATGCATACACACACATATATTATAACTTATAATCCAATGACATAGTATTTGAATCAGGGTCATAAGCTGAGAGAAACAGGTGCGTTTTCAACCTTTTCTTGAATATATCAACTGATGAAGCACACTTTATATCCATTGGCAATTCGTTGTAATATTTAGGGGCAATATATGAAAAAAGCTCTGCAAGAGTAGGAGTTCCCTCTCTCTACAAATGGTACAGTCAGACGAGTAGGGTCACCAATGTCCGAAGAGCAACATTACAGTTCGAGGAATAGTGAGTAATCATCTCACGAATATAGTATGGCTCTCCAAATTTAAGTGCCTTAAATGTCAGCAAACAAATTTTAAACTTAATGCGTGCTATTATAGGTAACCAATGCAAATCAAACAGATAAGAAGAAGTACTGGTACCAGGAGGCAGATTGAATACCAATCGAGCAGATAGATTTAGTAGTGATTGCAATCTTTTCAATTCTCTCTTAGGCAGATTAACAAATATGGAATTGCAATAGTCAATTTGAGAGATCACAAAGGCATGTATCAGGATCACAATATTTTTCCGATCTAGATATTTAGTAAGCAAGGAGATCCTTCTAAGGTGGTAATTACAGATCTTGATTATAGAATTAAAGTGGTCAGTAAAAGACAGTTTGGTATTAAAGATAATACCAAGATACTTGAGTGTGAGTGATGAGGTTAGCTTACTCTGTATTAAGTTGATCTCATCAGGGAGAGAAACTTGAGTTCTATCCTTTGTAAAAATTATAATTTCACTTTTACCTTCATTAAGTTTCAGTTTTCTACCATGCATCCACAATTTTAGGTCAGTTAGGAGTGCATTCACTTTTGATAAGCAAGAAGGAAGATTGGTGATGGGAATATAGATTTGTACATCATCAGCATAAAGGTGATAGTTGACTCTATGTGCATTCATGATATCAACAAGGCCAGATATATATAAGGAGAAAAGTATCGGACCCAACACTGAGCCTTGTGGAAAACCATATTTTAATTCCTGTGGAAAAGACAATGAGTTGTTTAGAGAGACCACTTGTGAACGTCCCATCAGATATGATTTGAATAGACTGAGTGCCTTTCCTTTGATTCCAGCTTTAGCCAGGTTCATCTGGAGGAGTGCATGATCGATGGTATCAAATGCAGCACTCAAATCGAGAAGAACGAGCATAGATGAGTTGTGATTTTGAAAGCTATACAGAAGATCATTATAAATACGGCATAATGCAGTTTCTGTTGAGTGATTCTGCCTATAAGCAGATTGAAAAATTGATATATGTTTGTTTTTAGACAAGTGTGGAGTTGACTCAAGTACAATTGCCTTTTCAATGACTTTTGATAGAAATGATAAATGTGATATTGGACGATAATTTATTAATACATCTTCATCTAATGATGCTTTTTTTAATATGGGCTTGACCACAGCAATTTTTTCAGACTGTGGGAAATAGCCAGAAGAAAAACATTTATTTACTATTGTAGCAAAAATGGGTACAAGATGCTCAATGGCACATGGGAGCCTTGAGAAATTGAATATATCAACTTCACAAAAAGTTTTATTAATAGAGTTTAATATGGAACTAGTCTCTGAGATAGAGATTGCAGAGAAGACAATTGGGGTTGCTGGATATATGATTAAGGTAAATATCAGAATAATTGTTGGTTGGGAGTGTGTTATCAATTCCATCACAAATATTTTGGACTTTTTGTATGAAAAATTCATTAATACTAGCCAAAGTTTAGATTTATTGGAATTGCAAGATATTTTATTCTTAAATTGCTACCTAAACAAAATTAAGAAAAAACTCAACAAATTGTGATCATTGCAATTTACCTGAGACAGTAAAACATTTTCTATTAGAATGTCCTGCTTATAATATAAAAAGACAAAAAATGATAGGCAATCTAAGCTTACTGAATATAAAAAATATAACTCTCAAAACCCTTTTGGGAGGAGGTGGTTTCAGTCCACATACCCAAGAAAAGATAAAAAAATACTTCTTAAATATCTTGCTTCTACTAGAAAATTATCAAAATTATAAAACTTAAACTGCTCAAAAATAATGAATATATTAGTATTATAGGTACCTAGTATACACCAACTTGATTATCAAAATAACTATAAATAACTCAATATCCATAAACTAGGTCTGCTTGATCAGTCACTCTATTTTACCTTAACTACCCGATTAACAAATTTAACTTGTCTATAAATACCTACGTATATGTTACCTTTGACTAAATTCAGTCAAGAACATATTCTGGTTCAAATATTAAGGATACTAACAAGGTTCCACTTCTTTTCTGAAGCCCTATGGAGAGGAGCCCCATAGGTGAAGATTGGTGTGGGTTTCTATTCTATTAACTATAACTATCACTTTCAATTATCTCAGGAACCAGATGTAGCTCAAAATTAATAAATATCTTTAAACTTATTTATATAGGTATTCACCCTTTAAAAGAGAAATCAATAAGATTTTACATATTAAAATAAATTAATAAGATAAAAAAGGAAAGAAAAGAGAGAATCAATACCTCACCTAATTATAATATAAACTCATAATTATACCAATTATACAGTGCAGCAAACTGTGTAGTGTCTAACTCTCTTAGACCCACTATCATTAACACACCTCCAAAAAACGCAAATTAATGAAGAACAAATTAAAAATACTGGTCTGGTGGGAAGACATACTCCATCCGAGAGGAGTGAACCCCTCCACAAATAAAAAAACAACAAAAAAAACCAAGCTCAAGGTAAATATGTAGATTGGCGGCTCAAACAATGGGGACGTACTATTTCGTCCGTGTTCCAAAATGTTTCACATTTTTTGGAGTAAATTTAAGGGGACGGCTCGTGTGGGGGTAAACAGAATGGGGGGAACCACCCTACATTGATCCTGAGTTTCAATCAATTGGGGGGGGTCTGGGGGGCACAGCCCCACAGTATATAATCCTAATTATTTATAGAATAATGTTCTAACATTTAGAGAAGTGAATGATTTAACCAAAAATGGCGTAAGTAAACAGGATGGCGTTGGCTATATTTCGAATAGGACTCAAACATGCTTGAATATTCAGGCCAGGGTGAACAAAATATAAACACACAAAAATCCACTTTTTTGGCCGAGCTGCTAATCTACATATTTACCAAGCTTAGTTTGAGGAGTCACTGGTAGGTTGTCTCAAAGAAAATCCGAAGGCATTTTATCAGTACATTAGAAGCAAGAAGGTTGTGCTTCCTGCGATAGTGCCTTTGAAACAAAACAACAACATTATGTGTGATAATAGGTTTATGGCTGAGTATTTAGCTGATAGTTATGCTTCTGTTTACAAAGATTGCCCCTTAACTCCCTTTCCGGTAAACCTGAAGATCGGCGGCGCACCCACACTCAGGATCTTCAGAGGGGGTTCCCCCGCAGTGATATCTTCCCCATGAGCAGTCCCCTTGAATTTACTCAAAAAAGGTGAAACATATTGGAACAGGGACGAAATATTTTGCGTCCCATCAGTCGCGCTGTCGATCTTTAGGTTTACTCCTGTTTCCACATCAGTTAAATGGTAATGTTATGGACCCAATAGATATTACTCTCGGTGATCTTTCAATAGCGGTGAAACGTATAAAAGGCTGTTAACATAATTTCACTCATGACAAAAGCCACACAAGGGCCTATCATGGCTCTGGATGGAATTCATTCTATACTAATAAAATCTTGCCCGGCATTAATACCTGTTTTACATAGTCTGTTTATTGTAAGTTTGAGGAGTTGTGGGCTTCCAGACAAGTGGAAGGTATCGGAAGTGATACCTATCTTCAAGAGAGGTACGAGGTATGATCCTCTGAACTATAGGCCATTATATTGTAAGACAATGGAGAGGATTATTGCAGGAAAGTTAACATCTTACCTGGAAGAGAATAATATGTTCTTTGATGACCAGTATGGGTTTTGAAAGGGAAGAACTGTCGAGGATCAGCTACTAATCACTTATAATTACATCACCCCTTGGTTTTCGGAGGGTGATACTGTGGATGTGGTTCTCTTTGACTTCTCCAAAGCCTTTGGCATTGTGAGTCATGCTGTGCTATTATAAAAACTGAGATTGCTGGGGATAGAATATCCCATTGGACTGGTTTGGTTCCTTCATGATAGGGCGCAAGTTGAGTGCTATGATGTCTAAGGTGAATAGTAGTGATAGGGAAGTGAAGAGCGGTGTCCCCTCCATTTTTTAGTATACATCAACAATTTTCTGCGCTTCATCAGAAATCTGTGCAAGATATTTGAAAATATGTGTGTGAATCTCAGTACTTACCTTTGCCTCCCTTGCCATTGCCACATCTTGTCAAAGAGATATTGAAGTTATTGCTGATGTTGTTTGGTCTTATGGATTAGACCTGAATTGGCTTAAGTGTGTCATCATGAGATACTACAGAGGGACTGTGCCATGTCATGAACTGGGACCGCTGAGTATTGTTAACACGCACAAAGATTTGGGCATCATCATTCACCAACATGTCCACTCTATAGTAAAGAAAAGCTTCTGGCATAAGCTCAAATTTCCTTAAATCAACCATATGCCAGTCTCCTAAATTCATGCTAGGCCTCTTTATAGCCCATATCAGACCCCTGCTAGACTTTGGTTCTTCTCTATCAAATACAAGTTTCAGGGAAGACAGCAAACTATTGGAATCAAAAAACTTAGACGCGTCATGTTGATGGTATGGCTGGTTTAAATTATAACAAGAGAGTCCACTTACTAAATCTTTACTCAATTAAAGTCTGCCTTCTCCATGCTGATCTGATAAAATGCTAGAAAATATTTCACAATGAGAGTAATATTCAGCCTGAAGATCTATTTGTCCTTGCCTCACATCAGGTGAATCACAGTCATATCTTAAAGGTTGCACATCCATATTCTAACTTGGAGATTAGAAGAATATTTTTTAGCAACAGGATAGTGGGAAAATGGAATACTCGACCAGAGGAAGTAGTCACTAAAACTACAGTTAACTCCTTCAAATTGGTGTTATATCATCGCCTAGAGAAAGATCTATTTTCATATGAAGAATAGCCTGAGTTGAAATAGTTGCTGCAAAGGTATACTATCAGCTGCGATATATATTTACTTATTCTTACCTTGCTCAACTTATCACAGCTGGCGTACCTGCAGAATATGTGCTGCCCCTTATAAAAAGCTTACCTCTCTTATTAAATAAGACATGACCCATTCCTGGGATAGTTGATTAGGTGAGTAGCTACCCCAGTTCACCTACAGCTTTGGCTGTTTGAAACCCCGGGGTTAAACTTCCAGGAGGATTGTGAACTATATCCCAGACTTAAAATTTACATAACATAATTTAGCAAATGACAAAAGCTACCAGGGCCTATCAGAGATAATCCAATTCAGCACCCCTCCCTATAAACTACTTCTACAAGAGTGCATCCAAACGGCTTAAGAAGCATCATCACATGGATATTTTTTTTTACCACAATTGTCACAGCTGGTTTTAAGTTAATGAGTTTGGTAATTGTACAGATGAACAACCCCAAACATTTATCAAACAAACCCCCAATTTTTTTAATCTATTCTATAGGCCTGTCTCATTTGTCTGTTGTTCTTTATTTGACGTGTAAAGCTTTATTTTTCAAGTTTCTAATTATGTTATAACAAAAAATAGATTGGCAGCCACATTAATTGAAATCACATCATATTGTATTATATAGCATTCTGAAGGGATTTTTTTCTGAATTAAAATATGATATAGACATTTTATATTAATCACTATTAAAGAAACTGATTTAAATAACATTGGGGTGGGGATATGTCTGAAGTCTAGCAATAACGGCATAAAAACAATGAACATTAAAGTGCCTAAAGACATATGAGGAGCAGTCAATAAGTTTTGCAATTCGGATATAAGGAAACGAGATATGAGGAAAAGTGTTTTATTATTTTTCAATATAACTACCATCGACTTCAATGTACTTGTGCCACTTGTCCCTGAGGCTGTTTGATCCACTCCTGGACGGCGAGCTGGACATCTTGATCGTCCCCAAACCAGCGTCTACCCAGTGCAGCCTTGAGCTGGCGGAATAAAAAGTAGTCGCTAGGGGCCAGGTCTGGACTGTAGGGCGGATGGTTGAGCTCCTCAAATCTGCACTGGCGCAGGGCAGCTTGTGAAACTCTGGCCTTGTGGACAGGGGCATTGTCGTGGAGGATCAGGACACTGCGTGTTAACTTGCTGCGCCGCTTCTGACAGATGCATTTCTTCCACCTAGCCAGTTCCTCGGCGTAATATTTGCCTGTGATGGTCCTTCCACAAGGCACATAGTCCACCATCAACACTCCCTCAGAATCCCAGAAGATGGTGGCCATGATCTTCCTGGCTGAGGGTTGGGTCCGGAACTTGATGGGGGTCGGAGAGCCCCTGTGCTTCCAGACCATGCCTTTGAGCTTGGTCTCAGGATCCCAGTGATGGACCCACGTTTCATCACCTGTCACTATGTGTGACTAGAATCCTGCCGGATTGTAGCAGGCCAAAAATCTAGACTAACACCAATCAATCCAAACCGCTTCCTACACTAATTCAGATGTGAGAAATCAAAGGAGAATGAAACGGATTGTTTATTCAGTCCCTTTACTTACAAAAAATACAATAATAATTACAAAATATGGGGTAAATATGCACACAACCAGCCTATTTATATATAAATAAAACAATCCTATCTTGGAATCCTACCAATTGAAAATATATATACAAATACTAAAGAACAATCCTATCTTAGAATCCTACCAGTCGAAAATACAAAAGAAGAGACAACAAATCCAAAATAAGAGACAACAAAATGAGTTACTCGTATCTTACGTGGTACCACGGTTTATGATTTGCCGCCCCCCCAGGGAAAAATCGTGCCAGCAGTCACTCTTGTGACAAAATTGGGTGTGCACCTCCGAGCCCAATTTTCTTCATGATCCGGTCACGTCTTTAGGCTATTAAAGAAAGCTGGTGCCTCTGAGCTTGATACAATATATATAGGGATCTGGTTGTACCTTCGGGGCTACAAACAGCTCTTCTGTCCCAATAGGACGCACAACTTCTGGTGTACTTCAAGCCTTACTGTCTCTGCCCCTTTGTACAAATTTGGCAGGTAATAGTATTTATAATTTACTAGAGTGGTCTTTCAGAAAAACAATATCAAATTTAAATAGCTGGGGGAGAAAAAAAAGATTTTAGACAAAGATGAAAATCAATTTATATTACTGTATAAAAAAGACAAACCCATTCACACACACACATTCTTACAGAGAGAGGGAGAGGGTATTGGAAAAAGGGTGGGAGAAGGGCCCTTCACACACACACACACACACACTCACATTCGCTCAACCACAGTGGTTGTACAGGATCAGCAGCTCCTCCGAACTTTGACGAGGTTGAAGTCGATCATGGGGCATGAGGTTTCTAGGGACCCAACGGGCAGAGAGACCTTGGTCATGGCCAAATTGTCATGGATGATGTTGATAACACTTCCATGTGATATTCCAAGTTCTCGCTCGATTTTTTAGGATCATCCTCTCCACACGGGCCACATTGTCCTCGTTGGTCACGTCTGACGGGCATCCTGGACGGGGGTCATCTTCAAGGGACTCATGACCATTGCGGAACTCCTTATTCCAGCAAGCAATGGTTGCATAGGAAGAGGCGGTATCGATGTACACTGCAACCATGCATTCATGGATCTCTTTTGCATTCTTGCCTTCCTTGGTCAAAGATTTGATCACTGCGCGATGCTCAACCTTCTCCCATTGTTGAAAGATTTGTGACTGACGATCTGCGATCAGCTACTGTTTCTTAAATAGACGAGGCAGAACCGTGCGGCTGCCGGTCCTGACTTGTCATAACTTGTCCTAACACCCCCACAAACAGCCATCCCCCTTCCTCTGTTTTGCCCTACCGATTCGCAAAACTTTTTGACCACCCCTTGTATGGCAATCGCCTTTAAATTCAAATATAATGTTTGGCCTTTGAATTGTGAATACTACTAGATTATTAAAAATAGCAGTGTGGGGGTACAATCCCCCATAATTAAAGGGGGGTATGGACGACAAAGCCCACCCTATTTCCAAATTCCCTTCAAAATGCTATACATATAATACAATATGATGTGATTCTAATTAACAATGTAGCTGCCAGTCTATTTTTTTGTCATAACATCATAATTAGCTACCCTATCCTCACTCAACCAGACAAAGTGTACTGTCGTATTAATGTATCTGTCGAACAGTCCAATACAAGTAAAACAAATTCATTTTTTATATTCGTTCACTATCCTCAAATGCTCAAACACCTATAACTTCCCTACCTCTATTATATTTAGATTTTCCTAATCTGCTTTCATTTATCTCACCAATAATTCAATTTCCCTAAATCTCGTGTTGATTTCTAAGCAAAAATTCACAAACTTCTGAACAAATCAAATGAGAGTATATTTAGTACCTTTAGCCTATCTACATATTCAAGGTGCTTCAGGGAAGATATCATCTATGTTGCCCCTCTTGGCACTTACTCTAACAAGTTGATATGACGTCTAAAGTGTGGAGACCATTCTTGTATACAGTACTCTAAATGTGGCTGGAAAAATGTTATATAGTTTAAGGATAATCTTGCTACTTTTTTAACTAACATTCATCTTAATGAAGCTCAACACAATTTGATTTATTCTTTGCCTCAATACACTGTTAAGAAATCTTAGTTACCTATCTACTACTAGTCCCAAATTCTTCTCAGCCTTTACCTCACTCATTAGTAGTTTAGAAATACTCTTCTTAACTACCTTCTCAAGAATTTTACAAACTATGGTTGTTAAGCTATTTTTCAATCATTAGGTATTTCTGCAAACTCTAGTGATCTAGTATATATATCTTTTGTTGCCAGATCATACAAAGTAGTAATCCACAGGAGATCTACAGAAACAAGGAACAGCAAAGACCCTGAGATCCGCTTAAGGCCAGTCCACTTACAGAAGATATTAACTACCACATGCTAACATTAGTGTATCATGCTGTTTTATTGTTATATTATTTTTTTTGTTAACTATTTCAACACAGTACACACTTATCTACATGTGTTCCCTTTGCATATATATTTTTTACATTATTTTTTTTAATATTTCTATTCTACTGTACACACTTATCTACATGTGTATCAATTGACCTTTCTTTACATGCCTGTTATAATTATTTCAATTCTACGGTACACACTTATCTACATGTGTACCCTTGACATGCAGGTTCAGCTATCCCTCAAATTCACGAACATGCTTCTTTGAACCAGGGGAGGAGGGGGGATAGGATAGTACTCTCATCTCCCCTAGTGATGAAAATAATATACTTATAGGACAGACAGAAAAAGAAAAGGGGAATTCACATTCACTCCATGCATGGAGGCGTTGCTAGCATCTTTCTATTCATCATTTCATTTTAATCCTCAACTCCTTATAATATATGCCATTTTAATCTGTGCTTCTACTATGTTATATTTACACTATTGAAGTACTCATCAAGTCGTTTTTTTAACATATTAACTGATGTCTTTTTACTACACAGTTGGACAAGCCATTCCACATTTGCATGATTTTAAACGTGAAGTAATTTTGAGCTATAGTAGAGTTAAATTGCTTGTTCACTAATTTTAAACCATTTTGGCCTGTGTTGGCCCTTTTGTCCATCTAGAACAATAGTCTGTAATCAATATTAGTAAATCCTTTTAAGATTTTGAATACCTCAATCAATTGTCCACATAATCGTCTACTTTCAAGTGATGGGTGGAGTCTATCTTCATGCGGTTTGTTTCGGATTACAGGACTAGTTTTGTAGCCCAATGACGCACTCTTTCCTACTGCGCTATATCATTATTCAGGGAGGGACACCAAAATTGAACCACATATTTGAGCTGTGGGCACGAGAGATTTGTATAGTGGTGCGATTATATCTTTCAATTTGAAAGTAAAATTATATCCTAGCATTCAGTTTGCTTTTTTTCAAGCTTCTGTGCATTGCTTTGATACTTTAAGGTCCTCCGAGATTAAAATCCCCAGGTCTTTTTCTATAAAGTCCCTTTGCATTTGCGCTACATCAGGTCTCAAAAAGGTTCGGCTTCCTAGCTTTGTGTCATCTGCAAATTTAGAGATCCTACTAAACGCTCCAAGTCATTAATGTAAACAATAAATAATAATGAGCCCAGGACTGACCTCTGTGGTATCCCGCTGGTGACTGGGGCCCACTCTGAACACGCCCCATTTACAACAACCCACTGTGAACAATTTGATAGCCAGTTTCTAATCTGTTTAAGTATGTTACCCCTCACTCCAATTGCTCTAATTTTCATCAATAGCCTTTCATGCAGAACTGTATCAAAGGCCTTTTTAAAGTCAAGGTAAATTATATTCGCCGCTTTAGTTTCATCCTAGATGCAAATCATGTTATGAAAGAATTCAAGTAAATTGGTTAGGCATGAGCACCCCCATCTAAATCCATGCTGGGAGTCTGCAATTAAATTGTTTGCCTCACAATGGCTCACCAACCTATCTCTAATTATTGATTCTAAGAGTTTTCCAATTATAGAAGTTAGTCTGATGGTATGGAAATTAGTAGGCTCAGTTTTATCCCCTTTTTTGAATATCTGCATATCATTAGCATGCTTGAACTCTATTGGAACTAGGCCTTGCTCTATTGATCCATTGAAAATTGTGCAGATTGGTCTTGCTAATTCATTTTTTAGTTCTTTAAAATGGTTTGGGTACACCCCATCGGGCCCAGGTGACTAATTTTTTCATTTTATTAATATAAAGAATCTCCCCTTCATTTATACTTATGTTGGATAGGGTATTTCGTCTTTCAAAATTTATATCCTCGCCTAGTGTTTCTAATTGTGTCATGTTCTCAATAGTAAAAATGCTTGAGAAGTGCTCATTTAATATTTTAGCAAATTGTTTTAGGACGTCCGTCATAACACCAGCTTTACCTCTTATTGGCCCTATTGAACCCTTTATGGGCTTTCTACTGTTAATTTAACTGTAAAACTATTTTGGTTCGTGTTTCAAATTTATAGCAAGATTTTTTTCATATTTCAGCTTAGCTTCTCTAATGGCCCGCTTTACCAGCCTTCAAGAGTACTTATTTTGTCCCGATTTGTTATTGTTTAATTTTTTCTAAAACTTTGATAGTCTTTATTACATTCCCGAATTAAGTTAATTATTAAAAGGCTAACCCATTGTGCTCTCTGACTTTCCATTATTTTGACGTACGTATTTAACAAACTCGGAATCCACCGTGAGCACATTTTGCTGTAGCTCCGAGTACATTCTTTGTACTGTCTTATTATCAAAACATCTCCCCCAGGCTATCCTTTTACTCCAGTTATGGAAGGTTTCAAAATTATAACTCCCAATTCGTGGGATTATTTGTGAACTCTCTTTTACCTTAATGCTCGTATTAATTTCAAACCTAATTGCATTATGGTCACTCGTCGCCAAATGCTCATCCACGCAAACGTTTTCTACCAAAGTCTCCTCTGTTGAGATAATCAAATTGAGTATATTTTGATCATGCGTAGGTCCTCTACTTTATGCACAAGAAAATTATCCTGGAAGAAATCTACTAATCTCTCCCTAACTTTATCCAAAGTATAGTTTGTAAAGTTAACGTTAGGGTAATTGAAATCTCCACAAATTATTGTTTTTTTTTCACCATGGATAAAGGCACTCAAAGAGTAGTACGTTCTCTGATTCTATTAGAGATGGGAGTGATAGGTAACAGCTAAGTTAATTTTATTATTTTTAGCACACTCAAGCTCAATCAGCAGAACCTTGCTCTTCATATATACGGTTGTGGTGGCCATTGATATCGCATTTATTTCCTCTTTTACATAAGCTAAAACTCCACCGCCTCTTCCATTTAGTCGGTCCTTACGATGGATTTTGTACCCTTCTATATTAAATTCTGCAATAAGGTCTCTTAGAAGCTGCATCTAACCACGTCTTGCTAATACATATGATATCGTAATCGCCCTCTTGAATCATGGCTTTAAATTTGGGCAGTTTGTTTCTCCAACTCCGAACATTTTGCGTAAATGCATTTTAATTTTCCCTTTAAATAACAGCATCCCTCTCTTGTATGGCCGAAGAGTTTCCCTGCTCACCTAAATTTATTGACTCCTTGCGTGAAATATGATTTGGCGCATCTATGATTTGGGGGCAAATAACTTCTGTACTATTATAGAGATTACGGAGGCTCTCATTTATAATTCTGCCCAGCTTCTAATTACCCAGAGAATTAAAATGAATGCCATCATTAAAAAAAAGTGACTGTTTGTCCTGAAAATCATTCCAAAAATTATAAAACTTAACTCCCATTTCCTGACAAATGTTTAAGACATTCATTAGTGTAAATTGACCTTGACTGCATTCTCAGGGTCGCTTTTAATCTTGGAATTATCATAATTACCCCCACTTTATTCGCCTTCACTTTGGCTGCTATAATTTGCTCCATGTACAATCTCGGTAGTCGAGCTGTCAAAATGGTGCACATCATTCTCACCCACGAGTGTGAGGATAGCTTGATCTTCACATGGGTCATTCAGT
Organism: Ceratothoa steindachneri; assembly: GCA_963969495.1. Taxonomy (NCBI): domain Eukaryota; kingdom Metazoa; phylum Arthropoda; class Malacostraca; order Isopoda; family Cymothoidae; genus Ceratothoa; species Ceratothoa steindachneri. The sequence goes on from OZ018336.1 coordinate 43,575,308, forward strand.
CTTTTGATTTCACTGACCATGTCTTACTTACTTGAATTGCAGTGTGGAAGACAATTGGCGGTGTCAACGTAAACATACTTTTTTCCAAACAATAACTCTACTGACTGGCAGCAGGAAACCTCAATCAACTCTGCTTCCCCATACCTTAGTCAACCTTAGAGCAAATCAGGATCTTCCACAATGATAGAAGCTCAGCCAATGCACTTTTCACTAACTGCCGGTGAACTGGCCTGGTTTCTTCCTTTTCAGCTGAGCCAGACAGCTCATTCCAGCATTGCCAAATCTCAACATTCTTTGCTGTGCTTCCCTATAACTACATCTTCTCAAGAGCTACAGCAATACATTTTATGCCTTTAAGTAACCTAGAATGAATGTCAACTGGGCCAGATGCTTTACTAGTATTCAACTCATTTATAACTGCTTTAATAATTTCCCTATCTACATTAATGGTATCAACACTTCTTCCCATGACCTAGAACTATCACAAATTAAACTTGAGATTCTCTTCTGTAAAGACTTGGGCAAAATGATCATTAATTACCTCCTCTATTTCCTTATCAGATTCTTTCACAACACCTTCATATCTAATAGACCTTATTTTATCTCTGTTAGATTTGTTATTGATTTTATAATAGCTAAAGAATTTCTTGGATTTTTATTATTTTAAGCTAAATTAATTTCTTCAGCCCATTTAATTTTCTTAATTAGCTATTTAATTCATTCCTAGTCAACCTATAATGATTTAGATTTTTAGCAGTGCCGTCCCCTTGTAATATCTGCTAAGCCCTCCTTTTCTCAGAAATTTCCCTAGCTATCTCATAATTCCATCATATTGGCTTCCTACATTTCTTCCTAATGACCTTGGTTGCGATACACTGCCCTTAGACTACATTTAATATAGTCTTAAAAGTATTCCACATCTTGCAAGTATTCATACCACTGAATTCTACATTCCAGTTAACCTGATTCAGCTGGTTTTTAAGTTTTTCATATCTACCTTTCAATATTTCCAAGTTAAAACAAACTATCTCATGATAGTGTGCACAGAAGTGCCACCTTTACCAACAAAAACATCCACACTCACATAACATAGCATAACATCCAAGTCACCTTCTGAATACCATTCCATCAAATACTGACCCAAATGAAACTTAACTCACAGCTTGCCCTGGCATGACTGATACAGGCATCTGATCTCATTTACAACAAGCATGACAGGAGAACCTGCCAATCTATGAATGCTGGATCTCTGAGAGAACTCAATCAAGTTGGGATGGTTCATAAGGTCTGTTGGCTTAGGGGACCTTAGTCAGTGGCCATTATATTTAACTGATTAAAATAATAATTTTGCATGGCCTCAAGACCACCAGCCTTTACAATATGTCTCCACCAACTAGGGAAAGTCTTGAGTGAATGGCTGGGTCTTCATTGGTGAAAGCCACCTATGGAAGAGAGGAGGAGCCTATAGCAGTAGTTACATCCTGCCCGAGCTTGGGAAACTTAGTCTTCTTAGAGATATTTGGTAGCGAATGATTTTATATCTGAGATCTCTCAAAATGTGTATGAGCTGAATGCAATTGAATGGTTTATTAATTTATAGCTCTTAAATATGTGATCAATAATAATAAAACTTGGTTACATGGTAGTATGCATGTTTTTAGATTTGACAAAAATATATATCATTCAGTTTTACAGATCTTGTTTAAGTTGGGTACATCCAGTTAGAAGACGCTTTAAACTTCAAATAAATTGCACTGTTAAGTTCAAATTACCTTGATAACAGCTTCTCTAATATTTTATAGCAGATTTCTCAAAAGAATTCCTATAAAGAAGCATATTATTCAGAACCATTTATACTTGAATACTATGTATTTGAATCATTGAAGATTTTATAAAGCAAGTGATTTTTTTCTTTCAAGATTTAGAGCAAAAACCATCATAACTCTTGTTTAGTCAAAACTTTCTCATCTGTTTGTAATTTGTATTCATAATCTCAACTAATAGTGCAAGTTTGCCCTGAAAATATTACAATTGGGCTAGACAAGTTAGCGATCATCTTGAGCTATTTAGGACTTAGTAAACCAAATTAAGTTCATACCTACCATTGGTTATTTTCAGATTAGTTATTGACTTTCTTTTGGGGAAATACTGTATGGTTATTATGAAATTATCATAAATACTGCTTAATTAGCATTTGAAGATTTCCTTTAACCCTTTGCCTGCTGCCAGGATAATTCCAATGGGTGTGCTGTGTGCAGCAGATATTCATTTTTTTAACTATTTACTCTTATTTTTAGCCACTAGCCACATAGTTATTTTTTCTACTGCAGTGATTATAAAAATATGTTTATCATTTTGAAAATGCACTCATTTCATATACAAGGGCACTGAAAGTTCGTGAATTTATTCCTTCACATCTGTGACAAATACAAAATATTCCTCATAATATTATTATTATCAAATTTAACCGGCTCTCTATTTTCCAAAGTAAAATTTGTAATGACTAATTAATATAAAGCCTTTTATAGCTAAATTCAATGTTTTTGAAAAATCTTAATTTATCAAGGCACGCATTTGAACGCGTGGAAAGTGCGCAAAAATTAACAGCTGAGAAAGGAATGTCGTGGGATTTACTAACCTCACTCCTATTTTCTTTCTTTATTTACATAATTTTATTTTTATTTCTAAATAGACATAATTTGTATCTTTCCCTTCATTTATTGTAGATCTAAAAGGCTTTCTATATTGTGAATAAAAGAAATATTTGTAAGCATCCTTACATTTCGTTTATAACACACGATTTTATGCATAATATATTTTTGCATTGCATCGAAACCCCCTTCCCCTTCATTTTTAAAAATTTAGGCATGTTCTTTCTATTGGAACGAAATGTTCCACTCTTACGATTAATTGCACAACACAAATGTTTTTACTCCAATGGAGTACTCAAAAGCAACTCACTTTTGTATGCATCAGGGTTTTTTTTTTAGGTGGAACGGTATCATTCTCTTTGTATGAACTTCTTTGCTTCAAAACATTATAATAGGCATTTGTTTTGTGACAATTATATTTATCAAGTCTTCATCGATAAACTGTTCAAAAATAATCTATTTCCATTGAACTTTGCGTAATAAATGAAGAGGAAGTCAAACCTGATAGTGAAGATTCAAATGTAGGCACTGAAGGCATAAACCAAAGGCCAAAGACTGGCCGCCTCATCCATTTGCGTGGTAATCAGCATGCTGAGTATAAGACTATTCCATCATATTGATAATATTGTGAAATTTTAATAGCTTTTTGCATTCTTCCAAACATATTTTGTAATAAAATTTATCAAGCATTTTATCTTAAAGTAAAATTTAATGCTTTTAAAAATATTAAAAGTAAAGACACACTTTTGAATGCATTGAAGCACACCAAAATATTACGTATCGGCTGAGGCAATAATATGTGGTTTACTGGCCTCCCTCACACACCAGTAACTTACATAAGTTTATTTCTAAGAGCATATCTTTTTATATTTCCATTAGATAATTGTAGATTTAAAATGCTTTCTATAGCGAGGATAAAAAATATATATTAAAACTATTTATTTTCATTTGAAATTATGTACATTGAACTAGAAATCTTTTTCTGTATGGTACTTTTTAAAACAAAGGTGAATACATAATGGTACTTCACATGCATCACAGATATAATTTGTTCGTCAATATTTGTTCTCAGTTTTTGTTGTTTTGGCGCATACATGACGAGTTCTTCTTGAAGAAGAGGCTTCATAAAATGAATACCAACATCAATAAGGCGCGATGGTCGATTACCAATATGTCTAATATCAGAAATTCAATATTTTAAATTTTTATCTACCATTTGTGCAATTGCACCTTTTTGAAAAATCCAAAATCGTTTTCTTTCTCTCATTCGTTTTCTCTTTGTATATATAGTAAGCATTTAGAATAGATAAGTCAACAAGTGAAAGAAAAACTTCTTATACCATCTAATAGTTTTACACACACACACTCTATCTATAACACTTATCAGCATATCATTTATCATCATTCTCATTTTTTTGTTGTATTCAATCACATATTTAGGTTTCAAAATAATGTTATCATTTCTATCCCTTTTTCATGCACACTTGTAAGAAACTGTACATTTTGTTTATCACACCATTGTATGCATAATATATTGTTGCGTTGCATCGATTCAACCTCCCCCTTCTTCAATTTTTTTAATTTAGGCATGTTCTTTTTATTGGAACGAACTGTTCCACAAGCGCCAGGTTTTATTTTCTAGTAATTTTGCAAAGAGATCAGGGCTTGTGTACCAATTGTTAACAAAAAGAACATGGCCCTTATTCAAATAGGATTCAAGCAGTATCATGACAACTGAGCACATCACACCAACTCCATTGTCGATGGTAATTTCTGTACCGGTTCCAGTATAAATGATCAAATCTATTACATAACCAGACTTACAATCACACAATACAAACTTTTTACGCCAAATTTATTTGGATTGTATTGTCTTTAATGGAGTCTTCCTCTCCAAAAGAGTAGACTTTCATCTATGCAGAGGTCTTTGAAAGGAATCAGCTTTGATTTAAATTTCTGTCTAATGAGATCCAAGACAGGTTGGATTTTTCTACTTTGCTAGCTCTTTCAATTGTATTATCGCTAAAATGTAAAAGCCTCGATATTTGCAGAAAGCGGTCTCTTGACATGACTTTTCCAATTCTCTTCTGTTCATGAATTTCATTAGTTGAGCAGTAATCATTTAGCCATTTTTTTTATTTACTGTGACCCATGAGAAGCCAAATACTCAAAAAACAGTGAATTTCACCAGCATCTGTTTCTTTGAAGATGGAAAGGCAGAAATTCGGTTTGTATGAATTTCTTTGCTTTAAAAATTTCTAATATGCATTTAATTGTGTCATAATTATATTGATCATATCATCGTCAATAAACTGTTCAAAATAATCTATTTCCTTTGAATTTTGTGTAATGAAGCATGAAGAAGTCAAACCTGATTGTGAAGATTCAAACGAAGGCAGTGAGGGCAGGAAATTCGAGCCAGTTGCCCAAGGGCACGCCACATTTGTTTGTTTGGCTGATGGTTATACTCTTCATTTTCATGTGCAGTGTCATTATTTTCACTATTTTGTTCATCTAAAACTTCAAATTCAGATAATGATTCACTGGTCCAGCAATCATCACTAGATATACTGCTTAGGTTATCTGAGTCGACATTTTCGAGCAAGTCATTTGACTCATCGCCTATTTGTCCCTTTAAATTTGGTGTGCAAAATTGCTGAACTTTTCTACTTGACATTCTGAGAGGTACTGATTTGCAATAGGAAAAGAAATACTAGATCAAATCCATATATGGTAGATTCACAGTCAACCATTAATTTAGACTCTATCCATATATGGCCGATTAGCAGCCAAAGGGTTAATAACTTCCCATTTTTAGTGAAAACTAGTGAAAACAAAAAAAAGTACACCCTAGGTCAGGTCATTTACAACTAGAGGTTCAAGCTATTTCTTAGACTGGCATTAAAAATTCCTATTCTGGGGGATTCCAAAATATAAAAATAATTGTAAATAATTTCTTGATATCTATTCATCCTGATCATATATTTATCTATAGTAGTTACCATACTATAGTTGTAAAATATTGATCAAAATACATTTAATTTCTTTGATTTTCAGAAAATGACAAGCAGTGATCATTATTTAAGTAGTGGACTTGAAAGTATAGATTTTGTATTGGCTTATGAAGAGGATTCTAATCAAGCGGTGGAAGGTGAGCTCTACTACTAAAAAAATAGTCTTACTCTTCAATCCAAATAGTCTAAGAAACGATGGTAGTAAATATCTCAACAATTATATTTTCTTTGCACTTTGATGGCATTTGTGCAGTTTGTCAAAATGTCATCTTAATGAAGTTGCATGTTTATTCAGGTAATATTATTATTAATTGCTCCCCAGGAGCAGATAACCTTAACTTCCTCCTTCTGCTAAGGAATTAACACACTCAATGTGATACAACCCAGCAGTTGGTCATTAAAGTATTTCTTAGTGCGAACTAACCTACTGGTAGGTCATAAGTTAATGGATCGGCAAGATTGTTCTACGATATGAGTGGGGTACAGGAACACTTCCAACCCCCCTCATTCCACCTCCCATCTCTGAAAAAAGGTACTGGAATCAACAAGCAGAAAGGATTAGTTGCCAAGGATGTCAGTTCCGCTTCACTAAGTTTCCCATGGGCTTTGCTGGGGCCCCATTTCTAATGCAAGCAACAGTCGGTGCGGGCATTTCTGCTTTTGCAAAACAGTGGAAGTGCAGGTCACATTGCTACCTTGACGACATCCTTATCATCAGCACTTGCCACAATGTAAGGAAGTGTGTGGCTGCCCTGATTGATAGCTCCTTTAGAATCAATCTGGAGAAGAATGTGATAACCCCATGCCAATGCCTCACCTACCTGGGTGTCAAAATAGACATGCGAGGTAATAAGGTGTCTCTCACCCCTACCATGTGTAACAAGGTCCGTAACGCCCTCTGCACAGCCTGCAAGAACAAAATCACTGTGAGATCATGGAAAAGATTTGCCGGCTCATGAATTTGATTATCCCTATACTACATTTACCTTTTCTGTGGGTGCAAGTTATGTTGGATCAACCAGTGCACCCCAATCATTCGGCCCTGAAGACCCTGATCACCTTAATTACCTGTAAGTAGATGTTATGGGCCTCCCCCAAGGCTTTCCCTCAAATGGAGTTCACTGATGCCTCGGACACTGGTCTCAGTATATAGTCTGCTCATGATGCTCTCGCATACCCCTTCCCAGTGAGGCGTTTGGCCATATCTTCATGGCAGTCCACCGCCTTGTGGATGGGCTGCCTCATGTTCCCCAAGGCCCACTTCTTTTGTGACAACGTTGTAGCAATTTATAATGCCCTGAGGGGTAGGCTGCACATCAAACTTCTTCGACGTCTCTCCAGCTTTACCTTGGCCCGGATATCCTGAAGTTTTAGAGGTTGGGCTAGAAACATCGCTTACATCCATTCCAGACAAAATCTAGCTGATGGGGCCTCACAAACCTTCGATAATATTAATTTAACATGGTTCACTGGCGCCTCTTCCTAAGATATATAAGGAGGCTCGCGACCGTGAGCCCCATTGGTCGTTAAACTTTTCTTCTTTTTTTATCAGTATTTTGTAAATTTTATTTATTTTCAAACATTTCTCTTCTATTTTCCTCTTTCATTGTTTTGAAATATAAAATGGCTATATTAAATATTTCAGAATCGAGGTGGGCAAAGAAATTGTAAAGAATTTCTTTCTTTTAAGTGCTCACTAAATTACTTTTTAGTGCCCTTTATCACTGATACCAAAGTTAGTTTATGAGTTTGCGGTAACAATAGTAATGTAAGGAAAGTGTTAGTAATATAGTTATTTGTTGCAGATGAGAAGGAGTCAAAACGGCAGGTTTTTTATCATAACCTATCCAAAGAGGGAATCAAAATTGAGTTTGATTTCATTGAAGATCTTGATTTAAAGTAAGCCATTTTTTGTAATCACTTTACTTGTATCTCATTTTTTAATTTCTTAGAGAATGTTTTTCAATATATATTTTGTTATTGGTCAACCCTCAATCCCTCAATTGGATAAGAAAGATTTTGGCATTTATAGTACTATGCCAGTTTTGGTGCTTCACATACCTTTTTTTTATTTGTACAATGCTCTTTTATTACATACAAAATTTAGTTTTATGCTATATGAATAACAAAGGACGTTAAGTTATGCCTACTTGAGTTATCATTCTATGAATTAAAGGATTAATATAGTTATATCCTTGTAACAGTTTTTAGTTTTAAGTTATTTCAATATGTACCTATTTCACTACTAATTGTTTTAATCTAATTTGTTAGCTATATAGTATTTGGGCTTGATTCCACTTGTGTTTAGATTCTTTTTTTTGCATTATGATACACACCATAAGTCATTTTTCCAAACTCTCGTGGTTCTGCTGGATAAAGGTTTTAACATGACCTAATGTAATACTCCTTGGATTACTGGGTGCTTGAATCTGTTTTCAATAACTATTTTTTCTTGGATTCCGGGGAGCTAAAGATTATTTTAAAGTCGGTGTTTATAAGAGCTTATTTATGTCTTGGAATAAAGGTGGTACAAGACTATTTTTGTTTATAGTGCTTTTATTGTTTGGAAGATTTGTGGTAGATGAGCATTTTTTTTTTATAAAATGATTTGCTGGCTTTAAGGTAAGCTTCGTTAATGAAAGGTTCTGTTTCTTCTTCGTTCCTACCATAATTATCCGAGGAGACACGGCTGCATTTTTTTTTATTAGCCTAACAATAGGCTAAAATTAATTACAATGACTTATGCCCTCGGTGGTAGTCACCAGATGGCCGCTAAAAAGAAATTTCATAAATTTTAAAATATGCTCTCCTTTTTTTTATCTATCTTCATTAAAGATGCTTGTCTGAAAGCCATAAAATTGGTGATAGACAAAAATCCTACTCTTTGTATTTATACAATTATTTCCATGATCTGCTCTGGCTTACCCTTATTCTCCCCTTAGGTACAATGAACTTGATTACACACATTCCCTTTCTAAATTCCAAATCCCTCCTGTCTCCTGGGAGGAGAGAATAATGACTTGAAATCTACATTCACTTTGTTTTTAGTTTGTCCTCCTCCCTCCCTTCCCATATTGAAGGCCATCTCTTGCCTCATTGTTTATTGTCAATTTGATTTAACATTAAATCATGACTTCCATCTAATTTGGTCCACTATATAAAAGTGTTGAACTAGTGTTGAGGGTCTTAGCTGGTTTGTAGCATGCTTTTTACAGACTTGTTTTACTGTGTCCTTCCGCATTCTATTATTTATCATTTCTGTTCATTGAATCTCCAACTGTTTTCTTAGGTTTGTCAAAATCCACGCTCCATTTGAAGTTCTGACTCGTTATGCTGAGATTCTGAAGCTGCGTCTTCCCATGAAACAGGTAAGGAACCATCTGCCAGACAATAATAATGGTTCCATAATAATAAAGTTCTCCTTCAAACAGACAATATATAAGAAAACTACTGTAACTAGAAAAATTCACTAAAGGGAACTAGTTTCAGGAACATAGAACCCAGAACCCATTCTCATCCTCATTGCGTCACTAAAGTCTGAGAATTTGTTCTTGCAACTGGACCTCATTGGTTGAGACTGGAGGGTTCACACCACTTGCTTCATTGCCCGAGTTGGGTATGGTGGTTTTTAACATGTTTGCAAGTGACTTCAGCATAAGGGGCGTGGAAATTTGCCTTCCCGGCTGCTGTGCTGACAGGAATCAGTGAACCATCCGGCCCCAGCTTAGCCTCTTTTCTTTTGGACAGCCTGCATTTTTACCCTACTTCCTCACTCTCCCTACAACTTCTCCGATAACTTTTTCTGGGGTCGGCCTCTAATTTCACAGGGTAGATGTTGACCAGCTTCCTCTCGCCCAACTATCGGGTTGAGTGGAGAGGGGACTCCCCTCAATCTTGAGTTCCAGTTGAGTGGGGGGGAGTAACAACCTGCTTCATCTCCACCCACATCTCCTTTCTTTCTCCTTTCAATCTCTATCGATTTTATGCCACATCCAAGGTAGAGGCGCCAAGCCACTGGTGCCCCATAAGGGGCGCAGCGATTTGCCATTCTGGCCGCCGTGATGACGGGACTAAGCACCCCGTCCGATCCCAGTTTAGCCTCTTCTCCTTCTTTCAGACAGCCTGTATTTCTCCCCTACTTCGTCGCTTATCATACAACCACAAATTTCTCTGGTCAGCCTCTAATTTCACAGGGTAGATGCTGACCTTCATCTCAGCCAACCATCCTGGGGGCAGGGGGGAGAATGTTCCCTAACACCTGAGCTCCGGTTCGGGATGGTGGGTTTTTAACAACCTGCTTCCTCCCCACCCATAACTTCCTCACATCCCCTTTCCTTCTCATTTCACAATCTATTTGTTTTTACTCCGTGTCCAAGGTGGAGCCGCCATGCGAGGGACTGCCAGGCGGGAGGGGTGGTCATGAATGGCGGCAGCTGGCTCTGCCAAGCCTGTATGCACCCCTTGCAGGGTGGGCTACTGCAATGGGTGATGAGTTATTGCATCCCTTAGAAAATTTAGGGTCACCATGGCCAATGATGAGAAAATTAAAAATCTCCCCTCAATTTCCCCTTGTGCATCGACAGAACCACCCCCGGGCAGCTCCACCCCAAAAATGGAGGGATCTCCCCTGTGCTTGCGCAGGGGACCCTCCAAATTTCTCTAACTGGAGAGGAGGCTTACTCCTCTCCTTCGCCTACGGGTGTAGGGGACTCCCCTTCACCCCCTTCTCTGGAGGTGCTTTCGGGCACCTCCCTGTTTCCAGCGGCAGTTCCTCCTTTTCTTTTCAAGGCGACTGCCAAGAAAGCCAGCAGGCAGCCCATAGCTGACTACTCCCCATTGAAATGGCTCGGTAGGGCAAATCCCCTTAGGGGGGAGGGAAGCCAGGCCTCTTCGGTCACTTCCCTCAAAAGGCCTTCTGGCAAGAATATTGAACCTTGCCGGGGTCAAGACCTGTGCCTCCCCACACGTGACTAGTAACACTGCTGCCAACGGGACCTGCAATGTCTTGGGGGGGGGATGGCTAACTGGTGGCTGCCCTGAGATAGACATGGTCCTTGAGGCAACCCAGCCTCAGACAGTATGGGCCTTCCATGGGAAGGAATCCTGGCTTGGTGCCAAGCACGGAACCCAGATCCGCCCCTATGCAAGGTCCTCCTCAAACGGCTAGGGTTTCCGAGGCAGTACAAGGAGGGGAGGGATCTCCTCCGACAGGTGCCTCTACAACTACCAGGACCTTCTCCATTTCAGAGAAGGACCTGGCTGAGGCCGGTCCATCTGGCCTGGGAGCTCCTGCCGGCGAAGGAGAGAAGCAGGTTCATTCCCCACCCTCCTCTCCTAAAAAGAAAAAGAACAGTAAAAAGAATAAAAAGACTCAGGGCTCCTCCATCCGCGGGGGCTGCGGTGATGGATGGGTCTGCTGCTCCAGTAAGCGACCAAGCCAAGATCAGCACATCTGGCCCCTCTACCCCCCCGGGTTAGAAGCCCCTGACTAAGACTAAAAGTGCGCAGGGCGGAGCCTCGATAACATCCGGGCCCCTCATTCAGAAGTTAACTGGCGTTTTCAAGCCCGCTGGCTTCAAACGCTTCCACGTTATTCGCTCCACTGATGGCAGCATGTTGTTCCAAGGGCAACATGATCCATCAGAGGAGAGGAGAGCATTAGCTAGTGTAATTGGTAGAGAGCCGAAGGTGACCCGTTTCTCGGACGGGAGCCTTCTGGCGAATGTGGTGGATCCCTCGAAGGCATCCAGGATAAGTGCTCTTTGGACACTTTATGGCACCCCGTTGAGTGTGACGCCGCACTCTACCATGAACTTTGTGAAAGGAAGAGTTTATGCGAGAGAACTCATTAACTACTCCATAGAGTACATCACCTTAGAGCTGGCCGAAAAGGGGCGGTCAAGATTGAACGTGTGATGAGAAAACAGGGAGGGGCCTTGAGACCCACCCTTACACTCTTCACCACATTCGAATGTGACAAGCTCCCTGAGTCGGTGTGTGCCGATTGGTACCGCTACCGCGTAAAGGCATTCGTGCCACTGCCGCGGCGGTGCTATTGCTGTCACCGCTTCGGCCATACGAATCGTTCATGTAGACGTGTGAAGTCGGAGTCACCAGAAGTCTGTGTAAATTGCTCCAAGGTCGCACACGATAAGTCCAAATCGTGTGTGGCCAAGTGTGTCAATTGTGGAGAGCTGCACCCCGCTTCTTTGAAGCAATGTGGTGCATATCTCCTTGAGAAAGAAATCCTGGCCGTTCAGGCCTCGGATCGACTCTCATTTTGCGAGGCTAAGGACTTGGTCCTGGCGCGCCTGGCTCTGCCGGGGACGTCTTATGCCTCAATAGTTAGAAAGGCACCCTCTGCTCCTGGCCCATTCAGACACACGAGCACGGTTGTTTTCACGCCCATTCGGAGCCCTTCTGCGGGTTCTACTCAACCTGGGCGCTCCCCTGTTAAAGCTGGCTGCATACAGGATTCACACCCAGCCCCGGCTAAAACCAGGGCTTCTTTCCTTTCCCCAGCGTGCCTGTTTCCCGTAAGGCGAAATGGCCACACTGCTCCACCGAGTCGTTAGACTCAAAGAAGGCATGACCCCTGAAGTTGGTCGTCAGGCCATCTTCTGGGGTTCCTAAAGCTGTCCCCTGAAAGGAAGACAGCAGAAAAGGAGCTTCGGCTCCTTCGTCAACGCCTAGTGGTTGGGTGAGTGGCTCGGAGATGGTGGTTGGTCGAAAAGAGGGGGGAAAAGACTCGCATGGCGAGCCCAATCTCCCCCAATAAGTCCTCAAAGGCGACAGGGCCTTCAAAGCTTTGTCCAGCCAACAGCGCCTGGGGTTCTGCCTCCAGGAAGTGTACGGACATTTCCGTGAGGGTCTTCTGTTCGAAGAGGGTCCTCGCGTCTCCTCCTAGCTAGGCCTGGAGGTCATATTCCTTCAATGAAATTGACGTAGACTCTGGGCCAACTGGGAGGAGCTACGGAGGCTCGTCTCATCCCTTCCCCGTTAGCTATTTTTCTGCAGGAGACCATGCTAGGCGCGTGCCCCCTGCCCGCCCTCCCGGGGTTTAAGGGTCTTGCGACCCCACCACCATGAGATGGCCGGGCTGGGGGATGCGTGGTTTACACCCAGCATGATGTCTCTATTCTTCCTTTCACATTAGATACATCCTTTCAGGCAGTGGCTGTGCAGCTTCACCTGGATAGGAAGTATACTATCACTTATGGTACATTCCACCGTCAGCTGACTTCGACGCGGGGGACTTTGGCCGCGTTGTGGCACGGTTGCCGAGGCCCTATCTCTTGCTTGGAGATCTGAACGGCAGGCATCCTCTCTGGGGAGATTACTCAATAAATCCCAGGGGACAAGTCCTTGCCGATCTGATCGAAGAGCTTGAGATAGGTGTCCTAAATGTGGATGAGTTTATGCCTCACCGTCCGAGAACCATTTCATTTTCTTGCCTTGATCTATCTCTGTGCTCTTCGGATGCACAGCCTGATTTTGATTGGGGGGTGGTCGATGACCTCCATGGTAGGGATCACTTTCACATTCAAATATCATTTTCAGGGCAACTGCCGCATGAGAGCCCACCTCGGTGGTGCTTGGCGTGGGCGCGGTGGCCTGCGTTTCAGGAAATGACTGAATTCTCTATCAGTCGAGGAGTTTAGGTCGGTTAATGAAGCCGTTGAGTTCTTCTCTGGCAACCTCATCGCCGCGGGCCTGACTACTCCCATGGTGGTCGGCTGAGTGTGAGACGGCCCTCAAACTGAAGCATTATGCCTACATGCGCTATAATCTCGGACCTCGCGTCCGTGGCGGAATCCTTCGCGACCGCTTTCTCCGCATTCTCTAGCCGAGATGCTGCTCCGCCAGCATTCAATGCACGTCGTAATGTCGCGGAAGGCCGCGGGCTAGACTTTACCTCCAGAGGCGGAGAACCCTTCAATGACGTTTACTGTGAGTGAGTTGCGCTCCGCTCGTGCTTCGTGCGCGGACACCACCCCTTGCCCAGACGATGTCCCGTACGCCATGCTTCGACACCTAGGTGAGCGAGGAATGGCCTTTCTGTTAGATTTGTTCAACAGGTTCTTGGTGGAGGGTCTCCTCCCAGAAGACAGATGCACTCCGCTGTCAGGAAAAAGGCTAATCTAACATTTACCAATTTCTCCATCAACTTGCACATGCAAGAGGTTAGAGAGATTGGGCGGAAACCGGCCGGAGTAGAGTGATCTCTCCCCAGTTTGCGAAAGGCGAGCACAGTAGCGATTCGCCAGGAATCCGGGTGGAGGGTCTCCTCCCAGATTCCTGGCGAATCGCTACTGTGCTCACCTTTCGCAAACTGGGGAGAGATCACTCTACTCAGGCCGGTTTCCGCCCAATCTATCTAAAAATGACATCACCTTAGAGCTGACCGACCATAGGGCTGTCAAGGTTGAGCGTGTGATGATAAAACAGGGAGGGGCCTTGAGACCCACCCCTACACCCTTCGTCATGTTTGACCTTGACAAGCTCCCTGAGTTGGTGCATGCTGGTTGGTATCGCTACCACATGAAGGCATTTGTGCCACTACCGCAGAGGTGCTATTACTGTCACCGCTTTGGCCATACTAATTGCTCCCGTCGATGTGCAAAGTCTGTGTAAGTTACTCCAAGGCCGCACACGATAAGTCCAAATTGTGTGTGGCAAGTGTGTCAATTGAGGAGAGCCGCATCCCGCTTCTTCGAAGAAATGTGATGCATATCTCCTTGAGAAGGAAATCCTGGCCATTCACGCTCAGGATAGTCTCTCATTTCGTGAGGCTAATGACTTGGTCGTGACGTACCCCGCACTCCCTGGGATGTCCTATGCCTCAATGTTGAGAAAGACGCCCTCTGCTCCTGGCCTATCCAGGCCTGGGAGCACGGTCGTTTCCGTGCCCATTCCGAACCCTTCTGCGGGTTTTACCCACTCCGGATGCTCCCCTGGTAGAGCTGGCGGCACAAAGGGTTCACACCCAACCCCGAGGAAAGGGTTTCCCTAGTGTGACCCTTTCACATAAGACTCACAGGAGGCAACACCCCTGAAGAGGATTGTGAGGTCATCTTCCGGGATTCCTAAAGCTGCCCCCCGAAAGGAGGAAAGCACTACCTTCGCCCACACCCACCCAGTGGTACGCTGGGTGGTTCGGACACGGCGGATCCTCGAAATGATGGCCCTGCTCGCCTAAAGTTTTGAGATGGAGGAAGGAAATGACTTTGATGGTGAGCCCAATCTTCTCCGATAAGTCCTCGAAGGTGACAGCGCATTGTCCGGCCAGCAGCGCCCTTAGTTCTGCCTCCGAAAAGCGTACGACCATTACCGTGAGAGTCTTCTGTTCGAAGAGGGCACCCGCGTCTCCTCTGAGCTAGGCCAGGAGGGCATATTCCTATAATGGAATTGCCGCAGACTCCGGGCCAACTGGGAGGAGCTGCGGAGGCTCGTCTTGTCTCGTTCCCCGTCAGCGATCTTTTTGCAGGAGACCATGCTGGGCGCGTGCCCCCTGCCCACCCTCCCGGGGTATAAGGGTTTTGCGACCCCACCACTACGGGATGGGGACCGGGCGGGAGGATGCACGATTTACACACGACATATCTCCATTCTTCTCTTCACTTTAGATAGCTCCTTTCAGGCAATAGCTGCAAGACACCACCGGGTTAGGAGGTACACTGTTATTTCTGCGTACATTACACCGTCAGCCGACTTCGATGTGAGGGACTTCCGCCGCGTCGTGATGACCTCCATGGTAGTGATCTGTGCGCCCGAGAGCCCACCCGGACCACCGCGCCATGCTTGGCGTGGTGGTCCGCATTTCAGTAAGTGACAGATTTCTCTGTCCCAGTGGATGAGGCCGTTAAGTTCATCGCCGTGGGCCTAACTACTACTATTCCTAGAATGTCGCCGTTTAGCACGCCTACCGCTCCCGAGGTGGTCAGCCGAGTGTGAGACTGCCCGCAAACAGAAGTGTTATGCTTACATGCGCTATAAGCGCCGCCCGAACTAGTTCACTGTCGCTGAATTTTGCCGATCTTGGGCTAAGTTCCGGTATATTTCGAAGCACACACGCCGCTCTTCTGGGGGGCATACGTGTCTTCACTTAACGGGAAGACCCCTCTAGCAGAGGTGTGGAAGCGAGTCAAAAGGATTCGGGGCATGTTCTCACAGGAAAATGGGGCCGCAATCTCTGACCACGTGTCCATGGCGGAAGCCTTTGTAACCGCATTCTTTAGCCGGTGCTGCTCTGCCAGCATTGAATGCGCGTCGTGATGTGGCAGAAGGCTGCTGATTGGACTTTACTTACAGAGGCGGAGAACCCTTCAACGACAGGTTTACTATGAGTGAGTTGCGTTCCGCTCTCGCTTCCTGCGCGGACACCACCCATGGTCCGAACGATGTCCCGTACGCCATGCTTAGACACCTGGGTGAGCGAGGTATAGCCTTTCTGTTCGATTTTTTCAACAGGATCTGGGTAGAGGGCATCCTCCCAGATTCCTGGCGAATCGCTACTGTACTCGCTTTTCGCAAACCCCAGCCGATTTACGCCCAATATCTCTAACCTCCTGTGTGTGCAAGTTGGAGAAATTGATAAATGTTAGATTAGCTTTTTTTCCGGACAGCGGAGGGCATGTATCTTGTGCACAGTGCGGCTTCCGCAAGTTCCACTCCATGTTGGATGCTCTGCTCCGACTTGAGAAGGCCTATGATACCGCCGCATAGCGATACAATATCATGGAGAATCTCCACACGATGGGGGACAGGGGATGCCTCCCAATGTTTATATCTGAATCTTTGCTAGATCGTGGATTCCGCGTACGGGATGGGGAGACCCCTCTCCGGCCTAATGGAGCAGGAAGAGCGTGTCGCACAGGAAGATGTCCTCAGTGTCACACTCTTTGCCCTGAGCATCAACGGAATCACCTCGGTGCTGCCGGAAGATGTTCTCGCTATGCTCTACATGGATGAACTTTTGATCTCTTTTACTGTGTTTTATAATAGCTCAAATCAGAAAAATTGAAAAATATGTTTATGGTTGAAATGTCATCCATAAATGTCTGGGTTAAAATTATATTATAACCACTATTTATAACTGCACTTCTTATTCTCACTTCTCCACTCCTACAGAGTCCCTTAAATAGTCCTCTTGAGTTATGTACATTCTATAGGGTTTCATATCCTAACTTCACTTCATCCCTCATTTAGAAACCCTTTCAAAAAAACCTTTGCAGGCAGAGATGCCCTCATAGCTTTTTACCTTTTTTTTCTTCTTGTATTCTTGATCTTGAGGTCATTAGTAAGTTGGTTTTATTGGTGGAAATCTCTGAAAAATTCTACGGAACTGAAAAAAAGTGTGTACATTGAACATGAAATTCTTCTTTATTGACCTCAATATTGGTCTGGTCTCATTAGAGAAAACAAATACAAGATTAAGCCATTCATTTGTTTTGTTTTTTGTCAATGTTTGTTTCATTTATGTTTTGGCCCATTTAAGAGGACAAGTCAATATACTTGTAGATTCCTACTGCACCTGATGTAGGTGGCAATTTCGAACTTTTGCAGAGATGTAAATGAGCAAGTATGCTCTGAGGTTAACATGCCTTTGATCTATTTATATATTTATCACTTCTTTATTTAATGTTTTTGCTCTCCCACTCAGTGCTATTCTCTCATTAATGCTGTAAACTGGTAAGCCAAACCGTAAAGGGATGAAGAAGGGAGCCCCTATTTCATGTACTCTTTAATTCTCCTAAAGAGAAATAAAGAGTTCCTGAAATATGAGCCTTCTCTTCCTTCATTCCTCTGTATATTTGTTGCTGAAATGCTTCCTAAGTCAAACTCCTTTTCATACACTATCCGTAATTTCATTCTTAGAGATTCACCCAAACATTTACAATATACTTTTGACTTAATTCATCCAATTATGCAAGTTGCTTGATTTGTATGTATGGCGAATGATTATCAAATTTGTCTTCCTTATCGTCCCTTTCAGAAGGTAGATGAAGCTTTTCTACAGAAATGGCAGTTCTTACGTGTAAGAGAATGGCTACCCAACCCTTTAATACTTTCTATTCTGCATGACTATATGAAGTAGAAATGGTTGAATAGCATAGGTGTAGCAACCAGTTAGTATCCACAACACTCACTTTTCTTTGGTAATATATAATGCACCTTTACTAGAATTTGATTGGCTCCTGCATGTGTATCTATGACTAAATTTGATTAAATAATTTTGCATTTGTAGATTGGCTTAATTGTGCACTTGTCAAATAATTTGTATTTTATCTCTAATTAGAATAGAATCTTGCTTAAAAAATTTGCCTTTTATATAAAATTGAGATTTCCGTTAAACAATTCTCCCATTATAGTAAATTGATTTTTGTTGAAATATAACATTTGCCTTGCATTTTATAATAAAGGAGTTGAACTAATTTTTTTTATTTTTTTTTTATTTACTGAAAACGTATTATTAAAACAAGTTATAGTAATTTCATTTGGGGACTGACTTTTTTAACCCATTAGTTGCCCGAGGGCCTTTATACATCCTCGATTCAGTGCTACATAATCGCCCAAGGGCCTTTTGTGGCCTTTCGCATATAGACTTGTATTTGTCCTGATTATTATGATAATCCGCTTTTTTTTTTTTGTCAAACTCTTATGTTAGTGATTAAACATCTACAATGCTTGACAAAAGTTTAGGCCGGGTGAGTGGGGTGGACTAAACTTATGTTTAAAAAAGAATGGTATAGATGAGGGTGATTTAATTTAGTCAGAAGTTTGGGCCGGCTGCATGATGTCACTACATCACTCAGCCTGCCAGCATGTGCTCAGTGTCAGCTTGTCTGCGGTAGTGAGAGGACTGTGCTGTTGTGTTCTCCTGACCGACGCCATTTTGTGACTGTGTTTTTGTTTTTGTAGTTTGGGAGCCCCCGTAAGGGGTGCGACGATTTGCCATCCTGACGCCGTGCTGACGGGACGGGACTCAGCACCCCATCCGGCCCCAGCTTAGCCTCTCTTCCTTCCTTCAAAACACTTGTTTCCTCTCTTTTCACACAACCTCTCCCACAACTTTCTCTGGTCAGCCTCTAATCTCACAGGGTAGATGTTGACCTTCCTTTCAGCCAACTGTCCCGCATCGGGGCTGAGGGGGAAGGGGACAATGTTCTCTAACCCCTGGGCTCCGGTCTGGGGTGGCTGGTTTTTAACAACCTGCTTCATCCCCACCCATACCTTCCTCACATCCCTTTCCCTCTCGTCTTCAAAATCTATCATTTTTACGCCGTGTCTAAGGTGGAGCCACCATGCCGATGGACTGCCAGGCCACCAGGCGGGAGGGGTGGTCCCAAATGGCGGCGCCTGGCTCTGCCGGGCCTGCAAGCACCTCTTGCAGTGCGGGCAACTGTGAGAGGTGGTGAGCTGTTGCGTCCCGTGTAAATAAGAGGGTCACCATGCCCAATGATGAGAATAAAAAAAAACCCAACCCCCAACTTCCACAAGAACAACGGAGCCACCCTCGGGCAGCTCCACCAAAAAAATGGAGGTCGCCCCCCTTGTGCTTGCGCAGGGGACCCTCCATACTTCTTTAACTGGAGAGGAGGCTTACTCCTCTCCTACGCCTACGGGTGTAGGGGACTTCCCCTCACTCCCTTCTCTGGAGGTGCTTTTGGGCACCTCCCTATTTCCAGCGGCAGTCCCTCCTTTTCTTTCTAAGAGGACTGCCAAGAAAGCCAGCAGGCAGCCCATTGCCGACCGCCCCTCTTGTAAGCGGCTCGGTAGGGCAAACCCCCTTAGGGGGGAGAGGGAAGCCAGGCCCCTTCGGTCGCTTCCATCAAAAGACCTGCTGGCAAGGATATTAAACCTTGCCGGGGTTAAGGCTTGTGCCTCCCCACAAATGACTCTTGACGCTGCCAAGGGGACCTGCGATGTCCTGGGAGGGGATGGCCAACTGGAGGCCCCTCCTGTGATAGACATGGTCCTTGAGGAGACCCAGCCTCAAACGGTAGGGCCTTCCATGGGGGGGAATCCGGGCTCGGCGCCAAGCACCGAACCCGAGTCCGCCCCTATGCAAGGTCCCCCTCAAACGGCTAAGGGCTCCGAGGCAATACAAGGAGGGGAGGGATCTCCTCCGACAGGTGCCCCCACGACTACCAGGAACTTCTCCATTTCGGAGAGGGACCTGGCTGAGGCCGGCCCATCTGGCATGGGGGCTTCTGCCGGCGGAGGTGAGAAGCAGGTTCATTCCCCGCCCTCCTCTCCAAAAAAGAAAAAGACTAGAAAGACAAAGAAGACTCGGGGCTCCTCTCCATCCGCGGGGGCTGCAGGGACGGATAGGTCTGCTGCCACTTTGGTAGGCGACCAAGCCAAGATCGGCACATCCAGCCCCTCTACCCCCCCGTGTGCGGAGCCCCTGACTAAGACCAAGAGTGCACAGGGCGGAGCCTCGATGACATCGGGGCCCCTCATTCAGAGGTTACCTGGCGTTTTCGAGCCCGCTGGCTTCAAACGCTTCCTCGTTATTCGCTCCACTGATGGCACCATGTTATCCAAGGGCAACATGATCCATCAGAGGAGAGGATTAGCTAGTGCAATTGGTAGAGAGCCGAAGGTGACCCGTTTCTCGGACGGGAGACTTCTGGCGAATCCCGCCGAGGCGGCCAATATAAGTGCTTCGGACACTTCATGGCACCCCGATGAGTGTGACGCTGCACTCTACCATGAACTTTGTGAAAGGAGTAGTTTATGCGAGGGAACTCGTTGACTACTCCATTGAGGACATCACCCTAGAGCTGGCCGACCATGGGGCGGTCAAAGTCGAACGTGTGATGAGAAAACAGGGAGGGGCCTCGAGACCCACCCCTACACTCTTCGTCACGTTCGACTGTGACAAGCTCCCTGAGTCGGTGCGTGCCGGTTGGTACCGCTACAGCGTGAAGGCATTCGTGCCACTTCCGCGGCGGTGCTATTACTGTCACCGCTTCGGCCATACGAATCGCTCATGTAGACGTGCAAAGTCGGGATCACCCAAAGTATGTGTAAATTGCTCCAAGGTCGCACACGACAAGTCCAAATCGTGTGTGGCCAAGTGTGTCAATTGCGCAGAGCCGCACCCTGCTTCTTCGATGCAATGTGGTGCATATCTCCTGGAGAAAGAAATCCTGGCCGTTCAGGCCCAGGATAGACTCTCATTCCGCGAGGC